>OX422217.1:532164636-533400886 GCA_949130495.1 Sambucus nigra
GGAGGATTCGGGGATCTACGAAAAAGAATTGAGGTAATCTTGGGTTCGAGAGTTTATCAAAGTTAAACAGATCGAAACCTTCCATTGACCTCCAGTTTAGGGTTACTTGAAAGTAAACCACTACCTCAAATGAAGAAATCTTCAAAAATAGTTTAGAATTGTCCAAGAAAATACTCCAAAAAAATCTCTAGAAAAATATCCAAGAATATCCAAATATATACCCTCATAACAAATTTAAAATACTCCCAACGCAATTCCGAAATAATATAAGTGTACCTCAATAAATATGGGTTAATACTCACTAAAATAGTGGGCTAAGTTGATGGTTTGGGATTTGTAAAGGAGAGAGAAAATGTATGTTTTTTCTCATCCAAAGTGGTCGGATCTTTTTTTTACAAAATAGGTTATGGTCATTCTTTAAATGGGTTAGACAAAAGCTTAGAGACACGTTTCAGAATCTTAACGATAGAGATTAAAAAGGTTAGGACACGTTTCGATTTCTCTTTCTTCCAATTTGTCTATTGTTATAAACTCGTATTAAACCAATGTGCAAATATTATCTCAGCGAGACTTATTCAAACATGTGTGTAACATAAATGTATCTTTCCTTTATATATATATATATATATATATATATATATATATATATATATATAGTCCTGCTCTTGTGTGGATCAGTCAGCAATTTAAGAGTGTGAACCGGACATGTATCACTTGACGGTGAGCCCAAAAAAGAGAGAGAGTGTGCCTATAATTTAAGCGATAATCAGGTGATACATATCCGGTCCGCATTCTTAAAATGATGACTGGTCCGCACAAGAGTATATATATATATAACTTGCACTGCGCACAACGCCCCCCCCCCCCCCCCCCCCCCCAAATTTATTTTTATTTGTTTTGTTTTGTTTTATACTATGCTACATCCGCTTTAAGGATTTTCGCCCACAATTTTCGACCCCAAAAAAAACCTACATGTAATTTGTTTTCATACCATTTTCATTTATATGAGTTGGTGAAGTCTATATCTTACTCACTATTGTTCAAGCCAATAAGGGCTCTTACCATGCCTCTCTATGGCCCCCATGAATATAATTTCTTTACACTTAAAGCCTTTAAATCCTACAATTTTTAGTTATTGTCGAACCAGAATTCGCCAAAAAATGCCTTAAATGATTTTTTTTTCAGAATCTTCTGAATATTACTCCTTGTCTGACAAAACGACACAATGTTCCGAATACAGTCTCTTATGATTACCGTACCATTACAATTTCTGCAATAGAAAACTTTACTTATTTGTATTTTGAACTCATAACATAGCGAGTCTCATACAATCACTTTTATTTTTAAAAAATATATTAACATTGTACTCCAATACTATGCTCAAAAGTGTCAAATAGTACTTAACACACAACTGACCCTCTACAATGCACTAAAATAGCATTTTTACCCCTTAGTAGCAAAATAATTCTTTATTTGAAAATATTATTTTTCACAAACACTTAATATTTTACTTACCGAAATATAATTTTACCAAAAATGTTGCTTGTACCCTATGTATAAAAATAACCTTAAAAAATATATTCGCGACACTTATTATTTGTTATTATCACACTACGAGTGGTTCACGCACTTTTATTTTATCTTTTAAGGCCAATTGTCATTTTTGCCCATTTATTGTCCTTTTTATACAAGCGCGTCATGCATACACCAAGCCAAGTCCGAACAAGACATGCAAATTTGTATTCGTTATATTCAACGTCCATATAATACGTATAAATTTTTTCATGCAAACTTTTATGTCAAACGTTCGCTTAAAACATAAATTATTCTTTTTTTAACATTTGTGCACCCTATGCAGTGCAACGCATGCAACTGTTTTACATAAAACTTTCGAGCGATCCAAATATTTAACTATTAATTTATTTATTAAAATCAAGGGTATTACATATTCATCGCAATGAACCGTTTCAATACCATTTTGAAAAAATATGCCCTAAGGATCTAATCAAATTAATTACCATGTGTAGTTAAAATCAGTCCATTTTAAATTGAGCCATATTTTTATTTTACCGGATAAAATTAATTAGGTCAATTTTCATGCGGGTCATCAATAAATAAACATGTAAGAAGTAAAAGCAATCACACACAATGAAGAAAGATTTTCGAGTGGAAACCCTCGCAAAAAAATCACTATTGCCTCATCCCCAAAAGACCACTATTACTTTAAAATTCAGGTCTTACAATGGACATACACAACTTAAATATAAAAAAATAATCACCGCCACAAAGTCTCTTCCTCGAGTTTTAACCTAATGCATTTGCTCGTATTGGCAACCAATTACTCCACACTTGAACTGAACTTGCTTTGTCCTCAGACCTCGGTAGCCACCAACCTTTCAGGTCAATAATCAAACTACACATATGCTATGTACTAATCACCCACACTATGTCTTGTTTAAATATCTTATGTCGATGTAGAAGACCAGAGCGAATTGTAAATTCAAATTTTACCTTGAAAGCGTGAAACTGACAGGATCTCACTCACAAGAAAACACTCTCAAAACGCTTTAGGACTTCATTAAAACCGAGTTGCGTATATTGAAAGACGCATTTATGTTGTTATGTATACTTTGTTGCATAGGATACCAAGCAACACGATTTCCATTTAATTAGGTCGTCTTAACTAGGGTTCCCTCTTTCGAATCGGGCTCACTTCGTACAAGGGGCTCTTTTGTGGAATTTATATACTATAGTTGGACAAACATAGCCATTGCCTTTTTAGCATCCATATCATTTTGATTACTAATTGATGTGCTCCACACAATCTTTCATGGGCTTGAGCTATTTTTATTAGACATTCCTCTCTACTTAGCATTCCAAAACCATACCATTATTACCTATTTTGAATAGTTTGCTACAATACATTACATATTGTATGGATCACAACTTAATAGTTCTGTCAACCTTAATATTAGGCTCTATTAATTATTACCTTATATGTTTTCTCCAACCATTATGAACATTAAATTATGCATTACCATTAAGGAAAAATTATTTTGGAACAAAGGTAATAATTTAGTGATAGAATTCAGCTTCTCATTCGAATGAGAGAAGGAAAATATCCTCTCGCAAAAATTATAGAGAAACTTAAAAAAATTCGTACATTTGGTAGTTTTTGTCTTGTTAATGTCTTACTTAAAAGCAAACTTATGAAAATTACAAAAACCTCACATGCATAGCAAACCTCCGATAGCATAAATGTCTGAATAAGTCAAATTCATTAGATATGTATCGCATTGCTTTGTCTATATCTTCAATGATATGACATATGCAACTCAAAAGAAGATAAACAATATATTTAGTCATTTTCTTTCGAAATAAAACTAGAATCAAAACCAAAATGAGGAGTGTAAAATGATATCCTTTCAAGCTTGTGCTTGCTTGATTAATTTTACAATTGTTTGTCTAGCTTAATGGATGATGTATCGTGTATCTTCTTTAAGGGGTATTAGTGTTGTTCTTCAAGAAACATGTATTCATTATGAACATTCAATTCCTACACTACATAGTTCCAATTGCATGAATATGTTGGTTTATTTTCTTGTGATGTTTCCCATCATGTCTTGAAAATATTGTTGTTAGCTCAAGGACATTAGCAAGTAATATTGTGAAGTATATGATTAATAATTGAATTGTTTTCCTAAAAGAATATATATGTTTATTCTTTTGAATTGTTTTCCGGTATAGGATCAGCAGGAACCTCTGTCTGATAGAAAAGCTTTGGGGGGTCAGGATATATCACCTTCAGAGGTGGTGGAAATATGGGTCTAACGGGAAACTCTTGTGCCCTACGAGCCTCCTCCTGTGCTCTTTCTATTTGTCTAATCTTTTCTAAAGTCTTCTCTCTAAGGGAGGGGAACTCCTCAAGAAGCTGATATAAGGGTCTGAGCATTAGAGGATGACACTACACTTAGGAGACTTCCTAAAACTACAAACAAGATTGGCTAGTGAAGTAAAACAGTAAAGGATCAAACTACCTAAATGTGGCAAGAATTGTTCGCCTGAAATAATGGTGATCTCGCTGGGAAACTCAGAAACTCGCCGGAAAATGCGAAAATAAGGAGACTTGCAGGAAAAATGAAGGAAAAAGTATGGCGAAGGTTACCTGAGGATGAAATAGTAAGGAGGAGATGAGAAGACGCAATAAAACCACCTTCCAAAAGCTTCAACAAGGATCTTGCTAGAGAGAGAAAGCTGCAGGAACGAGTTGGATGGAAATGAGAGAAGTGATGAAGGAAGAAGGGAAATAGGGTTCAAAACCCTTAAATATACAGGCGCAACTCCCAAGGCCCATCATTGCCTTGGGAGCCCCAAAGGGCGACTAACAGCACACGCCCAACACGCAAGAATACTTCAGCATTGGACAAGTGTCAAACAAATGTTGGCACATATTGTAATAGACAGGCCTCGGAGGTGTGATAAACCCTTAGTCACCTGCTCCCACATATGACTAAGGGCTAGGGGTGATTGATATGCCCAAGTGTGACCTCGGCCTAGAGGCACCAACCTCCGCCGAGATTATGGTCGAAGTTAGACGTCTTGGACACGCAATACCAGCCCTCGACCATAGTAAGGTCGGCCCAGGACGACACTACCATGAGCCTCTCCAAGGGACATCACAAGGATCAGTAGCATTCTCGTATACCTTGGAATGGCAACCTCGGCGACACATAGGCCGAGCTTACATAAAGCCACCAGCAACCTCATAAAGACATTAGTCGATACTCCAAACACTCCAGCTCAACCTCGTCTCGGGCCGACCTCGCGCATTGTCTCGGCTGGGGTTGGGCCGAGACCTCAATGGAATACTAGGACCGAAAAAGTACCTAGACTTACCAATCTCAGCCTCTCCCAGGCCGAGGTCATACACCAGGTGCGATAGCCGATCATCTGCTGACATTTGGATAAGGGCACGTGGACACAAATCAGTTATAACAAGATTATTCCCCACACATGGGGAGAATATTGCATCATTATTCTCTACATGTGATAGTGACAGATGGATTTCCCATATTGGTGAGGCAAAAACACACATGCTCATTGCATGCATGGGGGGTACATTACACCTCCTAGGTACTATATATAGAGGTCATCCTCTACCTTGCAAAGGATCCCCCAGATATTTAACCCTAGCTGAAACTCTGTCTAGATACACAGTACAGAGATAAAGCTTGAGAGATTATATCCATGGCCATTAGTGCCTTATTGCAGTGAGGTTATTCACACACACACACAGTGGACGTAAGACAATTTAGGCTGAACCACTTATATCCTGGTGCTCTCTCCTCTTCTCCTCATCTCATTCTCTTACCTTTACATAACTGTCGTGCCATTATTGTTATTAGATTGAGCTTGAAAACACCTTATCTGGTGGTGCTAATTGCAGCATCATCATTTTGGCATCGTCTGTGGGAACGAGAAGCTATCTCTTCCTCTTTTTCTGCTTAACCTCACCGAAGACTCTGGTGGTGAACTAGGCCTCCCCCTTGCACGGAGTTGTTTCACCATTGAAAGAGGTCCTGTGAGGTACTAAGCTCATCTGCTACTCAAGCTCTATAGTGTTAACATATGGCACCAGACTTACCACCGCCTCTTCCGCCACCTGGGGGTGGAGGGCCTAGTTCCAGTCAGGCGCCCCCAGTCCGAAATGGCGGAGGTAGCTGCAGCCTTGAGATCTTTAGCTGCAACACAACAAGCCATGCAGGAGCAATTTGCACAGCTCAGCCAAACTATGATGAGGCCACCTGGAGTCTCACCAGACATGATCACTCCGGAGGCAGTTCAGCCCTATCCTGACGCCAGGGGACCACCCCAGGCACCAATGAAGGACCAGCCTGCACCCCAGCGGAGAAGGGACGTTGCTGACCCTAGGCGCTTGCGCCTGGGGAGGCAGGGAAACCCTTGCCCAGAGGATACGTATGATGATCTAGAGGCGGAAGAAGCCCTAGAAGACTGTTGGGAGCCGTATGAGGTGTCAAATAACACTGTACGTCCTCTTAGGAAAAGTCAAGGTTGTGTCGGCCGAAGAAGTGAAGAGGCCCAACAAAGAGGGTCAGCCTTTGATAGGTTGAGCAGAGGGTCGGCCTTTGAGAGATTGGGACCGATGAATAACCTAAGACAGAGACTGTCGAGATCAAGGAGCGCAGCAGGCTCTCAGAGAGGGAACAGGCAGGGTCGGCCAGATCAAGGCCGACACTGTGAAAGAAGAGGCAGGGAACAGGAAGAGGTCAACAGCCGACGTGTCGCGGCAGGGGAACCCTCGGTCCATCCCAGGGAGGTGGCAAGGGATAACCTCGGCCAAGTCGATGGTAGAAGACCATGGAATGATTCTATCCAACGCCTTGAGGAGAAGATAGGAGACCTCATTAAAAGCAGGGACCCATTACAAAGGGGTTACTCAGAGGGCTCCCCGTTTGTGGCTAGGATAGTGGGGTTCCCAACCCCAGCTAAGTTCAAGCCTCCTACAGTGTCTCCCAAGTATGATGGCAGCACTAACCCTGTGCATCATATCGAAATGTACCAGTCGGCAGCAGACATCTACTCGATACCCGATGAGATGAAGTGTAGGGCCTTCTCTGGGACCTTGACAAGGGCAGCACACAGTTGGTTCACCTCCCTTCCGAAGAACTCAATTGAGAACTTCAAAGGCTTGGCTGAGCGATTCATCCACAACTTCTGCTTCGGGGTGAGGCCTCAAAAGAAGACTACCCACCTGCTGTATGTCAAGCAGGCCAAGGGTGAGAGCCTAAGAGACTACATAGCAAGATTCAACAAAGAAAAGTTGGAGGTCAAAGATTATAAAGAGAACATAGCCATGACCACCCTTATAGGAGGTCTCCAGAAGGGGAAGCTATTGTGGAAACTGGCGGAAGAGCCCCCTAGGTCTATGGCGGAGCTGCTGGAAACCGCAAGGAAAGTAATGAATGCGGAAGTGGCAATGGTCGCCAAGTATGAGGATGAGAACCGCGGTGGCAGTGGAAAGTCCCAAAGCAAGAAAGATGGAAAGAAGAGGTCGGGTGATGACAAGTTTGCTCACTATACACCTCTGACTGTAAGCTGCGAGCACATCCTCAATGAGATTAAGACTGACAGGACTCTGAGATGGCCAAAAAAACTGAAGGCCCCACTACATAAGAGGAACAAAAACCTATGGTGTGAATTCCATCAGGATCATGGCCATGTCACGGATAGATGCTTCGCTTTAAAAGATGAGATTGAAAAGATATTGAAATATGGAAAGCTGAGGAAGTATGTGGATGGTAAGGCTCCAAAGGGTGGAAGAGATTACCCTAAGAAAAGGAGAAATGATAAATGCCGTGACAATGTCCCGGCCAGAAGAGACGATGATTCAGAAGGAGATGACGAAGACGATCCGGATCTTCCGTCGAAAGATGACAACACCCCGATGAAGAGGGTCGGTACGATATCCTTTGGTGTTGACACCATATGTGGAGGATTTGCAGGAGGTGGCTCTGAAGTAGCTGATAGGAAGGCTCACGTAGCAGAGGCCAGGTCAGTGGCCAAGCTTGAAGTTGTGAATCTAACGTCTTCCGATACAGTGCAGAAGAGGAAGAAAATAGACATGGACACCCTTATAGTTGGGTTCTCCAGACTCGACTTCAAGGGTATCTTAGCCCCCCATGATGATCCTCTGGTCATAACAACAAGGGTGAATGGGTGCGAGGTGCAGAGGATCCTCATAGACGGGGGGAGTTCGGCGAACGTGATGTTCTAGCCTTGCTTCAAGAGCCTAGGTCTTAGCAGAGCAAGGTTGATGCCCTATCATCACCCATTGATAGGCTTCAGTGGCGAAAAGGTCCACCCGTTGGGCATGTATGAGATGGACGTACGGATGGGTGATGAGTGGCCTAAAAGGCTGACCAAGAAGATAATTTTTTTCGTCATGGACGAGAATGTGTTCTCGGCCTATAACCTCATCATATGAAGGGTGGCCCTTAAAGAGTTTGAAGTTGTGCCGTCGATGGTCCATCAGATGTTAAAATTCCCGACTCCTTATGGAGTAGGGGAAGTGCAAGCTGACCAGACCACAGCGCGAGAATGTTACTTCAACTCGAATGAAGAGAGAGAAGCCCATAAGAGGTCAACCACCACTTATAGCATTGACACTCTTGACCCAAGAGATGAAACAAAGTTGAAGAAGGGAGAGGCCGCGGAAGAGGTAGAATCCATCGTCCTCAATGAGGACGAGCCAAAAAAAACCGTCCAGGTCAGTAAAGCCCTAGAGCCAGGAACCAAGGAAGAGCTGATAAACTTCCTCAGGAGGAGACAGAGTGTCTACGCATGGAGTCACGCAGGTATGCCTGGCATCGACCCTGAGGTGATGAGTCACAAGCTCAACGTGACCAGAGATGTCAAGCCTATCAAACAGAGACGAAGAGTCTACTCCAGGGAGAAATACGAAGTCATCCGAGAAGAGGTCAAAAAGTTGGAAGAAGCCGAGTTCATAAGAGAAGTTACCTATCCGGAGTGGCTTTCAAATGCAGTCATCGTGCTTAAGGCCAATGGGAAGTGGAGAATGTGTGTGGATTTCACTGACCTGAACAGATCTTGTCCAAAAGATAGCTATCCCTTACCTCGGATAGATCAGATGGTGGACGCGACGGCGGGACACGAGCTCATGAGCTTCATGGACGCGTATTCAGGCTATAACTAAATCTTTATGGATGCTGAAGACTCTGAGAAGACAGCCTTCATTACTGACAAAGGGACGTACTGCTACAAAGTGATGCCCTTCGGTCTGAAAAATGCAGGGGTAGTGTACCAACGTCTTGTCAATAAGATGTTAGAAGAGTAAATAGGTAAGACTATGGAGGTGTATGTAGACGATAAGCTAACAAAGAGCTTGAAAGCTTGCACTCACGTAGCAGACCTTGAGAAGACCTTCGATGTTATGGACTCGTACAGAATGAAACTCAACCCAACAAAGTGTGTCTTCGGAGTAGGAGCTGGGAAGTTCCTGGGATTCATCGTTAACCAGAGAGGAATTGAAGCGAACCCTGAGAAAATCAAGGCATTACTTGACATGAAGACTCCTAGGAGTATTAAGGATGTCCAAAGACTTACGGGGAGAGTGGTTGCCCTTAACAGGTTTGTTTCTAGGACAACGGACAAGTGTCTTCCATTCTTTAAAGTTCTAAGAAAGGCCTTCCAATAGGACGAAGAGTGTGAAAAAGTCTTCAACCAACTCAAATCTTACTTGGGATCCCCCTTATTGCTATCTCGACCCGTCGCGAGAGAAAAGTTGTATGTGTATCTGGCAATCTCCGAATCAGCCATCAGTGCTGCCATAATACGGGAAGACGATAGGATCCAAAGGCCTGTGTATTTTAACAGTAAAGCCCTTCAAGGGGCTGAACAGAATTACCCTCGCATGGAAAAGTTGGCTTATGCCCTGATACATGCTTCGAGAAAAATGAAGCCCTACTTCCAGGCTCACTCCATGGTAGTCCTCACTGACTCCCCACTAAGACAGGTCCTGCATAAACCTGGGAAATCCGGGAGGTTGATGACCTGGGCCATCGAGTTGGGGGAGTACGATCTTGCCTACCAACCTAGGACAGCCATCAAAGGTCAGGCCCTCGCAGATTTTGTTGCTGAGTTCACATGGGAAGAGGCTGAGGTAGAGAAAGGCTTGGGGGGAATGGAAGAGATAAACCGCAGTGTATTTCGAGAGGAGGAAGAGACGACACCAAGTGTCTTCCGAAATCTGGAAGAGGTCGCATCCAAAAAAGTTATGAGCAGAATTGCGGAGGACGAGGAGGATCGATATCTCTTCAGGCAAGGAGTCATGACAGAAGGAGCCTTTCCATCAGATACAGACGTCTGGAGCCTCTTCATTGATGGCTCTTCCTGCGACAGTGGAAGCGGCGCAGGGTTGATACTCTCGGCTCCGGATGGTGCGAACATTGAATACGCCCTGAGGTTCAACTTCCAGGCCTCAAACAACGAGTCCGAGTATGAGGCCATGATAGCAGGTCTCTTATTGGAAACAACTCTTCGCGTAAAGCGACTCCTACTCCACAGCGACTCAAGGCTGGTTATCAATCAAGTACTGGGGATCTATAAGGCCAAAGATGAAATGATGGCCAAGTACTTGAAGAAGGTAAGAAGGTTGTTAGAATATTTTGAAGAGGCAAAACTTAAGAGAGTGCCTCGACAAAGTAACAGTCACGCAGATGCATTGGAAAGGCTGGCCTCGGCAATGAAGACAGATGTTAGAAGGACCATTCCAATCGAGGTCTTGAGAAAGGCAACCATCGAGGAAGAAGAAGAATGTAACCCGTGTCACAATTTAAACCTAGGAGACTCATGGATAGACCCCCTCGTCAGGTATATTAGAAGGGGAGAGCTACCTGAGTCCAAGCTAGAGAGGAGAAAATTGAGATATAGGGCTGCCAAGTTCTCGATGATAGGAGACGTCTTGTACAAAAAGGGATTTCTATTGCCTCTCCTCAGATGTGTGCATCCCACGGAAGTTCCCCGGGTCTTGCAGGAGGTTCATGAGGGTTCTTGCTCTAGCCACATAGGGGGAAGACCCTTGGCCAAGAGAATCATCACACAAGGGTACTAGTGGCCAACTTTGTCCAAGGACGCCGCAGCTTACATAAAGAGGTGTGATAAATGTCAAAGATTCGCCACTATTCCTCATCAGCCCCATCAGCCTATGACGTCAATCACCTCTCCATGGCCATTTGCAGTATGGGGGATTGACTTAGTAGGACCCCTACCAAGAGTCGCCAACAACTATAGATTCTTGATAGTTGCCATAGACTACTTCTCAAAGTGGGTGGAGGCAGAGCCGATGATAACAATCACAAAGCAGAAGACCTTCCAGTTTATTTGGAGGAATATCATATGCAGATATGGCCTCCCAAACACTCTCATCTCGGACAATGGGACCCAGTTCAAGAACTCCTCTTTAGAAAAGTATTGCCCAAGAGTAGGGATTAAGCAATTCTTCTCATCTCCTGGCCGACCTCAGGCAAATGGTCAGATCGAGGTCACAAACAGAACTATCCTGTATGGAATCAAGAAGAGGTTAGAAGATGCGAAGGGAAGATGGACTAAAGAGGTCTATGCTGTGTTATGGGCCTACAGAACCACGGCAAGGACACCAACAGGTGAAACCCCGTTCATGTTGGCACATGGCTCAGAGGCCGTCATACCAACGGAGATAGGGCTCCCAACTCATCGAATTCAGACCCATGACCCTGACAATAACGGAGAAGAGAGGAGGCTAGACCTAGATCTTATCGAAGAAGGAAGAGAGGACGCAAAGGTCAGACAAGCAGCCTACCAACAGAGGGCAGCAAAATTCTACAACCAGAGGGTGAAGTCAAGACCCATTGCAGTGGGAGACCTAGTGCTAAAGAAGACCCTGCAAAAAGCAAATAAGCTTCACCCAAACTGGCATGGCCCCTATAAAGTGACAGAAGAGGTTGTGCCTGGCACCTACAGGCTAGAAAACCTATAAGGAGAACCTTTCGTTAACCCATGGAATGTTGATCACCTAAAGAGATATTACATATGATGTTGCATAGAGTTTTATGTAAATGTACCATCTTACTATGAAGAGGTTATTAATAAAGATCAGTTCCCATGACAGTTCTCGCTTCATTAATTTGGTGAGATTAATTATGAGGATAACATCTTAGGTGATGACCTCAGACCCTTAACATCATTAATTTGGTGAGATTAATTATGAGGATAACATCTTAGGTGATGACCTCAGACCTTCATAACATCACTCAGTGGTGACGAGGTCTAAGCTCAGACACCATAGTAGATGACCTCAGACCCTTAACATCATTAATTTGGTGAGACTAATTATGGGGATAACATCTTAGGTGATGACCTCAGGCCCTTAACATCATTAATTTGGTGAGATTAATTGAGGGTAACATCTTAGGTGATGACCTCAGACCCTTACAACATCATTCAGTGGTGACGAGGCCTGAGGTCAGACACCATAATGGGATGACCTCAGACCCTTAACATCATTAATTTGGTGAGACTAATTATGAGGGTAACATCTTAGGTGATGACCTCAGACCCTTATAACATCATTCAGTGGTGACGAGGTCTGAGCTCAGACACCATAATGGGATGACCTCAGACCCTTAACATCATTAATTTGGTGAGATTAATGATGAGGATAACATCTTTGGTGATGACCTCAGGCCCTTAACATCATTAATCTGGTGAGATTAATTGAGGGTAACATCTTAGGTGGTGACCTCAGACCCTTACAACATCATTCAGTGGTGACGAGGTCTGAGGTCAGACACCATAATGGGATGACCTCAGACCCTTAACATCATTAATTTGGTGAGATTAATTATGAGGATAACATCTTAGGTGATGACCTCAGACCTTCATAACATCACTCAGTGGTGACGAGGTCTAAGCTCAGACACCATAGTAGATGACCTCAGACCCTTAACATCCTTAATTTGGTGAGACTAATTATGGGGATAACATCTTAGGTGATGACCTCAGACCTTCATAACACCATTCAGTGGTGACGAGGTCTGAGCTCAGGACCATTGGTTGAGTTTAAACAAGACATCATTGCAAAAAGACAAGCTTAGAAAGAGGACTTCAGAGGTTGAAGCTCAGATTACAAATTTATTTTTAGCAGACACCATTACAACGAAACTAAGAATGAAAAACATCACATGACATTGAATGAAAAGAAAGTGAAGATGGTCCTCCTCAGAGGTTGATATATGTTCAAAAATAATAAGATGTTCAACGATTACAGACAAGCTCCATAATGCAATATGTTACAAATAATGATCAAAAAATCCTCTAAGGGTTTGAAGGGGGAACGTTGACATCCTCGGCTTGATTGGTCACCTCGGCCGCATCATCACGATGGTCTGCCCCTCCAACCTCGGTGCCCTCCAACGTAGCAGTCTCGGCAAGAGCGGCAGCCTCTTCCTCGACCTCCTGAAGAGCCTGGGCGAACTGAGGATCAGCAAAGCCGAGACCAACGAAATCAGAGGCTTTCAAAGTGCCAGCATCTCTCTCCCTGGCGTCAGCCCATTTAATAGTGGCTTTGATACCTCTTTCAAGGTATTCAAAGTCGAAACCCATGAACTCATTAGAGGACTTGTAATCAGCAATTATCTTCTTGGAGGCGTCATCAAGGGTGGCCCTGACAGCTGAGTTGACTTTCTGCTGCAGAGTGTCGTCCTTAGCCTTCAGAGCTGCAGCGTGATCCTTGCCGAGCTGGGAGATGTCCTTCTCCAACCCCTTCACCTTCTTCTCATAATCCTTCAGCTCAGATTTGAGACGGTCAATCTCGGCGTTCAGGGTGCTCTGGACTATCTCGGCCTCTTGCCCCTTTTGGATGAGGGGCAATTTCCTCAGAGTCCAGTTGGATAAGTGGTGCATAGCTGCCAGGCCCTGCATATTTTGTGATAATGAATGAGCTGGAGAACAATCAGATGTTGCACTTGGGTGAAGAACAATCAGAAAGATCAAGTCATACCTGAATGGATCTGTGAATGCCGAACTCAACCAACAATGGGGTGTCCAGTGACCTGAAGAAGCGTTTGTCAGCCTCTGTCATTGTAGAGCCGAAAGCATCTAAGGCCTGAAGACTGTGGCCGACTATGCTGTCAGTTATTTTCAACTGATCTAGACAAGCCGACAGGGCGTCAGCTGAAGAGATGGGGATGGCAGCGTCAGCAGTCTTCTTCTTCGGCCTCTGATCCTCAGGGGCATGACCTTATGGAGCCCTCTTCTTTATGGCTGGGGGCTTAGAGGCAGAGGGAGCTGGGGGAGGGGCGTTAAGGCCTGCTTTCTTGGCAAGTCTCGTCAAGCTGGGTGCAGCCATCTCCCAAAGCTCATCCAAAATATCCTGTGGTCGCTCTGTAAAAAATTAGTAGATCTGAGTTAGATAATCAGATATGAATAAACTCAGAGGTTAAACTTAAAAAACAAAAATGCTTACCAAGCTCGGCAAGGGGACTTCCACCTAGACCTGTCCCAGAGAGGTAGTGGGGAGTCATCAAGTGCTCGAACCTGACTAACAGACCATGTACCCCCTGATCTTGAAGGGCTTTCACCTTCTAAAGGTTCGATGGGCTCAGGCCAGGGTCAGCCCTCGCAGACATTGTGACTTTACCCCACCTTAGGGGCATCCTCGGCTCTAGAATAGATGAGGGAACACATGGGCCAAATTCCCATGGCCCAGAAGCAAAGAAATACCGAGGCTTCCAGTTATGGTTGGAAGTCTGAGTTACTTGGAGCATTTTCTTCTCAGGCTTCCGAGCTATAAAATGGTAGTAGCTCGGACGATTTTTTACCGAGGAAGGGACAGCCTTCCATAAGACTATGGCCCCTATTATTACTCTCCAGGCATTTGGGGACAGTTGAGAGGGGGCCAAATTAATATAAGAAAGGATGGATTTGATAATGGGGTGAATGGGCAGACGAAAACCCAACTTGAACATCTGCTCGTACAGGCAGATCTCGCCATCTCGGCCATGATAAGCCCTCTCCTCCCTCAGAGGTCTCCTAAGCTTTATTGAGGGACTGATAGAATACAGATATCTGAAGCAGAGAAGGTCTACCTCAGTAATAGTACTCTCGATCTCGGCCGCCTCAGATACGTCGACATCGCTCTCAGCCTCATCATCATCATCCAACTCAATGTCGGCCGGAGCAGATGTTGATGGGTTACTCAGGAACTTCTGAGCGAACTCGACACCAGTGAAGGCCGACAGAGGGATGGCGTCAAGTGGTGGTGGTATAGACACACTTGGCTCAACAATTTCAACCTCTGAGGAAGAGGCTGAGGTGCTTGAGCTATTATGGGATGAGACTCGGCTGGAGACCCCGGCCTGATCAGGCCGAGGTGTGAAGTCCATGGCCTCCTGAAAGGAATCCACAAACATGGGGTCTGAGGTAGAAGATTCAGACTCAGACATCGGTATGGGATCAGCAGGAACCTCTGTCTGATAGAAAAACTCTTGGGGGTCAGGATATATCAACTTCAGAGGTGGTGGAAATATGGGTCTAACGGGAAACTCTTGTGACCTACGAGCCTCCTCCTGTGCTCTTTCTATTTGTCTAATATTTTCTAAAGTCTTCTCTCTAAGGGAGGGGAACTCCTCAAGAAGCTAATATAAGGGTCTGAGCATCAGAGGATGACACTACACTTAGGAGACTTCCTAAAACTACAAACAAGATTGGCTAGTGAAGTAAAACAGTAAAGGATCAAACTACCTAAATGTGGCAAGAATTGTTCGCCTGAAATAATGGTGATCTCGCCGGGAAACTCAGAAACTCGCCGGAAAACGCGAAAATAAGGAGACTTGCAGGAAAAATGAAGGAAAAAGTATGGCGAAGATTACCTGAGGATGAAATAGTAAGGAGGAGACGAGAAGACGCAAGAAAACCACCTTCCAAAAGCTTCAGCAAGGATCTTGCTAGAGAGAGAAAGATGCAGGAACGAGTTGGCTGGAAATGAGAGAAGTGATGAAGGAAGAAGGGAAATTGGGTTCAAACCCCTTAAATATACAGGCGCAACTCCCAAGGCCCGTCATTGCCTTGGGAGCCCCAAAGGGCGGCTAACAGCACACGCCCAACACGCAAGCATACTTCAGCATTGGACAAGTGTCAAACAAATGTTGGCACATATTGTAATAGACAGGCCTCGGAGGTGTGATAAACCCCTAGTCACCTGCTCCCACATATGACTAAGGGCTGGGGGTGATTGATATTCCCAAGTGTGACCTCGGCCCAGAGACACCAACCTCCGCCGAGATTATGGTCGAAGTTGGACGTCTTGGACACGCGATACCAGCCCTCGGCCATAGTAAGGTCGGCCCAGGACGACACTACCGTGAGCTTCTCCAAGGGACATCACAAGGATCAGCAGCATTCTCGTATACCTTGGAATGGCAACCTCGACCAGACATAGGCCGAGCTTACGTAAAGCCACCAGCAACCTCATCAAGACATTAGTCGATACTCCAAACACTCCAGCTCAACCTCGTCTCGGGCCGACCTCGCGCACTGTCTCGACTGAGGTTGGACCGAGACCTCCATGGAATACTCGGACCGAACAAGTACCTAGACTTACCAACCTCGGCCTCTCCCAGAATGAGGTCATACACCAGGTGCGATAGCCGAGCATCTGCTGACATTTGGATAAGGGCACGTGGGCACAAATCAGTTATAACAAGATTATTCCCCACACATGGGGAGAATATTGCATCATCATTCTCTACATATGACAGTGACAGATGGCTTTCCCATATTGGTGAGGCAAAAACACACATGCTCATTGCATGCATGGGGGGTACATTACACCTCCTAGGTACTATATATAGAGGTCATCCTCTACCTTGCAAAGGATCCCCCAGATATTCAACCCTAGCTGAAACTCTGTCTAGATACACAGTAGAGAGAGAAAGCTTGAGAGATCGTATCCATGGCCATTAGTGCCTTATTGCAGTGAGGTTATTCACACACACACACACAGTGGATGTAGGCCAATTTAGGCTGAACCACTTATATCCTGGTGCTCTCTCCTCTTCTCCTCATCTCATTCTCTTACCTTTTACATAACTGTGCTGCCATTGTTGTTCTTAGATTGAGCTTGAAAACACCTTATCTGGTGGTGCTAATTGCATCATCATCACATATGATTATATATTGAAATAATTATCACCCAAAACAATTATATACGCAATAAATCAATAACTCTTATGGCCTCAAATAAATTTACCATTTGTACAAAAATCATTCTTCACGCCTTATTTACAGGAGCTTAACATTTATTAAATTATATATATATATATATATATATATATATATATATATATATATATATATATATATATATATATATATATATATATATATATATGCATAAAAAATACAATGCATAAAAATCTTAATATTATGTCCTCTTAAATATAAATATGTGAACTTAAGCCCGAGATATGAGGTGAGAGAGATTTAGTGTGTCATTGGATTTGATACGTGGTATGGACAGGGATATACACCATTGTGTCGTGTGTGGGTGGACAACAGGGTGCCACTTATGGCATGGAGAACTGAGTATCACCTGTGAGTGAGCTTATGGGAGTGAGAGTATGTAGATGTGTGTGATCTTGTGCTCACGAGTGGGGACTCGATATTGCACATATATACTCATGTAACCAGTGGCGGAGCCACTTTGCAGCTGACCTAGGCACATGCCCAGGCCAGCTCCGGTAAAATCCTTTTTTTTTTAATATGTACACATATACTAGTAAGGACATGCATGGAAAAAAATTCAAAAAAAAAATTCACATATATCACGGCCGAAATAGAATCCCCCGAAATTAAAACACCTTTTCACTCTTTGCTCTCCCTATTCTTTCTTCTCTTCCAATTTTTTGAGATAAATCTCCACTCTAAATCAAGATTTGTTCTTCAATCTCTCTCCATTTTATCTAAGGTTTATTATATATTTGTTCTTCCTCTTACTTTTCTCCCTTTTTTTTAGCAAATATCCATTGTTAGGATTTGTTGAAATTTTGTGTAGCAAATATTCATTGTTAGGATTTGTTGAAATTTTGAAAATATGCTTATTTTTTGCTTTACCCCTTTTAATATTATTATAAATGTTGTTGTTAGTGGTTTGTAGTAATTAATTTTTAGGCATGGAGTTGTTGAAATTAATGCTTATCCATTAAATAAATGTTGTTGAAATTAGTGACAACTATCTATTTTTGTATGAACTTATATTAGTCTCGTTTTGTAATGATGTTTAATTTTTGAAATGATTGTAATTCATCTATTAGTATGTAATTTCCTATACATTTAAAAGATTATTATAAGTAGTTCTCAAAAAAAGAAATTAGGGCGCTCCCGCCCTGAACCCCCGAAAATTTTCTTTTGGGCCCAGGCCATCTCTAATTCCTAGCTCCGCCACTGCATGTAACCACGGGATCAAAGTCGACATAGTTTGAGATGTGAAGATATTTGTAAGGTGCTAACTGAATCTCTGTGGAGATTGAGGGCAAGGGTTTGTGCAGTAAGTGTGTGTATATTGAGACGCCGTGGGGTGATTTACGCATCTTAGGTGAACAATATTGTGGCATGGGGAGATAATTGTATATCTTAAGGGAAACATGTCATTGTGATATTGTGAGGCTTGTGCTCATGATTGGGGACTCGTTTTAGCGCTAATGTAATAGTGAGATCAAAGCCGATGGAGTTCGGATGCAGAGAGTTGTGAGGGAGATATCAGCTCCAGTTTGCCTACAGTGAGGGGGGGCTTTGGTAATATGGGTGTGCATTATTACGAGGAGTCGTGGGTTGAGAAAGTTGTATATCTTTGGTAGACAACGATGTGCTGCAAGTTTGTGTGTGTGTGTGTGTGTAAAGTGAAATATTATGCGATGACATACTAGGAGGGCAATATATCGGGGTGATATATCATGAGGTTGCACTCATGAGCGGGTACTTGATATTGTGCCTACGTACTCGTGTGGGTATAAGATAGAACTCTACATAGTTCGAGCGGTGGAGTTACTAAGCTAGCAGTGGGTGTGGGTAGATGGGTGGGTGAGGTTATATCGATGCGAGAAGTAGCGGTGTGAGATAGTTTTTTATCTCAGGTGGACGATAAAGTACCGCAAGGGGATATTTGTGTATCTCGGGAGCAATATTTCAAGGTGAATGTACCGCGGGGGAAATATGTTGGGGACACATATCGTGAGGTTGTGCTCGTGACTTGATATTACGCTTATGTACTCATATAGTTATGAGATCAAAGCCTACGTAGCTCGTGATGTGCTAGTTTGTCACGATGAGATATCAGGATATCTCAAGAGATGTCGGTTGTGGGTGAAGTGGTCTGAGTGTGTGGGCTTGTGCTCACAAGTGAGGACTCGATATTCCAACTACATACTCGTGTAGTTACGAGATCAAAGCCTCACAGTTCATTGTATACGGTTATCCGTGGTGAAGAGACCGGGTGCGAAGAATGTGAATGGGCTACGCTACGCAGGGTCGACCTTCAACATAACATTCCAAATCTAAGTGTGTATCTTCCTACATTAGGAAAACAATCGGTATGATCCCAGCAGATATTTTCGAGAAAACATACATTGGGTGATGCTCACTTTTGAGATGATGCCTGTTTGTCCCTTTAAAGGTGCGGAGTATCCCTCATTTTGAATTTGGCTTCTCAAAGAGTAAAATGTTATAATGAGCAGACTCTTGTTTAAAGATGCGTTAGTGTAAATGAAAAGTATGTTTGCAAAATATGTCTTACATAATGATGTTGATTAGTTGCCTTAAAGCGTGGACATAACCACGTGGCTTAGATTGGGATTGCTTATATGAAGACTTGGTTTTGAGGAACCAACATATTCAGATGGTATACATTCGGTCTCGTAGTGTAGCCAGGCGAAGAGTTCAAACCACACTAAGAAACATGGTCTACTTAACTAGACATGAATAGAAAAGGAGTATTAAGTATTAAATCTTTCTTATGGATTCATAAATAGAGCTTCAGCTTTAGACTACTTTGGTGGCAAACTTCGTAGAGCTTCGACTCGAGGGTTAAGAGCTCGGGAACTTTGAACGGAATTCCAACTTCGGACTTCCCTCCGAGAGACGAATACTTCTCTAAAATTCTGAAAGTAACTTTCCAAGAATAGAATTAATGTCGAACAGGGGAGATAGATAGGTCTTTTGAGAAAGTCTATTGCGTGTATGGTGTGTGATATTTCTTATTTTTCGAGTTGGTCTCTTCTACCGCGCGATAGACCATGGAGGTTAATAATGTTTTGTACCAAGTTTTGTGATGACGATTGTGGAAATTTTTCACCCAGCTCTTACAGCTTGTTTGGGAGTTTTATTTTGGAGAGAAGAGAAAGGAAAGGAAATTATGCTTTATTTCCGTCGTTTGGGAGTTTATATATGAGAGAAAGTGATGTTTCGTCATTTTCCGTCGTTTGGGAGTTTAAGAGGAGAGAAAAGAAAGGAAAATTTAAAAAAAAAATCCCTTCCTTTCTTTCCAAAACTTTCCTTCCAAATCGGAAAGAAATGGAGAGAAAGGAAAGTTTTCTAAAGAATGTACCTTATTTCCCTTAAAAAAATTATTTTCCTTTCAACTCCCAAACAGTGGAAAAGAAAATTATTTTATTTTCCTTCCTAATCCTTGCTCTTCTCTTCCTTTCTTTTCTCTCTTGTAAATTTTCCTTTCTTTTCTTTCCTTTCCTAATAAAACTTTCCTTTCCTTTCCTTCATCTAAAAAAACTCCCAAACAAGTTGTTAATGTAATTAATGAACATTTAATGCGACATTTAGTGCATGGAATGATCTTGATTACCCCTACAAATCCTAGGCATAGTTGAAGGTTTATCATGATGACACTCGAGTGGCTATTATCAAGCAGGTCTAAGTAGTCATTTCCGCGTGGTAGACAATCATTTGTGACAGTTGAAAAACCTTTCCACTTTTTCTGCTCGTTGGGGCGAGGCTGGTGGATTTTGGATTGTCCTGGGGTATGTGGTGATTGGGCTTCACAGTTCATCCAAAACTGGGGGTATATCCCCAACTAGTCTTTTTTGGGGTTTCAGTCTCACACTGCGACATCTTTTGAGGGCCATTAGCGAAATAACCCTAAATATAAAACAATTTCTATTTTGAATTGAATTTTGGCTGAAATACATTGATTGCCCTTGAAGTAAACTAACATTACCATTAAGAAGTCAATTGCTTATATATCTAACATATAGAATCTTCTAAGTAATATCTAACAGTAAAGTATATCTACTAAAAGGTCTTGAAATGAAGTATTGAAAATATAAAATGATAATCAATGCAGAGTCAAGTAATTAGATTTGACCTGTGAGTGGGAGGTTGATAAAGAGAGAATTAGATTTGAAATTGGACTACATCTAGGATGGGCATAAGCACAGGCAAGCCCTCGCCTAATTATGTGATTAAAAAAATTCAAAACAATTTGCAAGTCCAGCTTTAAAATGAAAAATTAATTTGGGAACAAAAGGTAATAAAATTCTTTTATTGTACAACGTATTGAAAACTCCATAGACGCTACCACATACCACACTCAACCTCTCAACATTTTCCGACCGGAAAATTCAGACACAGAGACAAGGAAACAATTAGATTGTGGGTCTATAAACTACTACTACATGTTCAAAAGAGGCTAAGCGAGGTAAGTAAATTATTTACATACAAGAGACATAAAGGAAATGCACAGGTTTTTGTTTTAAATTATATAATACATAAATAGTATAATCCCCTGACCACCCAAACTGAATTTACCACATCCCTTCCTTGGCCATTTTCAGAAAATGGCAAAGAGTGGTGGCTGGGAGCTCAACAGAAACAGCTTTTTTCTTATTTATCCTTGTCGTCTTCAACACCTCCCTACCCTTTGATTGGGCCACTGTTACTGAGACTAAGTTGTAGAACTGTGAATATGATTTTCAGAAAGAAAATGCATTAGATACTAAACAGATGCAATGTGCACATTTTATGTCTACAAAAGATGAAATGAATTATGTATTTTGTGTTTTGAGGATTTTCTTTATTTACCCATAAAAAAATAAAAATAAAACTTCAGGGTGGGACCACTAACCATTTTTTAGTGGATTCAACATATTTTATTGGAAACAGAATA
This sequence comes from Sambucus nigra, assembly GCA_949130495.1. Classification (NCBI taxonomy): domain Eukaryota; kingdom Viridiplantae; phylum Streptophyta; class Magnoliopsida; order Dipsacales; family Adoxaceae; genus Sambucus; species Sambucus nigra. The sequence goes on from OX422217.1 coordinate 532,186,385, forward strand.
CATAATTCCCCAAACTCATCTTAAACTGTGCCCTTGACGTTGAACCGGTATTGATCAATCAAAATCAGAAGTCATACCTCACAAACACCATGCAGCAACAACCTATGGAAAGGATCTTGAACAATTAGCACAAGAGCCTCTTCATCCCCACTCTCCTTGATAAAGGCCCTTATGCATTCCTAAAAAAATTAAAATAAATGCAGTTAAATGTCATAAAATAAACAACTTAGATGGGATTAAGAAAGGCCTTTGATTAGAAGATATACACATCCAGTATTTTTAGTCAGCGGGTTCGGAGGCGGCACCCCCGAGGCGATTTTTTTAGGGTTATTTATAGTTATTTGCAATTTTTTAGCCCTAAAAAATTTATTAATTGAATGACAAATACTTATTCAAGTTGTATTATAACCAATTATTCATTCAAATTATATTTTAGCGATAAAATATCATAAAACAAAAACTACAGCAATTAAATATTAAAAAATAGGAGAAACTCAACAATTAAATCACAACAATTTAACTTCAACACTTTAAACAAATCTAACAATTTTTTCAGAAATTAAAATAAACATATTTAATCATTCAATCAATTAAACATTGAAAACAAAACTAACTTGACATTTTACATTTGAACATTGTACTGAAAATTAAACTAATTTAACATTTTACAACGTTGAACTTTCAAAGTTTAACCTAATAAAATAATAAACATTATCTGAAAAACACTGAACTGAAATATTGAACTGAACTTTAAAAGTTGTCTGTGCTGATGAGTGAAAGAGGCACTGTCCTCCCAGGGAGAGAGAGGGAGGGTCCCCGCCGGGCTGTTATCACCAGAGGGAGGGAAGGGAAGGGGGGTCGCCGGCGACTTGGGTTGGGTAAGGAAAGGGCAGTGACAGCTTGGGATGGGAGGGAAGAGAGGAAAGGGAAGGAAGAAATAGAAAATCAATGTAGTTTTTTTTTTAATGAGACAAATATCTGATTATAAACGTTTAAAATGACATAAAACTCATTGCCTTCCACTATGAAAACTTAAACGAAGATCCAAAAAAAATTTTTTTTTTTTTTTTTTTTGAGTATAGATCCCGGAAAAATTCCCAAAAAAATAGAGTGAGCATCCGCCCATGCATACACAAGACGAATGGTGAGGTAAGTACATTCTATTTTTTTTGTGCGTGTTGGGGGGTGGGGGGTATAAACACCGACAACTAGAAGGCTAGTTTAGTCAGAATCAAAAGATATTAGACTACAAGGGAAGTGACAGAAGCAACCAGGGGATGCTACAGAAAAAAGAAAACCCGCAAAGCATGGGAGATGAAAATCGCGGGAGAATGAAATAGAAGCTGGCTGGAGAACAACTTCAATAATTTCCTTGTAATAAAACTAAGCACTAGTTAGAAGTAAATTAATAGAATTTCAAGGGAATCAGATACATTCACGTTCCTCATACGGAGGAAAGGTAAACAGACTAAGCAGACAAATTAATAGTTTACTTTGTTGCATTCCAAACACAATAATAAATAAATAAAGGTTAAATGGAGTATTCAACGAAAAAAGTTTAACTCAAATGTTGTTTTATAAAATGCCAAAAAGATCCTCCACTACCACAGTTTTTCAAGGGATAAAAACACCTCCAAAAGATTTTCAAATCGATCCACAATATAGGATCGATTTGGAAAATCTAAATCTCTAGAGAGTGGTCCTCGCTAGAGGCACTTGAAGGAAAATGTGCAAGATTTTTTTCCACACCGATCCTAACTTGTGGACCGATTTGAGAAATCTTTTGGAGGTGGATTTTTTTAGTACAAACATGCTGTAAAAGAATCGTTTTGGCATTTGCCCGTTGTGTTTAAGCAAAGACTACGGACCAAGTACCAAGTAAGAATCAGTTCAATTTATATGCAAGCAGAAACCTAAACCTTAAGGGATAGTTTTATGCTATGTAAATTTATTAAGCATTGTTTTCCAGGGGTTTAGTTCAGCTAGCTAGATCTTCACTTTTCGTAAGGAAGAGAGAGAGAGAGAGAGAGAGAGAGAGAGAGAGAATGGTCAGCTAGCTAGAGCTCTCACATTCCCCAAGTAGAATCACACACAAAGAGAGAGAGGAGCTACTCATTGGTGAATAACAAGACTAGCTGGGCAAACTAAGTTTATTCAGTTCAAAATTTGGATGCATTTCTCAGTTAGGGATAGCTTAGGGGTGAGGTTCACATTAAAGATCTAAAGACGAGTATAGGCTCATGTCATAGTGGCCATGTAAGGATTACCCGAGGGAATACATTCTAATATTATAATAATAAACTTTCGTAGAGCATCAAATTTGATTCGGTTGGACCAGAATAGATACATACATTAAAATAAATCAGTTGTTTCATTATATACACAAATGGAAGCATGTTGATATGTCAAAAATGAAGTATAGAAGAAATAACCATTTATTCATATATCGAATATACCTCATAACCATTAATGAGTTCTAAAAGAAAGCTGCGACGAAGTGCCTCCCTAGTTCGACAGTCTATTCTGTGCCATGCAGTCAATACGGCCATCTTATCAGCATCCACATGTCCTTCCTTCTTTGATGAAGAGCCTTCAAGGGCTTCAATCATGACGGCCTACCACAAAGAAAGAAAGTAAGAAACAATAACTTCTAGAACTCGAGAATATTCTTACATGCCACTAAATTAAACCAATATTGAGGTGTTTAATATATAGAGAGGGGATAAGTACCATAGCTTCAAATCACTTAAATCCCACGACTAAAACGTACTAAAAATAACTAAAAATGCACACGGCAATAGAACATGGCTTGCAAAGTGGTATAGATTCCGAATGGCCTCAAGAATTCAAGATCGCCACACTATATTGCAATTTTGATCAAGCTCCTCACAGTCAAATATATTTATTTTTCAAACCACATCATTCTTGCAAATATCAACATGTACATATGAAAATCTGCATATTTTTCAATCCCATCAAATTATCAATATTTGTCCATAAGAAGCAACCTGTAGTCACAAATCAACTTAGTAATTCCGCTAAATTAGATGTGGTGAAAAATTCCAAATCATGAGCAGCCTTCTCTTAACAAGCGAAAAGCCAAAAAAATCAACATACTTAGCAAGGTAAGCTTTAAGAATTTATTTTACTTCTCTGAGCATATCCGGAAAGATATTTTGTGGGAATGAATCATGCTTGGTGAATAAGAGAAGCAGAAAACCTCTTTATCCATGTCTATATTCCTAAATTTGTCCCACTCCCCCACACAGGTCATGCAGAATGCCGATGGTGGAACATCATCGCCTGTAAAATAAGCCTCAAATCAATGAAACTAATAAAACCAATAAGTAGTACGCACCAAATAAGAGAACACCACGAGGAGATAATCTTACGTTTGACTCCTTAATGGGTCAACATAAAAGCTGCTTAAGTTCTATTTTTCAGTGTGCATGTGCTGGTGTGTGTGTGTGTGTGGTGTGGTGGGGGGGGGGGGGGGGGGGGGGGGGGGGGGGGACATACATTGCCATTATTTACAAATCTTTGACAAATATGCATTAAAGAACCAGTGTACCCCTCAAACCTTACATAGTGGTGAGGTCAACACGAGGTAGTGACCTTCATAGCCCCAAAATATTTTCAGAGACATGAGGTAGTGACCTTCAGTTCAGCCAGCTTATAACCATAATATCTTAGTAACTACGTTCACCCAATTTTTCAAAAACAAATAGATAACGATATCCAAAATGTACATGGGAAACCCCACAGGCCAATAGATGGTAACTTTAGTCTTTAATACTATAATTGAAATGATACACAGCAGGACATTATTGACTGCTTTGACATATTTTCATTGCATTTTGGGGGCAGGAAAATTTGACATGTTCAGGCTGCCTCCCAGTTCAGGGAATTACAGCGCCGAAGTCTAACAAATTTGGTTGGCAAACTGATTGAATCTGAAAATAACAACTGTAGCCAAAAAGAACATGGCTTGGATCAAAGTCAAAAGATTGAAAAATCTGGTCATAATTAGATTCCTGCAAATTCCAGCAGAATATACTTTAACTTCATGAGGTATAGGGATTTGATTATAAAGACCAAAGAAGAAAAGACGAAAGAAAGCACTTAATGTTTAATCTGACATGTAAAAAATTCTCTAAAAGATAAGACTTGGGACCAAGTAATAGGTTGTCCAATTTTTTTTTCTTTTAATTTTGACTGCAAGAATAAGACTTTTCCAAGTTCAAATAAAGGCTTAGACGTCAATTAAAGAACATAAATAAAGAAAGCTACTAAAATTACAATCAGACATATCAGATCCAATCAGTTCCATAACTCTTCAATTTACTAAATCATCATATTAAAACATATAATCGCCATTTTTATAATGGTATAATTAACCAGAGATTGAAACCATAATGATCTCAGATCTAGATGTCATCTCCCTAATGGAGAAGTGGAAGGGGTATGTCTCATTCCAGCTAATAGGGAGGAAAGTAAATGGCCTCTTAATGGGTCAAGATTCTCTTGCAACTCATTTTTCATGCTTCGAGAGAGCCTTCTTCAGGTCCTATTTTATTCACTTTAAAGGTTATTTGGACAGCCGGTGAATCAAAAACAGTGCAAGTGTTTGAATTATTAATGGCACGTGGTAAGGTGAGAACTAGTTGAAAAAAGAGAAGACCCAACATGTGTTTATCTTCTAAATGGTGTGTGATGTGTAAAATGGTCAAGGAACACCTCAATCATTTGCTATTACATTTCCAATTTTTTAATCCTTTTTATGCCATAACTTCTCCCTGTTTCCATGTTAAGTGAAGTGTGTAAGGCCTAAAAGTGGGAAGGACGTTATGGCAAAGGTGATGGATAATGTAAATGGAAACAGGGAGAAGTTTCTTTGAAGATAAATTGTGTCAGCAATTTTTTGGATGGTTTGACTTGAAATTTCCGCAGATATCGGGGAGAATTAATGGGTGTCAGAGAGAGTCTAATATTGTTGTGTGGAAGCGCGTATCAACAGATATAATTGGTGATTTTGATCCCACACAAACGACCATTAGTAAAGAAAGAGACGATGAAAAAAGAACATCAAATTTAATGTGGTTGGGAAAATCACACAATCCACATGCCACAAAAGATCAATACACTAGTATAAAATATCCCCAAAGGATTACAAAAGTCTCCCTCAAATTACTCACTAAGCACTCTCCAAAGAATAAAATTATGTATGTTAAAACTGTCACAAAATGGCTCCTTTCCTAGACCCCAAATTAATCCTAAAAATAGTTTAGAAATACAAATCCTAAATCAAGTGGAAAGCCAGTCCAATAAGGAGTAGGGGTCAAATTAAGACATCACATACAAATTACCAAAAAGGAATTGTATTCCTTTATTCTGTTGGAGACAAAACTGCAAAAGATACAAGGTGACTAGCTTCTACAAACAAATACTTCAGGGAGACCCTTAGTCTTCCATTTTGTTAAGCTGGATAACTGTAATCTTATAGTAGAGGGGCTGCTTTTTATTTTTTCCCTCCTGATTTTTGTTACTCTTTTCTTTTTATCTACCCTGCCTTGGAAGATGGCAGTTGGAATGACACTTCGCCCACCTTGTTTTGCATCCATTTATATTTGGGGCTTTTTGCGTATAAGTCCTATATGAACATTTTTTCATTATACAAGTCCCGTTGACTTTTCAACCTTTAAAAAAGTCATTTTCCTTAATTTTGGGGATTTTATTTGACATAAATACCATTTATAACCAACTCAACTATAATTGGTGAGAGAAAAACCTCAAGGTGGTTACAACTTATTTTCCATTTTTCAAACTTTAAATGTTACAACTTTTGATTGAGAAATCCGTTTTTCACAAAATTGATATATTTGAAACATGCGTAATTAGATCTATCAAACAAGATCCATGATGACTATATAAGAATTTGAAGGAAAAAAAAAACACTAACACAATACACATTTACCGTGTTCACCGGAAAATGGAACATTTATTGTTTTAATATTACACAGACAATTAATACTTACTATCTTCATAAAAATAATTTAAACACGTCATTTTTATTTTTTTAATATTTTACATTGAATATGGATCTTATTATGGATCTTATTTTATAGGGCTCGATTAGTACCTTTAAAAAATATCAATTTCGTAAATTTTGGATTTGTATTGAAAGTTATAGTTCTTTAAGGTTTGAAAGGGAAAAAAATAACTACCACTTCAAATTTGGAGGGAATATAGGGAGAGGGGAATATTAGTAAGGAAAAAATTCGTAAATTCAACAATAGGACTTAGTTAATGGTTGACTAGTCAATAGGACTTAAGAAAACACTCTTCAAATAGGACTCACATATAGTTATTCCTTTATATTTTTAATTAATGTTTATTTCTTATTCTTATATATATATATGAGAGGGGATCTCTAACGGGTCAGCCAAAACGAGTCCTTTTTTAAAATACCCAAAATGGGTGCCCCGAACGGGTCCTTTTTTAGAATATATACATATTTTTTTGGTATTTTAAAAAAGGACTCGTTTTGGGTGACCCGTCGGAGATCCTTTCTATATATATATATATATATATATATATATCACTGTTCTAAAAAACTCGCCAGGCTCCGCCTAGGCACGCCTAGGCTTTTTACGCCTTATTATTGGTAAAACCCTTAAAGCGCACTTTTTTCTAAAAACAACAACGCTTTAGTGAAACGATATCGCCTTTTAAAGATTTTTTTTACAAACCGAACTATTATCTCATCCAAAGTAATCAAATAGTATTTTAATTTGCATATATTCAGACATATCTTTATGATATGTACAATCTTAGTATTTTAATAGCCTTGTTATGCTTAAAAAATATTAAAATATATTAAGAAGGCCTAAACGCCTTTTTACACCTAAGGCCTGCCTAGGCTTCTAAGGCTTAAGGCTTGGCCACCACGCCTCGATCACGCCTAGCGTTTTTTAAAACCTTGATATATATATATATAAGGGAATAAGATTGATTTGCTATCCAACTCTCCCATTGGCCTTACCTCCCATCTTAAACAACAACCTATCATCCAGTCATACCCATCCAATGATCTAAAAAATATGGATGTTATAATGATGTGTTCAACATCCAAGATGATTTGACATTAATAGAGTGATCAACATACCATGAAGACAAATTCTAAAAGAGCAAGGGGACTGATATTACTTAATAGGTTTATTCGATATTATACCTATTTCTGTAACGGGCATTTACACTTAGGTCTTTAACCAATAAGGTTTGGACGCTTAACCCCATGATTATATTTTTTAAACCCTAAGGTCCCTCACCCCTCATTTCTCACACTCCACTCCCTCACCCATCTTCTCTCACATCTCACATCTCTCCTCTCAAACTCTCCCCTCCCTCTTACCCACCGAACCACCATCGTCACCGGACCAACGCCGTGGCTGGACAACCACAGTCGCCAACTTCCTCTCTCTCCATTAATTTTCGTCTTCTCTCTCTAACTTTTTCTTCATTCTCTCTCTCTCTATTCGTCGGAGCTCTTGGTTTTCCGGTTGAAAACGAGGGGTTGGGAGGTGTTTTTTTTTTCAGATCTAGAAGTTTATGGTGGTTGTCGGTGATGTTTTGGGTAATTTTTTTTTTTCATATTTATAATTGGTTTAGTTGATTTTCTGACGAATGCCTCAAAAAATTAGAAAAGAAGATTGTCTGAAAAAGGGTCGTCGAAGGGGGGTCAAGGCTGACTGTAGGAGTGAGGAAGAGGGAGAGGAAGTTTAATGAGCTTTTGATCTAATTGTAACTTGAGGGACCTAAATGTTTATAGCGCGATTGAAAAAATATATATATATTATTTTTATAGATATTAGAATATTTATTTAGATATTGTTTAGATACTAATTAGGATTTATCTTTTAATTAAGTTATTTAGTTTCCCTTTTAACTACGAGACTTGCTCCTCAAGTCTTAAAATTAGTATAAATAAGGCCTTTGAACTCCCAATTGTATTCAGATTATCGATATGATGAATCAAATTAAGGGTTGAGAAGTGAATAATAAATTGTTCGTTTTTATTATCCCGATGCATTCACATCAGTTTAAGGAAACATATTGTGTATTAAAGTGTTCAAATCCTACATTTTGAATACATTTTAAAAACTTATGCGTAAAAACTCCTTTTAGCAATTTAAATAATTTGGTTTCAGATGTTACAAGTCTTAAATCTTTATCAAGTTAGGAATGGACAAGTAGGGTCAAGTTATTTGGTAAAGAACTTAAGAGAATCCAAGTCTTTTAGTAACGCTTGGAGACCAAGACTACAAAATCGTATGATTCGCGATTCGAATCGTATGATTCGATTCGATTCGATTCACACATAAAACGATTCGAATCGAGTTGAGAATCACAATTGTCTAAAGAATCGAACCGAATTGGCGATTCACGATTCAAATCTTCCGATTCAGGTTCGATTCAGGTCCGATTCCCGATTCGAGTCCGATTCACTTTTTTTTTTTTTCCGCGATTTTTTTTACCTTATAACCATACGTGTGTTTTAATAAAACAAATAAAAAAAGAAGCAAACAACAAAGGATACCGTTAAGATACTGAGTTTTAGAGAAAAACATGTTCTCTTGGCTTGGTTATTATCAGCTGACTTTTCTTGTCTATTCTCTTGGCCTATGAAGCACCGACACTCTCCCGGAAGCCACGAGTCAGCTTTGACACGAGTCTGACACGCGACACGCCGGGACATGTTTGGACACGCTGGGACACGTAGCCCGACACGTAAAAAGGACACTTTTTATTTTTTTTATTTTTATTTTTATTTTTTTTTTATTTTTATTTTTTTATTTTTTTTATGTGACTATGATTCTGCCTTATTTATGATTTTTAAAGTGTGCTTGAATTTTGTTTTATATGGTCAATTTTCTTAATTTCATGTTAAGAATGCTCTAATAATGTATTTTAAGGAAAAAAATCTGTTTTATTTCATTAATATATATATGTAAATATATATTATATATTTGAAAATATATTATATATTATAAGTATCCTAGCGTGTCGTATCCTAGTTTTTGAAAAAATCACGTGTTGTCGCGTGTCGTGTCGAAACACGTATTACGTGTCGAGTTCGTGCTTCATAGCTCTTGGCTGAGTGTCTTCTATCTTTTGCTTTTTTTTTTGTTATAAAACTTTTGTATTTGTTATAAAATCTTTGAAGGTATATTTTTTTGTTGCTTTAAATTAATATGAAGACTATTTTAAATTAATATTGTTCTTAGTATTTGTTTTATTGTTTTAAAATTAATATGGTTTACTGTTTTAAATTAATTTTGTTGTAATTTTGTAGGCAGTTTTAAATTAATATTGTTAATCTTAGTAAGTAGGTTGTTTAAAATTTTTGGAAGTATTTGTTTTACAGTTTTACTGTTTTAAATTAACCTTAGTATTTATTTTATTGTTTTAAACGAATATGTAGGATGTTTTAAATTAATATGTAGGTTGTTTTATGATATATTTTTGTTTTTTACATTTTTAAGCTTAAAATGAATGAGAACATGTGGTACGGTTAATTTTTGTGATATATTTTGGTATATTATCATGTGCTACGATTAGTTTTTTGTCATATTACGCTTAATTACCAATTCTATAGTGTTAAATCCCATTTACGTGTGTTTTGCTACGTTTTTATCATTTGGTTCCGATTCGATTCACGATTCGCGATTCGGGGGTAAACGATTCACAATACGATTCGCGATTTGACAACTATGACTTCACCTAACCTAAATAAGATGAAAAACAAAATGAGTATAATTTCCCGCAATTGTATATTCCTAATCAAAGGCGAGACAAAAAAAGTTGATTACTTAAGCAAGTAAATTGGCAATACCGAAGTTTTTGAAAAAATTGGCAATTATTGTCAATTAGTTTTGGACTATGAAGCACCGACACTCCCCCAAGGCCCCCGAATTAGAGTCGGACGCGTGTCGAACTCGGACATGCTGAAATAGTGTCTAATTTTTATTTTTTTTAAATCCGACACGAAAGGACACGATTGGGGACACACTGGGGCCAAATTTCAAATTTAAAACAAAAATATGGGGGGGAGTGTAATACTTACACCTTTTAAAATTTAAAAAAAAATATAATATATGTAAAGCCCTAGTCTTTAATAGTGTAAAACACACTTCAAACAACCGAGAAAAAATATCGCACCCTCCGGCATACCATCCTCCCAGCGTCTTCTCCCTCTAGGTCGCACCCTCGAGCACTTCTTCCTCAGGGCGGGGCACTTCTTCCTTAGGGGCAATGTCTCCCTAGAGCTTAGGCGCAAGGCGAGGCGCGCCTCTGATCGAAGTGAGGCGCACATTATACAAGACATACAAAAATTGTATATCTATAATAACAAGATTATTTTATGATCTAAAATTTGAAATATAGCATAAATTGCTATTATACAAGATTATGAAGAGACCCATAAGAAGATATATATCTAATATACCATATGGAAAAAAACATAAAATCAAATATCGAATGGTTTGTTTGATTGACATGGAATTGTTTTCCATGGAAAAAAGTAATTGTAGTTCATTTTTTACTTTTGGGGAGCTTGATTTCATATACATTCTATAAAAACAATGATCATAAATACGAAAAGTGTTCCATATTTTATCATTTTTTTTGGGAAACATTTCTTTCCCAATCCCCAAAGAATTGATTTCCATGGAAAACTCTACAAGTAAGACCCTACCACTCCCATCTTTTCCAGTTATTTTCCAACTTCTTGTGAATATGAACTAATTTTCAATTATTTTCCAACTTTGTTATCAAACATAACCTAAAATTATTTAACATTTTAATCATTAAATAATCAACAAAAGGAAAGATATTAATATATTTTGAAACATATGTACTCCAATGTGTGAAAAGAAAAATTAAAATCAATTGGAAATGCAACAATGTTCGAGTTTTTTGGTTTCTTTTGCCTAAATAGTAACGAGTGAGAAAGATAAAGTTTCATCAGAACTTATGCTCGACTTTGGTTAGTTTTTGGGTGGAAAATAGTTCAATTTTCCATATTTCATTAATAATACATAATGTCATACATATTAATTGATCCATTATTGTATTGGGGGCATTTTGTAGAAAAAATTAACAAGGCGCACCTTGAGCCTGGAGCCTAGGCGCACAAGGCGCGCGCCTTATTGAAGGGGCCTTGCTTGCGCTGGGATGAAGCGCCAATGCTGCACCTTTGTGAGCCTGAAGCCTAGGCGCGTCATTAACAACTGCTCAGGGGGGTCATAGCCTTTACAAGTTGCAAACATTAACGGTTTTGTATTGAATCTTGTAAATTCATTCGTTAATTCTATGTTTGTATATTCTATTTCAGGAATGGTTCATATTTTTGGGGTTATAATGGTTTTACATTTAGGGGTTTTTTTCTTGAATATGTTAGGGTTTTAAGTTCTCTCTCTCTTTAATTCTGAATACACGTGTTTATGTTTTTTTATAGAGTTTCAAGTTCTCTGTTTATAGATAATGTTAATGTTTAGTTTTCTATATGTTTATGAAAAGATGAGCAATGAAATAAGCAATTTTTTACGTTATCCAATTTGTAATGTGTGGATTTTAGCTCACTTGTTGTCACTTTAATGTAAGTTAATTTTCATTGATATAAATTATGTTAATTTCCCTTTATAATTAAAATATATATTATATCCAACGTGTCCCCATGTCCTATATTTATGAAAAATGTCATGTTTGCATGTCGTGTTATGTCGCGTTTTCGTGTCCTTGTCCGTTTTTTTTAGGTTTTGGCTTCAAAGCACCTTGCCCCTCTTTTTATTTCAATCATTTAGTTCGTCTTAAACTAACGTTTTTTGGTAAACTTAAGTTGGCTTCAAAGACAATAGTCTATTAAATTCCCCCTTTAGTTGATCTGACGATTAAGGACCGATATATCTAGTTTGTTTTAAGAGCTAAGGGTCCGTTTGACAATCCAATTCAAAGCCGTGGAAATGGAATTGGAAGTCCAATTCCAATTCCATGCCTTGAAATTGGGTTGCCAAACGAGACCTGAATGTGAGATCCATGGTGGAAAACAAATAGAATTTGAAATATAAATACAACTTTATGCATGAAACTTAGGACTTCAAACATATTAATTGGGATAAGACTGCTTCTTGGATATATCTTACCCCATGGTGGTGGAGCAAACAATCCCCTTATTTCCTCGGCGTTTAAGCGAGGAACAAGGTCCATCAATATTCGATCATTTAACCATCTGCGAGATCGTCGGTTACTAATCTGAAACAAGCAATTGAAACCTAGATGTGATAACTTTCATGACTGGGTGGACTAAACTAATAACTTTATTTATCTAGAAAAAATTTAAACCCAATATTTGGTAGACGGAAAAAATGAACACACTATTAATTCAGAATAAATAACATGCTACTATTAAGACGGTAGCAGTATAGTCTATAGTATGACTATTATAATGATAGGTCCTTTAATTATCTTTTAGGTTACCAGATACCTCAACTACTAATCCCACCGAAAATGAAAAAAGAACAAAGTGAGCTCCCTTTTAGTTCACAACAATTAATATATAGTATATTATCTGTCAAGGAAACCCAAGACTTCCTGCTAAGGAAGTAAGATCGTGAAACTCCAAGCGGTTATGCATTTTCATACATTACATCAATGCAGGTAACAGATAACTTGAGACACAAAAAAAAAGGAAGAGGTGTCATAGTGATTAAAATTGTTTTCCTGAGAGAATATTAAAAAAATAACTCTTGTCCATCATTTAACAAATAAAAAAAAACATTACCAAACAAGTAGCTAACGATGTCCCATTTTTTATTTAATTTTTTTACCAAGCTTACACTGTTTTTGGCAAATGCATGGTTCGACTAATTAACAAGATCCAACTTTTACCACCAAACAAAAAACAGCTTGAAATTTCATAGGATGATTAGTCACAAAGATTCAAACATTTAGCACAAAACTCAAAACTTCTTCAAAACCAAGTCGTCATAGGCAACTCTTGCTAGTCACCAGTTCAATTGGCATAAATTCATTAATAAAACTTTTTTATTTAGACTTACCCCCTTCTTATGTAAGGCACTACATGTTATGAAGCATTCATAGTAAACCTAATTTTGACCTTGTAGGGCATGAGGCTAATTATGCATTTCTTTTGGGGAAGATAAATTGAAAATTAAAAAAGATGACCAAGATTATGTTTAAGAAGTTACTTTTCCAGTCAAGCTCTCCAAGAAATCTAGCTTTTCCTCGATCGCCAATCCTCGAGATTTCACATTTTCCCCTGCACACGTTTCCGTCGAAATATTCGCTAAATTGCAATGATACATAATGTCTAATCGTGGAGAATAGAGAATGAGAGAGGTACCTTTAGAATGGTTAATAAGAGGAGATGTTGATATGTCTTCGTGAGCACGCAAAACCTCAGGGGTTGCCATGGTTGATTCACTGATTCAATCTCCAGATACACACACACACAGATCTGTATATGTTCCTTCTTTGCTGCTGCTCCTGTAAATTAACCGCTTGAGAGATTGGCTATCTCTGTTGCGTGTTTTTTTTTAATTATTTATCTGTGTGGTTTATTTCTGAGGAGAGAGTCGCAGGGTGTCCGATAAGAAGAGGACCAAACACGGCTCTTTTAACCCCACAAAATTTAGGGAACTGCAGAAGGAATATGCGTTCGAGTGATGCTGACTCGGTAATTTATCCTCTTTCTATACTTCGCAAGTGTATTCGCTAATTCTACCGGTTACTATGCAAATTATACCTTTTTCATATTTGGCTGTTAGAGCATCCCTTATGCAAAGGGTATATTTGATAAAAACTAGTCCAAATATACACTAGTGCATACCACGAAACTGTTATGGGTAAAACAACATTTTACCAAATATACCCTATATGCATATAAAACGATGGCGTTTGGACTTGGCAAGGACTTCCTTGGGCGGAACATAATGTTCCGCTTAAGGGTTGTTCAAAATTTATTTTTCCTCCCCCAAAATTGTTATCTTATTATGTTTAGCCCCCAAAATTTAATACCCCAACTACCTTACCAACTATTCAATCACCAATTTAATGTTTTTGAGCCTATTTATCTCCCCCACACTGTAAATATTTTTTTCACACTAGAACCTCATCCATTAGTTATAAAAAATCTATGTTCTATTAAAGTTTTATTAATATATTAGTTATAAAATATCTATGTTCTTTTATTTTCTATCATTAATAGGTACTTAGTAATGTTAATTTTATATTTAGTTATTAGTTATAAAAAATCATTATTTAGTAAAAAAAAAAGCCAGAATAATTATTATTATATAGACTTGAGTTTTTTAGCCAAGTATTATAAATAATATATTTATTGGCCAAAAATCAGTGCAATTTTCATGTATGTAGTTAGTATTATTGTTAATGAGAAGTGACTTTGAATTTTTTCTATATATTTTAATATAGCCAGTAAATTTATTATTATATAGACATGATTTTTTTAGCCAAGTATTAAAAATAATATATTTATTGGCAAAAAATCAGTGCTGTTTTTAGGAACTAAACATTTAGGGGTTGAAAGTGGAGTTTAGCAAAAGTTGGGAAAAGCCTAAGCGGAACATGATGTTCCGTTTTAGGACTTTTTTTTTCTTCCGCGGAACAACATTTTCCGTTTTAGGTGGGCCCCATTTAAAACCAACTAGTGCAATTCTATATTTGTTAAATTTTACACTGTCAAATGCTATATATGAATATATACGGTACCCATAACATACACAAAAATTGCATTTTTGCTCTTTTAGCATACCCATAAGGGTTGCTCTTATGGAACTTTATCTAATTTTTTTATAGACGCTTTAACGGTCTAGTCCTTAGACTAGTAATTTTAGATAAAAAAATTAGGCCCAATAAATTTTAAACGATTAGGTCCAACATATAAATACCCCAAAATTAAAACAAACACGCACTATTCAGAAATCGAAGCGCCAAAAACACTATATTCTCTCTTGAATCAAAACCTTAATCGTACCATCTCTTCGATCAAAACCCCAAAACGAATTTATTTCTCAATCAAATTTTGGTCAACAACAACATTTATGATCGAAGCTCTAAAAACTCTGTTCGAACAAAACTCTAACTCTCTTCGATCAAAACCCTAGCTATCTTCTATCAAACCCTAATCGTTGAAGTTCTACATTTTACATTCTAAATCGAATTCTTCCAAACAGCACTAACAAGTATGTATACATTCTCTTATCACCTTTTTGTCCTTGTGTATTTTGTGTTCTCATATGTATAAATTTGTAGACACATGGACTGATGAAATCACATTCTTCTTTTTCATGATATGTATTTCATCATATATTTGTTTCCCTCATTTTAATTGCAAAACACACTTTTTGCATGTTATATATATGTATTTCATCACTGTACTTTTCCTCATGTATACATAATTTATCGATGATTTATCAAGGACTAGGAATATATACATGATTGGAATATGTACATGTACAAGCCATGTGTTGCGTGTACTATGTGTATTTTACATGTACTATCAAAAATTACACGCAAAATAAACAGAGTACACGCACATTGAAATTGAATTTCTCAATTCATTATGCGTGTACTTTTATGTTTTATACGTGTACTCTATAGAATATGTACATGTACAAGCCCTGTGTTGCGTGTTTTATGTGTATTTTGCGTATACTTTTTAAAAGTACACGCAAAATACACAGAGTACACGACATTGAAATTGAATTTCTCAATTCATTATGCGTGTACTTTTATGTTTTATACGTGTACTCTATAAAATATTTATTTCAAATCCATATTTGATCAATCATATGTTATTTTGGTCCGCGCCAGCGGCATTTGAATGATATTCCATGAGTTTTTAAGAAGTATTATTATTTTGTTAATATTTAGGAGTGTTTTTTGTCCAATAGCCGGCTGCATTTGAATGATATGATATTTCAAAATTTACATACCAATACTCACGTGTACTAATGTGTATTATGAGTGTACTATTTTGTATTGTTGTGTTATTGTTTAGGAATCATACGATCAAGCATGTTCAACTACAAAACTGTTGTTTGCACGTTCGAAGATCTTAACAATACAAAACCTTTCACATTGACA
Source organism: Sambucus nigra (assembly GCA_949130495.1). Classification (NCBI taxonomy): domain Eukaryota; kingdom Viridiplantae; phylum Streptophyta; class Magnoliopsida; order Dipsacales; family Adoxaceae; genus Sambucus; species Sambucus nigra. The sequence goes on from OX422217.1 coordinate 532,202,567, forward strand.
GTGAATAGTACTAATGATGACGAAATTCATTTTCTCCTTCGCATCAATGATAGAGCTAAAAGGTTACTTGGTTTCTACTACTATGAAGACATTTACTGCACTTTTGATGTGCAACAGCTTCAAGTAACTGAATCGAAAGCGAAGGATTTAGCTAAACGAATTGAGTAGTATTGCTTAAGGGTTTTTGATAATGTTGGAGCTTTTAACATTCAGCTATTGTATCACTTCTTTACTGAATATGTTAGGAGTAGAGAATCTTTATTTTTTACTTATCGAACAACTTCTGTTAGGTATTACCATGAAACTGACGATATATATTATCGCCTTTAGCATGTATTTTGATGAGACTTGTATAAATTGTTTGTGAGAAAATTGCATGTACTTTTATTAAATACGCTTGTATTTTATCGTTTTAGTCTATGTTTTATTCTAATTTGCATGTATTTTTTTTTTTACATATCATTATATGTTAGTAATTTAAATTTTGTTTATAGATCAATATAATGGGGATGAAGATGAAGGCAAGAAGAGGAAAGAAACAAAAAAAGAGCAGTTCTGATGATAGTTCTTCACCCAGTTTCAGTTCTAGTGTCGCATTGAAAACTAAACGTCCTGCAAAGAAGAATGACCAATATCGGTCAAATATTGTTAGCTTTCTCCATGATTTGCATCAGTTTAAAGATAAAATAAACAATAGTCATATTGAACTTCTTAAGAAGACTCCATTTTGGGAGCTTTTCAATGCCTACTACAGTGAGAAAGTAGTAGAAGTGGATCACAAGAAGACGGATAAAAATATTTTATCGATTATCGAGTTGTGCAATACGGAAACCAAAAGTTTCCATATGAAGAGTAGGATTTCAATAATGCCAATAGATATAAGTGAAATATTTGGCATACCCCTGGTTGAGGGTTTAAAATCAATAGAACTGAAAAAGGGACCGAATACTGCTCAAAAATTTGGATTACAAGCACGATATTTCGCAAAAAGATTAGGAAAATCAGAAATATTGAATGGTTTGAAGAAATCAGTTGAATTGGAGACAGATGAAGGAAATACTGATTTTGTGTGTCTCCACTTCTTGAACACGTTGTTTTTCTCCAACTCAAACTTCACCCTTGGATAATTTTGGTTGAAATACATCGACGATATTGAGGAAATGAATAAGTATGATTGGGCATCTGCTGTGCATAAGTTTCTCATACATTCACTTGACAAATCAGCAAGTTCAAAACCTAGCACAGTTACTGGACGTGTCATTTTCCTACTGGTGAGCAAAAAAATATCATGATATTTCAAAATTTACATACCAATACTCACATGTATTTTGAAAATACACGTGATATTTTCACTTGTATTTTGAAAATACACGTATATTTTCACGTGTATTTTTAAAATACACTTGATATTCCTGATATTTCAAAATTTACATACCAATACTTACATGTACTTTGAAAATATTACGTGTATTTTCAAAATACATGTGATATTTTCTCTTGTTCTTTCAAAACACACTTGATATTTAACGTCTATTTTGAAAATACACGTCTTATATCACGTGTATTTTGAAAATACACTTCTTAATCACGTGTATTTTGAAAATACATGTCTTATATCACGTGAAAGTACACTTGTATTTTACAAAGTACACGTGTACTATGTTTTGTAAATATAACCAGTGTACTCTCAAAATACTCTCGTTATATTTTCTGTCAATATTATAAATGTACTTTAGAAAGTACACGTGAACTTATATTGACAAAGTACACGTTAAATTTGTAAAAATCATGTGTACTTTCAATATACAATTGTAAAATTTGTAAAGTACACGTTTAATTTTGCGTGTATTTGAACAAGTCTCTTGTACTTTTCATTATGAATCCCTAGGTAATACAAGTATTAAATTCATTTTATTTTTTATATGATCACAGTATTAGGCATGTGAGAAATTTGAAATTATTTCTCCTGTTGAAGAATATAAAGAAAATACTCCAAAATTCCTGAAGTGGAAGTTGTCGTCTTTGAAACAATGGTTTGTGAAGAATGACATCGCAACAGCAACTTTGAAGCAGGCTAGAAATAAACCAGCTTGTAAGGACTGTCCTATACAAAAGGAATATCAGTTTGAAGGGTCAAGTTATTATTTGAACATATCTACAGAAAGTCCTATACATGTTGATTCATCATCAAAAAAAGTTGCTGAAGATATTAATGACAATGAGTTTTCACATGGTTGGAATATTCCCCTTAAAAACATTGTGACTCCAAAGAAAAAGAAGGAAAAAGATCAACCAAAGGTTAATTTGGAGGAATTGCTGTTTTGAAAAGGGAATTATTGGAAAAAAATAACCAACTATCTAAAGCAGCTGAAGACATTAATGGTGCACTTGAAAAGGTGACCTCTTTGGAGGTGGAGAGTGTCATTTTGAATGTACAGTTGCAGGTAAATCGTGATTCACTTTTTGAAGCCCATGAGGAAATGAAGAAGTTAAAGGTGGAGAATTCCAACCTTTTGAAGGAAAAATAGTTGTTAAATAAGTTGGAGGTAGAAAATGCCCAACTAGTTGAGTTAAACAATTCTTTAAAAGAAAAGCTTGATCAAGTCACAATGAGTGACTCGGATAGAATTAAAGAATTGGATGAATCATTAAAAAAACAGACAGAATCAACACGAATTTGGGAACAAAAGAATGAATATATGTCTCTGAGTAATGAAGATCTAAAAAACAAGTATGATGATACATTGCAACAATGGAAAGATGCTGACATAGAAAAGATGACATTGAGGCAGAATCTTGAGGAGTCGGAATTGAAAAGAACTCAACAGGTACTTTTGAATGCAGAGTACACGCGGTTTTCCTAAAGTACACGTTTAAAGTACACCCAGTTTTCCCAAAGTACACGCAGTTTTTCCAAAAGTACACGCAGTTTTCCCAAAGTACAAGCCGTTTTCCCAAAGTACACGCAGTTTTATTTCATAGTATTTTTAATGCAGTTTTATTTAATATTAGATATAATGCAGAGTACATGCATTATTTTATTAAAAATAATGCATTGCTTATAATGTAACATTTTTTTTGTATAACAGGAAAACAATAATAAAATCCTTAATGACGAAATTTCGGAGTTGAAGAAAATGCTTGAAGAATCAGAATTGAAAAAAACTGACCAGGTATCTATAAAATACAATAGATATATAGTACACGCTTTACTTTCTAAATTTTATTCAAAATTTTATGTATATTATAAATTTATAAAGTACACGTATTTTATAATACACGTGTGTATATTATAAAATACACTCATGTATTAAAATACACGCGTTTACTTTATAAAATAAACGCATGTATTAAAATACACGCGTGTACTTTATAAAATACACGTAAGATAAAATGAACCATTGTTTCAAAAAATGCTTACAATCCAACATTCCTTGTTAAATATATCAGGAAAACATTAATAAACAACTCATGGACGAAATTTCGAGTTTGAAGATTGAACTAGCCTCAAAGAAAGTTCAGGGCACCCCCAAAATATCCAAAACAAAAGGACCTCTTAGTAGAGGGCAGAAGAAAAGAAAAGCTGACGGCGAAATCGAAAAGCATGAACCAATTAAGAAACAAAAAGAGTCAAAGCTGAGAAAAGGTCGTCTAACAATAGCTGAACAAATGAAGGAAACTCACTTCAAGTTTGAAGCAATCAAGTATACAAATATCTCGATGAAGCTTCGAAGAAAAAGATTGAAGAGTTTATTCAAAAGGCTGAGCCAGGGTAAAGTTTATTGTTTTATGATTTATCACTTCGCTAATTTATATTTTTTTGGGTGCAAAAGAATAAGGTTATTATTATTATACAATTCTTATTGATTATATAAAATGCAGGGAATTTATTTTCCAAGGGCTGGTTTCGTATGTTCCATGGAAAGATTTAGTTGAAGTCCTCAACAATCAAGAAATTTCAAGTCAAGTATGTAGTCCAAATATTAGACATCCATTAAATTTCAACATTATTATTTCCTTACCATTTTATATTGTGTGAAACAGATAATACTTGCCTTTAGTGAAGTATTGAGGTTAAAATTGTCAGAGGAAGGGCTCTCCTACTCACACACTTTTTCTGATTATTGTTGGGTAAGTACAATTAAACCGAAAGTTTTGAGAAATAAAATTTCAGTTTTTTTTATCAACACAATGTCTATAATTTTTATTCAGATAGAAGCTTGTAGCACAAATGAAGTCAATAAGAAGGGGGAGTTATACAGAGAGTTATTTGAATACTTAGGCACTTGTAATAATTTGTTCATTGTACTAAGACATAGTGTAGGACATTTCACATTACTCGTGATATACAAAAAAGAAAATAAAGTGTTCCACATGGATTCCCTTCGACCGAACGGCAAGGAAAAAAACACAATATTCTTCGATGATGCAAAAAAATTGGTTAGTACCTAAACTTAATTAGTAATGTTACTTGTACTTATATTATACGCGTGTACACGTGTATAATATAATGCGTGTACTTTGTATTAGTTGCACATAATTATCCAGATTATCAAAGTACACGCATCATATTTTAAAATACACGTGAAATGAACCAATACAAGTTACGTGTACTTTAATATTATGCGTGTACTTTTAACTCATTAGGCAAAGTACACGCATCATATTTTAAAATACACGTGATATGAAAAAATAAAATATGCGTGTACTTTAATATTATGCATGTACTTTTAACTCATTAGGCAAAGTACACGCATCTTATTTTAAAATACACGTGATATGAAAAAATAAAATATGCGTGTACTTTAATATTATGCGTGTACTTTTAACTCATTAGGTAAAGTACACGCATCATATTTTAAAATACACGTGATATGAAAAAATAAAATATGCGTGTACTTTAATATTATGTGTGTACTTTTTACTCTTTAATCTTCATATACTTTTTTATTTGTATACACTAAATATTTGTCTTCTTAACAGTCTTCTGTCTTCCAAAAAATATTGTGCCTATTGAAGACTGAAGCAGAAATAATGAAAAATAATGGTTTCAAAATTCAGAGGAAGTTTGATGAAGGTAAACCAAATGAGTTTACATTGAATGATGATCCATTGACAGAGCAAGAAAAAAGGACAGTAGATTTCTTGCTAGAAAGTGATCTCAAATTTGACCTAATAAAAGATCATGAATGCCCTAAACAATATAATAGGTAAGAAAAACTTCATTTCTAAAAATTACTAATTTGTATCTTTTCAAAAAAATTCATCACATCATACAAATTTGTATATTTATTTTATTTTAAGTTCAGGGTTGACTATGGGGTGTTCTGCATGTACTACATTGAGAAAATAAGCAGAAACAAGGAAATGCAAAAATTGTTTCAAGACCCTGACATGCTAAAACAAAGAGCATATGTACTCGGAGAAATTTTTCTATCAAAATATTTCTTCCCCCGAAAGGAGAAAAAACTTCTATAAATTGTGATTCAAATTCAAAACACATTTGTAATTTGTTTTGTGTTATATGGGTTATTGTTTACAATATTTATTATACCAAAATGGTTTTTTTCCGCTGGCGCGGACCACAATCCACTTAAGGTTTAGACAAACAATGCATCTGATTGTTATGAAATAATGTACAAGCAGTTTTCACGAAAAATACAAGTGATAATTACTAAGTACACCAATAAATTCTTCAAAGTACACGCATTTTTACTAAAGTACACGCACTGGTTAATATAATAATTTTTTATTATTTTAATTGAAAACTACTTTGAAGAATTCATTAAGGACACAATAACCAAAATCAATTTATTAAGCTTAACTACTCACTTCCCAACTACTTCTGATCAAGAAATAAATAACTTTAGCTTTTCCTATAAAAGAGTAATATTTGTTTCTTTCTTAACCATTACATCTAGGGTAAAGATAACATAATGGCTATTCCAGCAGAAAACTTGCGAGAAACTCTTGAGAGAGATGAAAGAAATAAAAAAAAAATAAGGCAAATTGAGGAAAATATTTCCTCATATGAAACTGCCTTTGAGCAGTTTCAAACATATGTGAGGGAAGGATATTCTGGACTTCCACCCAATCCCATAGATTTATTTTATGTGGATGAGGACCCTTCTCAAACACATGAAGATCTCATGTCTTTCTATACACAAGAAGTTCCCCTGAAAATCGCAAAGCTGAAGGAGAAGAAGGCTCTCCATGAAGTCCTTGTAGCTGTCATAGAAGAAGAAATTCGACACTGGTCGAATTTAATTGACTCTCTTCCTGACACCCTGGATGCCTTTGACAAACATCCGTACTAGAAGCCTTCTTTAGTTTTTTCAGCTTTCTTTATTTGAAAAAATTGTACTTTATTTTTTTATTTTTAATAAAAAATTTATTTTTTTCATGAATGTGTTCTCAGTTATGTCATACACCCAATATAGTAAAGTACACGTGAACCCTTATAAAAATGATCACGTGTATTGTAAAAAATTTAAACATTAATATCATTTCATGTAAAAAATTATATAAATGCGTGTACTCTATATATTACATGTGTACTTTATAAAGTACACGCATATTCTATAAAATACACGCCTATTGAAATACTTGTATAATAATGCGTGAACTCAAGATATTATCCCAAAACATTATATAAACGTGTACTCTATATATTACACGTGTACTTTATAAAGTACACGCATAGTCTATAAAGTACACGCCTATTGAAATACTTGTATAATAATGAGTGTACTCAAGATATTGTCCCAAAACATTATATAAATGCGTGTACTCTATATATTACACGTGTACTTTATAAAGTACACGCATAGTCTATAAAGTACACGCCTATTGAAATACTTGTATAATAATGAGTGTACTCAAGATATTGTCCCAGAACATTATATAAATGCGTGTACTCTGTATATTACACGTGTACTTTATAAAGTACACGCATAGTCTATAAAGTACACGCCTATTGAAATACTTGTATAATAATGTGTGTACTCAAGATATTGTCCCAAGACATTATATAAATGCGTGTACTCTATATATTACACGTGTACTTTATAAAGTACACGCATAGTCTATAAAGTACACGCCTATTGAAATACTTGTATAATAATGCCGCTGGCGCGGACCATAATACTCATAGGAGTTTAAGAATATGAGTGACCCAAATGTCTTTTATAAATTACAAGCACATTGTAATGTCCAAAACCATTTTCCAAATAGTTTATGCATTTATATACGTCTACTTGATAAAATTACATGCAGAATACATAAAGTACACGTATATTGAATTAGATTTTTGTCATATCAATATGCGTGTACTTTGCTAAAACATGCATGTACACTTATATTTAAATGCATGTACTTCATAAAGTACACGCACATTTCATTAAGTACACGCATATTATATTTATATTATGCGTGTACTTCATGCATGTACATTAAGTAAAGTACACGCATGCTTTTATAAAGTACACGCATATTGAACTGACCAAATCCATTTTTAAATGCGTGTACTTTATTAATATACGTGTACTTAATAAAGTACACACATATTTCATCAAGGAAATGCATTGATAAAAAAAATTTGGACATCAAAATGCGCGTGTATTGTACATAACATGCGTGTACAAAGGTAAAGTACACGTAAACACAAGGAATAATGATCATGTATGTTTTATGAAAAATATGTGTACAACAACACAAAAAACAAACTAAAGAATGAGACTTAAAAATAAATTACATTCATTTATGTGAAACAAATGGTTTATTAATTAATTTATTCAATAAAATGGTTAAAATGAATGAATTCAATAATTTTAAACATAGTCAAATGGGTTCCTTACAAGTAGACCTGTAATGACCCGTTTTACTACACCTCGAGCAAGTAACTTCCCTTACTGTGATCTCACCAGAAGACTTTATTCTCTTATTTCTTGGCCTGCCTGTCGGTCTCTTAGTCATTGGTGGAAGGACGGATGGATTTTCAGGAATAGGAATATTTAAGGAAATCAAATCAGGAGGAGGAACTATAGGTATCGAGTATGATTTTCTGTAGAAAGATACCTTATAGTACTCCTCAATATAATCATAAATACTGGTCCCATTTCTCCGCACAACACAAACAACATGAGAACATGGAAAACATCTCATCTGCCAACTCTTACAAGAACAAGTCATTTCTCCTAAGTCAACTGTTGCTCGCACTTCTGAATGAACTTCAAATACATTTTGACTTGAGCGACTAATAGTCCAATGTCGACTTTTATTCCAATTTTCATTCAGTAACTTTTGAAAAATAGGGCATAGCTCATTTGTCCAAGTGTCAGACTCAACAAGTTTGTTTGCATTGAAATACATAATCTTCACTCTCAATTTATCAAGCATATTCATTACTGGTAAATGTCTTTCCTCCAATATCCATGAATTGAATGACTCTGCAACACTAAATGCCATGTCATCATACCGTTTACCAGGGAAATATGCACAGGACCAATTCTCGGGAGGCAAACTATCAATGAAAACGACAATAGCAGCTCCTCATTCCTTCTTCAATGCTTCAATATTCTTGTGAAATACATCTACTGAGACAACATATGCACAAGACAAAAAATCTTTAACAATTTTCTTTCGAAATCCAGCACAATTCCCACGAATTTTCTTTTTTATATTCCCTTGTAAATGATGTATACAGTAGGAATGTGCAGACAATGGGAAGACCCTCGAAACAGCTTTAAGTAATCCATTGTTTCGATCTGATATAAATGTTATGCTTCGATATTGCTCAACTACTGCACTATGCAAATTGACAAGAAACCACATCCAGTTATCTTCGGTTTTGGAATCAACAACAGCATATGCAACTGGAAAAAGTCCCGAAATATAAAAATATATCAAAATTAAAATAAATAACATATCCATGTACAACACTTTGTATATTGATGCTGCTGGCCCAGACCCTAAAACACATGGAAAATATATTATGTGTTTAATTTAAATTATTTGTAAATAACAAGACAAAACATAAAAATGTACCGTACACATGATAAAGATAAAAAGACATGCACGTTTACTTTCCAATCTTTTGCTTGGCTTTATTATTAACAAGACTAACATCAACATACACGCATAAAAATGTAAAGTACACGTGAACTAAATAAAAACATTCAAAGGTACTTTACATTTTTAACATGTACTTTGCTTTATTATTTCCAAATAACAACACATATCATCAAAGTACACGCATAAAAATGAAAAGTACACGTGAAATTAAGAAAAACATTCACGTGTACTTACCATGTAAAATGCGTGTACTTTAGTTTGTATTCAACATAACATCATCATCAAAGTACATGCATAAAAATGAAAACTACACGTAAAATTAACAAAAATATTCACGTGTACTTGATATGTAAAATGCGTGTACTTTACTTAGTATTACACATAAAATCATCATCATCAAAGTACACGCATAAAAATGAAAAGTACACGTGAAATTAACAAAAACATTCACATGTACTTGACATGCACTATGCGTGTACTTTACTTAGTATTACACATAATAAGACATATCATGAAAATACACGCAGAAAAATGAAAAGTACACGTGAACTAAAACAAAGACCTTCAAAGGTATTTTATATTTTTATGCTTGTATTTTGATGATATGGAATGGAACAAACAAAATTTCAATGCAATACACAAAATAAAATATTTACAATTAATTTACCATTGTTCCCATTCCTTGCAGTAGCTGATAGTATTGTTCCATGGTAACGGCTCTTCAAAAAGGCACCATCAAGAAATAAAACAGGTCCGTAGTATTGAAATCCATAAATACATCCTCTAAACATTACAAATATTCTCTTGAATTAATTACTCTCATGTTCCATGTCAAGGATGCAATGCGACACCCAGGATTATACTGCAATAGAAGGTCACGATAATTATTCATTAATGCATAAGAAACCTTTTCATCACCATGTATATCAACAGCAGCCATCTCTTTCGCACGCCATGCATGTTGATAAGCTATATCAAGACCATAATTCTTCTTCATGTCTCTAACTAAATCAATTGGTCTCAATAGCGGGTTATCTCTAAGATCATCAGCTACCAATATTGAAACCAACTTGGAGGCTATCATTTTGGCTGATGGACTACGAAAGACACCTCTATATGTATGCTCATTATTCATTGCACGTATGTAAAAGTATCCATTTATTGTAGATAATGAAGCATGAATTATCCATATGCAATTCTCAGTAGTCTTTTTAGAGCATTCAGCCGTCACTTAAGTTTTATCATTCTTCAAATACACATACTTGAACCCAACCTCAACGGCATACTTTCGTAATATATCCCGAAATTCCACTACACCTCCTTCAAAACACTGCTGCTCATGACTTATATAAGTCTTCCAATCATTCGAAAGATAGACTTTCGACTTACTTGGCTCCACACCTCCAAGATAAAAGTCATTTTCAATGCAACTATTAAAATCATTTTTAGTGCTTGATGATAAAGGCTTTAACCTCTGTGTATTTGTATCACCACTGTCAACCCTCTCAGAACTTGTATTACTGCATTCAACCCTTTTAAAAATTCGATTAGAGCATTCAACCCGTTCACGACATGTATTACATGGAAATGGTAATGAATCAATGACATATATCCAAATGAAATTAGCTTTCACGATCAATTGGGACCGCAACATACAACAAACATCGTTGTCACAAACCAACATGAACCGACATTCATCACCAAATGAATACCTCAATGAAAAACTCCCACTTCTCAAATTAGTAAACCTAATACACAGCTCATTGCATATGAAATCTAATGAGCTGTCTTCAAATATTTAATACAAGCCATATTATCCAAATAACAACACCTTGCTATTACACTACTTACCATACCGTCCTGCAGTAAAACAGAGACGAAAAACATTTACTTCAAGGTCAATAATTCTAAAAATGTGTGCAATAATTTAATGCATGAAATATCAAAATATTTATTTATAATTAATATAAAATTAAAGGCACTTTTTAAAAAGCTATACATGAAGCAATAAAGCACACACACATTTTCAAAAAATCAATCACGTGTACTTTATAAACACTGCGTGTACATTGAAAACTGATATCGAACTGGTTATTTCCGCTAGCGCGGACCTATATCAATAAGTGATTCAATACCAAATCAAAATCAAGGACTCTTAAAATTAGAATGAAACATCAATAATATTCATTCAACACATTCAACTAACAATTACAAATATTGATAAATCTAACTTATTTATGAAGAATCCAAACATAAATGCATAAAAAACACAAAATAAAAACATATACATATATAACATATAAAAAGCTATTCAATCACATGAATGAATATTACAATGAGTCTCTTGAATAAAAAAAAAAGGACATATACTTATTGTAATCGATCGAAAATAGAAAAACCAACTGCTGATAAAGATAAACTTACAAATGATAGAGCCAAGTGATACACGTAGAATCGATTAAGAACACTATAATCGATTATAGGACAGACGATCAAAGCATAAAATTGATGTTATTTTCTATTTCAGAGAATAGTCGTTAGTTGTAGAGAAAAATCCAATAGCCGATTAGGTTTATGATTTTTTTAAATTGGGGATATTTATATGTTGGACCTAATCGTTTAAAATTTGGTTCACCGATTTTTTTGTCCAAAATTGTTAGTCCAAGGACTAGACCGTAAAAACCTATTTTTTATATGATTCTTAGAAAATCATATGAATATAATGACTATTAATAGTTAGAGAATAATGGCTAGTTAGGCCAAATTACATTACGTTTAGAGCCCAAATCTGTCATTGACGAAGAGACTCTAAAGTCTTGGTTGGATGTTCTAAAAGTAGAGAAAGTCGGTGAACGAATTCGTAACACTGTTCCTTCAATTTCGTTATATCATTTCATTTGAAACTAGGTTTGGGCCTCATTTATCCTCGACATGTCCATCTCTATGATAGTGGATTGTTCACGTCTCAAACGGATTAATTGATATTCTTTTTTAGTAATCAGATCTCGCCTCTTCATAGCTATAAAAGCCTCCATTTGATCATCAAATATCATCGCTCGATTAACCTTCCATTCATGCTTGCGCTCGTAGCTCGCATCGAAGGTATCACGTTTCTTCAAGATGATCGCATTTGCATCCAAGCTATCACTACGTGCTTGCTATCGTGCACGTTATTTCTCACCCTTTCGGCCAGGAGGCCTGTAAGGTACCTGGCTTCGTGGACTATCATCCTCATTCATTGGGTTATGATTATTCAATGGGTGGTAAAACGCCATGTTCCGAAGATCAAATTTGGGGTGATCAAAATTCCGTAGTAACTATCGAACTTCAACTATTATCCTGTCTCAGTCAGGTATGCTTCGTGGGCATTTTTAATCTGCACGAATGAAATAAAATAAATATAAGTCTAAAACATCGATACAGTGTCTCACTAGTTGATCATATTTACTAAAAATAATAAATGGGCGTTATGACAACCCTGTGACACCCTGTCTAATTAAATACCGGGTAGCTACTCCTTTATTAAATTATTACAGGATATCAAGTTGGTTCAGTCTTAGCATCACCGTCGAAAACATTTAATTAATTACTAGCCACTTAATATTTAAAAAGAGAGATGTCAAATTTTATTAATTAAGTTAACAAATGACCAAGAATTAAATCATTAACCATCAATCGCATAAATAATCTCATAAGAATAACCAACGAAATGAAATCAATTGAGTCTAGAGTAAACACTCCAATAATCATAATGCTAGAGTAAATAAAGTCCCAATACAAGAGTTTGAATAAATAAACCAATAACCGAAATAATGAAAGTCTGCAACTACAACCTCTAAATAAGAATGGGCGATATGCCCTAACTGATACAAATGACTCTGAAGGAACCAAGGATAAATATGAAGGCGTCTAATACCAAGATCATGCAGCTTCCCCAACAGCTACAACATGTAATCAGAATAGAACTCCTATGCTTGGCGTCCCTGTGGCTGGGCACCTAAAATGTTTTTACAAAACAAAAATAGATTTGAAGGAAAACGGGTCAGAGCCCGAGGTGAAAACAATTTAAAAGTTTAGCAAGTGTTTAAATTACAAATAAACAACACATATTATATACTCGTTAGTTGCGTACTCTCACATGAATTTCTCACCTCTCAACTAATGTGCACGCCTAACGTATGTCCTTAACCCATCCTAGTTAAGCTGCTTACTAACTAGCTTGTACCACTTTCGCTTTCTCATTCTACCATAAGATGTCTACTCTTAGTACCCAAACCAGGTATATTCATAACTCGTATTCGCATTCATTAAAATTACTTATCTCAAGTGTTAATTAAATTCTCATTCTTAGCCCATTCAAATATCTTAGTTATTCACATCTACTAAGCAACAAGGAACCAGTCACAAGTACATAAGTATATCACTCTCAGTACATAAATTCTGTATTTGGTTTTGCTGCGGCATTCTCACATGATGAAAGGCACCATGTGTGGTTGACGGTGTTCTTAAAGTCTCATTGGTGAAGTCCAAGGTTCCGGTGGAGTTCTGGGATTGTCGACTAGGCGGAGGTGTTTACAAGAAGACGCATCAAGGCTAGAAAGTAGTCCAGTCGAGGAAGTAAGTCATCTGACTTGTAATTGTAAAACCATACTTAGTGGACTTAAGGCTAGGTTCGTCCGAGGTTTTTTTCCGTTGTGGGTTTTTCCTCGTACATTGCGGCATAGTGGTTATTTGTTTATTTTATCTTTTGCAAAACTCACATTAGATGCATGCTTAGGTAAAAAGATAAAATTGGTTTAAATCACTACTTGTTTAATTTGGTGCTAAATAATATTTTGGGTAAAATTGATATTAATTTAATTCAAGTCATCATTTAATTTGTTGAAATTGGTTTGGGCTAACTTGGTAATATCGAAAATATGGTATAAGAAAATTCTAATACTTGAGTTGAATTAATTTGGTTTAAGTGAAAAATGTATTTGTTATTTAATTTAATTTCACTTAGAACTTGTTTAATTTTAATTTCAAAAGAAATTAAAATTTGGTGTTTGTGTGTGTTTATTCGAACCATCTCACTTTCACATATTAAAAGGAAATTGAAATTGTGTAGAAGTTAAAAATTGGGGGCCTCGTGTTCCAACAATGTTATGTGGTTACACGATTAGTGTGTTATTGTAGTGACTTCCCCTTTGTGTATTGTTTTAAGCCATCTGGAGAGGGAACTCCTAGGGAGAGAATCAACTAAGGCACGAGAGGGACCCGAAGTATGTGCCTTCGTGTTATGATTATATTATATAACTAACTCGATGATGGGCCTATTTTTATGATAGTATTATATTTCATACTATGATGGACTTACTTTATAAGTTATTATGTACTATATGTATACAGTGTATATAATTGATATTCAGTATATACTATATGGTTACAAAACTATACTATAGTGCAGGTAAGGATTACATATCTTACATGATAGTTGAATAACTTGAGGAATTACATTGATAGCTATCTTAGGCATAGGGTTAGTACGTATGATTAAATTCCCCTTAGATAGGGGTGAAGTCATTTTATCGTGGGAGCGAGTATTGACGGAGACACTATGAGACGTAGTAATTCGCATATTCTATCGTATCAAGTTAAAATAGATAATTCTTTCAAAGTGTGGGGGTTTGGACCAATTTTTTCTTAAAAATATTTTTTCAGGTATCCAAAAATTGGAGCAACAAGGTTGAGTAGATAAATTCCCATGTCAACATCATACCAGTAATCTGAGCCGTAGATACAGGAATCTTGTATTTTCATAATTTACTTTTCCATTGGGCATTGCACTTGATGCTCAGTTATTTTTATTATGGCTCGCAGTGGGTTCCAAAGTTCTTTATTAATTAGCTGGATTGTTTATTTAGGATATTAGCATGCGAAGATTTATTTTATTCAGTTATACAATTGCTTCCGGACTTATTATTGTTGTCTCATTATTAACATAGTATTAGTGTTGTGGAAGTATTCATTTTATTTTATCGTTGATCCTTAAAATGATATAATTTTTTTACGCTGCCCATTTTTAGAGTATAAGACTGTCCACCTCATATATGCAAAATCGAGGGTGTTTCATTCTCCTTCACATCAACCTCTAATTTTTCTTGCAGTAGTGCAGTGGTAAAGCTATTTTTGTAGACAATGTCACTTTCACATATGTGTTCATGTACAATTGGTTCCTTACATTTTCCCCTAACAGATACATACTATTTACACTCCTTACTTTTACACATAACCCTTGACCTAGCCCCATTATTGCACATATGGTCAAATTCAAACTTCTTCACAGTAACAAATATTCTATTGAAGTCCCTAAAATCATGAATGTCATTCAATTCCACCCCAACTTATAGGGGATCCATATGGACTAGATATGGGGGTGTTTCCAAGTTATATTCCTCCATGTATACATTGTCCATATTCTCAACATCACTAATCTCCTCAACCTCCTAATAACCTTTGAAACCCACATTGTGATACTTTTCCTCAATTGGAATTTCAAAAAAGTCAAATTGTTCTCCCCCCTTACCCTCAACCTTAATTTTCTATTGTTATAGTTTATGTTTCACCTATACTATAGTTGTAGGGTTATTTTCATGGGGTGTGATGTTAGGTTCTTGGGTATTTTCATCAATAACATCATCATTTGAACAAAAAAAACTCCCCCTTGTCCTTAGTCTAAGATGTGTGTGTACGGTTTTCTTGATTTTTTTATTCTTTCTTATTCCACCTGTACTAGGAGTTAGTTGATTCTCTTAAATTTTAATATTATCTTCTAATTTAAGTTTACAAACAATAAGAAGGTCACTAGCAACAAACACCATTCTCAATAAAGCAAAGAATATATGTAACTTATCATCATCATCATCATCATTGATAACACTTTCCTTACAAGAATCAATAAATCCTGGTCCCCGTTAATATCCAAACCAACACCGTCAACAAGGAATTTAAGGAAGAAGATAAGTAATAATCAAACCTCATTGTCATATCACACGATATTTAGTCTTAGAGATTATACCATGATAAGAGGGCCGCATCCAAGGACTCTGATACAAACTTGAAACTTTTATGTAGCCACTAACCTTCCAAACCCCATCAATAACATGTATATCACTACATTTCCCATAAAAATGAACTGTAAGACTCCTATTTGTGTACACATAACTAACCCAACTACCACTGATATGTGATTCATGAAAAGTCCAAAAAAAATAGACATTAGGATTGAAGATAAGACACAAAATAAACATCAAAATAAATAACAAATATAATAAAAATTCAATGCATAAACCTGTATACTTACAAATACTCTCTTCATGTGCCTGGATGTGGAACTGAGAAGTCCATTTCCTTATTTTGTCCTTTATTTTAAATCTCATTCCTTTGATTTTGATAGAGATTTCAAGGTTTTCGTGTAAACAATGAGGGTTTCTAAACTTTAATAAAGAGTTAGTATCCGTCAAATATGATTAGGCAAACCAAAGGAAGTGTCACGTAACATGTATACCAAGCTAATAAAGGAAATTTTGTCCCAAAAAGGAGGTCGAAGGTAAAAATAAAATAGGGGGTTTGTAAACAACATACAACGTTTGTTTGATTTGGGGGGTTATGACTAATTTTTCATCTTTTGTAAGGTGGTGTAAAAAATATAACATTAATGTAGTCGTTAAAGTTAAAAAAATATTGATTAAAAATATGAAAGAAAAATTTACTAATAGATCCG
This sequence comes from Sambucus nigra, assembly GCA_949130495.1. Lineage (NCBI taxonomy): Eukaryota > Viridiplantae > Streptophyta > Magnoliopsida > Dipsacales > Adoxaceae > Sambucus > Sambucus nigra. Next base: position 532,219,404 of record OX422217.1, read on the forward strand.
GTTTGTTAAGCATGTAATCAAATATGTTTTATATTAATTTTTTGGTCTATAGGTTCAATCAAAAAATATTTTTACCCGTTAAGAAATACCTGTAACACCCCGCCTAATTAAATACCGGGTGGCCAGTCCCATACCAAATTAAAACAGAATATACAGTTGCCTCATTCTTAGCATCACTGTCGAAAACATTTACAACTCACCCAAAACTCAATTAAGCTGGTGTTAAAAACTTTCCAAATTTTAATTTAACAAAAATCCATTTCCAGTTTAAGAATAACACAACACATTTTATTCTACAACACAGATGACACAATAAATAACTCAAAAGAATTTAAATGCAACTGGAATAAACATTCCCAAATAATATAAATCCTTTACAATAATCCCAACAATGTTAAATGTATTAAAAAGACACAAATACAATAGTATTTAACTCCGACATAAAATGATAACTGAAATCCTTTGGGCGACATGCCCTATGTAAGAATACTGTGAATCAAAAAGATGACAAGCGTCTAAGCAAAACTTCCATAGCTCCATAGCTCGTCACAATCAACTATGGTTGGCGTCCCTGTTGCTGGACACCTGATATAGAGATACAATAGAAGAGAAAATATGCAAGGAAACGGGTCAGAGCCCGAATGTGTAGATTATTTTTAAAACAGCAAGTATTTAACAAGTGCAATAAAGCATTTATTATGTACATGTTAGATCCAACTCTCACTTGCAATTCTCACCTCTCAACTAGAGTGCACACTTAACGTTTCCTATTAACCTCCTAGTTAATGGTTCCTCTTTTCTAGTCTCCATATTATAAATTCCATTCCCATATCATAATCCCCGTATGTCCCATACCATATGTTACATTATTATTCATTTACATTTCTTCTTTATATGATTAGTTTCTCATTAACATGAATCATTACTCATTAATATGAATCGTTTCTCATTAACATGAGTGAAGCTTTTCAATTTTATAAGCATAAACATTCATTAACTTAATTCCATTATCTTTCTCTATTCACTGTTATTTACAATTATCACCGTAGATAGATTTAACCACAATATATCCATGTAACCATTTAATCCATTATATATATATTCATATATAATACAGCACCCCGAGTCACAGCTGTGGTGCAGTGCATTACTCTGCTATCATGTCCCATCATCGCAGGTCGCCGAATAGGGGACTAAAGGTTCGGTAAGATTCCACGAACCACAAACAACAACAAACAAATTGGAGGCGAACATAGTTCTCGTATCCATGGGTCACGCACATACCTACGTACCCACAGTCAGCGGACTTATCAACTCCCCGATAAGTCTTTCATAGACCTATGTTCTCGAGTGACAAATCAAAGATCCCATGGATTCATCAGGATATGACTGCCCTCACGCGCAAACCTCCCACCGATAGCAAGTAAGCTACGTCATACACATAAATCATCAATCAATCAAATAGGTATTATCATACCTATAATATAATATCAATAAGGTAATTATCACTACCCTAAGATATTTCCCATACGTAGCATTATATCTCTTTTAAATTCCACGTATTAAAATACCATATCTTTACTTCATAGTTTAATTATCCTCGCATCATATAACATCTCTCCACTACCGACGTCGTTAAGGTTCATGCGCGGAGCATCTCGCAAAGCGAAATCCAAACAAGGAACCCCTCCAATACACTACTACTTAACTTTGTCGATCGAGGAGGTCCGAAAACTTTAACTATGCGATCGGGATAATCTCATACACTCTTTCAATCAAATGTGTTCTAAACTCCCATCTCACAAGATTCAAATAGGATTTTCCTCATCTTATATTCAGTAAGAAATCACTAAATCCTACTAGTCCATAACATTATTTCTCTCGAACTACTACGAGTTTAGTTCTCCTTTTAATTAAGGTTAAAACCGATAGTTTCAAATCTCTTATAAACACATATTCTTTCACTTAGGATTAAACCCTCTTGTAAACTTAAGGATACCCAGGTGTTATATTCAATCACCACTACTGGTCCTATCTTAAATCCTCATACATCCCCATTTGGAATTTAACAAATGAATCTACCAACCGAAATTCCATTTAATATAATTTTCATCATTTAAATCACTCGAATCCAAATCAAATTAATTCAAATCTTATCAAGGGTTTACTGATATTTTCTAGGTCCCATAATCTCCAAATAATAATCACCAAAGATCCACAAAAGGTTTGGGATAAGAATCAACATTTAAAAAGAAACAACTTTACATATTCTGGGGAGGTCGATCAATCGAAGGTAGGGGTCGATCGATCGATCCCTCAGGTCACAGCCTGGTTTTTCTGCATTTCAGCAACTACGGGTTTCACCATTTTTACTCATTCAAACCTTCATATTAACCTCCAAAATAACTTATAATCTTTACTACATGATATATCATCATATATGAACGATTTCCAATACTCTAAACATCCTAGAATCATCAAGGGATTGGATTAAAAAGCATGATTATCTCCTTATTTCCAGAAATTATCAACATATCATCTTCAAGAACACATCAATGGTTTTCATAATTTCTTCAACAGATTCATGACTATTTCGTGGATTAATATCATCCTAAAACATGAGTTAAATTCCTATATCATTTTAGTTTTCCAGAAATCCATTTAATACTCCATTATTTCTTCCAAATGTGAATAATCTTCTCTTTTCATACTATTCTAACATGGACAATATACGAACTTAAATTGACATTATCAAACACTTGCCTTTACTGTAGGTCTGATCCTTTAGTGTAGTATATCTCAGTTGGTTGTCCCTTCTCCGGTCAAACTCCGATGGTGGTTGGTGGTGGTGAACCTTGGTTCTTGTTCTTCTCCTTCCCAAATGGCTTTTCCCTTCCTAAGCACTCTTACACTCTCTCTAGGAAGATGGATTCTCTAATTTGTAAAGAGGAGATGAATAACCCCCATACACTTAATCTACCAATACTTATAATAGTGCCAAATCCGAAATCACTATTCATCCCCCCTAGAAAAATGACAAAAATGCCCTTTCGGGTTGTCTATTCATTTTCAAATGACCCGAGACTCAAAATTAACATCCAAATAAACTTTTCTGACTATTTCGAACCTTCCGGACGCAACGACGCAGTCAAAATGACTATTAGATCATTAGAAAATAAATTTCCTTTTTAATTTAATAAACTAGTCCCGACACGTCCCATACCGCGTCTAACTAAAAATATAAATTACCGAATTTATATCATACAGTCATATCAATGACATCACATTCATATATGACCTAAATACCTTTAAGTAATATTCAGAATCATCCATTTTAATATCCACCGTCCGGATAAAACCCGAATGAATTAATTAATAATAAAATCTAATTAATCCATTAATTTAAAATATAACCCATTTTAAAAGTCATTTAAAATTACGGAGTATTACAATGCCTTAGTTAGAACATCCATAATGGGGAAGCTAGAATAAAAGAAATTGTGTAAATGTAAAGAACCTCAGGGTTACAGTGGGGGAGTGAACATGGTAGAAAAAGTGTAGAGATCATGTAGTGGATTAACAAAGTTGTAGAATGGCTAAACGATCTCTAAAAGGTTTATATAAACTTCTTTTCATTGTATGAATTCATACGATCTACATTTAATCATATTATTTCATACGATTAATAGAATATCGCATCAATTGATACGATTAAATGAATATCTTATGAAATATTATAAAACCGGTCATATTTTAACGACTCATTTTTCGTCTTTTGTATAAATTATCCCTAAACCTATAATTCTTTTCACACATTTCAATTATGACCTCTCCATTATTTTTGCAAAAACATTTCCAGTTATCACCCTTATCTGATTTTGTTATTATTTTTAAATTCCTTGATTTATCCTGTTTAATCATAGTTTAGTTTCGCAGTTAGAATTTTTGAATTTAGGTAATTTTAGTTCTTGAAATATGTTTACCGCTCAGCCTTCAATTATTGCGGTTCCGAGTCTAGCTTCACGCAATCGTAATATGACACCACGTGAGGATGAAATACTACTCTAAACACACGATAAATAGTATAGACCACAATTCTCGGCCCACTGAGACATTTTTGAGAAACAGTCATTCAGGATAATAACACAAATGCAAAAATTTCTATACAACTGATCCGCACAATGATTTTGTCGAGGTATAATCATATCTCTCAACGTATTATGATATAGGTTGCCAAACTCTCCCATATCCACAACAACCAGGGTGGCGGGACATAAGACTATGATGTTGTGAATCAACGTGTGTAATGCCCCACGGCATGCCCTATTAGGTCGCGACCGTTAGGTCACTTGTTCTCGTATGGGAAAAATATAAAAGTAATTATTTATGCAAACTTACTTAGCGGCGCCCCTTATAAGGCCTTGGCCTAACTATCGAAGTTGGTAAGTAAATAAATCATCATAGTTTAACATTATATATTATACGTCAAACATTTAAAAGCTTCTAATTTCATTTATAACAAGTGTTTTTATTACAAGCTTTATATCCGTATTTATTTTCATACAATATGTTATATAAAACCCATAGGTTAAACTACAAATAAGAGTGAAATCTATAAAATATCTTCAAAATCACTCTAAATCAAAAGACCCTGCATGACTTCTAATATTCTATGCGGTCTCTATATACTCGGTGTCTCCAATTATGAGGAAAATAAGGAACATTGAAGGGATGATCTTAAATAGCGCAGCAAGGGTAAAATCAAAGTCCTTAGCCAACCTGTCAATGTTAGAACTTCAAAATAATAGTTATACTAACAAGACAATGGGAAAAAAACAGTGCAAATAAGCAAGATGGTGCAACATGAGAAAATAGGAAGGAATAGAATATAAGTTTCCCATCCCCACAGATAACACCGGTGACCTAAGGCTCAATCTCCCTTATTTCACCATTACAAAAATCCTCCCAAGGCACAATTTTACTTGGACTTCTCATTCTCCACAACCTTATTCTAAGTATCTTAGACCTAGTTATGCCACAGGTTGTGACCTCCCCTCCTGCCTACAGCCTAAACTACGCGGCCTCAAGGAAGTAGTTAGAACTCCATATCAGCAAACAATAATGGTATTTTAATAAAACATTGATTTAAAATCCTAATAATCTCGCAACTCAAATCCTCAAGGATCAAAGGTAAAACCTTATAGGTTTGATATGAATATCCTTTAAGTCTTATATCCTCCACACATAATCTCTACACAAGAAACCGAACGGGAAAACTACTAAATCAATTAATTAGGATGAATAGTAATATTCCAGGTCCCTAAATCTCAAATTAATAGTAAAACTTCATGGTCTATAAACCTCGATGAATAGTAGTTATTCATAGCCTATAAACCCATAAAGCTATATGAACAGTAAATGACCATAGCTTCCAAATTCAGAAAACTCATTGAATAGTAAAACTCCATAGCCTAAACCTGAAATGCATACAAAGTCTTAACTCATTCAATAGATTGCTTGGAAACTGTGGTTTTGACTAAGGAAGAAGAGGAAGAAGATAGATCCCACGCCTTGGTAGACTTAGTCCGAATAATAGTGACTAACCATGGACTACAAAGCTTTTCCTTCTCCGATGAACACTTGAATTTTATGGCCTTTTCTCTAGTATCACTTCCTCTCTCTTTAATTCTCACTTGCTCTTTATAGTGGGAAATATAATTTTATCAGCGTTGAAAAGTATGATATGGGTTACTATTTATAAGAATTACTAGGGAATCTAGGGTTTCATTTCTAACATCACCTTTCTAAAAATACCCCTCTAGAACCTCCAAGAATTAATTTTCAAGTTATAACCTAATTAGGCCATGTCATCACCTCATATGTTGAGCATTTGCAAGTCTGGACCACTAGACGTTGCATCCTGTTCCCTTAGCTTATTTCCTTCCTTATACCTTCATGGACTATGCTTTTCAGGTTATGGACTCTACTCTTGTGGCTGTGGCCTTTAAACTGCTACGACCTATAATGATTACTATGGTTTTTACAACCACCCCAACTTAAAAGCAATAACATAGTGCATACCTTGGAATAATTATGGGTACTTTTCTTTGATGGCTGAGATGATGATCACACTGATTAACGTGCCCCAAATTTTGGGACTGGACTGTGAGGGGGAGCAAGTAGTGGTGGATTGGTCGCTCCACTTGATTGAGTGACGATCCAAGAGGGCCCATCGAACGAGTGGGCTCTAGAGATTTGGTGAAGGTGTCCTTATTGAAGGACAACTTGATAGGTAGGGTGATCGATGTGATGGATGTCCAACAATTGTGATAGGCAGCTCGTATGTTCATCTTGCTCCTATTAGGGGGCATTCTAGTGGCAAGGAGTGAAAATGAAGTACACTTATGGTGCTTGTCGTTTCTTTGGATCATCTCTATGGTCGGTAAATATGGTTGAGGGAGCCTGGAATTGGGTTCTCTTTATGTCTCGTTGGATGCCTTCAGTTGGCATTATCGGTCGACCTTTATAAGGGTAATATGCCTTTTGGAGGTAAATTTATTATTATGCCCTTTTATTATTATTTTCTTTTTGAAATATGTTCATTATTTTGGGAGATTTCTATTGAAACATTTTGTTTTCTCTTTTAGGAGTGGTTCAATGAGGTGATTCGGTATAACACGAGGTTGATGCTTTTGCTAAAAAATGAGGCCGATTCATGGTCGAGGATGATGTGGTGGGGCAAGGCCAATAAGTTCTTGAAGGAGTCCTCGATTATTAAGGGTGTGAGAGTCGTGATGAACGCTCTCACAAGTGGCCAGGTTAGACTATAATCTATTTTTGAATTTTGCACCTTTTTTGTATTTTTGTTTTTTATTAGATATTAATGAATGACTTCATTTAGGACAGATGAAGTTTTACCTCTGGAGTCAGGCGTCAGTAGAGATGGGAAGCACAAGCTTACATACCCAGATGCAGAGGTTACTGACATATGAGTTTGAGTATACCTTGTACCTGGGCGAGAGGGTGGTTAGGCAGGTAATCGAGAACGAGATCATAGTGCCACTGATGGTCCCTCCCTTTCATATGAAGAGCATGGGGAAATATCACTACAAGCTCCACACTAACACGACGGTGCTTTATGACTCTCTGGACCCTGTGACCATTTAGTTGATGTCTCCTTTGATTTATGACATGGACGACATGCATCCTTCATTGACAAAGGCTAGTGATGGTAGTAGCGCATCAGGTTCTTTAGCTTAGGTTTTCGGGAATGTCACAGGGGCTATGGAGGCTCTTCTGATCCGGCATTACCCTACTCCATCTTAATACATCCATCTTGGAGGGGTCACTCTTTTCAGGTGCCTTATCATCCATAAGTGGTGCTTGACAGTTTCCCTCCCTTCCCTAAAGAGAACATTCAACTGAAGGTATGATTTCTGAATTTATTGCAGACTTGATTTCTTTTTTTAATTCTTTCCTTTTTACAGGTTGTGACTGTGTCGACGTCTTGATTGCGGAACGTTCAGGATTGGATGGCCTCAATAGTTGAGTGCATGCGGACAATGACTCGATCTTGTGTTTCATCACTAGTCACTGTTGATGATCGTTCGTCGGGCTCGAGTTCTGGAAGCGGGTTGTCCACTTCTCGTTTTTTACAGGAAGCACGTTCATCAAGACCTTTGAGGCTATTATTTAGGCTATGTTTTCAGAAAATTCGAGTTGTGCCCCGATAATTTTGATCTTTTTTTTGTAACTGAAAAATATAAGAGCAACAACAAATGTATATAAAATGATCATCGTTGATTATCTAAAATTAAGTAACTTATATTATATGCACATTAATTTTCCACTGGGAATTTTATTTGAATGAAAATTAAGAAAATGTGTTTAGAAATTTTAAATAAATGCCTTTTTTAATGTTTAAAGGAGGAAATGCTCAGGAAACTATTTTGTAAAAATTTAACTTCAAAGGGGACTTATTTGGAAATGAAAAGAAAAAAAGAGGAAGGAAGAATCTTCCCAAAATAGGGGTGCCAACCGATATACCCCTTGGCATCCCTATCGGTACACTTACACATCTATAGTTTCTTTTCAGCCTTTATTACACTCTTTTTCGCCCTTGGTACAAGGATTCCTTCATTGTAACTATTGGTTCATTAATTTCATCATCTTATGCGAGATATCAAGTATAGAACGAGGGTTGGGGTAAAGGCTTGAATTTTACCTCAACTTTTTCTCTCATTTCTTTCATAGAGTTCTATTCTTCCCAAATGGCAATTCCCATGACAAAATCGTTTGCTTGCCACCTCGAAGTTCTGAAGGCTATGTGCTTGTGCAATGTCAACTATGAGGTTTTGAACTTTCACTCTGCCTCTTTTTGGCATAGCCACTCAATCAATTGGAGTCTACTAGAGGTAACTCTGCAATTTTTTTTACCTAGAGGACCAAAAGTTTTTCTTTGACTTGGATAAGGTGTTCCTAACCCATGAAGAATTTTATTCCATGTTAGGTGTCGACCCTCGAGTTTCTTCCACTATGCTCGACTTTTCTCATTCTCCTCGAGTGGCGTTGCTTAAATTAATCCATATCTCCCCTTAATCTACTTGACCACTGGTGCGTGGGGGAGGTATCAATCTCCTTGCAGTATTGAACCCTATGCATCAAAGGACCTTTAGGGACAATAGTTTTTCTGGCACTTTGTCCATCAGCTTGACCGCCAAAATGCTCTTGGTTATAAGTGGTCTGAGTACAGACACCTGGTAGCCATTATAGTATTGTGGATGAATTGTCGTTGCAACCCTGCTACCACTATACTAGCAGAGAAGTTCAATGGTCTAGATGACTGGAAGGGGAACCATCCTACCTTTCTGCGCGGTATCCCCATGATGATATATATATGGTTATCGAAGAGACTTTATCTAGTTTTACCCTCTAAGTACCCTATGACTAGCGTTCCCCATTTATTTTTTCGAGCTCGTATGGATTCTAGTCCATCACTAGAGAAATGGATGAACTGGATCTTGGAAAATGGGACTAAATGTCTTCTTTTGTTTGTGCCGGGTGGGGTGAGTTTTGGCTCATTTTATAATTGCACAACTTTCGCTATGATCAACTCGTGTGTTTCAATCGAACCTCTTTCTCTTTTCCTTGGCGACTATTGCATCAAGTGGGTTGTGAGAAAATTTTCCCTCCGCGCATAACCAAATTTTATTTTGTGAAGTACTTGACTGAATCAGTGAGGATAATTTTAGCGCTTTCGTGGCAGCGTCGCAGGATATTTACCCGTCAGACACAGTATGCAGGGGAAGCACTGGTAACATTATGGGATTATTTGAGGTGGCTCTGAAAGGACTTGGTTATGAAAGTTTCTGCTAAGAAGACAGGGTAAATGTGGCTTATGATAATTGAGGTTGTGGCACGAGGCGTGGTGATGTTGTACAAACTATTCAAGGCATATCACCGCATTGAATGCATGATAAAATGTAACCAGGATTGGGGTTCCTAGAGGCCTTTAGAGGATAATAGTAGTCATGGAAATGATGATGATGATGATGATGGTGAGGCAGGGCGTTCTGGTAGCTGAAGGGAGTTTGTGATGTTTGGGTGTCATGATGATTTGGATTGTAGGTTTATGTACTTGTTTATGTTTGGGCAGTGGTTTGGGTAGGCTATGTTATATGTTTAGTAGGTAGGTGTGTATGTGGTAGATTGGTGTGTATGAAAGTATTTGGGACTTTCTTGTTATTGACACCTCATGTAACAACCATGTTTAGAAAATTGTTTACAATAAATGATGATTTTGACGTATTTTGTTCCTCCTTTAGAAGAATTTCTTTTTGTTTGAATTATCTATACTGATCGCTAAGGCATACATAATACTTCTTCTCATTAAAAAATTATATGGGAAAAAAATAATAGCATTTGTGAAAGAGAAAAGACCATGCCCAAAGTCACTATATGGGTTGCCTATATACTGTTGTGGGGATACAAAATATTTGAAAGTTTTAAGAGATGTTTGAGAGGATTAGGTCCTACGTAGTTCTTGCCAAAGAAGGAAAAAAAGGATTTTTTTAGAAAATAATGGAGTTAAGAAGTGTGTAGTGCGAAGAGAGTTGGATTAAGGGTAAAATTTCTTGAGACGGTTTAGGTTGACTAGACGTTCCACCTCTTCTCCATCAAGATTTATGAGCATAAAGATGCCATATGAGATTATTTTCTTCACAAGATATGGCCCAGTCCAATTGGGATTTAATTTCTTTATTAGGTCCCAAAGGGGTTCTACGATTTCCTTGAGAGCGAGGTCGCTTTCTCGCATATCGCGATCTTTGACCTTTTTATTTAATGATCCTGTAATGCTATTGTGATAACCTTGTATGTGGTATACGCTTTCAGTCTTTTTCATCCAAGATTTAGAGCTCATCATAATGGCTTTGTTTCTAATCAAATTCTTCGACTTGACTTTCAAGCATGACCCACGGGGAAGGTATCTGAAGTTCAATAGGCATGACTGCTTCTAGGCTGTATACAGGGAGTAGGGGGTAACCCTAGTGGATATTATGATTGAAGTGCAGTAGCCCCATAGGGCATATGGGATTTATTTAACCCAATCTTTATAAATTTCTCTCACCTTTTTAATTATTAATTATTGATTGAAGGCTTTTATTGGCACCTTCAATAGCCCCATTAGTTTGTGGTTGGTTAAGAGAGGACTTCTGTATCTGAATTTCATATTTTTCGACTACTTCCATGACTTCAGTTTTGAAATAGATCCCATTATCTGATACCAGCTCATGATGGACCTCGTAGTGGGAGACGATATTCTTTCTAATGAACTTGGCCACTTTCTTCTCATTCAATACCACATAAGATTATGCTTCAACCCACCTGGTGAAATTGTAATTGGCAATGAGAATGAATTCTTAACCATTTAATGCTTTATAAGTGACTTTCCCAATGATGCTAATGCCCCAAGTCGTGAAGGGCCATGAAGAGGACATGTTGTATAACTCTTGAGGGGGTAAATGTTGCAGATTGGCAAATTATTAGCATTTGAGGCACCTTATGAAATAGTCAACGCAATCTTGGACCATAGTAGTCTAATAGTATCCAGGTTGGATAATCTTCTTGGCAAGCATGTGACCGTTCAAGTGAGTCCCACATTCTCCACTATGGATTTTCTGTATTACCTCTTCAATGCCAGCCCCGACTATGCATTGAAATATGTGTCAATGAAATTTCTTTTGAACAATGCTTTGTCACAAATAATGTACCAAGATTCAAGCATGAGAAAAGTCATGCGATCTTTCTTATTATCAGCTTGAGGATATCGACTATATTTTAGGAGACACCAAAAATCATAATACCATGACCTAACCTTATCTGAATATTCTCCCGTGATGAGCTCGATGTGGTAATAGTGAGTCGACATAGATTGATTTTGAACTTGAAAGGGGGCCATTATTATTCCCTCGGGAATATCAATCATTGAGGCTAAAGTTGCTAATGCATCTACGACACTATTTTTTGAGCGAGAGAGGTAGTGAAATATGACATCTTTGAATTAGGAGGCAAGTTCTTCAAGGTGAGCATGAAAGGGAAGGATATTATGGTCTTTAACTTTAAATTTTTGGAGGACTTCTCCTATGATGAGGGTCGAGTCTTCATCGACATCAAGGTATTAGATTCCTTTTTCGAGGGCAAGCTTGAGGCCCACAATGCATGCTTTATATTCTGTCATGTTGTTGGTTCAATGGAGGTCTAAATTGATGGAAATGTGAGTGTAAGAGTCATTAGGCATGATCAGGAGTATCCCAATACCATATCCCTTATTGTACGAAGCTCCGTCAAAGACCATTTTCCACTGGAGATCTTCATGGTAAGTATAGATAATACCATCATATGGGCATTTGGAAACCCATGCATCATCTTCTCCCATAATATTATCTATTAGGTAATCATATGTGGTTCTTCCTTTGATGACCTTTTGCATGACGTAATTAATGTTGAACTCGAATAAAAAGAACAATCGATGGGTCATGTGGCTTGATAAGGTAGGATTTTTTAGTAGGTATTTTATGGGATCCATTCGAGACACTAATTTTATGGGGAACACAAGCATATAGTGTTGAAGTTTCTGAGTGACCAAAACCAAGGTGACACACCCCTTTTTCAATGCGGTATACTTTAATTCATATCCTACTAGTTTTTAATTAATATAATAAATGGCTTTCTCTTTGTGTGATTCCTCAATGTATTGGGCTAACATAGCCCCAGTTGTAGTGTTTGTGACAGTTAGATATAACAGAAGGGGTAGACCAGGTTATGATGGATTGAACGCCAGAGGTTGGGTAAGGTATTGCTTGATTTTGTCAAAATCATCTTGACATGCCTCATTTCCAGACTTTGGTTGAATCCTTTGGAGGGGTTTGAAGATGGGCTCGCAGATAAAGGTGAGTTGGCCAATGAATCAACTAATGTATTACGATTTATCTAATAAACCACAAATTTCTTTCTCAATTCAGGGGGTGCCATTTCGAGGATTTCTTTGAGTTTGGAAGGGCCTATTTTGATTCCTCTTTCATTGACCATAAAGCTAAGGAGTTTGACATTTATGAAGCCAAAAATGCATTTTTGTGGGTTAAGGCGCATTTTGAACTGTCGAAATCATTCAAAGAACTTTTGCAAGGCTGGAATATGACCTTCTCGAGTTTATGACTTGATGATCATATCGTCAGCATAGACTTTGACCTTTTGTGGATGAGATCATGAAGGATGGTTATGACCTCTCTTTGATGTGTAGCCCTAACATTTTTTAGACTAAAAGGCATGAAAGTGTAGAAAAGGTACCCCACAGAGTGGTAATGGCAGTCTTTTCTTGGGGGTCAGAACGCATATTGATGTGTTTAGACCCTGCCAAACCATCGACGAATGACTTGAGGATATGATTGACGGTGTTTTCGATGATCATGTCCATGTTGGGCACGGGATAATTATCTTTAAGAGAAGATTTATTCAGATCACTATAGTCGACATACATGTGGGCTTTACCTCCCCATTTTAGCACAGGGACAAAGTTGACAAGCCAAGTTGGATATTCAACTAGGTGGATGAAACCTATGTTAAATTTCTTGACCATTTAGGGTCAAATCCTTCTTAGTTTTAGCTAGACATGATTGCATTCAATACAAGTCGGGACCTCATGTTGCACAACCTTTGGGTCGATGTTAGACATGTCACTGTAAGACCATGCGAAACATCCACGAATTCTTGTAGAAGCTCTTCAAATTATGACTGGTCATGCTCATTAAGGTCTCACCCTATCCTAATCTCGCGTGAAGTGATACTAGAATTAAGATTAATAACAATAGACTCATCATCATTAGTTTAAACAAAATTATGTTGTGTTATTTTTTCTTTATTAAGATCAAATGAGAATTGTTCATTCATTAGATCATCTTCATCAATTGTTTGATTGGAATCAATGTAATTAATATAAGGCAGAAAAGATATTTAAAATCTTCGTTTATTTCTTTAATAACATTTTCAGGGAATACAACTCTAAGGACCTCATCAAAGGAGGCCTTGTTTACACTTGCATTAGTAATAGAAAAAAAGGGAAACAAATTCATTCTCTAGAAGATAAACATGAGGATTTGGGACAGATAGAGCTAGGTTGAATGGAATGCTTTGCTAATTAAGGAGAGGCTTATTAGCAGGGTAAATCTTCACAGAAAGGTCAGGTTTAGCATGGATCATACAAAAGTCCATTCCCAGTGCATTGAAGCCAAATGATTTGTTGATGTCGGTGCTTTCAGTGTTTTTCATACTTTCATTGTCAGAGGAGTTTGAGTCAGCAACCTTGATGGCTTTGGGAACTCATTCTAAGGAAATTTTTCCTAAAATAAGATCTTAAATCCTGAATTTTTAATATTGGGATCGACATCGAAGTCATCTAAAGGATAAGAATCATCTTCCCATCCTGTAGCAATAATTTTTTTATTCTAGGAAAAATCGATACATTCCACAACTTCAACTGCTTTATTATATAAATCTTCACATGCAGTGAAGAAATGATTTTTAAGGAAGGGACCAAGTATCTCTTGAGTTTCAATATCGTGAGTATATGAGGGGGTTCACATATTTTATTGTTCTTGACACATTCTTATGATGTTATTTTAATGATGTCATCCAATCTGAATTCCTATGAAGGCAAAAAATAATCGTCGAACTAATGACCCCACTTTTAAGCTTCTATGTATATGTCTTTGATTGCCTCGTAATGTATATCTTCGGGGGTCATTCCAGTGGGATGAAATTTCTGAGTCGTTCCAAGACTGACAAAAGCTCCATGTTTTATATTTCTAAGCAGATTTGAACAATAATGTAAGCCCTTATCATAAGAGAGAGATAAACTTTAGGGGGGATTGAAGCTAATCTCCGGATTAGAGGGAGCTTCCCCAAATAGTATAAGAGACTCAATAGAAGGAAACAGGGAGGCAACTCAACGACGCAGCTCAGTTTATTTTCGTTCTTACTTAGTCATGCTGTAACTTTTGTAAATATTGACTATGAGCTATAACGATTGTAATGATGTAATTACTAGAATTATTCAGTGTGAGGTCAAATAGTACTCGTGAGAAACCAGGCCTGGCAGGGCATGGGAGAGCTTTCATGCTCTATCGAATGACCTTGTTGGGCGAACTTCAGAGGTACTTGGTTTGGGGGATTGAGAAGTGAGGCATCGTTGGAGCTTGTCCTGACCATCTTAGTATACCTGGTAAAATATCGAGAGACCTTTCGTCGTGGAGGCTTGGGCAGAGTACCCTTAAGTTCCATCATTTTTTTACCCTTAATCCAAACAACCCTTTACCTAACGTCACATCTACTTAGGTGATGTCACCGGCCAGCTAAACACTGTTAAATCCATACTCTACTAAACCACTGTGGTACAAGGGCTGTCAGACGGTTTGGTGAGCCACCTCTGTGGTGACAGTCAATAGACGCACAGTGGTTAGGCAAAAGGCATGACTTGGCCTATAATGACGTAGAGCTGACTGGTCCATCAGGCATTTGACATTTGTGACGTAAAGTATAGTGGGGTGTCTATTCACATATGTAAGGGAGCGAGGTATCTTAGGAGTGGTGTGGGGGTTATTTATTGGCCTCAACCACCTCTGAGAGACGGGGATATTTCTAGAGATTATTTGTTAGAGAGAGAATATACCAAAGAGAAGTTATTACAAACCAGAGCTCTTACTCACCCACCATTGACATTTAGTGTGAAGCTTTTTATAGCTAACTAGAGATCGTTTAGGGGTTGTTGGTGCGTTTGGCTGCCTACCAAGGCGTATCTAGGTTGCTTACTCTTCTCTCTCTTTGACTGAGTTACTTCTGAGTTTCCCTCATTATTGTTCGAGTTATACACGAGTGTCTTACGAGTTCAATTTGAGTGTTTATCAAATATAATATTGTGTGTTAACTTGTATTTGTTGAAGAGTTCTTGGGTTATCATTCATCACCATACCTATAGGGGTTACACCTCAACTAGTATTACCATACTCCTAGGCTACAAGGGACTACCCTCTTACATATGGCGACTCCACTGTGGAGGTATTCTCCTAAAAGTATGACATAAGATAATGTAAACCGTGTCATAGATTTTTACGCTATTCAATTTAATGCAGATGAAGTTACGAGGGAGCTTGGGGATGCCAAGGATAGGCTTCCTCGGGTGGAGGTTCCCCTAGTTAAAATGAAAACAGGCGTCCCGGGGGTGACACAAGCTTCCACTAGTGCTGGGATGGGATAAGAACAAATGGGCCTTCTCATGGGAAAATTCTACGAGTTTTTATATACTCCTGCTGCTACAACGATTTTGGGTGGATTTGACCCTAGTTCCTTTGTAACATCAATGGCGGCTCCGATAGCCCCATCAAACTCAGCTCCAATGGGGACTGCTCCCACGTGAACAGTACCCACTCCTATCCTAACGGTGGGTATCTCAGGTGTGATGGGTGTTCCACTTGTGGTAGGTACGCCAGGTGAAACAAGTATTCCACCGATGATCCCTCAACCTATTGCTCCAACGGTCGAGAAAACACTATCATCTGTCTTGGAAGAAATGAGTAAAGAGATCTAGAAAGAGATGTTGAAAATGATAGCAACTTCCTCACAATCATCTAGTGAGGTAGCACCGATGTATGGCAATTTTCGTTCTCCTTATCCCCAGGAATACAACGATGAGCCTTACCCAAAGGACTACACTCCTCCCATATTTTACAAGTACATAAGAAAAGGTTGGAACCTGAAGGAACATATCAAATGCTTCATCGAACATCTGTGGAATCACTGTAATAACAAGAAGCTTAGGTTGAGGGATTTTCCAAATCCCTAACCGCTAAGGCTTACACCTGGTACTCCCACTTAGAACCTAAAAGTATCTTAACATGGGAGGAAATCCATGTGTTGTTTGTCCATAAGTTCTTTTTGGTAGAAGATGAGTTCACGTTGACCTGGCTAGATAGGGAGAAATAACGGTCAGGGGGGGATGTGGTAGCATATGTTCGAAAGTTCAGGGAGAGGTCTCTCGATGTAAGAGAAGAGGCTAAGGAGTTCAAATTGTTGCAACTTTGTGCTGAAGGTTTGCTCTCAGAGTACATCTACCATCTCATCAACGAAATGCACGAAGGAACTTTCGCAGCTTTTCTAAACGCGATAAGAAATATATCTCTAATTGTTTGGCCAGATCCCATCGTGGTGCCTGTGATGTTTAGGTAGCTGATACAGCTCGTCGCATCACGTGGCCAACCTCAACGAGTAGGGTACATCGATAGAGGAAAAGGGACCAAGCAGCCAAAGAAGGACACCAAGAGAAAGTTTAGTAGGGACAAATAGGACCCACCGCCACTACCTTGTTCTCTCAAAGAGGCTGTCAGTTATTACAACGCCATGGTCCAAGGGGGAATGGTGTATGAACCCAAGGACATTCCAGCCATGGAATTAGATGCAACAATGAGAACTGATCCCAAATACTTCCAGATCCATCAAAAGGTGGGTCATCTAATGAAAACCTGTTTCACACTAAGAAAGATCATAAGTAAACACATGAAGACGGGGACCCTGTAGATCCCTTAGGAGAATGTAAAAGCTAACCCCCTGCCAGCACACGAGGCGAACCTTATAGTTGCTTAAGATAATGAGGCTGAGTGGGAAGCAAGAGGACTGGAGATCAAATGAAAAAAATTTAAAGATGCGTTGGAGGACTACACCAGGGGGATGGCCAACGTGGTGATAGCATACGATAAAGTTAGTGCAGGGGATATGGAAGACGTGTACAACTTGAAAGGAGAAGAGATAGACCAAGGGTTAGAGTACCAGGCTATTTCAAAGTCACCCAAGCTCTCATGGTTCTTCGGCCAAGTGGGTATGCCAAAGGAAAGATGATTAGAGATAACACAAATGATTCTACACATTGTATGGAAGAACGCAATACCATCGCTGAGGTGGAGGGGGCCCATTTCCAGGTTGGTAAGGAAATTTTTCTCTGAAGTCACCTTTAGTGACACTGACATGGCTATAAGGTTCCCACATAACAGGCCCCTGTACGTAACTACTAGTATTAACAGGGTGAGTTTTATAAGGGCCTTAATGGATGGGGGAGCATCGATAAACATCATGCGATCAGTTCTTTCCATATAGCCAACATTTTAGAGGAAAGGTTGATACCAATGCCTTTGGATATTATAGGTTATGATAACCAATCATCCAAGTCAATTGGATATGTGAACGTTGGTATTGTAATGGGGAATCTCACTTAGTACATCAATTTTCACATGATTAAGAGTGATATTTCATACCACCTCTGATAAGAAGGGTGTGGATGCACAATCGTGGCTTATCCCCTTCGACATACCACTAGTGTGAAGGGGACTGAAATAGTTATACGGGAAAGAAAAAATCCCTTTGCCATCGAAAAAGCTCATCTCATGGATGAAGCTTTCTACACAGAGTTATAGGAAGATGTCATGGTCATGATAAGAAGGATAGAGGGGGAAAGAGTTACCTCTATCAGAGAATGGATGGGGCTTGTTAATGGTCAGAATGGTGAAGGAGCAAGAGAAGGAAGTTCACCGTGCTGATCCTAGACCTCAAAATATCTTGAAAGAGGTCAGAGATATATTGAGGCCTAGGATGGATTTGATAGAGCACGAGGACCAACAATAGAGTGTGTTGAGCAGGTTTTAGGGAGCAGGATGGCAGAGGGTTCGAGAGAAAGGAAGAGGAAGGCGGTTGTAACGGCAAGTAGGCAATGCAAGGAGAAAATGATAAAGGATGGAAGAGTGATTTACCTCCTTTAAGAGTGTGAGCGAACAGTCGAAGGAGTTAATATAGAGGGTGGTGAATAGGCTCACCTGGTGTATGAATGTTTCTTGATAGACCAATGGGGGAAATGTATGGTCATTGACGACTCTAACATACAAGAGTTTATCGAATAAGTGGGAGAAAAGACAGAGTATATGATAGATAAATCGAAGATATAAGTGCAAGAACTAAAACAGGTAGACTTAGGCGATAAAGGAGAAGACCCAAGGCCTATCTTTATTTCAAAAGATCTGAGCGAGGAGAAAAGAGGGGCCCTGGTTGAGCTAATTCGAGAAAATATGGACATTTTTGCATGAAAATACACAAAACTGAAGGGCAAGCTTAACGTTATGCCTTTAGCCATACCAGTGAAGCAAGACACAAGAACTTACAAACCTGAGGTGGATTTGAAGATAAAAAAGGAGGTGGAACTACTGTTAGAGGTAGGGTTCATCTAATCAATACAACACCTAATTTTGGCTGTCAAGCATCGACATAGTGGGGAATAAGGATAAGAGTTAGATAAGGATCTTTGTGGACTTCAGAGATTTGAACAGATGCTGCCCAAAGGATGAGTTCCCTCTGCCCTCCATTGGTAGCTTGATCGATGCAAATGTTAGTCATGAGATGTACAATTTTATGGATAGGTATGTAGGATATAACCAGATCAAGATGTATCCAGCAGACTCAGAGAAAATGTCTTTTAGGACCCCGTTGGGCAACTTTATATGCAAAGTAATGCCCTTTGGGTTAAAGAATGCTGGGGCAATGTATCAAAGGACGACGATGGCCATTTTCCATGACTTCTTTCACAAGTTTTTGAAATTTTATGTGGATGATTTGGTCATCAAGTTAAAGAAGGAAGAGTCCCATCTAGATGACTTGAGGAGGGTATTCATTCGCTGTAAAATTACAAGTGGAAAGTTCCTTAGTTTTGTTATAGATCGACAAGGAGTGCAGATGGACCAGAAAAAGTAACGAGCAATCTTGGAAATGCCATGTCCAAGAGCAATAAATGAGCTCAAGGGTTTTGTTGGTAAAGTCTCCTACCTTAGGAGATTTGTACCAGGACTAGCCAAAATAACTCAACCCATGATGGAACTGCTGTGAAAAGGCATGAAATTTAAATGGGAGGAAGCTCACCAGGAGTCTTTGGCCAAGTTAAAAAATTTACTCACTTCTCCATAAATGATGATTCCTTCAAGAGTAGGGATATCATTGCAGCTCTACCTCATATCTACTACAAGGTCCATCGGAGCTCTCTTGGAGCTGGATGTCGATGGGAAAGAAAGGTCAGTCTACTACCTGAGAAGGATCATACATGGACCAGAGGCAAGGTACAGTAGTGTGGAAAGACATTATTTAGCCTTGGTATTTGTAGAACAAAAACTTAGTCATTACATGCTATCTTTCACAATTCACATTGTGACAAGATGTGGCCCAATTAAGTTTTTGTTGGCAAAAACCATTTTGATTGGAAGAGCCAAGCATATGCGGATTTATTGGAAATTTTCCCATTTGGGGCATTTGATCCACCCCCGAAAGAGAATCCCAGGGGGCAACTTGTAGGCAAATTTTCTGAATGAAAACTTTGAAGAATAGAAGATGAAGTTTGATAGTTCTTTGACGAAAAAGGAGGGATAAGGGTTATCTTTTCTAATAGGAAGGAAGAATTTTTCCTTTCCTACAAATTGAATTTCTCTTGCTCTAACAACGAAGCAGAGTATGAAGCGTTGGTACTGGGATTGCTAGAGGCCCTCCGAAGGGGCATTCATTCACAGTGCATCAAATGTGATTCGAACTTAGTGGTCCAATAAGTGAATGGGGAATATGCGTTGAAACACCTCAACCTGGCGCCATACATGACAATCATCTAACGACTAATCAACCAGTTCCATTAGGTCAAGATAGGGAGGCATCCCCGAACGATGAATAGGCATGCTAACGCTTATGCCACCATTGCCCAAAAATTGGATATGAAAATTGACACAACTACCATGGCAATACAATAAAGAATAGCCCTATCCATTCTGCAATTGATCTTACTAATGGAAAGTGATTCGGATTAGAGGGGCAAGATCAGGAAGAAATTAAATTCTGGGGAAGTCAAGATAGAACTAAAGGAGCTAGCATAATACATTGCTAATCATGGAAACCTCTTCTTCAGGAACATGGGAGGATGGTTGTCAAGATGCATCGATCCAAAAAATATATAACAGAGATTAAAGAAGACACATGACGAACACTACGAAAGAACTGAGATCCTCCTATACAGAAGAATTTAGAGGGAGGGTTACTTCTGGCCCACGATGAAGCAAGACGCAACATAGTTGCAACGAAAGTGCAATAAGTGTCAACTTTTCTTCCAGGCAGCTGAATGCCACTTCGTTAAAACTCAAGAAGACTGAAGGTAGCTTTACATAAATTTTATCAAAAATGGAGTTGTTCCTATGGGAAAAAATGGATGCGATAGGACTTAAGCGAAGGGCCCCATGATTTTATGTTCAAGAGGATTAGCTCTATTATAGAGGGTACTTTAATAGACCGTTGAGATATATCACGAAGAAGGAGGCAGCAGAGGTTTTAAAATAAGCTCACGACCCAACTCATATTAGAGGAGCAAAGCTATATGACCAACTAATGACCTTAGGTTATTATTGGCCAACTATGGAGAAGGATTCTACTAAGTTTGTATAAAAATGTAAGGCATGTTAGCTGTAGAAAAACATGATCCATGCCCCTTCAGTGGACTTACATTCTTTGGCCACGCCTTAACCATTCCATACTTGGGTGTTTGACCTAGTAGGGGAAATACACCCATCTTTGAGGGGGAAGATTTAGATACTCGTGGCAACATAATGTTTTATAAAATGGGTTGACGTGATACCACTCAACAGAGCAACTGCAGTTGTGGTGTCTAACTTATCAGGGAGTACATTATTTGCAAGTTTGGGATTCCATAGGTTATTTTTTCTTAAAATGGGACCCTGATTATCAATAAAGAAGTAATGACGCTTATAGACAAATACTCCATCATCCATCATACCTTGATGGTGGCATATCCTAAGGGAAATGTTTAAGCCAAATCAAAATTTTGGCCAAAATAATAGAATACTTCTTAGGATCGTGGGATGACAAGATTCCAACAGTCATGTGCGCCTGTCGAATGACTAAGAGGAAGCCTACATGGTATACTTTGTTCACACTTGTGTTTGGGGCTGAAGCAATTCTACCTGTGGAACCGGAAGTACCCTCTGCCCGATACACCTTACGAAGCAGCATACTCCTTCAGAGTAGGCATGTAGAGTTGGAAGAGCTAGATGAGCACAGAGATAACATGATGTAATATTTTTAAATGTACACAAAGGAACTCTTAAGATAATATGATAACTTGATGAGGCTTAAAAATTTATGTAAGGGGATTTAGTCTTGAAGGCAGCGGTGAAGCACATTCGGGGGCTCCCATTGCCTAAATTTGCTACGAATTGGGAGGGACCTTTCATTGTAAAGGAGGCTCACGATCCAAGTTACTACTTAATTTCTAGAATGGAAGAGGATAAACCTTTAAAGATTAACAACAATGGTTGAAAGTTTATCATGTGTAGGCTAGTAACCTCAGTTAGAAATTATTTAGTTTTGTTATGGTGCAATCCGTTGTATGAGTTATTCTTTTGCAATGAGATGAAAAAAAAGAGTTTGTTCATAAAATGTAAAGGTTTGAACTTTACGATAAACATAGATATTGCAATGAAACAACACATGATGGAAAAATACTATATATTTTTCATTAATATAACTCGTAACGATTACAAAAACTTTGGAACTAACAACCAACGTTTACATATGAAGAAAATATAAGTGCGGTGTCAGCCCAAGAGGAACCACACATCTGGGGAAGAAAATAAATCCCCAGGTAAGACCGAAGAAGTTGTAAGGAATGTTTGTTGTGCAGCGATGGAACCCTCAAGTCTGGCATGGGCTTGAGCTCGTTGAATGACCAGGGCCTCATGTGCCTGTATCGCCTTAAGCAAAGCCTCTTTAGTAGCCTTGACTATGAGATGAGCAACCTCCATCAAAGGTACCAACTCCAGCAATTTCGTTTCCTCATCCCGTTGGGCCTCCACCTGCTTCTGGAACAGTTCCCTCCGGTTGGGAAGTTGGGTTGAGTTTAGAAACTTCAAGTATTCAATGAGCTAAGAAAATTAGAAGTCATCCCTACCCAGCTACCTCAAGTTAACGGGCATTAATAGAGCTGAAGTGGGAGTATTAACGACTTCAGCCACTATAGTTTCCATACCCTAAAGACTACAACCCATCAAGACAAGGTTTCAATGAACGCAGTCAGAGGTAAAGGTCTTCGGGTGATGGTAGACTAATCGCTAGATAATGGATCAATGGCAGGTAAAAAATTAAGGCGATTATCGAAGGACCTGCAAGAAAAAGGCATGAGGGGCCACATCAGGAAGTGGCACTTTGCGTACGGATTCACTGTCAGCCTGAAGATTTATTATTGAACCTTGGTCATTTTGGATTGACTCATCTGGGGAAGCTGGCTCCCGATGGGGCGAAGCGATAGGCGAAGGACTTCGTTGGGTTTGGTCTTCAGCAGGAACAAGCACTCTTGCAATCTGAAAAATAGATAAAGAGATATGAGTTTGACGAAAAAAAATTAACAAGTTGTTTTCATTGTTAAATCACTGTTACCGGTGGAGTTTTAACGAAAAAATCTTAACAACTGGTTTTCATTATTAAGTCACCGTTATTGGTGGAGTTATAATGAAATCTTAACAAGTGATTTTCATTGTTAAGTCACCATTATTGGTGGAGTTTTAACAAAAATATTAACAAGTGGTTTTCATTGTTAAGTCACCGTTAGTGGTGGAATTTGACGAAAAATCTTAACAAGTGGTTTTCATTGTTAAGCCATCGTTACTGGCGAAGTTTTAACAAAAATCTTAACAAGTGTTTTTCATTGTTAAGTCACCATTAGTGGTGGAGGTTTAAAGAAATATTAACAAGTGGTTTTCATTGTTAAGTCATCATTACTGGTGGAGTTTTAACAAAAATCTTAACAAGTGGTTTTCATTTTTAAGTCACCGTTACTGGTGGAATTTTGACGAAAAATCTTAACAAGTGGTTTTCATTATTACATCACCGTTATGGGTGGAGTTTTAACAAAAATCTTTACAGGTGGAGTTTGACGAAAAATCTTAACAAGCGGTTTGTTAAGTAGCAGATTAAGTTGTTTTATATTCCTCGTTATAATAGGCATAATGATAACGCTTATGCAAAATAAAGGGAGAAAGAAACAGTTACATCTTGGCCAATTACCGAAGGAACAACGACAGGAGTGGCAACTTCATCTTCCCTCGGTCTCTCAGAAAAAACTTCCGACAGAAGAACCTCAATTCGGGTCGAAACACCATCTCGTTCAAAAGGCATAAGGGATAAAACTGGAGTTGTCCCCACTTGAGTAGCTACCATTGGAGAAGTGCCCACAGAAGATATCGAAACTGGCGTGGGAACAGGCCGCCCTGCAGAATTAGAAGGAACACTAAAGCTAGATGCACCAGTAGAAACTACAGAAACCCATGCAACCACAGGTTAGAACGGGGGAGTCAAAAAAGGAGAAAGCTGCAGACATAAAGCTAAGTGTTAAATGCAAGAAATATCTTACGAAAAATGGGCCAGGAAAACATTTAGCTTACCCTAGTGACATTGGAAAAGGGGGAAAATCCAGAGATTGGCCTCAATAGAGGAAGCTGCAGAAGAGCGTCAATGAGGGATGAGACTAACGGGGATCCAACTTCAACCTGAAATATATCACGTTACTTAGAAGATATGTCAATAAAAGAAAGAAAGAAATGAGAGATATAAAATTCATTACCTCAGGAATACTTGGAAATTTTGGAATGATTTCCAGAGGAACCACAGATAAAGGGTATAACTCAAAAGAAGCTAGGGGAGTCTCCTCTAGTTGAGAGGAAACTCCCTCATATTCAACGAACGTATTGGCCCTTCTGGCAGCCTCCTCTGAATGATGGGAAGGAGAACGAAGGTAATTAGTGAGCCCGATCATAGGAGAATGGGGAAGATAGGCAATGGTCCCAGATCGACTAAAGCGTCCTCCTATAAAGGGACTCACTAGCAACCTCCAAATAAAGACAAATAAATTGGAACAAGAGTTAAAAATATATTGTCACTAAGATGTAAATGGATAAGTATTGGAAAATTTACCTCTTTCTCTGGAGAGGAGTGCAATGAGATGACCACAAGTGAGGCAGGAGGAGAGTTGCTGCCAAAAGACCTTTCGATGGGGCCAGGCTCAACCTGGGGACTATCATCAGCAGGAATGAGCTCAATGGTAGAAGGGGGAGGAGAAGTGATGGGACTAGAAGCAACTGCTATTGTACGCACTTCAAATGCTGAGAAGAGTATGCGCTTGCGTTCAAATGAGGAAATTATATATTAAACACCTTTTAATAAAAACAAACCCTAAACATGCAACAATATGTGATTGAATAAGATAATGAACTAAGCAAGAACATTCAAACACATGCTTGTGAGGAAAAATCCCTCAAAGGGGCAAAACCATTTATTTTCATTATAATATTGTAATTGTACAATTTCGGATTACAATGAAAATACAAGTGACTAAGAATTACCCTCAGGTGTCGGATTCTGTAGTTGGCAGCTGGAAATATCCCTTTCCAGGAGGGCTGCAATGAAGAAGAGAGACGGCTTCTCCACAAGGATTGAACAATAACAAAATTGTGTTCTAGGGTTCCAAAAGATTCACAAAAGTAATTGGGATTTTTGTGTGTGAATCAAAAAGATGTTTGGCACATCAAAAAATGAAGTCTTGTTGTGTTTTATCTCTTAGAAACGTTTTCTCAAAGACTTAAAAAATACACCACCGAAATAGGTATATATATAGGAAAAATAAGTTGGTGGAGAAAAAACTTACGAAACTGTTCGAACTTATCCCAGGCGGACCGATCCGGCTTGGAGGCCGATCGGTCCGACCTCGGATCGGTTCTTTTAAAATTGGGCTTTATTGGTTCGCTACTAGTCCGGGGTCTACTGGATCTTCAGCAAGGCGGATCGGTCAGGTATAAAGGCGGACCGGTCCGGCTCCCCAGAAAAATAAAAAACTTTTAAAAGCCTCATTTTGCTTTAAAAAACTTACTTCTTATTTTTATGAAAAACATTTTATGAAAATTTCCCAATACTAAGTATGAACTTTAAGGAACATAAAAACAAAACTTTACCACGAGGGAACGTTATTTCTTCACATGTCACACGGGAAGAATATAATTAAATTATGACTTGTGAAACATCAAAAGAGGCTTGGGATATTTTGGCACTCACTCACGAGGGCACTAGCACGGTTAGGGCGTCAAAACTTCAAAATCTCACTACACAGTTTGAGACCATTAGGATGTTAGAGAGTGAGACCTTTGATGAGTTTTATGCTAGGTTGTCCAATATTGTCAACTCATCATTTAACCTAGGTGAGAAAATTCCCGATAACGTTGTCATTAAGAAAATCCTTAGGTCGTTGCCTAGTATGTTTGATGCGAAAGTGACCATATTAAACTCCTTGGGTAGGTTAGAGTCAACAAAACTAGAAGAGATTGTAGGTGACTTACAAACCTATGAAATCGACATGATTACCTCAAAGCAAGTACCTAAGAAAGAAAAGGGTATTGCTTTGAAAACCCGGAAGGAGGAAATTAAAGTTCGAATTCCGATTTCGATTCCGATTTTGAGGATGTTGCTTTGTTGACAAAGAAATTTAAAAAAATTATTAAGTTTCAAAAGCAATCGAAAGATGCCAAGAAATTTGAAAATTTCAAGAACAACAAAGGAGATACCACCTCTAAGGATAAGTTTGAGAAGCCTAAGAGAGATGAGTCGGATAAGTGTTTTGGATGTGAGGAGTACGATCACAAAGTTAAGGAGTGTCCCACTAGACTTAAGAAAGAGGGCAAGCAACCCGTTGTCTATAATGCCACCTTAAGTGATTGTGAACTGAAAGAGGGAGAGAGTTTCCCCATTGAGCGTAACTTTATTGCGTTTATGGCATGTCATGTGAGTGACAACGATACAACTCATGTGAATGACACTTTCGAGGAGGTTTTGAGTGTATCCCATGTTAGTGAGGGTGAAGAGAGTAACGAGGAGGAGGTTGATGTGAAAGAATTGCAAAATACGTTTAATGAGTTGTATGCCAAAACGGTGAAGGTGAAAAAGGTTAACTCAAAATTGCAATCTAAGTTGAATGAGCGTGCCATAGAAAATAATGATAGTTTGATTGAGGATCTTAGGGCACGAGAGAAGAAGCTTAGGGAGAAATTAGAGTTTGTGGAGAAAGAGAGAGATAATCTCCGTGGTTTGATGGAGTTCTTGAAAAAGGAGATTTTAGAGTTTGAGGAGTCTAGACGTTTGCTCGAGTCTAGGATTCACGAGCTGGAGGAGAGATTGATAGACTCGTCTAGAGTCAAGTTTGATTTGGAGGCTGGGTCGGAGAAGTTAGATAAGATCCTAGGCACCATCCAAATTAAAGAAGATAGGGGAGGTATAGGTTTTGGTGAGAGAGTTGTTCCCGTTCCCCCCGCACGTGTAAGAAACACTAGGATGGTTAGAAAAGGTCCACATTAAGGTAATCATTCCCACCACCGCTACACTTGCTCGTTTTGTGGTAGGAAAGGTCACCTTAGGCGTTATGGTCACGACCTTAGACAAGCTCCTGGGAAGTTTAAGAATAAAGTTGCACCGGTTACCCAAACCCCCATGCGTCGTTTTACACCTACTTGGGTTAGGTAATCGAATTTAGTGGCTTTAGGAATTAAACTTCATGATTCTCGTTTGGGTGCACTTGATTCTTTCCATGCTAAATCTAAAGGATGATAGTGTTGCCATGTTTGTCATATGCTAGTTTGCTTCATGATATATTCATTGCTAGTATTATGACATGTGTATCATTTTGTATTATAGTTTTCATTTGTTTGAGTCTTATTTGAAAAATACAAAAAGATTTTGTTTTTGATAAAACTTTTAAAAATCTAGAAAGATTTGCTTTTCTTTGAGTCAAAATATAAGGTTGTTCTTTTTACATTGTAATTCTTAGGGGAAAATAGTTTATGGTATAACATATTGGGGAGTGTTTAGTAGGGGTATATTTTTAACATTTTGTGATATATATTTGGTTGTTACTTATCTCGTAGTTATATTTGAAACCTTATATATTGTTACCTTTGGTTCGTAGCCTATTTTAACTTTTATCTCAGTTATATATTTTGATATGATGATTTTAATCATTTACATTATACTTCTTAGTCCACTTATTTATAAAATGTTTCACTATGTTCCTAATGTTTCATTATATTTCTTGATTATATCATTTTTTTATCGATTCCATGACAAAAACTGGGGAGAATATTTAATTAATAGAGAGTATCGTTATGAGATATTATGGAATAGAATATGTGAAAATGAAATATTGAAAGAATAAAACTTAGGTAATGGAATTTATGTACCATATCTTTTAGAGATTTTAGTTAGCTTGGTATATGTTCTTTAGAAATTTGATGAACATTTTACATTGTAAAATCTTGTATTCATCTTATTACTTATGCTTAATTGTCATTTGATTACGTAATATTATCTCGATGAGTTTGCTAATGCTTTATTAGAAAAACGTTTCAAGACTTCCAAATGGTTGAGAATCTTTTGCGATTAATCCGAATATGTTTTTTTATCTTGTATACCTTTGGTCAGGGTATGTCAGGTCATAAGTGATAGATTTTATTACTTTGCTTGTAGTTTATTCGTTATATATATATATTCACATTGTAAACAAAAAGGGATATTGTGTGAGTATATATATACTCATGTTCCCCTCGCTCATTTAGATTGTCTTATTTTGTTTCACAAAAAAACTTTGAGTTTTGTCCTTAAGGTTATCTCGAAAAAGCTTCACATCAAGATGCAAATTTTGTACAGCTTCATTAATCTCATCCCGACATTTCTCATGTTCATACTCGTTAATAAACCACTTAAGTTGAGGTAAATGGACTAGAAGACTTTAACACACTTTTGTCATATTTATAATAACTTTTCATAATTGGAAAGCCTGTTTGTGTGTATGTGTTGGTATGGTTCTTTTGGTATTGGTGATAAAAGTATGTAAATATATTTTTCATATTCAAATTTATTCTTGATAAAAATTGAATAATTATATCATAGTAATTTTTTGTTAGGTTGAAAAATTCATATCATTTTTGTCCTTTAACAGATTTGGTGCAGTTCGTGTGCTTGGTCTCTTCAGCTAAGGTCCTCCTTATTTGGTCACGGCCCAGACTAGAACTTTTTCCCGAATATGCTCTAGTGCTTTAGGACCCCCATTGACGACCTTTCATTTTAGCGAAGAAAATCCTTTATTTTTTGCAAAGATGTTTCGTTGGTCATGAATTTTGGTTGGGAAAAATATATTATAAAGGAACTCTCTCTTTTGCACTAGGAAATAAGAAAGACTTTGTTACAACCATATCTTTTGTCTCTTGAGTTACTATATTCTGTGATTAGGACACTCTCCCCACTTAGGCTCTTTATCTATTCCCTCACAAGGAAGATATTTCTATATATACGAGTGTTTGCCATATTATCACGATAATCCTCATGTTGAATATTTTTCTCTCATCTTACAAGATCATAATCAAAGAGAGTTATTAAACAGGGTTGAGGTAATTCTTTTTTAGAGAGTAGTCTTTTGACCTAAAAACTTTATAAAACTATTTTTGTTTTTCTTCTTCACTCCTCTCTTTGTATTTTTGAGATGTTTGTTTTCAAACTTTAATCAAAATATTAAAGCTTGAAAAATTCTACCTTTACTCTTGAGAAAATATATTTATATCTTTATTCTTAAGATACTTTTGTGAATATCTCAAAAATACACTGCGAGGTTTGAGAAAGCCAAAGTATTTTAAACACTTTCAAAACCTTTAAAAAAATTCACATACTAGGAAGTGGGACCCAAGCATTGGTGACTTCTAACTTATTCCATTGGAAACAAAAAAATTGCTTCTACCTCAACGAATATTTTTAGAGGCAAAATTTGAAGACATTGATCAAGTCCAAAATCGGTTGCGATTGTATACCTTACTCCAACAGTTGACACCTTCTTCGTAAGATATGGTGCGAAAGCGCGAATAGTTAGTTAACGTTATATATGATTGTAACTCATTTTTCTATTAATAAATCTTTATCATATTACATTTGTCATTCATTACATCCTAATGATTTTTTACTGGGTAATGGGGTTTCCTTGTGCATCAGGTGTTGTGTGATTGTTTTATTTTTTTCATTTTTAGAATCACTTTTCTTAATTAAGAAAATGAAATTTGGTTGTTTCTAAACTTGATAAAAGTTTTTCACGTAGACCTTTAGAGTATTTTTGTTTTTAGTACTATTAACACTTGAAATGATTATAATTGGCATATCTTCGTTTATCCCACACACAAAGCGCACTCTCACAATGCAACGACCCAAACTATTTTTAAGAAATAAAAAATTATCTCATATTTGATATGCAATGTAGCTAAGGTTTTAACCAAAACAGAACTATTTAAAATTATTTACGGACCCAAAAGATCCCATGTGGTTTTGCTAGAAAGTACCCATCTATTTAAACGAGACGAGTTATATGTAAGGAATTTTTTAAAATAATTTATTCCCTCTTTAAACGGTATAAAAACAATGGGTATCATATTGGATTTATTAATTACTAATACCTCTAAATTATTTCTAGATTATGAATCCATAATCTTAAACTATAAAAACTAATTTCACTATTTATAGGGTTATATATACAACACTTGTACTTCCAGAATTACACTTTGTTACGAGCCTGAAGTTTCATGGTTCAATTACTTTGATATTATACCATGACCATTTAGGTCACCTGAATTTAATTCCATGATCCTTTCATGATTGTAAATAACTTTAGAGAAAAACTTATCACTTCGGTATCTTGACATAGACTAATTAGTTAAATAATCGATTGTTATACACATATAAGTGCACTTTTGCTAGATTATTTTATACTTACAACACATTTTCATTTTCCAATTTTACATGTAAAGTTCATTATATCAAATGAAGAATGATAATTCTCTTCGCAAAATCTTTGATAACTGTTGTAATCACAAGCGTATATATATGTTGGTTATTAATCGTTATCTACAATATGTTATATTGAATCAATACAAAATATAATGTGTACTGTGAGTTTTTGGAAACTTTATTTTGATGAGGCACTATTATCGCATTTGGGGGACGAAATAATGTACCTCATATATGAATTGTTCCTTCACAAAATTACATTCTTTAATAATGGCATATTAGTGAAGAATGGAGAAAATTTTCGTGGAATACTTTCACTTTGTATCATTTGATCGCCAGTGTACTATTCAATGTGGAAGGTATCTACAATGGATATTGAAACATCAAATTATTACAAATTAAAATTCTAAATGCATTCAATATTGTAGCCAAAGTGACCAATCACATGTGATGCAAGTTCACCGGCAAGAATCATTGTCCCAACATGGCATAATTTGAATTCGACAGCAAATGAATTTATTTCGCATCGAAAGCGTGGCAAATCTATAGGTTCAAAATATTAATCCTTAAAACAGGAGAAATATGCAATCACACTGTAAGGCCAATCTTAAAGAGGTTACTCATTTCAATTAAGAAGGCGTTATCAGTATATCAGAACATATTGGAAAGAAGTATAAAATGACATAAAGGTATCATCTGAGTCTCAGTAATGTTGTATATTTGGACCTATAGAACAAAACTCATAAGATATTAACTTTGAAGATTACAAATGGGTGTTTATAAGAAGTGAAATAAGAAAATCACGAAATAAAGCATGACCTAGGCACACAGCTTCCTGTAGAAACATATGATTCATTATAAGAAAAAATATTACCCCATTACAACCGTAGTTAATTTCAAATACCTAACAACTTGACCAATTTTTGAAATTTAATAGATTTGAGACTCATGAATATTATAATTGTTTATTTATGATAAAGAATTCATATAACAATCTAATAAGGATTTACTTTACTTGAAGCAAAGTCAAAGAGTACATACTCAATTCAATCAAGATGGTTCATTTTAAAACCTAAATCAAACTAAAAGGATGGAGTATAACCATATTAATAAATGGTTGCCCAAGAAAATTTATGGAATAAATCCTACATTCCCATTTATCATTATGTAATGATCCTTATAAGGATCTGCTTCCAAAGCTCTTGTTAAAATTGTGAGATACCTATAACATAAACCAAAAATGAAAGTCTTTGGGAAACTACTTCTTCTCATCCCGATGATCAAGATTTCGATAAAACTGATTCATGTGTATAATATACTAAAAAAATCCATGCATTGATTAAAGCATAACATCTTAGTACCTATGGTTATCCTATTTTTTGGATATTAAATATATTTGTAATGTCCTAAAGAGAATTCGTGATAATTTTAACCTTAAAGTACAATATTTATGTGTTATTAATGCTCTGTTATACTTATCACAATGCAAGACACCGAACATAGTATTCATAAGTCAAACACTTTTTAAAAAAAAGAATTTTTAGTGACTCACATGTATTGGATTAATATTAATCGTACTATGCAATACCTTTGTGAAAACATTGATGAGATACTTCCATATAACCATCCATGTCAACTAGTTAGGTAAATGAATATTATATCCATGATCATCAAAAGGAACAAATCAAAGACATATTATGTCTATCCTAGTATCAAAGTTGTCAAATTATGGAGATATATCAACTAAACATTGTGTAATACCCCATATTTTTCTGGCATTATGGAGTTGTTAAACTGATTACTGTTGTTGAGCTGCTATTTCATATGGCATGCGATATGTCATTTTATGATTTGAGATGTTGAACTTTTGATATGTTATTTAGTATATTGAGATGTAACTTTGGGATGTTATATATATTTTATTTCTTAATTGAGTTACGTGTTGATTGGACTATTATTTTTATAGATGTTGGCAAACTCATAATAATTCATTAAGATAAATAATTAAATGACTTAGTATAATCGGTGACTATGGAATGATTAGGTGCTAAGTGTCAAGAGTTTCCTTATTTAAATTATTACCTTGACATTGGGTCCCACCGATCATGAAATGGGTTCTTATAATATCGAGTCACAATTTAATTAATTAATAATTAAGATTTGAACTTAAGCTACACGTATTGGCTAATTAATTAATTTAATAGGACAATTAATTAACTTAATAAGACGATTAACTTATAAAACATGTTAACCTTCGAGTTGGTTTAAGAGATGTTTACAAAGTCCGCATTGAGCTTATTATGGTTAAATTTTGGTCTATTGGGTTAGTATATGGGTTGGATCCAGTTTTAGGCCATTTGGAGCTTGTTTGGGCCATTTGGGTTGATGTTATTTTGGTGCATAAACCTAATTTTACGTTAAGTTATTTTAATAACCTAATTAGCATAACCTAAAATATTTACAATATATTGGGAGAACCCTAGCTGCTAAGGGAGGGGAGGAAACTCGAGCTTGGAGAATGGAGAATTTGGCTTGGAGAATTGGGGTAAATTAGGGTTGGTTCTACAATCAATCCATGATAAGTTTACTTTGTTTAAGAATATAATTATATTTGTGTTAGAATAATAGTAATATGTTAGATACTATGAAGATAACCTAAATTATTTTTTCATAATAAAATCGTAATTCGTAATTAAGATTAATTATTTTATAAACCCTAGTTGAATATTGAAGAAACTATTGAAGCTTATTAATGAATAATCTAATTAACCCTTGAAACCATGTAATCTGACCTTCAAATCATTAGAATTAAATTTTATAAGTTAAAATAAATGAAATCCAACATATTTTGATGATATTCTTATTAGATATGTAGGGTAATTGAATCGTTATTGCTTAGAACATGAACTTAGGGTTAGTTTTATAAATTATGACATTAGACTTTTAATGTAATACCCCTCCTTTGAAAAAATAAATATTTAATGACGATCAAAGTATTTTATTCAAAAAAAATTAAGGAATAAACATATAAGGAAGTTACGCCAAATGGCATGAAAAGTGACGCATTACGAAGAGTAATTAAGGAGAAAAATCCCCACGTCGCATGGTTCGCATGAATGCGTATTTAAGTTCTAATAGTCCTAGTAAGTGTGCTGGCTAAGTATGATGCAAATATGTTAGGGAATGCTTGTGACACAATCATGGTTAATATAACACTATTTTACCACCAAGCGCCGCGCAGGATGCGAACTTGAACGATTTTTGTAAGACAATGGGAGAGGGATAAAAACAGTGTGACTACATACTTGGAACAATAAAAATATAAGAAAAATTACCCTATAGAGGAAAAATA
This sequence comes from Sambucus nigra, assembly GCA_949130495.1. Classification (NCBI taxonomy): domain Eukaryota; kingdom Viridiplantae; phylum Streptophyta; class Magnoliopsida; order Dipsacales; family Adoxaceae; genus Sambucus; species Sambucus nigra. The sequence goes on from OX422217.1 coordinate 532,253,242, forward strand.
AAAAATAAAATAAAAGTTAGTCTACTTTCTACAGAAGTGTCATTTACAATCACATTAATGGATTCCATCATAGTCTTAGTTCGCAAGTTGTAAATTCAGTAGGCTCTACTGTCAGGTGAATAACTTAAAAATATATCTTTATCTCCTCTTGTTTCAAACTTAGATAAATGTTCTCTATCTTTACAAACATAACATGTACTACCAAAAGTTCTAAGATATTTAAGATTTGGTTTCTTGCCATACCAAAGTTTATAGGGGGTATGTTTAGAGTTCTTCCTAAGGTAGACTCTATTGATAATATTACATGCAGTACAAATTGATTCAACCTAAAAGTATTTAAGTAAATCTTTGGCACGTATTAAAACTCTTGCCATTTCCTAAATTATTTTATTTTTTCGCTCGGTTATCCCATTTTGTTGCGGTATTTTGGGAGCACTGAACTTGTGTTTGTAACCATTATAGTCACAATATTCAATTACTCCTGAATCTATGAATTCACCTCCTCTATCACTCCGGATTTTATCTACTTGGGAGTCCTTTTTATTTTCTATACGAAGTAAGATTTTCAAAAACGCTCTAAAGGTTTCAAACTTCTGCTTTAAAAAAGCAACCCAAGTAAATCTCGTGTAATCATCAACCATAACTATAATGTAACTATTGCCACAAAGACTAATAGTATGAGAAGGACCCATTAGGTCCATATGGATGAGTTCTAAAGGTTTAGAGGATAGAATGTCTTTAACTCTTTTATGAGATTCCTTAACCATTTTTTCTTCTTGACAAGGACCACAGACTATGTTAGAAATAAGTTTTATTTTAGGAATACCTCTAATAATTTCTAAGGCTATCATAATTTATGTGACCCATTATGTTGTGCCATAATTCATTATCATCCATTCTGGCAATGTTACAGACATCTATACTTGGATTGACTATATAACAGTTATCTGAAGTACGGAGTCCTATAATGATGCACTCACCATTTTCATTTAAATTTTGCAATTGTTCTTCGAAAAGGTGATAGTATGATTGGAGTTATAAAATTGTGAAATACTCAGTAGATTAGCCTTAAGAACTTTTACTAATAAAACATCTTCAAGAACAAGTAATCCTTCTTCATGAAGTGTTCCTTTGCCAACGATCTGGGCTGAAACACCATTTCTAAACAAGACTTTACCTCCGGAGAAGTTAGTTTTATTAGAGAGTTTGGACTCATCCTCAGTCATATGCTTAGAATATATAGAGTCTAAGTACCATCCAGACGTGGTGTGTTCAACATACAAAGCACTGATCACTATGTTACATGTTATCTGGGGTACTAGATCATCCTTTCTTACCCAAATTGCTTTGGTTTTCAATTTGCGCTTATTAGCTCGTATTTGATCAAATTTGCGAGCATTAGATTTTTGTATAAACAGATTTTGCGCAACTTTATTGTTGTTATAAACATTTTAAGCCGTCGATCGAGAAAATATTCTAGGATTATTTCTTAACGATTGTCTTTTAGTATTAGATCTTGCCTTTCTCTTTTTATAGTTAGAGTTTTTGTCTGGTGGTTTAAGAAGGACATAAATGTTACCTTCTCCTATAATAGTTCAAATTCTAATAGGTAAAGGAGGGATAGGTAGTTTGGTATAGGCGTTTCGAATAGCAAACATCTAAAGAATGTCCATACACATCACAGTATGAGCAATAAATATTGTTCGTTGCAGTTAAGTCTTTAGGAAATTCGTAGAACATAGGTTTCCCAAAACTATAACTTTTGGCATTATTTCTAGAAGGAACAGTTTGAAATGTGGTCTCACTCTTTCTAATGCGGGGACAAATGTACTTGGCTTTAAGTTGAACATTATGCTTAGAGGTACTTGTCTCATTAATATTTAACTACTGATGGTTTTTAGCAAAATTATTTTTGAAGATTGAAAGTCTGGACAAATTTCCATAGGTCTTTTCCCACCAGTAACAAACTTTATGGTTTCAAAAGATTTGGTTTGCTTGATATTTTTGGTGCAAAAGCCTATTCCAGATCTGTCATCAGAATTAGTCTTGCTATCATCAACACAGTCCTCAAAACAATTAGAATTGCTTTCAAATTTTGAATTTTTTTTGAAGACTCTTGAAGCCTTTTCTTTTGTTTGTTCCAATTCTAATAGCGATCCTTTATATTTCTTTTCCAAAACATTGTTGGATTCACTCAAGTCTTTCACTATTTGTTTAAAAGCCTTTATGTCCTCATCATGAATTAAACTTTGAGACGTATACTCTTCAGCATTTCGTTTAACTATTTGGTTTAAGGACACTAATTTCTTGGAAAGATCTTTGACAAGCTTCTCTAGTCTAGCGCTTTTCTTAAGTGTTTTAGTGTAAAGTGTGTGAATGTGAGGAAGGTCCTCATTATCGGAGTCACTGAGTGAGTTGTGTGTTGGGTCCCCTATCGATTCAATTTTAGGACTCACACACCCATTGGCATCATCAATAAGGTGTTCACTTTGACACATCCAAGTCACATTCCTCAGTAGAGTCAAGGTCAAGGTCAGGTTTGATCAATTTTGATGAAAAAACAAGATTAGAATTACCCTATTTTTTATTGGTCTGAATCAATTATTTCTTAAATTCTAGTTCTATTTCCACAGTTCTTAGTTTACTACTGAGGAGTTTTGGGGTAAGATTTTGATAATCCATTTCCTCAATAGCATATCTCTTATAATCAAACTTTAGTGGAAGTGATCTAATAATTTTTGAAACAATCTATTTCCTATCATAAGTTATACTATTTGCATGTAACTTAGTTACAATGTCCGTTAACCTTATATAGAAATCATCAAAGCATTCAGTCTCAGACATGACTAGAAAGTTATACTGCTGGATGAGTATTCGAGTTTTAATACCTTTAACTCTCGTATCACCCTCATGTGCAGTTACAAGAGTATCCCACGCTTCCTTAAAAGCTGTGCAAGATGAGATCCTCTTGAACTCATGTTCGTTAATAGACATAAATATAACATTCTTGCCTTTATTATTACATAGTGAATTTTGTTTCTTATCTTTAGTGAATTCACTTAGTAACTTCCTGATTCTCACGATACTTCCTTCAGCTGCTGGTTTAGTAGGAAAAGTGTATCCATTTTCTATAACTTCCCAGACTTCATCTCCTAGAGTACCTTGAATGAAAGCAATCATCCTTACCTTCCAGTAAGGAAAATTGGTTCCATCAAAGAGAGGGGGTCTGGACAGGTTACTTAGTCTCTCAAATTTCTCGTCCATACTTTTGTTTTGATTTTTTTTCCAGAAACACAGGATTAAAAATATTTTAAAATATCCAAGCTCTGATACCAATTGAAAAAGGCCACTTAAGACGTTTAATACATGATTAAACTGTTAAAATGGCTCCGAACTGTTTTTTGGAGAAACTTTTAATTCAAAACAAAACTTAACACAAGATGTGTTTAAAATGATTATCAAAATAGTTTGAATGAGTTATTTCAAATCTAGAATGAACCAGTTTTGAAAAGAAAAACGTAAACTATTAAAACAGCACATCTTAGAAGAAGGTGATGGAAAATGAGGAAGTGCACAAGTAAACTTTTAATGTGGTAAAACCCCACCGAATTGGGGAAACATCCACGGTGACCTCTATGTCACAAAATGAAAAATCCACTAAAATCAGAGTAACAAATTACAAGCTATTTAACAATGAAACCACACAAACACACCTAAACTAAGTTTAGAATCATTACCAACTCCTCTAGATTAGATCTGACTTCTATTAAGATTGTCGTTGTTGATGTTCTCTCCATCTTCGTAGCTTTACTTGATTCCAGTGTTACGTCGACTCAAACAAGTTTAGGATCATTCAACCAACACTTTAAGTGTGGTAGAGTTAAAGTGTAGTGGTGATGTGCTCTTCAACATATGCATGCAACACACTCACGCTTAATACAAACATAGTGATTTATTAAATTACAGAATCACTAGATATGCAAGATATTCCCAAATCAGTTTAGTCAAAACTAAATCAGACTTTAAACCTTTCAAAATAATCACAGATCAAGAGGGAATCTTGTTGTGAAATATCCAGGATCCTAACACTTTCTTGTTTTGAAAATATTAAAGACAGAAAGTTTAATCCTCAATCAAGATCTCAATACTAGATCCAAGTCTGATAGTTTGAGTAAAATGAAATTAGAATGAATATTACTGGTTTATGGTTTGAAAACATGCAATCAATTTTTAAAATAACCAACAAACAAGATTTCTCAAAATAAGAAATCAAGACAGTAAACTATCTATGTGATTTTTATCACAGAGACGACATCTCAAGTTTCTATATAGAGAAACCGAAAACTCTACCAACGTGACTAAGGTTGAAGGATGATCAAGAATAAGAGAGGATAACTTCTCAAAACACGATCTAAACATTCGGGTTTAATTTCTCAAAAAAGTATTTTTGGTTTAGATTTGACGAAGTTTGGATTAGGGTTTCCTTTCTCTCTCTCTAATCCTTTCTCTTTCTTCTCTCTGCTCTCTCTTTTTTCTCTAAAACGAGGAAGTAACAAAAGTATCTAATTGCCTCACCCAAGGCATCTATTTATACTAGTGATCGAAGGATATGGAACGATGGCACAAACCAAGGGCTGAGATTAATGGAAGTTAAATCGATGCAAATCTAAGAGTTCACAAGAAGCGGTGCAATAGCCAACTCTAATTGGTTAAAACCAATTCACTTGGATTAAACCCAAACACATGCAGACCGTAGATTAACCCAAACCCAGCCACAAGTTTTGGTCGTTTGGCGTCTGCATTGAATGAGACGCCACGCTCTACGGTATTTTTATGCGCTTTGGGTGAGAGGTGGTGGGACACTACCCACATAATACACTTAAGATTTAGGGAGATGACGGTGACCACCATTGATGTCTAGTAGCTATTGGGGATAAACTGTGAGCGGATGCATATAAAGGTGGACTGGTCCCTGATGGTGACACTAGCGGCGGTGGATGTGACACAGGGCGATGTGGGGAAAATAGTCTCGGGGGACTCGATTCGTATTTCTCTTATTCAAGAGGTTTTTCTGAGTCGGCAGATCGACAAGACTAACGGGTTATAAGTACGACAGACGGCCTATTTATTTATTCTTCTGCTGTTGGGAGGGTGTTTGGTAGAGTCGAGTAGTGACGTCGTCCACTTATGGTTTTTACCATATATTAGGGTATTTTTGAATATCCCTCTCTTTGATAAGGGGATCCTGACTTTGGCGTCCCCTTATTCTTCTTTGGATGCTTTACTGTCGGTAGACTTTTACTGGAGCCACGTATCTTCTAGAGGAAATTTTCTTTTTTGCATTTTTCCATTATGCATTTTATTTCCTTTTTTATTTCTTCTGATTGTTGACTCTTGTCCTTTTGCAGACGTGGTTCTAAGAGGTGATCGAGTCTAATGCCCATTTGCTTGGTTTACGTGATGAGTTGGTGGGAAACTTCTATCGAATGTACAGGTGGTGGAAGTCCAATGGACGGTCAAAGCAGTCTCTCTCCTTGTCGGCAGTACGTCAAGTGTTGAACGTCCTGACGAGCGACCAGGTTATTTCTTCATTTCTCTTTTGGATCATTATCCTTGGCATTCTCTTTGCTTATGCGAGCATTGACTTTATCTTGAAAAAGTGTATGTGACTTTTTATCCCTAGGGGATGGCCATCTAGCATACAAGGGTGACTGGGATGAATGCACAAATGAGCTGGTTGTTGGCGCACGAGTTTGGCTACTCTCGCTATCTGGGAGAGAGAGTAATTAGGCAGATTATAGAGGACGAGGTAGAAATTCCACCGGCAATACCCTCGAGATACATGAGGTGGCTGCGAGAGATGTCGAAGAGGGCAAGGGCGGTGGAGATAGTTGGTGAGCCCTACTTGTCATATACGAACACGGTGGTGACTTATGACTACCTTGACTTTGTGATGAGATGATTGAAGCCTTCCTGCACCTACGACATGGTGAATATGCCTCCGCCTCCTACGACTTCAGGTACGAGTATAACTTGGTCGGTGGGGTTAGCCCACAGCACCAGTGGTGCATCGACATCAGCGGCAGCAGTGGCGTCAGAGGTTACAATTATCTAGCTTGCTCCACCTTCCTAAAATATTCGACTGTCTGGAGGGGGATCGTTGAGTATGCAGCATAACCCTAATGCGATGGACCGAGCGGTGTTGAAGTTGACGGAGGACATCCTTCAGCTATAGGTATATCTTTTCATTTCTTTATCGTTTCTCTTTCTAATTTACCTTTTGCTTTATACTGACTTTTTTGCCTTTTTATTTTTCTTGCAGCATGTCTGGGTGTCGACTAGCTGGCTGAGGGACATCCGAGGCTAGGTGGCTTTCGTAATGGCTCATATTTAAGATTTGATTCCGGTTCATTCCTATCTGGTGCCATCTTCTTATTTCGATGAAGGATCTAGATTAGGTAGCAGAGGCTTTTCAATACGTCATTGGGGAAAGCGCGCGCGTCGTATGTATGGGGGATCATAGGCTGGAGAGAGAAAGTTTAGGGTTTCAGGCTGAGTCTCGTTTATTTTCTTCTTCTTTTTTCTGTAAAAGATGTAATGATGGCAATGTATATATGAAATTAATGGATTTTTTATTTATTTATCTTTGCTTTAAATGACTTAATCTACATGAATTTCTTACTTTGTTTGCTGAGACCATAAAAAGGATTAAAATTACTCAAGAGAAAATTTATTTTTTGACAGGACAAGTAAAAATATAGGAAGAAAAATCCTGAATTCTTTAAAATAAAGATTTTTTTTAGTTTTTGATTTTGACAAAAGAGGAGATATGGAATTTTCTAAAAATAGGGGGTGTCGATTGGTATTCCCCTTATCCTGCTTATTGGCATGTCACACGAGTGAAATCACCCCAAGGCTTTAATTGCAGTTTTTTCATCTACTAGTACTTGATGGTTAGTCTTTTATTCGGATTTTGCAAGCTCATTTTCTTTAGTCAAAATTTTTAAGTATAAAAGGGGGTAAGGTAGTGAGGTTTCGTTACCCATTCACATTTTCTTTTTATTACTTATTTCTTGTCTTTTGTCTCATTATTTCCAAAATGGCCCTTCCCATTAGTGCAGAATTTACCTCTTATCTCGAGAATTTTGAGTCTATGTTTCGTACAATGTAGACTATGACCCCTTTAACCTGCATCGGGTCTCTTTGTGTTGCAACCGGCCCATCGAATGGAACGTGTCGACGACGGTAGTATAATTTTTATACCCCGAGGATCATGTATTCAGTTTTGGCTTGGACGAGGTGTGCTCGACCTATGAGGAGTTTTTTACTATGTTGGGGGCAAATCTTAGCGTGGCGGTAGTCATGCCTGAATTCCCATGATCTCCTCGGGAACTGTTAGAAAGGCTTCTCCATATCTCTCCTTTGGTGGCTTGGTAATTAGTTACTGGGGGAATAATCTCCCTCCCAGTTGTACTGTATTCCGTACGTTTGCGGAATGTCAGTGATACGGGCCATAATGGAGCCATCTCCCTTCGCTTAAATTCGAAGCTACTACTGATGACCAGTGATCGATGGTGGACCCTCAACTTGTTGCCATTGCTGTGTGGGTGTCGTATCGTTGCAATCCTGCGACAGTGATACTATCAGAGACCCTGAACGGTCTAGATGCTTGGTGGGACGACCATTTTAATTTTTTAGAGAGGTATCCCGGTTATGTTATTCATGTGTCTTCCTGGGAGATTTCGTTTAGCCGTTCCCTTGTATATACCTTGGCAATTGTGTCGAATTTCTTCACCTGCTCATCATCTTTGGCCCGACTATAGAGAACAAGGTAAACTAGTTTGTGGAGCACAGGGCTCGATGTCTGCACTGGTCAATGCCCTTATGGGGGAGTTTCAACATATTATTATACTGGGGGAATACCGGTATAACCGTACCAGATTGCGCCTTTTCATAACCTAGATTTCTTTCCCGTAGAGAATTTGACGGAAGGCATGTGCATGCAATTGGGCTTTTTGTGGGAGAGTCATTGGTCGTCAACCCATCCTTCCCAATTTGTTGGCAGGTTTGGCATATTTTCTAAGACACTACACCAAAAATAGCAATATAGCATAGTTTAAAACTGTGCTAGACCAATTCTGACACGGTTTTGAACTGTGCCGGAATCAGGTGTTTCAAAATGATAATTTTTTCTGGTACGGTTTAAAAGTGTGTCAGTTTTGCCAAACAGGAACACTTCTGGAACACTTTTAAACCGTGCCAGAATTTGATATTTCTGCCACACTTTATATCTGTGCCAGATTGAGTACATTTTGGTACACTTTTGACAATCGTGGCAAAATTTGATACACTTTTGGAATGATTTTGAATTGTGCCAAATTTTCTTATCAAAGAAAAAAAATAATTATTTCAAAACAAGAAAATTCACAAATTGCGAATTTCGCACATAAACTAAAATAATGTACATACAAACTTTAAAATATTACAAGTCTTAATAGTTCACAGATAAAAAAAAATGGGCAAAATTTTCTCTATTTTATTGACATTCTAAAACCTACTAATATAAAACCTGCGTAATGTAAAGCCCGCATGGCCGTAAAATATAACAATAAAAATACAAAAACCCGCATGTCCATAAAAGTTAACAATAAAACTACAAAATCCCACACGGACATAACAAAAAAAATTAAAAAAAATACTGAGTATTAACGACATTAAATAAATAATCCCCTTGTTGTAAACGATTGACTTCTTCGTGTGTTCCACGTGGATAAAAGCTAACAACAAAATGTTATCGTGCAAAAAAATAGATGATATTAGTAACTATGTAATTTTAAAAAAAATCTTATTCAAGCTGAAAAATTACATATACGAGTTATAATTATTATTATATTCTCAAATCGAAAGTCTTGTGACTATGTGGTCATCTCCTACGAGTTACATTTGTTCCATGCGAGGTGTTAGTGCCTCTTACGGGGGCGTTTGAGGACTTGTTTGAGTTTTCGCCCTCAAACGACATATTTTTAAGCATAATCTAAATATTTTTAAATTATCATCATATTCTCAAACCGGGAGACCCGTGACTACGCGGTCAGTTCCTACAAGTTATATTGGTCTCGTGCGAGGTGTTCATGCCTCGTACGGGGGCGCTTGGGGGCTAGTTTGGATTTTCAGCCTTTAATGGCTTGCTTTTAATCCTAATCTATATATTTTCAAATTATCGTCATATTCTTAAATCGGGACACCCGTGACTACGCGGTCAATTCCTATGAATTACATTGGTCCTGTGCGAGGTATTAGTGCCTCTTATAGAGCCGTTTGAGGGTTGGTTCAAGTTTTCACCCTCTAACGGCATGTCTTTAAGCGTGATCTAGATATTTTCAAATTATCGTCATATTCACAAGTCGAAAGACCCGTGACTACGCAGTCGGTTCCTACCAATTACATTGGTTCTTTGCGAGGTGTTAGTGACTTTTATAGGGCCATTCGGGATTGGTTTTGATTTTCACCCTTTTAACGCCTTTTTTTAAGCCTAATCTAGATATTTTCAAATTATCGTCATATTCTCAAACCGGGAGGCCCGTGACTATGCGATCAGTTCCTACAAGTTACAATTGTCCCGTTCGAGTGTCCATGCCTCTTACGGGGACATTTTAGGGATAGTTTGGGTTTTCTCCCTTTAATGGGTAGTTATTTAGCGTAATCTATATATTTTTAAATTATCATCATATTGTCAAATTGGGAGTCCCACAATCGTGTACGTGGTTAGTGCCTCTTACGGGGCTGTTTGGGCACTAGTCTAAATTTTCACCCACTAACGGCATGTTTTTAGCCTAATCTAGATTTTTTCAAATTATCATTATATTCTCAAACGGGAGATCCGTGACTACGCGATCAATTCCTATAAGTTGTATTGGTCTTGTGCAAGGTGTTCATGCCTCTTACAGGCCCGTTTGGGAGCTAGTTTGGGTTTTCACCCTTTTAATGGCTTGTTTTTAAGCTTAATCTAGATGTTTTCAAATTATCATCCTATTCTCAAAGCGGGAGGCCCGTGACTACGCGATCAGTTCCTACAATGGTCCCCTGCGAGGTGTCCATGCCTTTTACGGGGGTGCTTGGAGGTTGGTTTTGATTTTTACCATTTTAATGGCTAGTTTGTGAATAAAAGTGACCATCAAACACACTTTCCTATGTCCTCAAAGTGCCTGACTTGTGTGTTTCCGTATCTGTGTGTGATCCATGAGTGGACACTTCACACCTAGTGAAGTGTTCGTACTTTCTAGTTGAACATTCAACATGTATAACTCAAAGTGAATATAGTCCTCCCTAGTTATCCTTGTGTAGCCTTAAATTTTATTTTAGTACTTAAAACTCAAGGTTTTAGGGACATTATCTATTTCTCCTTGATCCGAGGAAACACATTATCAATGTAGAACTGTGTTGGAGCATACTTGGGAATGCTTTTTACTATCCGTCTAGTATGCATAACACAAGATTTTTTAGAAATATAATTTGGAGTTGTAGCGCAGTGATAGTGAAATGAGTCCCAAGAAAATATGCAATTAGAAATTCTTACATATGTGGCCTTTGAACTCATATCCTTGAGCTTATAGAATCATGAATCATGTACATTGTGATATGAGCCAAAGGTTATATAAAATTTGTTTTGCAATAAAAAAATTTAGTTAATGAATTTCACTCTAATACATTATTAAACTCATATAAATAAGTATTTAGTGGTATTTCGGTTTGGTATGTGTTATTTATGTTCTAATGTGTTGTCATTAGTTTTTTTTTTTTTGCTGGATTCATCTTTGTTCTCTCCTTAAATATCCCCTGATGTGTTGCCATTGTATTTTGTTAAAGCTTAGTTTAGGGCATCTCTGTTTCTCAGTTTACTTAATATGATTTTATGGTTTATTCATTGTAGTTCTATATGGTTTGGTCCCAAAAATTTGGTTGAGTTCTTTTTATAAAGGTAGATTGACAACATATGTTGGATGGTTTTGGCCAATCTCAGCTTTATTATGTTTGTAGGTTTTATATTAGGTGGTTTTTAGAGCTGATCACAAGGTTGATTGTTAAACCGAAGCAAAGAGATCTAAAATTTTGAACACCTATTCATTTCCCTTAGCCAAAGAAACCACCTGAACCTAATTCGCCTTGCTGCAACTCCTTTCGGCGTTGCTCTTCTAATTGATCTGGATACTAGGTAGGAACATTTCTCATGTAATGCAAGTAAATAGTAATGTGGTTTAATTCAATGTATGCAGGTAAATAGTAGGAACACTACTCATGTAATGTAAGTAAATAGTAGGAACATTGCTCTATATAAACTCACTTGCACATTCTCCAATTAAAGACGTGTTCCACACCCATACTTTGAAATTGAATCGTTTTTTGCTACGGTTGGTTGCACTTTTTGCCTAACAAATGCACTTTACGTTGAGTCGGCATCATATCGCAGTAATCGCGTCCCATGAGAGTGTGTTATTTGTTTTGAAATAATAAAATAGAAAAATACTTAAAATAATCATTCGCTTTACAAATATGTAATCCGTCATAATACCTGAAAGCTTCCCATTAATAAAGGTGTGTACTGCATAGTCCCTTGACTGCACTGTGAGAGTGGGTTTTAATCCGCCTTGTAAAAATGATTCCAATGCAACAATGTCAACACCGGTTTGAAAGGAAATTTTAAAGGTTAGTCAAACTTATGTATTAGAGGCACATTTGTTGAGCATCTGATTGTCAAGTCAGAAAAAAGATTGAAAACAGTTTATGAGAAATTGGGAAACTAGTGGAAAAATATATAAGTGAAATATTCTCTTACTTTACTAATTTTCTACGAGATTTATTTCTTTGGAGGGTAAGAAATGTTTCAATAGAAAATAAAGAAAGCGTGGAGAATGTGCCACATTTAAGACTACTGTTAACATCACAATTAAGCATCACAAAAGTACAAATTAATACGCAACAGACAACAACCACATATTTTTTGCTTGTAAGGTTTATTAAGAGAAACAACATCACAGTAGAAACCATTACACGCAATTCTCTGTTGCAAAGATTAAAGAAGAAAAAAACTTTAAATTTCCCAATATCGAATCTAAAATTGGGGTTATAACTGAGAACCTACTAGGAATGGACTTTAAATAAAAAAATACATTGTAAGAATTAGAATCAAGTGAATAATTTATATTATACAAACCTAAAAGTCGTGCAAGAAGAAAGACATTTTTATTATAAAGAAAATCATACACAACATAATATTACTCAATTAAAAAGTAAAGAACTAAAAAGGAAATTATATACTATTAGTGATCATTAAAAATTACTCACCACCGGGAAGGTGCATCAACTTTTTTGCTCAACACCCATGGGACTCCTATATTAAGTTCAACAGCCATTTTTGCAGCCCAATTTATGTATGAAGCACCAGCAGCTCCAAGTGCAGCTTTTTCTGACCCGTACTCGTTCTCAATCTATACAAACCATGATAAGATGGCAAAATCCTTATCATAAATTATTCATACATCGGGTAATATGCTCGGGTTATTAAGAATGAGAATATGAAGAGATTAACCTTATTAAATAATGGGGGTGAGAAGAGTGAAACGTGTCAGGCAAGAAACTTCCCAATCATCTAGACACGGATAATACATTGGTAATAGTAATGGTGTAGGGCAGCCTTGGTAGCCTCTGTTTCATCCCCCATGAGCGTTTTAAGAAGTATCTCAGCAACCTCTGTAGCGTACCTGCTAAAAACGTGAAGAGAAGTTACATTTATGTTTACTCTTATTTGTCCATGACTCTTGTCAACATAGTATATATATTTATATATATATATATATATATATATATATATATATGTGTGTGTGTGTGTGTGTGTGTGTGTGTGTGAATACACACTAGTGTGTCCACACTTACAATCGTCGCACTTTACTCACGTTTATTCTTGTTTCATCATCTCACTTTTCATTCCATATGCATTTTGTGTCCACACTTACAATCAAGAATGGAACTACTGCTTCGTACTATAACCATTAAAGAATTTACATATGTCGTAGAAGTATTCCCCCATTTTAACACTGTAATTCAAATAAACATGAGCAACCGACTGCTTTGTATCGCAAACTGCAAAAATAACTTGTTGAACATCATAGCGAACAATCTCGTGGCGCTCCTTAGGGTTGCTCAAAGTGTTCGTGACCTCGTTATGACAGTGGCAACAGGAAAGGATCTGGTTGCAGCAATGGACTTGAATTTTGCATCGTCTCCGGTAATGTTCGCATCTGTGAAGCAACCTTATCACAACATATTATCAAATCATATCCATATATGTGAATCAGATGCGAATCCGTAAATAAAAAATTATCACAACTATATCCATAAATGAGAACTAAAAATTAATCCGTAAATTAAAACCTATTACCAAATAACAAACTTATAAAAACAAATGTAGGTGTTGAAGGAACTCAGAGAGACAGTGTAACGAAATAAAAACAGAGTTTTGAAAAAAAGAAGAAGCATACTTGGCATTCCTATGGAAATGGCATTTGGTTGTATAAAAAATTATGCCTCGCCAAAAGAAAAAACTCACCTAAAGAACCCACATAAAGTGTTATCACAAAAAAACATTAATATATAATACAAAAACAGAACTTAATTTGGTTTAACATATCTAGTAGTCTTGTTTCGAGTCATGGTAAAAAGTATATATCACTTGCAAGATAAGATTATTCAACATACAAACTGGCCTCTCTGAGTTTGAATACATGTGTTCTTCGTTACTAACGAAAAACATTATGTTTTGACACATCGACTGAAATTCCCTGTCTTTTGACAAACCACTCAATGTGTGTCAATGTCCATATTACCTATGGAGTTAGACCTTCAAAATTAATAATTCAAACTCAAAAATAAATATATCAAAGCAGGTAGACCTTAACAATTCATAAACTTTTAATATGAAATACTATATGGAAAAACAAAGTATCAAACGAACTCTTAATTGATTGCTTTACAACTCTCAATTGATTGGTATACCCGTGCCTAAAGGCAATATGGAAAAAATTATCCATACCTTAAAGGGAAGGTACTATTAGAAAGTTTGCCCAGCATTTAAAGTATGCCCAACATTTAAATGCAAACTATTCGAAAAATATTAAACACTTACATATCCAATAAAAATAGAAATATAAAAATAGTGCCCAACATCAAACCTGAATGATGAAACCATTTCACATTAACAGTAAGTGTGGACTCCAATTGAAGAAATGCATAATGTGTCGACTCATAAATGTGATACATTTGGTGAATTAGCTTCATCTCTTAAACTAACAAGAGTGATAAGATTTTAACTCATTTTAATTTTTATTTCTAACAATATTGTATCTATAAGGTTCTTTATACTCTGTTCTCCATTTAACTATGGCTCCCAAAAGAAAAATTAACTTTTTACAGATTACTATAACATCCCGAAACACTTTATAGGTCCTTGTAATTGTTTATTATGAAAAATTTATGGCATCACCTTCTAATTCTACAAACTCCCCGTTTTCATGTTGTCTCATTCCCCACTCTTTCTCTAAACTATGTGTTTAAGACTTATCCTTAGCCCACACAATTGTTGAGCATCTATCACATAAAAATTTAATAAAAAATGTCTAAAAGTTATATGAATGCACACATGATAATCGCAAGAATTTTTATTTCTAAACTAAGATAATGTGATCACACCGCGAAAAACCAAACCTTACTACTTCAGTACATCGAAGTTTTGTTTCTTCAAATTTGATGAAGTCATTAGTAGAAGAGACTTCCTCCAAGTTAAAATAAGATCAAATCAGGTATCCTGGTCCGAAGGTAACTTGAAACTACCAAAACCAAAACAATGTGTAGTAGCAGTAACTATAATTTTTAGACATCGTCCAAATATTAGCATGATTCCAATAAATTAATGTGTAGTAGCAGTAACTACATTTTTTACCTGGTCACCCTAGTGTACTGTGCTCACCTGCTAAATTTCACCTCAATACAGTGAACAAATCATTTAGTGTTATGAGAATTTGGACTGTGGTGACCTAGATCAAGTTGGGTTTGCTCATTAAATACCAAGATGTGGGCACTAGAATTTTGTTGAATGTTTGAAAAAAGCATAGGTTTATGTGGTGTTTCGACCACAACAACAAATAAGCCAAAAACATAAAAATAATATAGGATAAAAAGAAGAAGAAATTACATCCAGTTTCAAGATCCTTATACCCTTTGTAAAATAATATAGGAGAAATCACATAAGGTAGACACCAAATACATTAGGTAGACACCAAATACAACATAGTCTGTAAAGAAATAAATTCATTAGGGTTATTTTTTAACGTATAGAAATTGATTACCCTTAGAGTTGTCCTTGGCCAAAACGGCTTGATGGGTAGCTTATTTGAACTCATCTGAAGCCACTATAGAAGAAATTACATAAGGCAAACATACCTAGTGATGAGCATATTTAGATAAAGAAAAATGTATTAAGAGATTTATGCACATACCTGGTGAAAGATTTGATAAGAGAAAATGAAGAAAAGGTGTGTGTGTGTGTGTGTGAGTGAGAGAGAGATACTTGAGAGTGAGGGAGTCGATAGACCAAGATTAAATGTTTGAGAGAGAGAGAGACTTGAGAGAGAGGAAGTTGATAGACCAAGATTAAATTTTTTTGGGGTTTTTATATTTTAGTCAAGTGTACTCGATTTTGGCACACTTTAAAACAGTGTCAAAGTTTGGCACTATTTTAAAGTGTGCACATTGTCATTAAATCGTGCCAAAATTTGGCACGGTTATAAACTGTGCCAGATTTTTAATATCAATGTGTGCCAAATTATAGTTTTTGGTGTAGTGAGACTATATGAAATGGTTGTAGAAAAGGGTAGTGAATAAGATATTGGCAGATGAGATGGGGCAGAGGTGGTTTGTCATGTTTGACACCATGGAGGCGGATGTAGTGGTTTTCTCTAGGATGGTCCGGGTTTATCTTTCCATGGAGCTCATTAGGCATACCATCCAGGAAGGGGAAGTTTGGAGCCTCAAAGAGCAGATGGTGATGGGGCTCAATCCTCTGGTAGCTGCGGGCAGGGTCTTTTGTTAAGCTGGTGGTTATTTGTGAACCTTTTATGATGGTTATGTGTTTGGTTATTTTTATTTTTTTTGAAATAATTTGGGAGGGTTTATTTAGGAATAGTTTGGTTTGATTTGTTTTAGGGCAGTCATGTTGGCGGGGGAAGTTATTTCACTCCCTACACTGATATTTCTTGTAATCGTACCAAATTTTCCCATAATGGAATAAAAAAGGATTTTAGTTATATTGGCATGCCTCTTGATGAGTTTTACATTTGAATTATCTATACCAATCGCTAAGACATACATAATCCTTTTGTTCATGTAAATGATAAAACGAATTGTCATTCTCGATGGTTAGAAAGGAATAGCATTTTGTGGGAAAAAAAGGATTGTGCCCATGTAAAGCGTATGATCAACCTACATACTTCTGGGGGGTTTAAAAATAATTGAGTTTCATTTTTAAAGCAAAAGGTTTTTTAGAGGATCAAGCCCGACGTAGTTCTGGGTAGAGGAAAATGAAGAATTTTTTTTAGAATAGAAACTGGTGAGAGGAGTCATATTACGTCAAGATTTTGGACTAGGGGTAGAATTTTTTAAGACGGTCTAGGTTGACTGGACGCGCCATCTCATCTCCGTCAGATCATTGAGTATAGCGGCGCCACCGGACAGTATTTTTTTCACAATGTAGGGGGCATTCCAGTTCACCTTGAATTTCCCTTTCGGGTCCCAAATGGGTTTTATAATTTCTTTTATGGATAAATCCCCTTCTAGAACATAACGGTCCTTAACTCTCCTACTGAATGATCACGCTATCCGTTGAAGGTACCTCTGTATATGATATAAAGACTTTAGCCTCCTTTCGTTTAAGGATGACAACTCGTCAAAACGGCTACCAGTCTTCTTTATTGACTTTATTTTCAATCATGACACATAGCGAAGGTATATCTAGTTCAATGAGTATGACTACTTCCATGACGTGTACCAGAGAGTAAGGAGTAGCCCTGCTAGATGCCCGGACTGAAGTACGATAGCCCCAAAGGGCATAAGGGATTCGAACGGCCCAATCTCGACAACTCTCGAACATCTTGATGATGATTTCTTTGTGGTTCTTATTAGCGGCTTCAACTGAACCGTTAGTTTATTATTGGTAAGGAGAATATTTGTGTCTTTGAATTCCTTACTCATCGACCAGTTATGTGACTTCTGCCTCAAAATGTAACCCATTTTCTGAAACTAGATCGTGCAGGACCCGTATCAGCAGATAATATTCTTCTGGATGAACTTGTCTACCTTTTTGGCATTCAGTACAGCGTACGACTCGACTTCGACCCATTTAGTAAAGTAATCAATGGAAACCAGGATGAACTCGTGCCAATTGGAAGCTTTGGGAGTAACTTTACTTATGATATCGATGCCCTATGTGGGAAATGGTCGGGGAAAGGTCATGTTGTATAATTCCCATGGAGGCAAGTGCTGGAGATTGGTAAACTGTTAGCATTTAAGTCATCTCCGAACATAGGCGGTGCAATCCTGAACCATGGTAATCCAATAGTAACCCTATCAGATAATCTTCTTGGCGAGCATATTGCCATTCATATGGGGTTTGCATTTCCCTCTATGGATCTTATGCATCATTTCTTCAATGTCAGCCCCTACGATGCAGTGTCAGTGAGTTCCATCGAAGTTTCTCTTGAATAGTCCTTTATCGCAGATAATGTACTGGGCAGCCAATTTTTGGAGGGTTACTCGGTATTTCTTATTGGCATCTTGGGGGTACCTACCATGCTTGAGTAGACGTCAAATGTCGTAGTACCAGCACTCGAACATATCCGAGTCCACTTCTTAATGTGGTAGCAGTGGGTCGATTTAGCTTAATTTTAGATTAAGAAAAGGGCCATCGTTATCCCTTTGGGATATAAACCATATAGGATAAGGTTGCAAGGGCGTCGGTTAGGTTGTTTCTTGCTCGGAGTAAGTAGTGGAAGGTGATATCTCATAACTAGGAGGCCAACTCTTCTAGGTGGGAAACGAAGGGTAAGAGTTTTTCATCTTTGACTTTACATCTTTTAAAAACCTAGTCGATGATAAGGGAAGAATCCTCTAGACATATAGGCATTGGATTCCTTTCTTAAGAGTGACTTTGAGGTCTACGGTTCATGCCTCGTATTCGGTCATGTTCTTGGTGCAGGGAAAATCTAGCTTGATGGCAATGGAAGTGTGAGAGTCATCAGGGGCAATCAGAAGTATACTAATGCCAAATCCTTTTTAATTGGTAGTGCCGTCAAAGAATATTTGCCACCGAAGTTCTTCATGAGAGGTGCAAAGTATATATTCGTCTCGAAATTCAAAGATCCAAACGTTGGCTTATTCCATGGGGTAGTTAGCAAGGTAGTCAAAGATGGATCTCCCGAGATCCTCCTCATTCTCTCTCTTAGCCCGTGGAGCTTTAAAAGAGAAAAGAGGAGGAACTAAAGGTCACGTTCCCCTTGCTATACCATGGGGTGATTCGACCGTCGTCGATTTTTGGGTGATGTAAAGAGATAAAGTCACCAGCCTCTTTTTCATAAAACTGGCAAAAGACATGTCGTCGCCTCGAGAGCAACATCAAAGACAAACTGATGCTTGCGAAACTAATAGTTCAGAGGTTCGAGGGTTAAGTTACGGAATGGGAAGGTATTAGGCATCCATCCCATCCTTTCGATCTCTCATAGGCTTATGCTACTATTTTCCTTAATTTCTCCGTGTAGTGTGTGTGCGTGTATATATAAGTGGAGATCGGAATTAGGCCTATCAATGGATTGGATTTTATCCAAATTCTAATCCAAATCCGATCCATTTAAGGGGATATGGATCATGCCTGAAATCCGATTATCCGATTACCCGATTACATGTTTATTAAATGGAGTGGATTTCGATTCATATGCTCCGATCCGTTAATAATCCGATCCGATTAATATTTTTAATATATATTATTTTTAATTAATATATATTGTATTTAATAATATTTTAGATATATATTATAATAGTTCTTTATTCGTTATCTGTTTTTTTGTAACATTTTCAAAATAAATTTACGAAATAAGAGTTGAAAATAAAAAACATTGCAAATCAAGTTTAATATAAATGGATAATTGGATAATCAGATCCGATCAGAATACGTTTAACATAAACGGATATGGATTTGGATTTGACTGATCCGATCCAATTAATAAACGAACCGGATCCGAATCTGTTTAACATAAACGGATATGGATTTGGATTTGCCTGATCCGGTCCGAATTCGATCTGTATATAGGCCTAATCGGAATCCCTCGACTCGTATCATGGAAAAGACGGAGCGAGGTCATCTATAAGAATGTTCCTAAAATAATAATTAGAAAATATTATGTGTGCGCTAATCGAGATATTTATCATTATGATGGAACGATAATATGTATTAGATAAGATGAAAGTATGAATCACAAATGTGATATATATGGATAAAATAGAAAAAAAGATGAAAATATAAAAATGGGAATCGAGTCTCGCATTTTAGCCCGAGACGCCTACATAGCCTATAAAGGCATCAAAGTCCACGTAGTTCGCAAGCGGCGGAAGGGTGGGGTTTATCCCATAGATTTAAACGGGAGTTTATTATATATGTGTGTGTGTAGAAAAGATATTTTTAGTTTTGAGAAATTGTGATGAAGAATTCTATCGAAATTTATAGATGCAACCCTATTTTTTTTTTATAGAAAATAAACTACGTGCAATAAAACTAATAAAGGATGAGGTATTAATGTGTATGATCCAAAGTGAAAGTTAAATTAGGAATTTATATAACTAAGGCAAAAATAAAGAAAATTAAAGAGAGAATGATGTTTGAACCTTCTTCGGAGACATGAAGCTTGACCTTGATCCTTGATGAGCTTCCTTGCAAGTTGGAATTAATGTTGGATGATAGGGAAAAAATATTTTTGCTAAATTGGGTATGATATTTATGGGAATTAAAGGTGGAAAGGAATTTCACACAACTTCGCTGATTATAGAAAAATATTGATGAGATCACGGATATTGATGGACTTGGGGTGCCTTTCGAAGTGATCTCATGCTCTCCTTATATAGGTTAGGGTACTATCGATCGTCTTAGTCCTTGACTTGCCTATCGGCAAGTAACCCAAGACACACTACCGATAGGCAGGAAAATGTGCCTATCAATTGGCAGTCTCGTGCAGATTTTCTAGAAAAATAGTCGTAAAACACAATTCGTAATTCCAAATCATGCATGTGGAATACTATTAGAAAGGTAATTTAGAGACCTGTAAGAAACAATGGCCACTCCAGGGTCTGGGAGTTGACTTTGGGTCAAACCAATCTCAGAATTGACCGTCGATCCTTTGGATAGAAGATCGTCGAACGACGATGGATCATTCGTCCAAATCGTAACTCTGAATCGTACACAAGGCATATTGTTGGAAAGTTTGTGCAAGGAAGTTCGATGTTCCAAAGATCTTCGCTCGATTCAGAGTGTTGACTTTCGTCAAACAGGGCCCGGAAGCGCCCAGTGATCTTTTTCAGAGTAAAATGGATCGTTTGTCTGTACCAAAAGGCTGATTCATACACGGGGTAGACCGTTGAAAAGGGTATTCAGTGCACTTCGAAGATTAATTTAGTCTCATTTGGCTAAAGAGTTGACTTTGGTCAAACGGAGCTCGAGCTCGGTGGCCTCCGGATTAGTTTTCGAGGGAAAACGGATCGTTCGTTCGAATGGTCATGCTATTTCGCACCTAGGGCAGATCGTTGCAAAAGGGTTTTAGTTCCCTTTGAAGATTTATTGAGCTTTCACTTTGACGATGAACTTGATTGGGGTCAAATCGGGGCTCGGGAGCGCTTAGTGGCCTCCAGATCGGTTTTTGGCAGTAAAATGGTACGTTCATCCGAACCATTATACTGATTCGCACAGGGGAGGACTGTTGAAAAGGTAATTTAGATCCTTTCGAATATTCATTGAGCTTTCACCCTGATGATGAAGTTGAACACTGTCAAATGGGGCTCGGGAGCGCTCGATGGCCATCAGATCGGTACGACCTAGGGTTTGTAGTGAATTGGGGAGGTGCCAGGGACATAAGGAGAGACTTAGGGGATCCTAGAATGTGGTGTCTACATCTACATTATTCACTCTTCCTTTTTACTCGATCGAAGCCAAAACTCGGGTTACACCCCAATTTATTTTAAACTTTGAAATTTTACCATTTCATGTCCTTTACACTTTAACCTTGATTTTTATTCCAAAAAATCATATTCATTTAGAACCACTTTGTGTAACACCTTTCCAACATTTTTATTTTATAAAAATATTTCTCTTTAAGTAAAATTACCATTTTGAACATTTATTTCCAAAATCACCCTTTACTCCAATTCTACCAGTATTAATTTCCCCAAAACACTATTAAGTCATCCGTACTAACTTCTTAAGTGTTTTAACACATTAATACCCTTTTAACCTTGGAGTATTCTTCTTCTTAATTGAAATCATCTTATTCCATCATTTTCTTTCCAATTTTATAAATACTAATTCTTTACAACATGTAATACCCCATAATTTTATTGATTTCTAATTATGGGATTAATTGAATTAAATATGGGAAATATATTTTTTTAATTAATCTAGATTTAAAAAAATATTAATCTTGTGAGACTAGGGTTAGTATTTATTGATGTGAATTACATTGAATATTAATTAGTGAATAAATTAATATGTGATTATGAATTTATTAAAGTTTTCACGAGTGAAAAATACGATAATTGTGATAATTAAGTCGGCACGTGTGTGTCAGACGTGTCGGGATGCAATTTACTGAGATAAAAAGTAATTAATTTTTAATTCATCCAAGTGGCCATTTTGAGGGCGACATTGTGTCCGGAAGGTTTGAGATAGTCAGAAAAGTCTACCCGGGGGTTAGTTTGGGTCCCGGGGCAGTTTAGGCCAAACCGACACCCCGAAGGGGTATTTTATTCATTTGAAATTTTAGAGGAAATAAACCCATGAATTTTATAAGGTTAAATCAGATGGTGTGTCGAGAAAGTTAGGGTTATCATAATCAAAAATTGAGAGAGGCTTTCTAGGGAAGGGAGGAGGAGAATTCCAAAGGAGATTCAAGGCTTTCCTACACCTCTTGCACCATCGTCACCAACAATGCGTGGATTGAAAAGAGAGCATCTCCCCCATAACATCATCTTCATCGGATCAGAACTTCCATTAAAGGCAAGTGATTTATTTTGCAAAGATTCAGTGCATATATTATACGTGGTAGTTTAGATTGAAAGAAATAACAATAAATAATTTATATTTCATAATTTTGGAGAATTGAATCATAATTATGGGTAGGTTTTTCATATAGATTTATTTATGGAATTATTGGGAAAACTAAATCTATAACCTAAATGTTAGGAATCATGGGTTAAATCTGAGAATTATGGTGTTCTGGAATGCAGATTGAGGAACTAGGGTTCTTGATAAATACTCATGAATTAATCCAAGAAACCAATGCCCCATGATGATCTTATGATTCTTATATTTTAGAACTCATGTAATTGTGTTAGAACAGCATCTAGTATGATTGTTTGGGAGTTTGGGATGATTAAATTGAGGATTTGATGTTGAAAATGGGAGAAACCCTTAAGAACACATATGCAAATTTTCGATACCTGTACGAGCGAATCGATTTGGACGAGACCGAACCCATAAGAG
This sequence comes from Sambucus nigra, assembly GCA_949130495.1. Taxonomy (NCBI): domain Eukaryota; kingdom Viridiplantae; phylum Streptophyta; class Magnoliopsida; order Dipsacales; family Adoxaceae; genus Sambucus; species Sambucus nigra. The sequence goes on from OX422217.1 coordinate 532,276,085, forward strand.
TTTTGCTTTCCCCTTTCTATTTAAATTTTTGGGAGATGTTCGGGATTTAATCGTGGACTTTAATTTTAAATATATTAAAGAGTATTTAGTAATACTAGTAGACCTAGATTGTAATTTGGGTTTAGTTCCAGCATAACAAATTAAGGGCTAAACTTAATTAGGTTTAATCGACAAAAATACCTAAATCGGAGACAAATTCAAATCCTGTAAATCTAAGGAATAGGATGACTTAGAGCAGTAGGATAAAAGCGAGTTACTTACTGATATTATGTTAAGAAATAAAGGAGACACTTCGAGTTACAGGAATTCCCCGGGAGTGTTCGAACAGAGCAGTATTGTATTTCATTAGCACGTAGGATATTCGTGAGATAAATATACTACGTAAGAAACATATGCTATAAGATGTGAGTACACATATATTAAAGATAGAGATTTATGTACTAAGGTTGTGTGAATATCTAATGTATGATTGATAAACTGTGTGTATGATATACCTACCATACTTCCTATCACGGGAGGTTTTAAACAGGGGACAGTCTTATCTCGATGAGCCTTCGGGTGAATTTATATTGGTGCCTCAGAACATAGGCCTGGGAAATACTTATCGGTGAGTTGATAAGTTTGCGGTCGTGTGGGTGCGTAGGTATGTGCGTATCCCATAGGCATGGGAACTATGTTTGCCTCCAATGTGTGTGATTTGTATTGATACGATTCCAGAGTGATTCGAAACTCATAATCCTTACGTACGTGACGTACCGGGATTTGATAGAAGAGTATACACGCACTGCAGGTTTAGACTTTTGGGTGTCGCATTAGTAAATATGTATGATAGTGATTTATATATTTAAACTTGTGATTATTCTACTGTGTTGCTGTAATACCCCGTAATTTTATTGGTTATTATTTAAGGGATTAATTAAATTAAATGAGAATTAATTGGGAATTAATCCGGATATAAATACTAGCGAGATGTGAGTTAGTATTTGATTATGTTGTTAAAATTGAAAATTTCATGAGTATTTAAAATATTAAAGTTGTCGCGAGGCTGAGATATGACAACTTGGAAACTTAAGTTGAGACGCGCGTGTCAGTCTCGTCAGGAACGAAATTATTTAAATTAAAAAGTAAATTATATTTTTATCAGCCGAATGGTCATTTTGAGTGCGCCAACGTGTCCGGAAGGGACAAAATAGTCAGAAAACACTAGCCGGGGGCTTAGTTTGGGACCCGGGGCATTTTTAGGCCATACAGGCAACCCAAAAGGGTATTTTGGTAATTTTAAAAATTAGGAAATTAAAACCCACGAAAATTAGAGTTTATATTTATAATTTTAAAGGTACACTAAGACCATTACCAGCAAAAAGAGAAGAGAGTGGGCTACGGGAGTTTTGAAAGAGGTTGGAGAGAGGTTACAAGAGCCAAACCAAAGCCATCACCCATCATCACCATTCTGGAGGAATTTGTGACCGAAAGAAGAAAAATTCAACCTAGAATTTACGACAACAAATCTGGAAAATGAATCTAAGGCAAGTGGTTTAATTACATAATTTCAAGCGAATGTTTCTTCCATGCTTAGAATAGAAGATATGTCTTATATTGAAAGTTTGATGAAAACCCATGAAATTGAAGGTAGAACTCATAATCTCACATAGGGATTGCATGTAGAATGTTATTGGATAAATTTCACATACGAAATATATCTTTTGATGATGTAAAAAATGGATTTTTAAGGAGCAATTGTAGACATTAAATTTTGGGTTCATGTTTATAGGGTTTGGGACAAGGTTTGGGAATTTTGATGATTACATGTTAATTTAGGAAGCATAAACCTCAGTATATATGTTAAAGAGTGACCTAGAAGGACTTAGAATAGTTTAATAACGTTAACACTTAATTGGGATGATCTTAGTAGGGATTTAGAGAAGAGAAATTTGGAGAAAAACGAATTGGGGGAAATTCTGGGCGCAGTCTGCCATCTCGTTAAAAGACCTTCCCAGGTCGTTCGAACGAACTTCTAACGAGATGACAGTACCCCTTCTAACGAGTTGGTAGTTCATTCGAAGCCTTTCGTTCGAACGAATTCGTTAGAACGACCTCCTTAGAACGAGACTTCTAACGAGTTGACAGAATGGCCTTTTAGGCCTGATTTCATTTCAAATGTTTCCGTAGAATTATTTAATGGAGTAATAACCTTCCCTTATTGAACAGTGGGTATAATTGATAGATTGGAGAACGTGAGGAGTAAAACTTAGAATCTTGGAGTAAACCGAATGACAATTGTGGATTAGGAAGCGAGTACCTAAATACGACGTGAGACGAGTTGGCAACGCTAATATATTTAAATCGAGGACTTGTAAATGTATGACACTAAATGATGGTATAAGAACGAGAATACCTCTATTAATATTATGAGATATCTAAGAAGTGTGAATTCTTAGTATATGTGGTTTCTTTGTATAACATACCTACTATACTTGCTATCATGGGAGGTCGGCGTTCGTTTAGGGCCAACTAATCTTTGTGTGCCTACGGGGGGATTTAGCTTGGTACCTCGAGGACATAGGTCAGAGAAGGACTTATTGAGAAGTTAATAAGTCTGCTGATCATGGGAGCATAGGTATGTGCGTGACCCATGTGATGTGAACTATGTTCGCCTCCATTATTTGTGATTGCTATTATTTAAGAATGATTCCTGAGAGATTCGGAATGCGTAGTCCTTATGTATGTGATGTATCGGGATTTGATAACAGAGTATGTGTGCACCGCAGCTTAGCCTCGGGGTGCCAATATTGTATATTTATGATGAGAATAATATACGGTTAATTGAAATGCACTGTCATGTATAAATGCGAATGTGAACATTAGCAACGTTTTTGTAAAGATAAAAGTAGAAATTCTCTAGTAAGTAGTATTACTAATATGGGAAACCGAGAATAAATGTAAATCTTTCTGTCTCAATGAAGATGTCGGAATTAAAGCGTGAATCGTATAGTAATGTTAGGTATTATGATTGGACTAGTTAGCTATGGGAATAACTAGAATTGGGTACAGGTACGCTAGGAGTGCACAAATAGTCGAGAGGTGAGTATTTCATGTGAGCGCACGTCCTAACATGTATTTTTCATTCATTGTTTTAATGTCATTAAAACACTTGCTATATTTTAAACTATTTTTCACTATTGGGCTCTGACCCGTTTGCTTCCAAATATATTTTCTTGTAAAAACCTTTTAGGTGCCTAGCCACAAAGACACCAAGCATAGGAGTTCCGTTCAGGTGACATACTGTAGCTGCTGTGGAAGCTACAGAACCTTGACAGTAGACGCCTCCACTTTCGGTCTTGATTCTATATATCCAGATCTTCTCATCTGTTGGGCATGTCACCCTATTTCCTTTTAGTGACACTTTATCTATTCAGTTATTTCAGAATTTGGGTTGTAATTAATTTGTGATGTAGACTTAGTATTTGTTTATTTCAGTATTCGGATTATTGTGAGGAGTATTCCTCCAGACTCATTACTATTTTATGGTTACTCTATTGTCATCATGTTGTGGTGGTTATGTTAGCATTTCACAATGTACTTATTGCATGTTAATCAGATTTAATTAAAATTGACAACTCACTTTTTAAATATTAGGTGGCTAGTAATTGTTAAAACTTTTTTCGAGAGTGATGCTATGAACTGAACCAACTTGGCATTTTGTATTAATTTAATAAAGGAGTAGCTACCCGGTATTTAATTAGTCGGGGTGTCACAGTTGCTTAGTAGATTAGAAAGATTACGACATCTAATATTAATCAGGAATGTGGAAACTTGAATGAGTAATGAGATACTTGAATTTGATTAAATTAATATTGAGAATGCAAGAATGTATTATCCGGGTAATACGGTGGGCACAATGACTTAGGCATCATAGTAAGAGACGTGATTTAAACCAGATAAGTGGGATAGCATAATTAGGATGGGTTAGGAGCATAAGTTGGGCGTGCACATTTTGTTGAGAGGTGAGAATATCAAGTGAGGGCACGTGGAACTAACATGTATATAATATTTACAGCTTATTGCATGTTAAACACTTGCTGATTTTAAAATATTTTCAACTCGGGCTCTAACCCGTTTTCTTCCAAATCTATTTTTCTCTTGTAAAAACCTTTTAGGTGCCTTGCCACAGGGACGCCAAGCATAGGAGTTCTTACAAGTTGACACGATGGAGATGCTGTGGAAGTTACAGGGCCTCTCCTTGATTATTTTTGAGTTATTATTTTCGTCAGGCATGTTGCCCATTGGTATTCAGATGTATTCAGAGATAGTGATTTCAGATACTTATTTATATTTTGGTTGTTGGGATTTATTTCATCTCAAACTCTTGTATTTGGAATTTAGACTGGATGTGTTTACTTCAGGCTCAGTTATTTCTTTATGTCATTTTACTTGCTATGAGATTGTTTATTAGATGGTGAATATTTAGTTAATCTTTTATTCGGTTGCATATTAATTTAAAAGAAAAAATTTGACACCGAACTTTTTAACTACTAGGTGGTTAGTAATTAATAAATGTTTTTCGACCGTGATGCTAAGACTGAACCAACTGGATATTCTGTTTTAAGTTTAATAAAGGACTGATCACCCGGTATTTAATTAGGTGGAGTGTATCAAGTGGTATCAGAGCATCAGGCTTAGAGTCTTTAGGATTTGTGCGGATTATTATGCTTTCAGTGTAGCATTCTTTGATATAAAGCCCTATATTTAGGATTGTTGTATTCATTAATCGCGCATTTTATGCCTTCAACTATTTTGAAATCTTAACTAGTGGACTTATAAGGATTCTCTCTCATTTCAGATGCCTTCTAGATGTGCAGAGAGATCCCGTAGAGGTGTTGATCCCGAGCCTCAGCCAGCTCCATCCCAAGGTACTATGAATGCTACGGAGGTTGCTGCTATCGTGGCACAAGTGGTAAATATAACTTTAGCAATCGTACAGTAGGCACCACCCCAGGCACAAGTGGTGGCACCAGCACTAGCTCACGCATTCCCTTTTTCTTAGGAGCGAGTCAGGGATGACTTCCAGAAGGCACATCCTTCGAAGTTCGCAAGGAGTTTCGATGTTGTGGTAGCTAGCGAATGGAAGAAAGATATCCAACGACACCTGAGAATGTATGGGTGAACAGAGGTTCAGAAAAAAAAACTAACTACTTTTAAGCTAGTGGGAGCAGCATTGCAATGGTGGGAGTTTGTTACTATCGCTGGAGGGAGAGATGACATTACAATTCAGGATTTCTGGGAATGGTTTGCCGTAAATATTTTCCTTCCTCGGTTCAGACTGAGATAAGGCAAAAATTGTTAGACCTCACCTAGGAGGGGAAGACTGTTGCTGAATATGTGGAGGAATTTACGAGATTGACTAATCTGGTGCCAGATGACGTACCTACTGAATAAAAAAGGATTTAGATGGTTATAGGTGGCTTGACTTGGAGGATTCGTCAGTACCTTTTGGGCAATCTTTCATTGAGTTCATACACTGATGTGCTTAATAATGCCTTACTACACTGCCAGGATCATCGCTTTAATTTGAATGGAAGCAAGCGAGTAGGGGAGTCCAACTAAAAGGGAAGGATAGGAGGTAGCGGTGCTAGTGGGGCACATCCAGCACAGGGTCCGTAAAGACAGGGCAAGCAGAGTTCCCATTAGGGGGACCCTGCTAAGAGACACAGATCCAGTGATTACAGGAAGGGACAGGGAGGCTTTAGATAGTCCATCATAGTCAGCAGAATCAGTAGGGCCAGTAGCATGCACAGTAGGACTAGAAGGGCCAATGGAGGGGAAGTAACGGCCAACAGGGCAGAGGTCAGCAGGGACAAAGGGGAGGAAACTTTGTTGGTAAATTTTATGTATGTGGTAAAAGTAGCCACAAGCATCACGAGTGTCCGAAGAAGGGCAGAGCCCCTCAGCAGCAGTAGGACGGTGCTCGTCAGGAACCCCATCACCACCACATAGTCCAACTTTGCCTGCCATTCCAGCAGTCCCGGTTCAGCTGGGATAACTATAGTATGGGTGTGTTTACAACGTCCATCAGGCCACAGTCCCATAGGCTCCATACGCAGTTAAGGGTATGTTTTCTATCCATGGGACTATAGGGCACATTTTATTTGATATAGGGGCTTCACACTCATTTATTTCCACTAGATTTGCACGTGCTATGGGGTTATTAGATACATTGGATAGTAATTTTACATGTGTAGACTCATTGTTGGGTAATGAAAGTTGATTTTCTTTATCTGTCGGGGCGTGGGTATAGAAATTTGGAGATTCATTTTGCCTATCGATATGCTTGTCTTGGATACATCAGAGTATGATGTTATTATTAAGATGGATTGGCTAGTTGCATATAAGGCCATAATTTATTTCTATAGTTGTAGTATTATATTTGCTATACCGAGTCAGGAGATGTTCCTAGTGGCAATGCCTCACCCTGAGGGCGGATCTTCCACTCACTTGTATTACATAGAGCAGGAGACCTCTAAGGAGGTGGTGATCCTACTTGATTTGATTATGGTGGTTTGCGAGTTTTCTAACGTGTTCCGGGATATACCTAGGTTTTTGCCTAGTAGAGAGATAGATTTTGTGATAAATTTAATGCCAGGCACTCGATCGATAGCCTGTGCGCCTTATCGTATGGCTCTGATAAAGATGAGGGGGTTACGGGATCAGATTGAGCAGCTGTTGGGACAGGGCTTCATTCGTAAGAGTATCTTGCCTTGGGGTGCTCCTATGTTATTTGTAAAGTAGAGATATGGGTCGTTACGGTTGTGTGTTGACTACTGAGAGTTGAATAAAATCATGATACAGAATAAATAGGCGTTACCCCAAATCGAGGACTTATTCGACAGGCTGAGAGGATCTACCTACTTCTCGAAGATAGACTTGAGTTCGGGGTACCATCAATTACGAATTAGGGAGCAAAACGTCTCAAAGACTACTTTTCTGACTAGGTATAAGTCCTACGAGTTTCGGGTTATGCCATTTGGGTAACCAACGCACTGATTGTGTTCATGGACTTAATGAATAGCGTGTTCAGAGAGTTTTTAGATCAGTTTGTCATTGTATTCATAGATGACATCCTGATTTATTACCAAATTGAGGAAGATCGTGTCTAGCATTTACATCAGGTATTACAAACACTGCGGGAAAATCAGTTGTATGAAAAAATATGAGAAATGTGGGTTTTGGCTTAGGGAGGTTCAGTTTTTTGGGCACATTGTATATGACAAGGGGATATTCGTAGATTCAGGTAAAGTATCAGTGGTGAGGGAGTGGGGATAGCCCATAACACTGACGGAGGTGCGCAGTTTCTTAGGACTATCTGGATACTACAGGCGATTTATTCAAGGAATCTCGAAGATAACGGGTTCATTAACTAACTTAACTCGCTAGGGGGTGCCATTCCTTTGGGATAAGGCTTATCGATTGGATTTCGATGAGCTAAAGGACATACTGACTTTAGCACCAGTTCTAGCACTGCCCAGACCGGGAGTGGAGTACTTAGTCTATACTGACGCATCCTTACAGGGACTTGAGGGTGTGCTTCAGCAGAAGGATCAGGCTATAGCTTATTCCTCCCATAATATTAAGCCTCACGAGTGGAATTACCCCACTCGTGACTTGGAGTTAGAGGCATTTATGGTTGCACTTCGAATATGGAAACATTATCTCTTGGGCAAGAAATTTTGTCTGTTCACATATCACAAATCACTACAGGTGTTGTTCACTCAGCGAGAGCTGAATATGCATCAGCGGATGTGGATTAAATTTGTGAATGACTATCAATTCAATATCCATTATCACTCGAGGAAGTCTAATGTGGTAATAGATTCATTGAGTCATAGGCCAGCAGGTGAGGTGGCCGAGGTGTGGAAGGCAAAATAGAAAGAGTTGGGACACCGGGATAAGTTATGACAGTTACGCCCCAGATAGTCACGAGGGTTATACAAGCTTAAGTACCAGATCCATTCAGCCACGATCGGATCGTACAACATCTAGCCGAAGGAGTAGAGTCTTATTTTATGGGTTCAAATGGGGGCTTGTGCTTCAATGGGATACTGGTCGTTCCAAAGGTGAAGACTTGTGACATGCGGTGATGATAGAGTCACACGGTTCATGCTTTACTGTACATCTCGGAGGGGATAAGATGTACCAAGATATGCGGTGGTAGTATTGGTGGAGTGATATGAAAAAGTACATTATGAAGTTTGTCTCAAAATGTGCCACTTATCAGCTGGTAAGAGTGGATCATCAGAAACCGACAGGGAAATTCCTATGTGGAAATGGGAGAGCATTTCAATGGATTTCATCACTGAGTTGCCTACATCACAGAGGGGTAACGATTCCATATGGGTGATTGTGGATCTGTCTGGGACAGTATACCCAGATCCTTATATCCAAGATACTGAGACTTTATGGGGTGCCCCTTGATATCGTGTTCGACAGGGATAAGACTTTTGTATATCTATTTTAGCAGATCTTCCAGGAGGCCATGGGTATAGAGTTATGATTGAGTACGGCCTATCACCCACAGACTGATGGGCAGACTAAGATGACGAATCATATATTAGATGATATGTTGCGAACGCAGTATCTTCCACTAGTGGAGTTTGCATATAATAACTCCTACCAGTTTACTGTTGGCATGGCTCCATTTCAGGCACTATACGGTTGGCCTTTGTAATACCTCGTAATTTTAATGACTTTTAAAATAGGATTAATTAAAACTAAAATGGGGATTAATTGAAATAAATTATTAATAATAATTGGAATTAATTCGTATTGAATGTTACTAGAGAATAAAGTAATATGTGAGTGATATTTAATATTACTTAGTGATTAAAAGTAATATTTTATTATATGGTCGCGAGTGGATAATACGCGAATTATTAAAATTTAGTCAGGACGCGCGTGTGAATCGTGTCGGGAATAAATTGAAAAGGCAAAAAGGGAAATTATTTTTAAGTCATCCATATGGTCATTTTGACTGCACCAATGAGTCCAAAAGGGTCGAAATAGGTAGAAAAAACTACCCGGGGGTTTGATTTGGGTCTAGGGTCAATTGGGAACCAAAAGGACACCCCAGAGGGGTATTTTGGTCATTTTTTGGGGAGGTGAATAGTACCTGCAGGGTTGGAGTTTTATTATTTAAGATTAAAGTGTGTTAAACCAAGATATTATTTACCAAATACTAAGGAGTGGAAGGGAGACAGCTCTAGGAAGGGGAGGGGTTTTGAGAGCAAACCAAAGGTTGCACCACCTTGCACCACCACTAGAAAAATGATTGGAAAGGAGGAGAAAGCATCCTACATACATCTTCACTAAAGGATCAGAACCCTAACCTTAAGTAAAATCTAATTCTTGTTCCAATTAGTGAGTATAATATTCAAGTTAAATTAGAAGGGATAAACATCCATGAAAACTATAAATCAAAGATGAAAATATGATGATTTTGATGTAATTCTTGAAATGGAAATTATTTATGATTATTCCTTTGATGAAATTAGAATTAACACCATGAAATTTTGGGTTTATATTCGCCTCCAATATGTGTGATTTGTGATAAAATTAGACCATAGGCTTGGAACTATATTTGCCTCCAATATGTGTTATTTTTTATGATGGTTCGAGTGAGATACTAAACCAACAATCATTTATACAGTGACGAGATGTACTGGAACTAGATAGCAGAGTAGTGCGTGCACCGCAGCTGTGTCTCAGCGTGCAATATTGTATATACATACATGTGATATTATCTACTGTGTGATTTGTGTAGACGTGAAAGATAAAGAAATCTAAAATTAATTAAGTATGGGAACACTTAATTATATTGAGATTTGAATTAATATATATATTTATTACATGTATTGTGAAGGAAATATGTGGGGAAATATAAGGGCTAAGGTTAGTTGATACAATGAGATAATTTAGTAAAAGTTGGAATAGTAACTATAATAAATTGAGAATACGTTAGGCGTGTACATTAGTTGAGAGGTGAGAGTCTAAGGATCTAACATGTATATAATAATTGATAATTGTAGCATTTATTCACTTGCTGTTTTTAAAATCTTTTATAATCGGGCTCTGACCCGTTTTCTCTTGCATATTCTCTTCCCTCTTGGATATTCTATATCAGGTGTCCAGATACATGGACACCCAACTTTGTATATCGCGTATTCATTCACTATGGATGCTTTGGAGAGTGGACCTTACATTAGACGCATCATTTTATTGATTCTTGTACTCTGTAGGCATTTTCTTCTATGGCATGTTGCCAATGGATCCTTGTCAATTTCATTCTATCTCAATCATTAGTTTTGCTTATGTTGGTTTTGGATAAATTTGGTTTGACTTGGTTTATTGTATTGAGATGTTTTAAACTGGGAAGTTTATACCAATTATATTAAATAAGTTATGATGGTTATTATTTATTATTCATTGTTGTGGATTAGGTTATATGATAAATGATTGCTATTGTTAAAAAGGAATTTTATTTGAAATTAAAAGTTTTAACACTATTGATTACTAGGTGGTTAATAATGAAAGAAAAAAAATTATTTTTCGGCAGTGATGCTAAGGCTGAGCCAACTGAATAATTCGAATTAATTAGATAAAGGATTGGCCACCCGGTATTTAATTAAGCGGGTTGTTACAGGTGGTATCAGAGCATCAAGTTCTAGTTCCCTTAGGATCTGTACAACTTTCTACGTTTCAGCATAGTGTTCTTTGATTTAGAGCCCTATTATTAGGATGTTGTATTCCTCTATGTATTACGACTTACGTGCTCCTGCCAGTAAATATAAGTGATGTAATTCTTATACGAGCTCGGTCGAGCATCGATGACTAGCGAGGGTTGTTAGAAGAATAGCAGGAGGAGGACTCAACTGAAGACTTAGAAGATTTTGTAAATTATGATTTAGATAGAACCCACTAAAGGCTGAGGAAGATACAGAAGTCGATCGAGAGCTGTAGTTTCTAGAAACCATCATGGATGACATTCGTGCCATTTCAAAACCTACCCAACACTGTCAGTGAAAGGTGAAGGAGTCGGAGGAACTCTTGTGAAGAAAGAAATCCAAATACAAGAAATCCAAATACAAGAAATCCAAATACAATTATATAGGGTGAAGTGTAGAAACACCCAGGACTTGAACATTTCGGGTGAAATTTTTGCTCATGGGAAGTGATGAGAGTTAGACATCACATATAAAGAAGAACGTGGGAACCTAAAACGAGACATTATAGTATTATTTGACTGTGAAATCTTCCATTTGATGTTTAATCGGGATATGAATATCTAAACTTATTTCATATGGGAGAGAAAGAAAGCCCAACGCGAAAGAGCAGTGAACTTGTTTAACGAATTCCTTACCCAACGAAGAATGGGGTACATTGCAGATAAGAAGAGTTCATTGTGTGGAAGAAATCGTGAGTTAAATACTCAAGTGTAAATGGAAAAATATGATGAAAACGACTAGGGTTGATCTCACCAAGAAATTTGTTAACACCTTAAGGAGAAAGGGAACCAGGAGGGTTGGGGAATACCTAGCCGCATGGCAAAGATTGAATTCAATGGTGATAGTGAAACATTACTAGAAGGTACACCCAATAGGGAATCTATTTAAATTCTTACTAAGCGACGATGAATTCATCCAAGACCGGTAAAGTCGAACATGTGTTTCTTGGGACTAGTGGAGCCAAAGGAACAGTGGAAATGAAAATTGGCAGCTAAGATTGCTCGGTCCAAGAGAAGGACATTCCAAAATAATCAATAGGACCAGTGACGGGGGAATGACAAAGGAAATTTCCCTATGTGTACAAAGAGAGACTACTAGTGTTGAATTATTCCACGTTGATAAGTGAGACCGATAAGTTTAGGAATGGTAAACCATGCCAGTTAGGCATAACAACTGGAGAAGTGAAATTTCCAGTGGAGGAATTAGGTAAAGAGAATTGGGCCTGAAAAATTTACAATCCGAGAGTAGTGGGATTAGGCAGGAATAGTGGAGTCCTCAAGAATTATAGCATACCGTATTTCAGGGTCGATGGGACCTGGGAAGTAAAAGGGAGGCCAGTAAGGCCATAATTAAGGCTTAGATATTTGGGTCAAACGTTTCAATGATGCGTATGTAGCCATAGAAAAAATAATGTGCCCGCTACAAGGAGGGGGCAACTATTGGATGAAATCCTAGATGTATAACGATTACAGATGCTCATGGGTCGTGCTGGCAGCAAATGCTAGGACCCTACGATTGGGCGAGACTGGTGAACTTTTTTTTCATCTTTGTGAGTAAAGGATTATTTCAAGTGGCACGGGTGCGTCGCAATATATATGAATTATTGACACTAGAAATTCACGTGCGAATGGAGTTTAGTGGGTATGATGTTTTTAACAGTTGGGTAGCAAACATATTTATAGTTGACAATGGGACTTTTGGATGTCGTCCATGAGTGAGTCGGATGGGAACTAAGAACATATTTTATCATTATAATTTACTACTACAGTGAGGCCAAGTCACATGGATCACGATTGGAGGTACATTTAAGGGAATATAAGATGTATTAAATTATAAATGACAATGGTGATGGGCTGCAATGAAGAAAAATATTTCTCAATTCATTTGCAAGGGCACCTGTTTGTTGGTAAAGAGTGGACCATCCGAAACCAATAGGGATTTATCAACCAGTATAAGGGAAAAACATTCTAAGAGTTTTATCGCGAAGGTAACTACTTCCTAGAAAGGTTACGATAATATATGGGTGATAGTGGATCGGTTGATCGAAGGAGCTCATGTTATGGCAGTTAGGACTGATCATACTATGGGATAGCATGTGTCGATCTTTATAACAGGGATAGTGAGGTTACATGGGGTATAGCTTGATCTTCTGTTCGATTGGGACAAGATTTTTGTCATTCGATTTTATGAGAGTGTTCACGAGGCCATAGGTACCAAGTTGTGATTGAGTACGGCCTATCATCCGGAATAAGCGAACTAATTAGATGTTGGGAAGTAAATTATATGTGTACCCTTGGATCTTAGGGGAGGACAAGCGTTGTCCCTTCCATTCGTGGAGTTTGTGTACAATAAACTCATATAAGCTCACTTTTGGGCATGTCGCCAGTTGAGGTATGGCACGGTAAGCCTTGTTGTCCTCCTACTTGTTAGTTAAAGATGGGGGACCAGGTACTATTGCAAAGATTAAAGATGAGTTGGTACTTAGTACAAAATGCGGGTATAATATATATTGCATAAATAACTGCTTAGGTGCGATCTTCGCGAGACGAAATCGTATGTATCTTAAAAACGATTAATCTACTAAGGTGCAAATAATAGAATGTTAGATAGCGAATTTCTAAAATAAAGTTTAAGCAGTGAAACTTAAATGATACGGCTTGGGCAAGAACCTACGTGACACGGTAACTTGGAGTTTAAAACGAACATACATGAGGTGTTTATTATTAAGGGTATTTGATAGCGTAGTGTATGGGCAATACGAAGTAGTTTACTTGTAAGCGCGAGGATGTGGTGCGCAACATATAGCCAAAGTTGTTCTTATCTAGTATACTGTTTCCGAATTTTGGGAAGAAATTCCGTTATAAGGGGGAAGTATGTAATTCCTCGTAATTTTAATGACTTTTAAAATAGGATTAATTAAAGTAAAATGGGGATTAATTAAAATTAATTATGAATAATAATCGAAATTAATTCGGATTGAATATTATTAGAAAATAAAGTAATATGTGAGTGATATTGAATATTACGTAGTGATTAAAAATAATATATGATTATATGGTCGCGAGTGAATAATATGCGAATTATTTAAATAAGTCGGGACGTGCATGTGAGTCGTGTCAGGATTAAATTAAAAGGGCAAAAAGGAAAATTATTTTTAAGTCATCCATATGGTCATTTTGGCTACGCCAATAAGTCCAGAAGCTTCAAAATAGGCAAAAAAAAGTCTACCCGGGGGTTTGATTTGGTTCTAGGGTTAATTGGGGACCAAAAGGACACCCCAGAGGGGTATTTTGGTCATTTTCTAGAGGAGCTGAATAGTACCCGCGGGATTGGAGTTTTAATATTTAATATTAGAGTATTTTAAACTAAGATATCATTTACCAAAAGACTAAGGAGAGGAAGAGAGAGAACTCTAGGAAGAGGAGGGGTTTTGAGAGCAAACCAAGGGTTGTACCACCACCGAAAAAGTGATTGGAAAGGAGGAGGAAGCGTCCTACATACATCTTCACCAAAGGATTAGACCTACACCTTAAGGCAAGTGTAATTCTTGTTCCAATTAATGAGTATAATATCCATGTTAAATTAGAAGGGATAAACATCCATGAAAATTATAAATAGAGGATGAATTATTTAGGATTATTCATGTATTTAGGATTATTCCTTTGATGAAATTAGAATTAACACCATGAAATTTTGGGTTTAATTGATGAGGGAGTTTAGGGTTTATATATGTACTTGAGAAAGAATTCTATCATGTAGATTTTTTTTAAATTAAAATAAGATTAATATAATTCATCGAATTTTTTTTATGATTTGATGTTATAATAATGTACATACTTGGGTATATCATTTGGGATGAATTATAAGGAGTTTGGGATCATTTGGTGGAAGTTTTGAGGATGAATTGTGTTACAACCCGTAGGTAAAAATATGTAAAAAAAGGACAAACATTGTATGGTAATTTTATGACTATTTTTAGCAGAATTTGGTAGTGAGCACACAAGTTTTTGTATAAAATCACATTGTGCACAACTTTGTAGTATTAAGTTTTTTCAAAATCGGAGCAGAAAAGCCTCAAAATTGTAATTGTTACTTCTGGGCAGATTGTAACTTTATCGAACAAAAGGATTATTGAGAATTAAAATATAATCTGAGCTTGTTATAATGAGCCTGGGTTTTGGACCAATAAGTATGAATTGAAGGAAGCTACTGGAATAATTAATTAAATCCTTTCGGTTAAAAAGAGATGTTAGGTGAAACACCCCGTAATTTTAGGCATTTAATATTTAATTAATTCGGAAAATTTTAAATTACTTGTGTGTCGTAATTTTAATTGAATTAATTATGGTAATATTTTTTTAAATACTAATCGGAGAGTGAATGGTTAATATTTAGGAAAATTTAATTACTACGTTAATAGTAATAATTTATTTATGTCATTACGGGTATTAGTGACGAGGCATTTATTTATCTCAGTTAGGAGTCGGTATAGACTAATTTGGGTGTGAAATAAGGATTTTTATAAATTAATTTGGATGCCAATTCTGAGTGTACGGTTGAGTCCGTATAGGCGAGATAGTCAGAAAAGTGTACCCGGAGGTAGTAAACGGGTCACGGGACGTTTTTAGGCATAGCCAAGCCCACACGGGGGGTATTTGGGTCACTTGGGCTTGGCCCATTAGGCTAAAAACGGCATTAAGCCTAATTACTTAATTAAAAGGAAAAGGGAAACGACTGATTTGAGATTAGAAAACACATAGTGGGAGAGAAAACTCCAAGGAGCAATTAAAGGCACTAAGAACCAATTTGGTAGACAAAGGAAAGAGCCAAAGGGGGGATTTCATCATCAACTTTGAGAATCACAACTCTGGATCAGACCCTACGAAATAATAAGGCAAGTGCTTAACTTGTTGTAGCATTTATTTGTGTCTTCAATTCATATTTATGTGATGTGAAGACCTAAAATTCGTTTTGGGGATAAACGGGTACAAAAATGGGATTTTTGTAATTGGAACATAAAATGGAAATTAGTGTAGGAATTTATGGTGTTACATGATTCTATTCACCTTAGTGGTGATAAACCTAGACGAATTATGAATGGAATTGAGTTGGAAATCTGGTGTTGTGGTTGATTTACGAACAACTCGGGTTTTTGCCCCAATTTAGAAAAACAGTAGAGAACGAAAATTAAACGGGGTTTGGGGACTTTAGGGGGCTTCCTTATGATGTTCTGGGCATGATATATTGATGAGAGGACTTGGGTTAGGCTGTAGAAGGATTGGGGTTTTAAGTTTTTCGTCCATGGAGAAACAGATCTGCGGAGAAGAAGAAGACATGTTCGATCGATCGATCGATGGCTGGGATCGATCGATCGATGGTCCAGAATTTTTGACAGTTCCGTCAGTTTTAATATATAAGGGAAATTAATAAAAAAAAATCTTCCCCATACTTTAGATAGTGAGAAATAAGTATGCAACATTAATTCCTAACAAATATTAAGGAAAGTAATTGGGGTTGGGAGGAATTTATGTGTGACACGCTATGGTAAATATTGGGGAGAAATATTCTAAAATAATTAAATACAGATCAAGTGGGCAAGTCTAGGTATGTTGGTTGAGCGATACCATGGTGTTAAATTAATTTAGATGTAAAACTAATTAATTTGGAGTCGGGTATTTAGACTCGGATTTTATTTTATTTCGAGCCATGAGAGCGAGTCCGAATATATTGGTTGGGCGACGCCAAAAGTAATCTAATTAATTAACGTGCAAATTAATTAATAATCAGAGTTGGACCATAAACTCATGATAATTTGTATAGGCTTGTGTTACGGACTTAGTACACGGGATAGTCGGGGTATTTTATATAAATATATGGTGTGTGCATTAATATCAGTGGCTAGATATTATTATTATATCTACTCTAGTGCTATCATGGGAGGTTGTGCGTAGATGGTGAATCCCCTAGCTTGAGGAGTAGGGCGAGTATATCCCCACGTCATAGAGTCCATTATATGGGTGAGGGGCATCTCACTTTCAGGGAAGGAATATGACCGCCTCCAATATTTATGTTATTAACCAAGTTAGTGAGCGATTCTAACTTGGGGTAACTAGGTTATGTGAGCACACCTGGTGGGATAGAACTTTAGATAATATACATCCGTTGAGTTATTACTCAGGAGGATGTTCATTATTAATTACTATTTCAACATATGTGTGATTGATGTAATATGACTCTATGTATATAATGGGATAAATAATTATATACGAGTAATTTAATACAGGGCGGGAATTGTATTATATGTATAACGGGTGTGAAAGTTATATGAATTTAAAAAGGGTCATGATTAATTAAGTTAATGTTGATAATAACTTAGAAATCATAATTATTGCATACTCGGTTAGAGTAGGGTGGTTTCAAGGGATTATATCGGTTATCTAGTTTTGGTATAAATAACTAGAGAAATTAATTAAGGCGTTAGTAGTGCACATATTAGAGGAGGGGTGAGGATATCCTCAAGGGAGTGCGACACTAAATAAAATATGAAGAGCATGCAAACATATTTATTACTATAAGTTAATCATTTGCTAAATATTTTCCAAATATTTTGGGTTCTAACCCTTGCTATAAATATTTTTAAAAAAAACTTTTAGGTGTCTAGCCACAAGGACGCCAGACTTGACTCATTCTAGGGATTCATTGCTGAAGCAGATGCGGATCTTGTGCGAGTTTTATAGGCGTCTCGTTCTTTTCAGTTCTAGTGTAGAAATTCCTATCAGTTACTCGAGCATGTCGCTCAAAGCTTTATTTAGAATTTATGTCAGACTTGTGGAGATTTTTATTATTTGTCTTTACATTTGTTGGATTTGAGCCGATGGTTTATTCAGTCAGTTTATTTAGATGTGATTGGTTGATTTCAGTTAATTGTGATTGTTTAAATTATTATGTTTTCGCATGAGTATCTTATTTGATGTAAAGTAAGATAAAATTTGGCACCAATTTAATTTTCTCACTTAGGTGGTTAGTAATTAAAAAGGCGACAGTGATGCTAAGAATGAACCAACTGAGAAACCTGTTCTAATTTAATTTAGGACTGATCACCCGGGGTAAATTAGGCGGGGTGTAATAGATGGGGTCAGAGCATCAGGTTCTAGTGTCCTTAGGATGTGTGCGTCTTATTACGTTTCAGTGTAGTGTTCGATTATTATAGAGCCCTATTATTAGGACTGTTGATTCATTTTCCGCTTTTGAGATATCATATTTCTGCTATTAAATTTTTGTATACATTGTGTACTTATACGATTCGATCTATTTTTAGATGCCACCGAAGAGACAGAGAGCGGAGAGGGCTGAGGCTAGGAATGAGTTCAGGGAGGCTCATCAGGAACCACAGGTATTGCCATCCCCACCCCCACCCGAGTTGATCTCCACTACTCAGGTGGTAGTGATAGTGGCCCAGGTAGTTGAGACAGCGATGCGAGCTATGGAATCTCATTTCCCACAGCCCCAGGCACCGCCTCCAGTGGCACCGGCAGTTTAGACTCCAGTAGGACCACCTTCTTGACAGCGAGTTAAGGAGACCTTTTAGAAGGGTCACCCACCAGAGTTCTGGGGTATCACCGATGTAGTAGAGGCCTGTGGTTGGAAAAAAATATTCAGCGACATCTACGCATGCTGGAGTGTACCGATGTGCAAAAACAGATGCTTGTTACCTTCCGTCTGTCGGGGGCAGCCTTACAGTGGTGGGAGTCAGTTACCACCGCTGAGGAGAGAGATTTGATGATGATATTCGAGTTCTGGGTGCGGTTTGACGGCAAATACTTCCCACCGGTAGTTGAGACAGAAATGAGAAAGAAGTTTAGTGAGTTAGCGCAGGGTGACCGTCCAGTGACGGACTATGAGGAGGAGTTCACCCGTTTGGCAAAATTTATGCAAAATGAGGTGAGCGACGAGGAGAGAAAGAAGTCGAGGTTCATGGATGGCCTGACCTGGAGGATCAGGCAGCACTTGATTGGTAATCTGGCGTTGGTAACGTATACAGATGTCGTTAATGCCGCTCTTGTACATTGCCAGGATCATCGCTTCCATTGCAAATGGAAGCAATAGGGTAGGAAAGACGAGCCAACAGGGCAAGGTAGTTGTTGGTGGTGACACAAGTGGTACTCAGTAGCAGACTAGCAGTTAGCAAGAGAATCAGGCTAAGAAATTTAGTCCTGGTGGATTACGACCGAGAGGAAAAGGATTTAGGCCAGATCAGCCGGGCCCAAATCAATAGCAGCAGGTTCCTCAGGGTCGTCAGGGACAAGGGAATAATGGGGGAGGCCAGTAGGCCCAGCCACGTCAGGGCCAACAGGGCCAACGATAGGGGGACGGTCAGAGACACTGTTTTGTCTATGGACATATCAGACACTTAAAGAGGGAGTGCCCGCAGAGGGGCAGAGTCCAGCAGGGTGCCCAACAGGGGCAATAGGGATAGATGCCGCCAGCAGCACCGGCTCCACCATCCCCATAGCAGCAAGGGAAAATGCACTACGGGGGTGTGTATAACTTCCGGGATGTTCCCAATCCTCCAACACAGCAGTCACCGCCAGCGATTGAGGGTATGTTTATCATCCATGGTCATAAGGGTAGGATACTTTTTTATACATGAGCATCTCATTCATTCATTAAATCTAAATTTGCTAAGCGGGTCGGGTTACTAGAGACCGCAGGTAGTCTCTGTATGTGTGTAGAATCACTAGTAGGCAGCGGGTCATTGATTCACTCGATTTTTCGGGATGTAGACATTTTGATTGGAAGGCTTAGTTTAGCGGCGAACCTCTTAGTGTTAGATATGGAGGGGTACGATGTCATACTAGGTATGGATTGGTTGACAAGTTATCAACCGACAGTAGATTGTTACGAAAGGATAATCGTGTTCTCCATTCTGAGACAAGAGATGTTTCGAATAGCGATGCCTCTACCTGAGGGAGGGTCGCACACCCACTTATATTATATCAAGGAGGAGACCTCACAGGAGGTGGTAGTTCTGTTGGATTCGATTCCGATAGTGAGAACTACGAGGATGTGTTCTAGGAAATCCACCCAGTAGGGAAATCGAGTTTGTAATCGATTTAGTACCGGGGACGAGACCGACTGCTCGAGCACCTTACCGTATGGCCCCTTTAGAGATGCATGAGCTGAGAGGGTAGATTCAGTAGCTCCTGGGCCAGGGTTTCATTCAGTGGAGTATATCGCCGTGGGGTGCACCGGTGTTATTTGTGAAGAAGTGGGATGGTTCACTTCGGTTATGCATGGACTATAGGGAGCTGAACAAAATGACAATACGGAATAAGTATCTGTTACCTAGGATTTATAATTTATTTGACCAATTTAGAGGGGCGTCTTACTTCTCCAACATCGATTTTAGGTTAGGGTATCATCAGCTGCGTATCCGAGAGGAGGATGTTCCTAAGATCGCTTTCCTCTTGCGGTATGGATCTTACGAGTTCAGGGTGATGCCATTTGGGCTCATCAATGCGCCAGCAGTGTTCATGAATCTCATGAACATGGTTTTCAAGGAGTATCTTGACCAGTTTATCATCATGTTCATTGATGACATCTTGATTTACTCGGGCACTGAGGGGGAGCACACAGAGCATCTGCGTATGGTTCTACAGACGCTGCGGGATCACCAGCTTTATGCCAAGTTCAGGAAGTGTGGATTTTGGCTACAGGAGGTACAGTTTGTTGATTATGTGGTGTCAAACAGGGGTATTGCGGTGGATCCAAGTAAGGTATCAGCGGTGAGGGAGTGGGGTCAGCCCACGACACCAACCGAGGTGCGTAGCTTCCTGGGACTGGGAGGTTATTATAGACAATTCATTAAGGGGTTCTAAAAAATTATGGGCCCTTTGACGAATCTGCCTCGAAAAGGGGTGTCTTTTATTTGGAGTGATCATTGTCAATTATCTTTTGACGAGCTTAAGGACAAGTTGACATCTGCACTCGTACTTACATTGCCAATGGGAGGACTAGAGTATCGAGTTTACACCGATGCATCATTACAGGGACTTGGGGGTGTGCTTCAGCAGGAGGAGAGGGCTATATCTTATGCGTCCAGAAAGCTAAAGCCCCACGAGAGGAAATACCCCACTCATGACCTAGAGTTAGCAACGATCATTTTTACCCTGAGGATATGGAGACATTATTTGCTGGGAGAGCAGTTCACCCAATTCATGGATCACAAGTCACTTCAGTATCTCTTCACACGGAAGGATCTGAATATGAGGCAAAGGCGGTGGCTAGAATTCATGAAAGACTACCAGTTTGATATTCAGTATCATCCTGGTAAGGCTAATGTGGTGGCAGACGCATTGAGCCAAAGACTGACTGGGGAAATATCATAAGTCTGAAAAGAGAAGTGGAGAGAGCTTCGATATGAGGTGATATAGCCAGGGCCTGCATGTCAGCCTTATGCATCACATCGGAGATCATTATGCTAGTTATGAGGGCGCAGGCGGAGGACCAGATCTTCTAGGATAGGGTATGTCAGCTATTAGCTGAGGGAGCGGAGGGTTACTCTATCAGCTCAAAAGGAGGCCTACGCCTAAATGAGAGGTTAATTGTGCCAGAGGATGAGGAGTTGAGGCACGCCATTATGACAGAGTCCCATGGTTTGAGATTTGCGGTACATCCCAGTGGGGATAAAATGTACTAGGATATAAGGAGACAGTATTAGTGGGCGGGAATAAAACGGGACGTAGCAGAGTTTATCTCGAAATGTACCACGTGTCATCTCGTGAAAGTTGACCATCAGAGACCTTCAGGGATGCTACAGCCTCTAGAGATTCCCGTATGGAAGTGAGAGAGCATCTCTAAGGACTTTATTACAGGGTTACCCCCATCGCAGAGGGGCCACAACTCCATATGGGTCATTGTGGATCGGCCCACTTACTGTCGGTTTGCACAGACTTTGAGATGATGCGCTACGCGCAACTATTTATAGCGGAGATTGTTAAGTTGCACTGGGTACCAATAAATATTATGTCTCACAGAGATAAGATTTTTATAGCCCATTTTTTACAGAGCTTTCAGGAGGCCATGGACACAGAGCTACGTTTGAGTACAGCTTATCACCCACAGATCGACGGGCAAACTGAGAGGGTCAATCAGATGTTAGAAGACACGCTCAGAATGTGCATTTTAGACTTTGGGGGAGGATGGGAGAGATATCGTCCTTTGGTAGAGTTTATGTATAACAACTCTTACCAATTCACGATTGGCATGGCATTGTTCGAGGCACTGTATGGGAGACCTTTTCCTTCACCCGCCTGTTGGTTAGAGGTGGGGGACAATAAGTTATTAGGGCCAGAGATTGTCCAGGATACGTCTGCTAAAATAGAGCTGATTCGAGGATGGATTCGAATAGCTCAGGATAGGAAGACGAGTTATGCTGATGCTTCGCGGAGACATATGGAGTTAGAGGTTGGGGATCAGGTATTAGTCCGGGTATCCCCTATGAAAGGGGTGATGAGGTTCAGCAAGAAGGGTAAATTAGCACCGAGGTACGTGGGACCCTTCCCTATTATTGAGAGGGTGGGACCGATACCATATAGACTAATATTGCCAGAGCATCTTCAGCGGATACACGACATGTTTCATATGGCATCGCTAAAGAAATATCGAAGGAGTGAGAGGGACTTCTGGCACATTCCACTCAAGGAAATTGATTTACAGCCACACATCTAGTATAAGGAGAGACCGATGGCTATTCTGGACCGTAGTGAGCGCAAGTTACGATCCAAGGTTGTTCCGCTAGTTAGAGTACAGTGGGGTCATCACAACGTTGACGAGTCTACCTGGGAGAGGGAGGAGGATATGCGGGAACAATATCCAGAACTATTCACCATAGGTATGACCTAATTTCAGGGACGAAATTCCTTTGTAAGGGGGGGAGTATGTAACACCCCGTAATTTTAGGCATTTAATATTTAATTAATTCGAGAAATTTAAAATTACTTGTCTGTCATAATTTTAAATGAATTAATTATGGTAATATTTATTTAAATATTAATCGGAGAGTGAATGGTTAATATTTAGGGAAATTTAATTACTACGTGAATAGTAATAATTTATTTTTGTCATTACGGGTATTAGTGACGGGGAATTTATTTATCTCAGCCGGGAGTCGGTATAGACTAATTTGGGTGTGAGATAAGGATTTTTATAAATTAATTCGGATACCAATTTTGAGTGTACGGCTGAGTCCATATGGGCCGAGATATTGGGAAAAGTGTACCCGGGTGTAGTAAACGTGTCACGGGACGTTTTTAGGCATAGTCGGGCCCACACGGGGGTATTTGGGTCACTTGGGCTTGGCCCATTAGGCTAAAAACGTGATTAAGCCTAATTACTTAATTAAAAGAAAAAGGGGAACGGCGGATTTAAGATTAGAAAACACATGATGGGAGAGAAAACCCTAAGGAGCAGTTAAAGGCACTAGGAACCAATTTGGCGGATAAATGAAAGAGCCAAAGGGGGGATTTCATCATCAACCTTGAGAATCACAACTTTGGATCAGACCCTACCAAACAATAAGGCAAGTGCTTAACTTGTAGCATTTATTTGTGTTTTCAATTCATATTTATGGGATGTGAATACCTGAAATTCGTTTTAGGGATAAACGGGTACAAAAATGGGGTTTTTGTAATTGGAACATAAAATGAAAATTGGTGTAGGAATTTATGGTGTTACATGATTCTGAACAGATATTCACCTTAGTGGTGATAAACCCAGACGAATTACGAATTAAATTGAGTTGGAAATCTGGTGTTGTGGCTAATTTATGAATAATTCGGATTTTTGTCCCAATTTAGTAAAACAATAAATGACGAAAATTAAACCCGGTTTGGGGACTTTATGGGGGTTCCTTATGATGTTCTGGGGGTGATATATTGATGAGAGGACTTGGGTTAGGCTATATAAGGAGTTGGGGTTTTAAGGTTTTCGTCCATGGAGAAACAGACCTACGGAGAAGAAAAAGGCCTGTTCGATCCATCGATCGATGGCTGGGATCGATCGATCGATGGTCTGGGATTTTTTACAGTTCCGCTAGTTTTAATATATAAGGGAAATTGATAAAAAAAATCTTCCCCATACTTTACTTAGTGAGAAATAAGTATGGAACATTAATTCCTAACAAATATGAAGGAAAGTAATTGGGGTTGGGAGGAATTTATTTGTGACACGCTATGGTAAATTTTGGGGAGAAATATTCAAAATAATAATTAAATACGGATCGAGTGGGCAAGTTCGGGTATGTTGGTTGAGCGATACCAAGGTGTTAAATTAATTTAGATGTAAAACTAATTAATTTGGAGTCGGGGATTTAGACTCGGGTTTATTTTATTTCGGGCTACGAGAGCGAGTCCGGATATATTGATTGGGCGACACCAAAAGTAATCTAATTAACTAACGTGCAAATTAATTAATAATGAGAGTTGGACCATAAACTCATGATAATTTGTATAGGCTTGTGTTACGGACTTAGTACACGGGATAGCCAGGGTATTTTATTTCTCTCTCATATATATATATATATATATATACGATGTGCGATAGTATACATATATGGTGTGTGTGTGTGTTAATATCAGTGGATAGATATTATTATTATATCTACTCTAGTGCTATCAGGGGAGGTTGCACGTAGAGGGTGAATCCCCTAGCTTGAGGAGTAGGGAGGGTATATCCCCAGGTCATAGCGTCCATTATATGGGTGAGAGGCATCTCACTTTCAGGGAAGGAATATGACCGCCTCCGATATTTATGTTATTAACCAAGTTAGTGAGCGATTCTGACTTGGGGTAACTAGGTTATGTGAACACACATAGTGGGATAGCACTTTAGAGAATATACATCCGGTGAGTTACTACTCGGGAGGATGTTCATTATTAATTACTATTTCAACATATGTGTGATTATTGTAATATGACTCTACGTTAGGGGTGGTAAACGGAGGGATACGGATCGGATACCATGTTTTCCATATCCGTATCCGCTATCTGGATGCACTATCCATATCCGTATCCATATCCACCCGAATAGTTAATACAATTATCCGTATCCGTTTACATTATTTAGCCATCGCAAAAAATAACTATTAAAAAAGCTACAATATAAACTCTATAGAAAATTAGTAATAAATGAAGTACTAACCTTTAATATCCATTCAGGAAATAATTCAACAACAACTTACTGATCAGAATATCAAGTTACTCTAATAGTTCTGTGTAACCTTATTGTTGTCTTTCTATTGGAATTTAACTTGTGATTTTTCAATCATAACAAAAGTAGGAGCAAAAACTATTAACTCAGAGGACCTATTCCCTTGTTCTAAATTAAAAGTGAAAGGTTAGGAGATTCCATATAATAATAAACAAATGAAAATAGACTAAACTGGCTTAACATATTAATAAACCACTCAATAATCGTGTGTATCCAAAATAAAAATGCGATTTCAAACGAATACAAATCTATTTCTCATTTTCTTAGTAAACGAATACAAGCCAGACTGGCTAAACAAATATGTTTATATTAGTAACAAGAGGAGAACAAACATCTAAAGTGACGGAAAAGAATCACCAATAAGAACACTAACAAAAAATATGATCGACTGCTAACTCCAGTCTAGATAACACCAACAATAAACTCTAAAAAATATGAGCCCTAGCGACTGTTGGGAAGGGTTTGAACAAAAGATCTATAAAAACATTACCTGTTGGGAAGGGTTTTGTCGTCGGCGACTGGCGATCGGCGACTGGACAGGAGGGAGGGTTTGGGCGGGACAAGGGAGAGAGGATTTGAGGCGATTTGGGGTTTTGGAAAATGTGTGTTTTGGGCAAATGGGGAAAAACGGCTTTTATTTTTAATTTATTACGTTAGATTTTAAAGTTTTCATAATTAAACTTCTACCCCAACTTTTATTTTAAGTGTTAGTTTATACCTAAAATATTATATAAGTAATATTTTAAACTAATATTAGACGGATACGGATATCCGGTAATACGAATATCCAGTAAAATGGATACTCCACATCGGATACGGATTATCCGTGTCGGATACTAGACTATCTGTATCCGTTTTCTCGGATATTTTTATAGAGTATCCATATTCGTATCCATTTCCATTTTTTCAAATAAATATCCAAAAATTCGGATTCGGATATCGGACGGATGCGGATTTTTGAATATTCGTTTACAGCCCTACTCTACGTATATAATGGGATAAATAATTATATACGAGTAATTTAATATAGGGCGGGAATTGTATTATATGTATAACGGGTGTGAAAGTTATATGAATTTAAGAAGGGGAATGATTAATTAAGTTAATGTTGATAATAACTTAGAAATCATAATTATTGCATACTCGATTAGAGTAGGGCGGTTGCAAGGGATTATATCAGATTATATCAGTTATCTAGTTTTGGGATAAATAACTAGGGAAATTAATTAAGGCGTTAGTAGTGCATATATAGAGGAGGGGTGAGGATATCCTCAGGGGAGTGCGACACTAACTAAAATATGAAGAGCATTCATACATATTTATTACTGCAAGTTAATCATTTGCTAAATATTTTCCAAATGTTTTGGGTTCTAACCCTTTCTATAAATATTTTAAAAAAAACTTTTAGGTGTTCAGCCACAGGGACGCCAGACTTGACTCATTCTAGGGATTCGTTGTGCAGCATATGTGGATGTTGCGAGTTTGATAGGCGCCTCATTCTTTTCAGTTCTAGTGTAGAAATTCCCATCAGTTACTTGAGCATGTCGCTCACAGCTTTATTTAGAATTTATGTCAGACTTGTGGAGATTTTTTTTATCTGTCTTTATAATTGTTGGATTTAAGCCGATGGTTTATTCGGTCAGTTTATTTAGATGTGATTTGTTGATTTCAGTTAATTGTGATTGTTTAAATTATTATGTTTCCGCATAAGTATCTTCTTTGAAGTAAAGTAAGATAAAATTTGGCACCAGTCTAATTTTCTCACTTATGTGGTTAGTAATTAAAAAGGCGACAGTGATGCTAAGAATGAAAGAACTGATAAACCTGTTCTAATTTAATTTAGGACTGATCACCCGGGGTTAATTAGGTGGGGTGTCACATTAGGAGTAATTAGAAATGTTAATAAAATGTAAATTATTAGTTATGAGATAAACTTGAAATATACTACGTGTGGGATTTGTATATGGGATGAGAGTATACCCATTTGTTAATATATATACATAGGTGAAATGAATACCTATAATATAATTAGGTTTAAAATATCATGATACGTAGGATATTCGAGATATAAGTATACTACGTATGAGACTTGTGATATGGGATGTGTTTATGCCCTATATATATATATATATATATATATATATATATAAGTGTATACCTATATGATGATTTGTGTGTATGACATACCTAGCCTACTTGCTATCAACAGGAGGTTTGCGCGTTGAGGACAGTCATATCCTAATGAGCCTTTGGGGGGATTTTTTACTTGTGCCTCAGAATATAGAACCTAGGTACAGGCTATCTGTGGTAATGATAATGATTAAGGTCATATGGGTGCGTAGGTATGTGCGTAGCCCGTAGGCTTGGTACTATATTTACCTCCAATATGTGTGATTTGTGATGATGGTTCGAGTGAGATACTGAACCAACAGTCCTTTATACATTAACGAGATATACTGAGACTAGATAGTAGAGTGAATGTATATATATATATACATGTTATATTATCAACTGTGTGATTTACGTAGATGTAAAAGATAAAGAAATTTGAAATTAATTAAGTATAAGAGCACTTAATTAAATTGAGATTTGAATTAATATATTTATTTATTTATTACATGTATTGTGAAGGAAATATGTGGGGGAACATAAGGGTTATGGTTAGTTCATACAATGAGATAATCTAGTAAAAGTGGGAATAGTAACTAGAATAAATTAAGAATATATTAGGCGTGCACATTAGTTGAGAGATGAGAATATCAAATGAGAGTTTGAGGATCTAACATGTATATAATAATTGCTAATTGTAGCATTTATACACTTGTTTTTTTAAAATCTTTTACAATCGGGCTCTGACCCATTTTCTCTTGCATATTCTCTTCCCTCTTGTATATTCTATATCAGGTGTCCAGACACAGGGACCCCCAACTTTGAGGATCACGTATTTATTCGCTATGGATTCTTAGGAAGGTGGACCTTGCATTAGACGCATCATTTTCTGTAGTCATTTTCTTCTATGGCATGTTGCCAATGGATCCTTGTCATTTTCATTCTATCTCAGTCATTAGTTTTACTTATGTTGGTTTTGGATACATTTGGTTTGACTTGGTTTATTGTATTGAGATGTTTTAAACTGAAAAGTTTATTCCAGTTATATTAAGTAAGTTGTGATGGTTATTATTTATTATTCACTGTTTTGGATTGGGTTATATGATAAATGATTTCTATTGTTAAAAAGGGAATTTTATTTAAAATTAAAAGTTTTAACACTAGCTTAATTGATTACTAGGTGGTTGATAATGAAAGAAAAAAAATTTATTTTCCGACAGTGATGCTAAGAATGAGCCAACTGAATAATTCGAATTAATTGGATAAAGGATTGGCCACCCGGTATTTAATTAAGCGGGTTGTTATAGCCTTGTCGTTCTCCAGCGTGTTGGCTATAGGTGGGGGATAATAAGATACTTGGGCTAGAGGTGATCCAGGATACTTGATCCAGGATTGAGGTGATATGAAGTCATATACTGGTTGGTCAAGATAGACAGAAGAGCTACGTCGATTCTAAGAGGTTCTTCAGGGAGTTCAATGGGGGCGCCAAGTATTACTATGAATATCTCCAATGAAGGGCATTGTGAGTTTATGGAAGAAAAGGAAGTTGGCACCAAGGTATGTAGGGCCATTCCCTATTATTTAGCGGATTGGGCTAGTGGCTTACAAACTTGGGTTACCCGAGCACTTACATAGGATTCATGATGTGTTCCATATTTCTTCGTTGAAAAGATATTTTCAGGATGAGTTAGCCCACACTCATATTGCTTTATAAGAGATTGATCTACATACCAATAGTTCCTACGAGGAAGGTCCAATTGCTATCCTAGACCATAGCGAGAGGAAATTGAGGTCGAATGTAGTGCTGTTAGAACGTGTTCAGTGACGCCATCATAATGCCAAAGAGTCTACTTGGGAGCGCAAGGATGAGATGCGCGACAAATATACAGAGTTATTCTTACCAAGTATAATTTTATTTTTTGAATTTCGGGATGAAATTGTGTTATTAGGGAGGAAGTATGTAACACCCCGTAATTTTATTGATTTTTAATTATGGGATTAATTGAATTAAATATGGGAAATAATTTTTTTAATTAATTCGGATTTAAACAAATATTAATCTTGCGAGATGAGGGTTAGTATTTATTGATGTGAATTACATTCAATATTACTTAGTAAATAAATTAATATGTGATTATGATTTTATTAAAGTTGTCAGAAGTGAAACATACGACAATTATGATAATTAAGTCGGGATGCACGTGTCAGACGTGTCAGGATGCAATTTATTGAGATAAAAAGTAATTAATTTTGAAGTCATCCAAATGGTCATTTTGAGTGTTCCATTGTGTCCGGAAGGTTCAAGATATTCATAAAAGTCTACCCAGGGATTAGTTTGGGTCCCAGAGCAATTTTAGTCCAAACCGACACCCGAAGGGGTATTTTAGTCTTTTAAAATTTTGAAGGAAATAAATCTACAAATTTTATAAGGTTAAATCAGATAGTGTGTCGAGAAATTTAGGGTTATCATAATTAAAAATTGATACAGGCTATCCAGGGAAGGGATGAGGACAATTCCAAAGGAGATTCAAGGCTTTCCTACACATCTTGCACCACCGTCACCACCAACGCACGGATCGAAAAGAGAGCATCGCCCCCATACCATCTTCTTCATCAGATCAAAACTTCCATTAAAGGCAAGTGTTTTATCTTGCAAAGATTAAGTGCATATATTATCCATGGTAGTTTAGACTGAAAGAAATAACCATGAATAATTGATATTTCATAAATTTAGAGAATTGAATCATGATTATGGGTAGGTTTTGTATGTAGATGTATTTATGGAATTATTGGAAAAATGAAATTTACAACCTAAGTGTCAGGAATCACGGATGAGATCTGAGAATTATGGTGTTCTTGAATACAAATTGAGGAACTAGGGTTCTTGAGAAATACTCATGAATTAATCCAAGAAATCGATGCCCCGTGATGATCTTATGATTCTTATACGTTAGAACTCATGTAATTATGTTAGTACAACATCTAGTATGGTTGTTCGGGAGTTTGGGATGATTAAATTGAGGATTTGATTTTGAAAATGGGAGAAACCCATGAGAACACATATGCAGATTTTTGATACCCGTACGAGCGAATCCATTCGGACCAATCCAAATCGATTCGGCTTCCCATAATTTTTTTCCTTTCCCCTTTTTGTTTAAAATTTTTGGGAAATTTTTGGGATTTAATCGTGGACTTTAATGTTAACTATATTTAAGAGTATTTGGGAATACCCGTAGACCTAGATTGTAATTTGGGTTTAGTTCCAGGATAACAAATTAAGGTCTAAACTTAATTAGGTTTAATCGAGAGAAATACCTAAATCAGAGACTAATTCAAATCCGTAAATCCAAGGGATAGGATGACTTATACCAATAGAATAAAAGCGAGTTACTTACTGATATTATGTTAGGAAATAAAGGAGACACTTTGAGTGGCGAGAATTACCCGAGAGTGTGCGAAGAGAGCAGTATTGTATTTCATTAACACGTAGGATATTCGTGAGATAGATATACTATGTATAAAACATATGCTATATGGTGTGTGTACACCTATATTAAAGATAGAAACTTATGTACTAAGGTTGTGTGAATACCTAATGTATGATTTATAAATTGTGTGTATGACATACCTACTATACTTGCTATCACGGGAGCTCTTAGATTGCGGACAGTCTTATCTTGATGAGCCTTCAGGGGGATTTTAGATTGGTGCCTCAAAATATAGGTCTGGGAAAGACTTATCGATGAGTTTATAAGTTTACGGTCGTGTGGGTGCGTAGGTATATGCGTATCCCATAGAGCTTGGAATTATGTTCACCTCCAATATGTATGATTTGTATTGATATGGTTCCAGAGTGATTCGAAACTCGTAACCATTATGTACATGATGTACCCGAGATTTGATAGCAGAATATGCGCGCACAAAAGGTTTAGCCTTTTGGAGTGTCGTATTAGTAAATATGTATGATAGCGATTTATATATTTACACTTGTGATTATTCTACTGTGTCGCTTAATAGCTGAGAAAGATTATGACATTTAATATTAATGAAGAATGTGAAAACTTGAATGAGTAATGAGATACTTGAATTCGATTAAATTAATATTGAGAATGCAAGAATGTATTATTCGGGTAATACGGGTGGGCACAATGACTTAGGCATCATAGTAAGAAACTTGATTTTAAACTAGATGAGTGGGATAGCGTAATTAGGATGGGTTAGGAGAACACATTTGGCGTGCACATTTAGCTGAGAGGTGAGAATCTCAAGTGAGGGCACGTGGAACTAACATGTAAGTAATATTTAGTGTTTAATGCATGTTAAACACTTGTTGATTTTAAAATATTTTCAACTCGGGCTCTGACCCGTTTTCTTCCAAATCTATCTTACTCTTGTAAAAACCTTTTGGGTTCCAAGTCACAGGGACGCCATGCATAGGAGTTCTTATCAGTTGACGTGTTGTAGCTGTTGTGAATGCTATAGGACCTCGGTATTAGAAGCCTCCACACCTATTCTTGATTCTTTCTGAGTTATTGTTTCAGTCGAGCATGCTTCCCATTGGTATTCAAATGTATTCAGAGATGTGATTTTAGACACTTATTTATATTTCAGTTGTTGGGATTTATTTCATTTTAGACTCTTGTATTTGGAATTTAGACTAGATGTGTTTACTCCATACTCTGTTATTTCTTTATGTCATTTTACTTTCTATGAGATTGTTTATTAGATGGTGAATGTTTAGTTAATCTTTTATTCGGTTGCATATTAATTTAAAAGCTAAAATTTGACACCGAAATTTTTAACTACTAAGTGGTTAGTAATTAATAAATATTTTTCTCCAGTGATTCTAAGACTGAACCAACTGGATATTCTATTTTAAATTTAATAAATAACTGATCACCCGGTATTTAATTAGGCGGGGTGTCACACAACATTACTAAGTTATACAAACTAACTTTTTTGCATATACCCATTAACACTTATTCAATAACCTTATTAACAACTTTCACAAACCACACATTTTTAGCCCTTGTTTAACGCACCTTTAAAGACAAGAATTTCTACATTTCTTATTTCATGTTTAAACCCAACAAAATCTTCTTTAAACTTGTTTATATACTTAGTACCAAAATACTACAAGTTTAAATACATGAGAAGATGGATTTTAAACCATAAAATTCTATTAAATGGGCTAAAACACATTTTTCATTCTAGAAATTCATTATACTTGCAAAAATAATCTTTTCAAAACATAAAAAAATAATTAATTTCTTCAAACTCAAAAATGTCTATTTTTCATAAATCTTCATTTTTTCAAGAAACTTTAATAAATATTATTTCACCATTTACAAACATAAATCATTATTTTCAAACATTTTATTTCATAAATTTTTTTGCACTAATCTTTCTAGAAAATACACTATTTTCACAAAATATCAACTTTGAAATATTTATTCATATACTGTTTTCAACAAAATATCATTTTTTCAATATTTTTATTTCATTAAAATGTTTATTGATTCTATACATTAATTTCACCATACATTCAAATGCAACCTACTCATGTAATCTAACAATAAGACTATAATATGCAAATATAATCTTAATATAAGAGTAAGATTTTTCCCCACCTCTAATCGCTCCAATAGTGGTACACTACACCAAAACTGTCGATTTGCCGAGGTCTAAAATAGTGACAAGTTAAATTTGCCAAGGTCTTTAACTGCAACACGTCTAGGGGTGACAACTGACTTTGTCACGGACTTGTCATGATCAAAGACCGTGAAAAGTTCATTAGACTTGTCACGGTCTTTGACCTTGACAACTGTTGTCACGGTTAAATACCGTGACAAGTCCGTGACAAGTTTCTTTGTTAAGGACTTGTCACCGTCTTTGCCCATGACAATTCAAGACATAATTTAAAAAATAACTACTGGGCAGTGTGGCCACTGCCACTGCCTAGCAGTATATTTGTACCTGTTATAGCAAAATTTTACCTACCCAAATAGCATAAATACAAATAAAATATAAATAATGTACCAAATGATGGCATATATAATCCATATCCAAATAAAATAGAAATACAAATATCCATATTCAAACTAACATGTACCAAATCAAAAAAATACAAATATAATCCAATATCCAAATAAAATAGATAGAAATAATATCATGGCATAGGGATTTGAGAAATTTGGAGGAGGAAGGACGGCCACACGAAATATGCATTGACATACCCCTCAATTCGTTGAACGCTGCATTGTTCGCGCAACCACAAAGGTGAGTTCTTCTTTCCGGACACCACATGCGTGACGTGCACCCTTGACTCAATGTCTTGGAGAGAACGTCCATGAACCAACATACCCGGGAGGAAGCTCGAATCCCTCAACCCCCTCGTTATCCACTCCCCACAAAATATGTCGAGTAGAAACACGCTCATAGGCCACTCGGTGGGAGTCAAGATGGGAAATGAATCATATGGCGGCGAGTTTGTGCATATCGATGATGAAGCAGTGATGTCCTTCTCTACCTCTACCTCTACCTCTACCTCCTTCTCCTTGTCATTCTCCTTCTCCTTGGACCCTAACTGATGCTTCATAAAGGCGTACATATCTAGGACCGTCGCCTCCAACGTTGATAGTTTATCATCATGGTTGTCCACCTTATGAGTCAACCCGATGTTGCTCGTCATCATTTCGATGATCCTCGACTTACCCACCCACGAGCTCACCCCCTAATCCTCCCCTTGCGATAAGACTGCGACTCATGCATTTCCTTAAGCTTTGACTGAAATGACAAAAAGTACACGATTAGTTAATTAAGTAAATAAAAAAAAATATAACGTAATTAAAAGATTAAACATTGATAACTTACAATCGTGGCTGCAACGCTCGGGTCCACCTCATTGTCCTTGACCTTCTTCATTCGAATTTCCACATAGGCATCGAGCCTATGTGGCCTACCCCCAGGGCCACTCCTCGTCCCCTGAAATAAAATAATGCAGAACTAGTAAGTAACACAAAGTAATGCTAAAGTAGAATAGTATAGAAAAATAAAAACTTACCGTCCTATGCCCCACCTCTGTGTAAGACGTCCACCCGAAGTAGTGCACGTCCAACTTTTTCTCCCGATTTTCCCTTACTGATTGGCGAGATGCCAATTTTCGCTCATCGATCTCGTTGTCAACAAAATTTTGTCAATGTGCCAATGAGTTCAGCTCCTTCGGGGGGACGGTGTCACGTATGCTCAGAATGGAATCTCGGGTCTTCCCTATGTACTATGCCCGCATATGCTTCTTCCACGTCTTATATTGATCCCTCAACTATTCCAAAGTGGAGTCGCGCAGATGTGGAGGCAGGCCAAATTGTTCCTGTCAAACAAATATAAACAAAAAAAAAAGTAAGTGATAGTTGTTTATAAATAGAAATAGAAATAGAAATATATATATAAATATAAATTTAAATTTAAATACACTACTTGTAGTGCCCCCAAGATGCCAATCTTGAGCTCAATACGCAGGGTCCTCCAATCAGCGTATCCCAGGCCAACGATTGCCATTAGTAACTCTAGCGATCTAGTCAATAATGACGTATTATTCTCGACAACGAACCCCAATTTTCCCCATTTGGGGGGCTTACTAGCCGAGGAGCCCTCGTCGCCTCCGCTACCGCGCTGGGATGAAGACATTTTCTGCAAAAATTGTTATTATTAGTACAAACATGTATATGGACTTTGAATTAATGCTCAAATCCGATAATAACAATACATACGATATCAATTTCAATTTATACCAATACCAATACCCAATACCTAGTAGCAAATTCGATTTGCACACATTGTGTGTGTGTGTGTGTGTGTGTGTGTGTGTGTGTGTGTCTCTCTCTCTCTCTCTCTCTCTCTCTCTCTCTCTCTATATATATATATATATATATATATATATATATATATATATATATATAGAGAGAGAGAGAGAGAGAGAGAAATGGTGATCGCAACTACAATTAGAGAGAGAAACCCAATTTCAATTTCAGAATTGAATACCAAAAATCAAATACCAATTTCAATTACAATTTCAATTTCAATTACTAATGTTAATTTCAATTTAAATTTAAAATACCAATTTCAATTTCAAATTCAAATTCAAATTCAAATTCAAATTCAAATTCAAATTCAAATTCAAATTCAAATTCAAGTTTAATTTGAAATTGAAATTAAAATTCAATTTATAATATTAATTCCTATTTCCTCTAAAGGGTGAGTGGTCCTATCCCATTCAAGATCGCATATTTATGTAATATACTTAACAGCTCATGCACATTGTTTCAATTTGAGGAAAATTCAGCAACATATCCCCATAGTTCTCTAAGTACACGACATAGATTCGCAAGTGTGAGTGTTATTTCAATTTATCAATTGAAATAACACTTAACAGCACATCATCTAGTATGTACTTAGAGAACATTAAGATACGAGTGCAGAACTTTCCCCAAAAGTAACAAGTTTAAGCCACTAAGAATATTATTATACAAAAATTATTCAGTCTCAAACTGTCCAAACAGGACAATTAAAGAGATCTCATTACAAGGGTAATGACTCTCTAACGGGTCTAAGGGCTATTGAGTGCGTACACATAAGAACTAGAAGGCTAGTATCTATACGCACTATATGTAATTTAAAGTATGTTTCATTTAATTATGTCTTATCACAATGCGAGAGATTTCATTTAATTATGTAATTTAAAGTATGTTTCATTTAATTTAAGATATGAATAAGAACTAAAAGTTATAGCAATTTATACCAATATCAATACCAACTCAAATTCAATTTCAATTTATACAAATTTATATCAAAATCAATACCAATTCAAATTCAATTTCAATTTATACCAATTTATAACAATATCAATACCAATTCGAATTCAATTTTAATTTATACCAGTTCACCCCTTATTTTCTTTTATTTAATGAAATACTCCTTGAGAGTGTAGTTTATAACAAAAATCAATTGAAATTGAATTTCAATTTCATTCAATTCAATTCAAATTCAATATCAATACCAATTCAATTCATGTTATATCAATCCATGCAATAATTCACACATTTTTTTAACAACGTCATTCTATCACACACACACACACGCAATAATTCACGTAAACCTTTCAATAAAAATTATAACAAATACACATATAAAATTTCATTTTCAACTTGACCCAAAACCCTAACTTTCTTCACTCCCAAATCAAAGCCCTTGTTTTGACTCTCACCAATCCTCCCCCTACACACACTGCCACCTCCCCCACACCCACATACACACACACACACGCAGACCCACGCACACACATACCCATATACACTCACCCACCCACCTACACACACATGTAGTCCTATACATATATACACAAAGGAGAGAGAGAGAGAGAGAGAGGTAGGGAGAGAATGGGTGGGAAAGGAAAATGGTGGGGAAAAAAGGAGCCTAGGTTTTTAGTTAAAATAGTTTTCACGGACATGTCAAGGTCTTTGACCGTGACAAGTCTATGACAACTGTAATTATCACGGTCAATGACTGTGACAAGGTTGGCCGACTCAAAGGTGATAATTTAGCCTTTTTTGGTGTAGTGATATAAATGTTGGTGTAGGAGGAGGAACCCCTACCTCCAAAGGTGGCCTAAAGAGGTTACCAAATTCATCCTTCAAAAAAATTCGAAATGTTCTTCTTCCAAGCTTCAAAGCATGACCCGCTTCAAACTCCATGAAAATCCATCTTCATCTTCTCCAAAAATTCCCCAAATACTCCTCCAAAATTCGTAGCTCTTCTTTATCAATGGTGGAAATGGGCACTTTGGGCTTGAATATGGTGGAATATTATACCAATGGAGGTGGAAAGGTGGTGGAATGGTGGTTTTGTGGTTGGTGGAGCTTAAAGACCACCCACCCACCTCTCTCTCTCTCCTTCTTCCATTTTTTCCAACTCAAAATAACCCAAATACACCAAACACACCGGTATAAAACTCTTCCGAAGGCCAAAAATTCCATTTTTCCCCTTCTAGGTTGATCTGAGCTCGACAGCTCAAAGATCCAATAATTGAGATTATGACAGCGCACAAGGGCAACTAAGATTTAAAATTCGACTTACATCGTTTGAAGGACTTCCCTATGTCATTCGAATGACTTCCCATTATCGTTAGAACTATAGATCGCGCGTGCCTTCGCACGATCCGCTACTGTAAGTCAGTAGCATGTCGTTGGATACTATTCTTCTTGCGACCTCACCTTATCGTTCAAACAACATTTCCTTGTTGTTTGAACGTCCCAGTTTTTTTCTTCTTTTATTTTTCTCAAATTTTACCCACAATTCTTCCATAATCTTCATTAACTCCTTCTTAATTATAGTCCATATATAATTTAATTGAATTTTTGGGAGAGGGTATTACAATTATAAATGGTAGGTATGAAACGTCACCTAAGTATTAGAGCCTCATAAATTTGAGCTAAAATTATATTAACGGTTAAAGTTAAATGTTTGTAATAAAAAATGATAATATAGACTGTCTATTTAACCTAATCGAGTAGGAATTGTGTTGATTTGTTTCACTTATGTGCAATCATACCATGGGTATATTTGTGCTCGTGGGTAACCTACTAAGAGGGATTTAATGGGGTGCATACAATGTTGACCACTCTTGGTATCTCGATGATTGAGATTGGCTCTACCTAGGTCCTATTTACCCTGATGCTATGTGCTAAGGCACTCGTTCGCCGAATAGGAACAATGGGACCAGATCCTCTCGTATAGCTTTGGGTATGGGGGCCGTACGTTTGGTGTGATGACGTAGTAATTTTCCTTATTATTATTATTATTTTAAGGCTATATGGTTGGTACGTCCTATAGCTATACCTAGTAGTGTCACTAATGATCCCCAAAGGCATTAAGGATAGGCCTTCGCACGATTATTTGTGGGCTTGAGAGTAGCCCATATGAATTGATGTGGCTTGTACATACTCACATGTATTCAGGATCATGTGATTTAACATCCATTGTTAATTGAGATAATTGTATTGGATTATTATTTATACTAGCGTTGTATAACCATGAAATTATGACTCAAGAATAATGTGATAAAATATACTATAAACATATACATTGAGCTGTGACTCGGGAACATTAAGGTCTAATACACAAACGATATACTTTGGGAATCATAAATTGAGATTGTCAAAGTAATATATTTATGAGATACTTTTGATCAGATAGAATACGTTAGAGTAAGGGATACTTATCCAAAAGACAAACTTAAATTGTTACAGTAAATAATACTTAATTAAAAGATGAAACTATATCACACGGGCCTCATTCGGGTTTGGGATTAGAATTGCACGCTTATTTTGGTAGTTTGTGTTGGGATAACTTATATAACTTAAATAAAATTAATATTGGAGGAAGATGTGTTATTATGACTATGACCCAAATGTAGTTATATTCTTAAGCACTGTAGACTTAATAGGTTTGATCCTCCCTGTTGATCTATTTTTACAGGTCTTAGGCCGCAATCGCTGTCGCAGGCTTGAGCTACTCATTGGAGGATTTTCTCCGACACTAATCTACTTATCATTTTATAGGATGTATGTGTCGAGTATTATAGCTCAATGACATTCTTATATTCGTTTATA
The DNA here is from genome assembly GCA_949130495.1 of Sambucus nigra. Taxonomy (NCBI): domain Eukaryota; kingdom Viridiplantae; phylum Streptophyta; class Magnoliopsida; order Dipsacales; family Adoxaceae; genus Sambucus; species Sambucus nigra. The sequence continues at coordinate 532,314,903 of OX422217.1, forward strand.
TTTCAGTTATTCAGCCAGTTGTATTTATTCAGATTTTCTCGAGACAGAGATTTATATAAGATATATTTAATTGAGACTATTATTATTCAAAGTTGGATACTATTGAGATTCTTTATATTCTAGAGTTGGAGTTTTATTGCATTGTTAGCTGGATGGTATGAGAGACATTTTAATTTATTCAGCTCTTTATTATTCAGCATTGTCTTTATTTATATCATTTTTATTTATCTCGTTCATGCTTAGAATGTTACTAATTGTTTTTTACTCCAGTGACTTTTATATTAATACTGATCAATCTATGAATGAATTTTACATGGCATCCCACATTTATTTCTATTAGAACTACTTGAAATACATATGAAATTTGTACTAATGAGATCATTTACTCGACATACATGAAGCATTTAAGATATTCCCCCATTAACAGATGTTCTTACCACTCCCTATGAAAACAATGATCATTATATTACCCAAATTATAAAAGGTTACATCAAACGAGATAAGACCAATTGCATCTTAAAAAATCGTTCTACAAACAAAAACTCCAAAGTCAAACCTTTTGGAAGACGGTCTATATAATTGCCAAATCGACTCAATTAACAGAGAAATGATATAAACATGGGGAGTAACCATAGGCAAAGCCATGGGTGGGGCACCAGGGCTATAGCCCACCCAACCAAAAAAACTGGATAAATCTTTATATGTATTCTCTAACTTAAAACACATAATTTTGAACATTTTTCCACCCCATCTCAGTAGAGATATCAGTATTGAAGACAAAGTATGGCCCCCTGAGCTCATTGCAATACATTCACTAGCGAAATATGATCTGACTGTTTAGTAAGTCATACAAACGCCACTGGTTCATTACACCAAATTTCCTTATTTTAGACATTCTAATGAGTGTTCAGATTTTTTGCTTTAACATAGAGATAATGAATGTATAGATGTTGTGTCCAAAAAAAGAAGAATATATAGATGCTTATGTGAGACCGTCCATTGCCTTGTTGAATGACTAAAATTAGGGGTTGCCCTTTCCTTTTAAGACAATGTCATCAATTTGACAACCACTTTAAGCTACCAGGATATAAATTAAAATTCTAGAAATTTTGACTAGTATATATATATATATATATATAATTATATTCAACTATATCTAACTATATTTATAAGTACTATTCAACTATATTTATAATGGCAGTGCAAAAACATGATAAATTGATTTTTCACGCATATGAAATTAAATACTTTTCATTTAAATTTGTGAATAAAGGAACACGTTATAATTATTCAACAGTAAACAAAAATAATTAATTAAGCTTAATGTCCAATAGGTGAATTTCACCACATTACTTTTGGATGTATTAAAAGAATTTCACCATGAATAAGAACACACAATATCCACATTTGTTATAAAGTCGTCATAATATTAGTCCACCCTACAAGAAATCCTGACTTCACCCCTTCAGAGTAACTACTCAGGGGGAGTATCATGAAACATGTTACTTAGGACTCATGCAGGTTACTCTTTTTTCCTTCAATTAGGTTATGTTTCACTGGATTTTCCTACTAAAAGTTCTGACAAGACAACATCAAGAACGTCTGATGCCATTTTAATTATCACAAAATGTGTACACTTTTCCCTTCAATTTGATAGTTTTCCATTTAACTTCCCTCGGTAAGGTTTTAACAAAACAATAATCATTGAATGGTGGAAATGGTGTACATCCAAGGGAGAGTTTTTATTATCTATATTTGTTGCGACTGTCCTTGTTTCATTAAGACTCTTGTATTGTAGCTACTTTCATTAAAATACGTAGTACTTGTGGAGTCACATCGTCCACTATAAATAAGACCCCTTATTATTAACACACCAAGACATGATAAGAATAACATGATTAACATGTTATCATATTTTAACACGAGATGACACAAGTGTGACAAGTAATTCCAACATAAACACATCACAAAAACGATTAAGGTTGGCCATTTCTTGACACAAACATGAAAATGATGCAACTCGTCAACATGAACAATAAATAGATCGGGTTAGTTTCAAACATGAATAATCTAAAAAATGATACAAATAAACCCGTGTAACTAACCACACACAACCATAAGAGTAAAAACACGATATAACATCATATTTTTTTACTTGACATGAACATGAGTCATTTAAAACATGTAAAATAAAGATTGTAGGATTTCTTAGGTCATAATGTTCAAATTATATTTTCCAAAGAATTTATAAACCTACTCCATAAAATAATAATGTCCATAAATATAAAAAACAATATATCAAAACTCTAGAAAATGTTTACTAAAGAAAAATATGTAAGAAAAAACATTTATTCATTACACCAATTAATTTCTATAATATAAATTCTTAAGAAAATTTCCTTTTTTATATAACTATTTATTAAGCACAATAATATTGTTTTAATCTTTGACACACTACTTTTTTCTTCCACGCGCTATACATACTTTCCCAATATCACGCATCTGTTATAAACAACAAAGTACACAATTATGAATAAGAAGCATAAACCAAATAATGTATGCTTATAAGTTGAACGTAAATTGTTTTAACAACCATCCCTCTCCTCCGAACTCTTGAAAAGGATAAGGCCATTAATCTATTTGGTACCCCTAATATTTTTTTTAAGTCTTGGAAACATTGATAATAATAGGAAAAAAATTGTGTTGTTTTTATCCTCGAAGTCATTTGGGGATAATAAAAGGTGCATTAGGAAGACATAAAAATAAGTCAAGGCGCATCTAAGCATACAAATTATGCAATAGTAAACTACATGAGTTATAATTAATGGAGAATGTAGAGGCGGATAGTTGGCTTGCAAAAATTTGAACAAGTTAAAATTATATGTGCACTATGAATATTTTAAAAAATATTTATTTATACCATCATGACTTTCCAAATTTTCACAATCATTTAAAAATACCATTTTTCTATATATATACACACACACACTTTATCTCCCTTGTTCTTATTCTATTTTTCATCTTGCTCTGGATTTGGGTAAAATAAAATCGAAGGAAAAAATATTTAAAAATTCTACAAAATAAGTATGATATTATTTTAATGAGGCCCAATTTGTACAGTTAATGTGGTAATAGTGGGACATACCTTTCCATTTTCTTATATATAATTATACCCATTGGATTCAGAGCACATTTTTTTATATTCCAAAAAAGAAAATTATAAAAAAAACTACCTAATGGTGTCTTGAATTACCAAACTAGAAGGATCATATCCATTACACGTCCAACCCAATAGGTTTGAAGCCCCATTGAAACAAAGTATCGAGTTTTATTGAGAAACCTATAGTGAAGAGTACTAACATTTTGGGTCGCTGATGATTCTTTATCTTTCTCTACATAGATATATAGAGAATCTCAAGGGTCTAGAGTGTGAAGAGTGTTAAGAGTGTGAAAGAAAAGAATTAGGTCATTATATATATATATATATATATATATATATATATAGAGAGAGAGAGAGAGAGAGAGAACTGGGGAGGAAAGAGGAAGGGGCATAAGAAGAAAATATAGTGGTGATAAAAGGAATAGGAAATTACGTAATAAAGGAAGGGCTATAAAAAAGAAAATGAACCAATCTCTCCTTAATGGAGACAATTCTAGATGTGATGCCACGAAATGCATTAAATGGAGCCACATGTCAAGCTATCCTTCATGGAGACAACTTTAGATATATTCACTTTTTAATATTTTATCTTTTCTGATAATATTTTTACAAGACACGTGTTTTCTTTACTCTGTAAGAGCATCGACAATGGTGGATGTTCACGAAATGTATACTTAGAGAACCAAAAGTGGCTTTTACCTTTCGTTGGGTACAAACTCAACAATGGTGGAGGGCATTTTTTTTATCTCCCTTTCACTTTATACTATTAACATTTATTTGTAAAAAAAGTGAAAAATAATAAAAATTGTTGATATGAACTTAAAATAATAACAGTTATTCGTATGAACTAAAATTAGGTTCATACATTCAACATTTGTTCATATCTAAAAAATAAGTTCATGCAATTAAATGTTCATCGAATGAACTTCACAAATTTTGTAAGCATTCTCAGACTTTAAAGAACACTTACGTTTCCTCCTATAAATTTTACTTGTAGCCATATCATTCTGAATTTTTACTGATTTTCTTTGCTTTTTTTCCCCCACTGTTAAGAGCACCCATAATCGGTATACTTAATATATAATATAATAGGTTAAAATTACTATCCGAGAAAGCAAATCAGAATAATGGGTAAATTGTATATACCCTATACATGTAAGTATTTGAAAAAAAAAGGAAAACGGTGTCGTTCAAGTCATCATGCCAGATGAAACTTGATGTTTCGTCTGAGAAGGCATTAATCCGCCTTCCCCCATTCACTCTACTATTTATGAAATCTTCCCCCAAATATTAATTGACAACCACCAAGTATATGTTAAAAATAAATAACATAAATAGTTTTAGCCAAACATTATTTGCGAAAGTAGAAAATATTTTTTCTCGACAAACCATCGAAGCATATATAGGGGAGGGGCCAATGTGAAATGAATATAAAATAGCCATTAGGATTCAATTTCAATTTTGAAAAAAGAATATATGACATACGATACATGATGTGTAGTGCGAGAATTAAATCCAATTTTGGCACAAAACATGATGTATCGTCAGGATTGGAAATGTATTGTAGACGGGTCAAAGAAAAATCCGCATTACCAAAGTACTCTCCCCATATAAAAAACAAACCTATCCGGCCCTAGTTTTGTCAGCCACGTTCCCTCTTTTCTTCCCCTCCCCATCCCCACCCCCACCCACCTTCATTCGATTCAACTAATTCCCCCCTCTCACTCCTTGGGGGGGGGGGGGGGGGGGATCACCTGACCTTCGTCAAATCCAACCCTGTTTTGTGAGTCTTACACAGTTTGGTCAGTCTAGATGGTAACACGAGTGACATCAAAAGACTCTCTCTAAGAGCAAATCAAAGTGGGTGCGACAAAACCTACTCATTTAGAGGTAGATCGAACTCGTGACTATGGAGATTTGATGTTTGTTTATTTTAGTTGGCTTTTTATGTATTTTTAGGCTCAGTTTGGCGTTATCTCTATCGTCTTCGTTTGGAGCATTTTATCCTCTTTTAGTATGACTGTCAGGGTTTGGGAGGTGTCATTCAACCATCCCAATGATTATTCCTTTTGGGTAGAATCTCATAAGGTCTTTGGTCATTTTTTAGTATCTTCCACCTTTACTAAGGTGTATTTTTTTATTAAGTCCCTTAAATTTTGAGTCTCTAACCTCCTTGGCTCTAGTGCTTCACTTGCGTTTGTCTTGCATTACTCCACGATTTACTTACAGACTTCAATTGGAATGGCTCGTGCTCATGTGTTCTCAATTTCTGTTTCATTACTAGGATGAGTTGTGATCATGACCTCAAACTTATTAGTTATTCTAAAAGTCTACCTCTAGGTGTAGTCCTAATTTTCCTATTTATTTGTAAGTTTTTTCTCTTTTATTCCCCTGTTTAACCCGAGCCTGTTTGTGTTAAGTTATTCTATTTTTTTGTAATCGTTGGTTTATTAATTAATTCTCACTTGGAAGTCTAAAAAAATGTATTGTATATTTGAACCTCAAGTTGATTACGGGGTAATATTTTTAACACTTCCAAAGGCCGACTAAAACAATAAAAAATAGTAAATTTAAAGGCTCGTTTAATTTTGTATTTAGAAAACTCGATTTAAACACTCTTTTTAAATACAGTTCTAAAATTCAGTTATTTGTGCGATAAACTTGTTTTTAAATACATTTTTTTTAAAATTTGATAAAATTGGCAAACATGTATATTTATATTATACATATATGTGTTTGTACGTATATATAGAAGAAGGTTCTCCTACATCACACCTAGTTCTAGGCCCTAAGAAACATTTTTTTAGTTTTTTTATTGAAATTAACCTTTCATTGAACACATGTTCAAAAAAAATAGATTAAAATACATTTTCTAGCTATTTTTAAAAAAATCACAAAATTATGTTTCTGCATATCCTTATAAATATGGTATTATATTTTGAACTAATTTTTTGCACATGTGTTGATTGGAAGGTTAAATCCATAAGTAAAATAAAAAAATTAAAAAAAAAAGTTTTTAGGGCCTAGAACTAGGTGTGATGTAGGAAGTATGATGTATAGTAGCCTTGTTGTGTGTGTGTGTGTGTGTGTGTGTGTGTATACATACTCTAATGCGAACGCAACTTGCGGACAAATTTTTGTGTGATTTTTTAAAAATAGCAAAAATAAAATTTCGACTTGATTTTTTTTGTGGTATTTAAACATTTAAGGGGACCCATGTAAAAAAATCAACTCAAAATGAATTGTTTTACTATTTTTTAAAATTCGGTCAAACATATTTCAGTTTTTAAGAGCTTTAAAAACTCACATATATTTGACTGTTTTTTAAAAATAGCAAAACAATTCATTTTGAGTTGATTTTTTTATAGGGGTCCCCTGAAATGTTTAAATACCACAGAAAAAAATAAAGTCGAAAAAAGTTTTTTTGTTATTTTTAAAAAATAAGAAAAAATATGTCCGCAAGTTAAATTCGCAAGTTGCGTCTATATATATATATATATATATATATATATATATAATACATGAATGTATACGAGTATACATACATACATACATGTATCAATATATCATGTGTTTTTATGTATATTTAATGAGGTATGTTGAAAAGTTTAACTATATATATATATAAACATACATACATAATACAAATGTATGCGTACATACATACATAAATGCATAAATACATACATATATATACATATACATATGTGTATATAATGATATTACATGTATAATTCATAATAAAATTATATACATACATGAATTGATAATATTTTTTAATACATATGTACTATATGTATATTTTATATTATTACATGCATTAATAATACATGTATAAAACTATATATAAGTATCATGTATCTATTGATAATATTATTTGATATATAGATCTTAGTATATTATATAATTTAATAAAATATAAATACATGTAATTTTGTTTACATGTGCATATAGATTTTTTATGTTTAAGAATTACACACATATTGATGTATTATGTATGTATATTATATATTAATATATAAATGAATTAAAATATTAAGAATGAGTAATTATGAGTTGAAAAATAAAAAAACAGAAGTTAGAAGACACCCTTTTATTGTTTTCTAAACAACTTGAATATAATACAAAAATATTATAATTTATTATTTAAAAGCAGGTGTTATACCCATATAATCCCAAAGTTGAATAAAACTCTAACACCAAGAGAATTAATAATGTGTTCGGCTCCACTCCAAAATGAGGTCGGCTCAATTATAATCTGCTTGGCCAACTTACTTGATAGTCGTCCCATTCGTGTAAATAAAGTTGGACAGATCATACATTCCTGTGGGTGCATACACACTGAACATCCCTCATCAAGCACATGGGAATAATAAGAACATGGTTGTTATGAATTAGTTACCCACGCCCCTATCAATGACGTCAACCCATGATCCAAGGCATAATACTTTGTTATTTTTAATAAACTTGTATATTCAGGTGTAACTGCCTGACTTATAAGGGCAATCCACCTGTCCCCATGTTATTCCCCATAAATCATCTATAAATAGGGCGTTAATCCACTTAAGAAGGGTACGCTCGTTGGAATCCTCTCAATCATCTAGTTGTAACAACAACCCTAATTGTAATTTTGGCAATAGTGCAATAAAAGCCTAGCAACACCGTAGACGTAATTTACTTGAGGGGCCAAACCAAGTAAAACCCATCGTGTTTTCTCTGTCTCTTATCCCCATTCTTTATTATTATTATTATTATTATTATTATTATTATTATTATTATTATTATTATTATTATTATTATTATTATTATTATTATTACTACTATTATTATTATTATGATTATTACTATTATTATTTATCTTTTCATTGATTAATCTATTATTTGTTGTCTCCATTTTTGGGCATCAACAAATTGACGTCGTCTGTGAGAACTTCACGTTAAGCTATTGTGATTCCTACCTAAATCCATTCATTTAAATATCTAGCTGAGACAATATAGAATGGCGGATAATTCCGAGAACAAGCGTATGGCGAAAGTTCAAACACCATCCACCCTCACTGGGGCGGGTGATCTACACAACATATTGATGAGCCTGGCCAAAGGGAAAGAAGTGATGCAAGAAAGTGTCAAGCAGTTGACACATACCCTCTAGACGAGACCAGTGCAGAGAAATCCAAATGCCGCAACCCCTGGACCAGAGGTATCGAGGGGAAGCAAGGGGCGACTCCCTCCAGCGCCTCATAAGGAGCGGAATCAGGAGTACCGCAGGAAAGCAATGGAAAATCCCAGGAGGCTATACCTGGGATCCTATAGGAATACTAGCTCCACTTGACAAACTAGGTCACATCGGGATTGGACCTATTGCCCCGGAGCCACCTCCTTTATCCAGTTACCCAACCATTTTAATGACCAATCATACTCTAAAGAGAGTCCTAGTGTACTATAAAGGTTACGCAGGGACCCGACATTTGATTGACTGGGCCCACATTTCAATCGCTGGCAAGTGGCGGTAGGCTCACGCGACCACTTTAGGAGGTGTGAATCAGGTACATCTGTCACGAAAGGCTCCCATCGCTCAGCTAAAGCATCAGCTGATGCCGAGTAGACTTTCGAGGAAAATAGCTCGACCGAAAGCCGAGGACGAACAGGAAAACCAATTGAAGGAAATACCCAAGGTGATAACCAACCATGGAAAGGATGCATTCATCGCCCGGAGGATCGCCTTGGAGAGATGGACAAATCCAAAAATCCCCTGCAGAGGGATTTTACAAAAGTATCACCTTTGTCTCTTCTATCGTGGCGTACCCCACTCCAGCAAAACTCAAGCCACCGATTATCACGCCAAAGTACGATGGGAAGACATATCCTATTTTGCCTATCGAGAAATATCAAGCCGTTGTAGATATTTACTCCATCCGAGATGAGATGAGATGCAGAGCATTCTCCAACACTATAACTAGCTTTGTCCAAGTCTGGTACAACGATTTGACCAGAGGGCAAATAAAGAATTTTAAGCAACTGTCTGACCAGTTTGTCAGCAATTTCTGCTTTGGTGCAAAGTCGAGAAAATAGGTCTCCCATTTGCTTATTGTTCGGAAGAGGGCAGGAGAGAGCACTCGTGATTATATCACTGATTTAACACCGAGAAGCTGGAAGTTGTGGATTACAATGAGCCAACTGCCATAACGGTTCTAGTGAGGGAATTATATTCGGGGAAACTATTTTGGGCATTAGCTAAGGAGCCACCTAAGACTATGACTAAATTATTGGACAAAGCAGGGAAGATCATGAACGCCAAACAGGCAATGGTGGCTAAAGAATCCGTGAACCCCAAACCATCGGCTGATAAAACTATCGGTAAACAAGAAAAGAAGGATACAAAGGCCGACGAATAAAAAAAGTACGACGAGTACACGCCTCTCATGGTTGACACCCACCATATCCTAGAGGAAATCAAGGGAAGTAAAGACATTAGATGGCCAGGAAAGTTGAAGATACCAGCGAACAGGAGGGACAAAAGCAAAAATTGTGAATTTCATAAGTACCACGGTCACAATACAGACAATTGTATACCTTTGGAGAACAAGATCGAGAGCTTAATCAGGAGGGGTAAGCTATCCAGGTACATGGATAAAAGTAATCGATCTAATCTTGAGGAAAATAAAACCAGAAACGACCATAATCACATTGTCAGAGGGAAAATGACAAGAAGAAGGAAAGGGACGATGAATCGAATCTCCCAAAGAAACCGAAAGAGCCCTTACGTGATGTCGTCATGATATCTTTCAATTGTCATTTCATCGCACGAGGGGGGCAAATGGAGGAGAAGACCCTGCAGAAATAAAAGCCTACCTGAATGATGCCCAAGATTGGGCGCATACGCAAGTTAACCTGAGAGCCATTTCGGACAAATGACCCCGCAAGATAAACAAAGATAAACTGATTGTCGGATTTTCAAAAGACGACCTATCCGGGGAATTGTGTCCCCACGATGATCTTTTGGTCGACACCATGGTCATCCAAGAAAATCAGGTGTCCAGGATACTAGTAGATATAGGTAGCTCCGCAGATGTAATGTTCTAAAACTGTTATAAAAAATTTAAGCTTCAAGATATCGAGCTAACACCTTACCGACATCTGATTGGGTTTCTTAGGTGAAAAGATGTACCCACTAGGGATAGTGGAGCTGGAAGTCGTGGTGGGCACTTGGCCGATCAGTCGGACAGAGAAAATATATTTTTTTATCCTCGACAGGTATATACTTTTGGCCTACAATGTGGTATTTGGCAAGATCATCCTGAAGAACTTCGAATTCGTCACGTCTACAGTGCATCAATGCTTGAATTTACCAACTCACTTGGGAGTGGGAGTCTTCAAAGGCATCCAAAAGGTAGTGCGGGAGTGTTATTACATCTCAACAGACCAGGAAGAACAGAAGGAGTTGACGACCACCTAGCATATTGAAACTATCGATCCCCAAAATTGGTCAATGGGTAGCCTACTAAAGAGATTGAGACAGTCCCACTTGATGCCAATCATCCAGAATAAACGGTTCAAATTGGGTCATCCTTAAACCCACTTTTGAACAAGAGCTCGCATAATTCCTGTGGAAACATGAGAATGTATTAGCATGGAGCCATGAAGATATGCCCAACATAGATCGTGACTTTATGTGCCATGAGTTAAATGTGATGGAAGGAGCCAAGCCGGTTAAACAGAAACGGGGGGTTTTGACGTCGAAAAGAACCTTGCTATCCAATAGGAGGTCTGTAAACTATAGAAAGCTAACTTCATCGACGGCGTCAAGTATCTAGAATAGTTGGCTAACGTAGTCATGTACGCAAAAAGAATGACAATGGAGGATGTGCGCCGATTTTATTGATCTGAACAAGGCTTGTCCAAAAGATTATTACCCGTTGCCACGGATTGACTAGCTGGTTGATGCCACTGCAAGCCATAAGCTCAGCTTCATGGATGCATACTCTGGTTACGACCAGATAAAGATGAAGCCATCCAACAGAGAAAAAACATCCTTCATAACACACAAAGGTACTTGCTGTTATAATGTCATGACATTTGGCCTTAAAAATACAGGTGCCAACTACCAAAGACTGGTGAACAAAATCTTTGAAGATCAAATTGGGGTCAACATGGAGGTTTATGTGGAAGACATGCTCATTAAGAGCAAGGTAGCCCCTGACCACATTAAAGACTTGGGGCAAACCATGAAGCTGAACCCCACATTTTGACACATTTTGGCACATAGCGACTCCCGATTAAGCTTATGAAGCTTTGACTACTGGGCTAAGCTTAGTTTCATCCATGGGAGCCGACCACATTTTAGCACATGGCAACTCCCGATTAGTTTTCAACCATATGCTGGAGGTCTATGAAGCTAGGGAGGAGTCCATGGAATAATATTTAGCCATTATACGATAAAAGTTGGAAAGGTTCACAGAAGCAAAAATAGTACGGAACCCCAGGAAGGAGAATATTCGAGCAGATGCCCTGCCTAGGCTAGCCTCGGTAACCAGAATATCTTTAAGAAGGACGGTACCGATTGAAGTACTAACGCATAGGAGCACAAAGGAGAATAGCCTAAAAAATAGAGGTGAATCTAGGTCCATCATAGATGGACCCCGTACGGGCGTATATTGAAGGATGTTGTGGAGCCCATTCTGAAAGAGTGTCATTGGTCAAGCCTATAGCGACTTAAAGGCATTATTGGCTGACCATAAAGGTTGATCGCGTGAATTATGCGAAAAAATGCGATAAGTGCCAGAAGTACATAAAGATCCGCCATTCCCCTAGGGCTCCATTGATGCCAATTATGTCACCATGGCCATTCGCAATGTGGGGAATAAATCTGGTCGACCCATTACCAAGGACAAAAGGGCGATACATATACCTGGTGGTAGCGGTGGACTACTTTATGAAGTGGGTTGAGGTCAATCCTTGGTAGAAATTCCATATGAAAGGGTATTTTAATTTATTTGGAAGATGATCATATGTCGCTACAGCATGCCCTTCGTATTCATCACGGACCATAGCACGCAGTTTGATAACCAGGACTTTAAAGAATACTGTAGTAGATCGAATATTCAAAAACTACACTCTACACCGGGACATCCACAATGCAATGGCCAAACTGAGATCACCAACAGGACACTCTTAGCCAGGATTAAAAAGAGACTCGATGATGCAAAGGGGAATTGGATCAACAAACTCCATAGTGTGCTATGGGCTTACAGAACCACCCTATGGACAGCTATCGGAGAGACACCGTATATATTACCTTCGGCACGGAAGCGATCCTCCCACTAAAATAGGACTCTCCAGTCATAGAGTCCTCAATTTTGTTTCCCCAAAGAGTGATCTGGCAAGGAGGCTAGATTTGATCTATTGGAAGAGGTAAGAGAGAATGGAGCACTACGGGTGGCCCCCTACCAGCAAATGGGCAGCATGTTACTACAACCATCGTGTGAATCCAAGCAGTTTGAAGGAGGGGAACTACGTTCTCAAGAAGTTGATCTAAAAGAACAACAAGCTCAAGCCCAACTGGCACAAGCCATACCGGGTGACAAGCATTGTAAGGCTTGGGACTTACCGCATGAAACTCTGGAGGGCGATCAGTTCAAGAACCCTTGGAATTCGGAACACCTTAGGAAATACTATCATTAATATTTTAAACATTTCGTTTATATAGTTTGCATTATCTCAATTAATAAAATTACGTTTTCATCGATCATTTTATTATTTTATTTTCGGCATAAGATATAGTGAGATATACGCAACCATATCTAATTACATAAACTGCATTGCTCTTCTAAGAACAACAGACTACGAACAAACCCTTGTGAAAAACCTATTCTCATGAGTTTAAAGGCAAGGGACTCGGCTAAACCCTTGTACGACCTCATGGGCCGCGAACGAGAGGATTGTCCAAAATACTATACGACCTCACAAGTTGTGAACAATTGAACTTCTACAAACTTGTTCTCACAAGTTTGCCAAACCCTTATATGACCTCTCAGGCCGCGAACGAGGTGATCAGCCAAAAAATTATATGACCCCACGGGTCATGAACAGTTCAACTTGTATAAACTTATTCTCATAGGTTTGCGAACAACATAATCGGCCTAAAAACTTTGTACGACCTCTCGGGTTGCGAACAACGACATTAAATATCATTTAAATAATAAAGTTCTAATATTCTCAACAAGCATCTAACAACAAGATATATACAAGAAGATTGATAATCCACATTCAAGTAAAAAATATTTGATGCAAACAACAAAAACAGTTTCATAAATATTGTGCTAAAAACACAAACTCGTAACTGGGTAGATTAACGTAAAGAATGTCAAAATAAAAGGTAACATAAGAACAAGATTAACAACAGTTCAATCAAACATGATCGGGAGCAAGACTAGCAGCTGGGGGTTTACCACCTTTTTCATCGGCCAAGACTGCAACCTTTTCATTATCCCCTTGCCATTGACTCACCGTCTCAATGATATCAGGATAGTGGGTCATCACCCTCTTCTTCAACTCCTCTTACCCATCCAAAAAATAAACAAGGCAATCTATGGTGAACTCGATCGAGGACTTATAAGGTTCAACAGTTATCACTCCAGAAGAGGCAATAGCGTTACGAGCATCCTGCAACTCCGCAACAAGGTAGCCTTTTCTCACTCAAACTTCTCTTGCTCAGCGGCTAGAGCTTCATTTAAACTCCAAATTTTATCATCATCAGTGTCAAATTTTTCCTTAAGGGTGGCATTCTCGCTTTCCACCTTGCTAAAGTCCTCAGTCCTTGCCATTAACTAGTCATCATCTCTCCTGCAGATCAAAAGATATATTATCGTGCCCGACTTTTAGTGTCTTGTTCTCCTCGGCTAGCTCATTATAGGCCATATGATTCACCAACGACTTCTCTCACAGAACAATGCATGCCATGAACGTCTGGAGAATATATAGAAAGTGGTTAAGACACAACAATCAACACTAAGTTATAATAAACAACTAAGAAAGGATCATACGACTGACAACCTATGTTGCGCCAAGGTTCATAAGGAATCTGGGTTAGAACATCTCAGGAACTCAAAATCCTTTATATGATTGCGATTACCGAACAGATGTAATACCCCGTATTTTTGTGATATTTATTTATGGGATTAATTGAATTAAATTGGATATTAAATGAGAATTAATTCGGATAAAATACTAACGAGATGTGAGTTGGTATTTGATTATAATGGGTATTATTTGATTATAATGAATATAGAATATATTGAATTTGTCGTGAAATTGAAATACGGCAATTTGGAAATTTTGTTGGGACGCGTGTAACAGTCGCGTCAGGAATATAATTATTTAATTAAAAAGTGAATTTTATTTTTATCAACCATATGGTCATTTTGAGTGCGCCAACGTGTCCGGAAGGGTCGAAATAGTCAGAAAACACTAGCCGGGGGTTTAGTTTGGGTCCCGGGGCATTATTGGGCCATACCGGCAACATAAAAGGGTATTTTGGTAATTTTGAAAATTGGGGATTTATGACCAACGAATTTTGGGAGTTTAATATTAGGATATTAATGACCCACTAACCCATTACCAACACTTAAGTGATTAGAGGGCAACGGGAGTTAGAGGAGGAAGTTAGAGAGAGTTTCCAAAGAGAAAACACAACCTCCATCTTCAACCTTCAACCTTGGGAGAAAAAGAGAGAGAACAACCTTCATCAATTCAACATCAAATTCAGAGAGTAATCCAAGGCAAGTGGTTTAATTACGTTAATTTCAAGAGAATGTTCCTTCCATGATTAGAAAATTATATAATCGCATTGTATTGGAAGATTTATAAAACCCATGAGATTGGAGTTATAAATTCAGATTTTGATATAGGGTTGCATGTAGAATTGTTACTGGGGGATTGAACTAAAAGAATTACTACTCTTTATGTTTCAAAAACATATTTATTTATGTAAATTTATGATTTTATATTTTAGGGTTCTTACTCATAAGATTTGGGGAAAAACTTTGGGAGATTTGATAATTGGGTGTTGTTTAGGGGGATTCAATCCCATATATATGTTAAAATACGACCTAAGTATGTTTATAAATGATTAGAAACCTTGAAATACCGTTGGAATGATGTTTAGATGAGTTTAGAGGTGAAGAAAATTGGGAAAAACGAGATAGGAGAATTCTGGGCTCGAAATTGTCACTTCGTTAGAAGGCCTGCCCAGGTCGTTCAAACGAGCTCATTCGAACGAGCTTCTAACGAGTTGACAGTTTGACTTCTAACGAGTGGGATGTTCGTTCGATGCCTTTCGTTTGAATGAGATCTCGTTAGATGCCCACTTCGTTCGAACGAACTCTCGTTCGAACGAGACTTCTAACGAGTTGACAGATTGGCCTTTTTGGCCTGATTTGATTTCTAATGTCTCGTAACCTGGTTTATTGGTAGAGATAACATTTCCGTGATGACTAATTGATATAGTTGGGATATTTGGGATATATTGAGGAGTAAAATATATAAGTGTGATTTGAACCAAATGAAAATTGTGGATTAGGACGTGAGTGACTAATTACGATGTGAGAATAATTGACGATTTAAATGTTAGTATTAACCGGGGATATGTGAATTGCGTAACATTATAAGTTAGTATAAGAATGAGAACTATACCACTAATAAATTATAGTAATTACTAAGATGTGTGCATGCTTAGTATATGTATATGATTTTATGTGTATGACATACCTACCATACTTGCTATCACGGGAGGTTTATGTTCGCTCAGGGCCATCTAATCTTTGTGTGCCCGGATTTAGATTGGTACCTCGAGGACATAGTTCATGAGAATGACTTATTTGTGAGTTAATAAGTCAGCTGACTATGTAGCGTAGGTATGTACGTGACCCATGGATATGTTGAATTATGTTCGCCTCCATTTTTGTGTGTTGTGCTTATTCTAACAATTCCTGAGAGATTCGGAATTTGTAATCCTTATGTATGTATCGGGATGGATAGCAGAGTATGTGTGCACCACAGCTTAGCCTCGGGGTGCTTATATTGTATATTTATGATGTGAATAATATACGGTTAAATGAAAAGGAATTGTTATGTTTAATTGCGAGTATGATTGTAGTAACGTCTTGATAAAGATAAAAAGGGATAACCTGCTGTGAAATGGTAATGCTGATAATTGAGAATCCAAGTTTAAGTAAAGCTATCTATTTAAGTGATAACATTGGGAATTCATATTGTGAATTGAGTAGGAAGGTTAGAACTTATGTCGGTTTAGTTAGATATGAGAATCACTTGAATGGGTACGGTACGTTAGGAGTGCACAATTAGTCGAGAGGTAAGTATTTCATGTGAGAGCACGTCCTAACATGTATTTTGCATTCATTGTTTTAATGTTATTAAAGCACTTGCTGTTTTTAAAATACTCTCCACTTTCGGGCTCTGACCCGTTTGCTTTCAAATCTACTTTTTGTAAAAACCTTTTTAGGTGCCCAGCCACAAGGACACCATGCATAGGAATTATATTCAGGTGACGAGCTGTAGCTGTTGTGGAAGTTACAGGGCCTTGATATTAGACGCCTCATTTTCTAGTCTTGACTCCATATTTAGTTTCATCATTTGTAGGGCATGTCGCCCATTTCTATTAGAGACTTTTTATATTTCAGTTATTCAGACTTTGGTTTGTAATTAATTCAGGATGCAGACTCGTTTTATTTATTTCCATATTGGGATTGTTATGAGGAGTATTTCCTCTACACCCATTATTACTTGTTGATTTCAATATTGGGACTTTATTGTGTATGGTTATGTTATTCTTTTATTCTTCGCTTACTTCATGTTAATCAGATTTAATTTAAAAATTGGCAGCTCGATTTTTAAATACTAGGTGGTTAGTAATCTTAAAAAAAAAATGTATTCGACAGTGATGCTATTAACTAAACCAACTTGGCATTTTGTATTAATTTTAATAAAGGAGTAGCTACCCGGTATTTAATTAGTCGGGGTGTCACAGGTGGTATCAGAGTCAGGTTCTAGTGTCCTTTAGGATATGTTCGGCTTAATATGCTTCCAGCGTAATTCTCTTTGATGTAGAGCCCTATGTTTAGGATTGTTGATTCCTTTAGTAAAATTTCGTTCTCCTGCTATGATGTATATGATAGCGAATCGTATTGCGATCGGGTGTATTCGTGTGCCGAACAATGTAGTACGTCAGGCGAAGACAGTTGGGTGAACAGCAGGAGGCAAATATATATTGAGGTTAATTGATTTATTTAAAGAAGGATGACCGTAGTTGAAGTCACCGATATTATGGCACGGAAGTCCTGGATGATATAGAAGGCTAAGGAGCGACTTGAGACTTCCGGGTACAGTTATAGTAGAAATGGGGTCAAATTAGACACATCCAACAAGGTTGGAATGGGAGAGAAAGAGTTAGGTGTAACATTGAAGAGAACCAGCAGTAGCAATACTCGAAAGGCGAAGACGACATGTGCTAGCCAAACGAACGCAATGTATCCAAAGGCTTGGACTTGTGTCGGAGTATGGCCAATCGAGAGTGAAAATTTGAGGGAAAAATTTTTCTTGTCTCGTGAGAGCGGAGTTTCAATGGGGAGAAACAATCACCACACTTATAAGTGGAATGTGACGTTGAGAGAAGGCGTACACGAATGGTTTGACCATAAGTTCCTTGATCAGATGTTTAGGATGAAAACCGAATGTCGTTCTGAACTCACACGAGAGGTCCGGACAGAGGTCACTTTGTGAGAAGAAATAAAATTATTTAGGGAACCCTACACCGGGTGAAGTAGGTGAAACGGAGAAGGGGATATTAAAGAGAGAATGTATATAGAAGAATTGCTAGTCTTCTGGCAGAATTCTGCTTGGACGGTTAAAGCAAATGGTATTGCCGCATAGTGTTAATTTGGAGGTAAACATCCCCGGGTGGGGAGATATAAGAATCGAAGGCTTTATATATAAAGTAAGACGGGGGAAAACAGTGTTGGTGAAGCACCACAATGGGAAGACCCAACGGAGGACCAGTTAAAATGATTCGGATAGCTGAATTACTACCGGGCAAGGGTGATTTCAGTGAGAGATGTAGAAATTAGTAGCGTGTTCCTTAGGGCCGTCAAAACTAAGTGAACAACGGAGATAGTCGTCTGAGTCGAGACTACCAACGTCCGAGAGATGGACCACCTTAATATGATTTGTGAGACAAAAGATAAGTGGAGTATGTGTAGAGGTACCTTGTGGGAGTGAAAACCCGTACATTATCAATGTTTCCCGATAAAAGAGTAGGGATCAAGGTATTGTGCCTGGCGAGGGCAACAGTTATTGAAATATCCGGTTTGGGACAGACATGTGTGGTAAGTCCAGGAAACATTTGAGCAGCCGGGACGATTATTAGGATAGAAGTATGAGTTATATCCTCAGATGGGTATGCATGTTATTTGTGGCATGAATGAGATACTACATTTGTTGCAATTGTATTTTCACTTGAGAGTCGAGTTTAGTGAGTATAGCAGTAATTTTTATTATATATAAGAACATTTTCCCTGATAGTGTGGGGGTTACTTTTATTGTCATCCACGGAGGATGAATGGGTATATTAATAGCGGTCTATGCTTTATCGAAAGTACTCATTTTAGTGTTGTGTTATACGAGTATGATGTGATTTCAATTATTGTTTTATATATATGATTGTACCGATAGTGTGATGGTATTACAAGTTTATCGAAGTTACTACCTTGGGGTAGAATGTTTTGGTTCTGGAGAGGCCCCATGTGTGAGAGGGTCGGGCTCAAAATTGTACTATTGTATATATATGTATATATATATATAAATATTGCTGTGATTTCAAAGTATAATGGTCTTGGATATTTAATCCCAGTATGCGTAGGGATTTCATTATTATGAGTCGTATGTAATTGATTTACTAGTCAACAAAGAGTTAGTTGGTTTTTATAATTAACGATAGAGAGGTCGTAACAAAAAGAGTGCATTGTTTTATCACCCGTTAGAGATTTGGAAGTTTATACTCATAGTTGTGTGTCTGGGGACAGGAATTTGAGGGTTTCAAATATCTCGTATGTTGTATATGAAATGTGATTTCCATCACTGTAAAGAGAAAAGTGTCTTTCAGAAGGAGTTCTTTGTTTATGTATAATTACGAACTGAGATGCAACTTTGTTGTTAAAAGACGAGAGTGTAGGGGTACATATTATGGACAGGGCTTAACGGATTCCGATGACCAACAATGTTAGGTAGTAGTGTATCGGGGGGGCTCCTTATTTGGATTTCGCTTTGCGAGACACCCCACGTATGAAACTTATCGTAAGGTTGGTAGTAAGGAAATGTGTGGTCCTTCGTTCATGATTTGGATACCTCTATCGTTATGGGAGTACGTAGTTATAATGGGAAGTTACAAGGAGTAAATTATGATGTACGGCCATTAGAGCCAGTTGTTAGTAAATTACGATATAAGTACTAATAATGTTGGTTTTGTCACGGCGTGTTGAAGGACGCACCGAGGATATGGAGGATTTAGGATTTCTAATTCAGAAGCGATTGAGAACACCCAAGTGGTATAGCACCGTTGTATTTACAGTGACAATAAAGAGTTTGGGATTTGTATGAAGCGTATATAATGTTTAAAAACCGTATGGTTGGGTTATAAGGGGCATAGACATCTTGATTCGCTAAAGTGTAAATCAAAGGAAGAGGGAACATAGACGGGTGAGATTATTACTTATGAGATTAAACGTCATAAGAAAAGGTGTAAGTGAATATCATGTGTAGTCAGTGTAGCACGTTCAAACTTGGAGAAAAGGAAGTAGAAAGCCATTTAATAAAGGGATATCTCTTGAGAAGGCAAATAAATTATTATGAACAATTTGGAGTAGAGTTCCGATCAATCGAATGTTGAGGGTGACTCAAGAGTAAATAGAATGAGGATATCAATCAGGTATAAAGTCCAGATATACACAAAGTGGTGAAAAGTGTAAAGGTCCAAACTTTTGGTATTCGTCGGGAGAATAAGATCATTAAGTATCATTTAACGGGGAAAATTTTATGTGAATATCGACACTGAAAGAGGCATAGTAAGTAGTAGAACAGTTGGGGTTAGATGATCAATCAAATAATTTTGTATCAAGACGACGATTCCAAGAATGGGAGGGTCAAGTTGGAGAATTTTCTTGAGAGGTAGCCAACTTATTGATAAGTACTGAGTTCCTTCAATTATGTGGGATATGTTGTCCAGAAGGAGAGAAATTGTTATATACTTGGGGTGATTTACACTATTAGATAGTGAACACGTCGGTACGTGGTTTGACGTAGTACTATTTAGAACTGGGATGGGATCCCCGAAATCCACCTTTAACGTGGGGTAACAAGAAGTAGAGGAAATACGTTTCACTTGGACTAGGCTGTATCACATATGGCCCGAGGTGTAGGCGCAAGGTGATTGGCGACTGGTGGGCTGTATAAAAGAATGTTGAATTCATTTCGATATTTTTATTTCCAAATCGAGAAACTAGTAAGCAAGGTACATTGTGGTAATGGGAAGAAAATATTATCTAATAGTAGAGCTGGGTGAAACCACCCGTATCTATTTTATTGTGGACAAGGTGCTTACAAAGGTTTGTGTGACACCAACAGGTTGAAGCGGTTTTCCCTTGTGTAAAAGTCACAACGTCGGGATATTTCAAGGAATGGACAAGCGTAGTCAGATGTGTTATTGATTCATCCCAGGATGGGAGTTTGGAGTTTTGATTAACGCGGGAGTTAGTAGTGAGGTGCGGACTCACAATACTAATAAAAATAATGCGGCTAATGATGTATAGGCTATTCTTATTCGAATGTGGTTTAATAAGAGCACAACGTGAGGTGCATTTATCGAAGATTATTCTGATAAGGTATCAAGTATGTTAAACAAGCTTATTGTGAAGCGAGGGTTTTAGTGATTTGGGCTTTTCTTTATACTTGTTTTGAATACTGGAGGATACCTAAATTTTTCCAGGTGTGCCTTACTTATCCGAATTTCAGGTGGAAATTCTGTTATTAGGGGGGAAGTATGTAATACCCCGTATTTTTGTGATATTTATTTATGGGATTAATTGAATTAAATTGGGTATTAATTGAGAATTAATCCGGATAAAATACTAACGAGATGTGAGTTGGTATTTGATTATAATGGGTATTATTTGATTATAATGAATATTGAATATATTGAATTTGTCGTGAAATTGAAATACGACAATTTGGAAATTTTGTTGGGGCGCGTGTGACAGCCGCGTCAGGAATATAATTATTTAATTAAAAAGTGAATTTTATTTTTATCAACCATATGGTCATTTTGAGTGCGCCAACGTGTCCGGAAGGGTCGAAATAGTCAGAAAACACTAGCCGGGGGTTTAGTTTGGGTCCCGGGACATTATTGGGCCATACCGACAACTTAAAAGGGTATTTTGGTAATTTTAAAAATTGGGGATTTATGACCAACCAATTTTGAGAGTTTAATATTAGGATATTAATGACCCACTAACCCATTACCAACACTTAAGTGATTAGAGGGCAACGGGAGTTAGAGGAGGAAGTTAGAGAGAGTTTCCAAAGAGAAAACACAACCTCCATCTTCAACCTTCAACCTTGGGAGAAAAAGAGAGAGAACAACCTTCATCAATTCAACATCAAATTCAGAGAATAATCCAAGGCAAGTGGTTTAATTACATTAATTTCAAGCGAATGTTCCTTCCATGATTAGAAAATTATATAATCGCATTGTATTGGAAGATTTATAAAACCCATGAGATTGGAGTTATAAATTCAGATTTTGATATAGGGTTGCATGTAGAATTATTATTGGGGGATTGAACTAAAAGAATTACTACTCTTTATGTTTCAAAAACGGATTTATTTATGGAAATTTATGATTTTATATTCTAGGGTTCTTACTCATAAGATTTGGGGAAAAACTTTGCGAGATTTGATAATTGGGTGTTGTTTAGGGGGATTCGATCCCATATATATGTTAAAATACGACCTAAGTATGTTTATAAATGATTAGAAACCTTGAACTACAGTTGGAATGATGTTTAGATGAGTTTAGAGGTGAAGAAAATTAGGGAAAACGAGATAGGAGAATTCTGGGCTAGAAACTGTCACTTCGTTAGAAGGCCTGCCCAGGTCATTCGAACGAGCTCGTTCGAACGAGCTTCTAACGAGTTGACAGTTTGACTTCTAACGAGTGGGATGTTCATTCGAACGAGATCTCATTAGATGCCCACTTCGTTCGAACGAGACTTCTAACGAGTTGACAGATTGGCCTTTTTGGCCTGATTTGATTTCTAATGTCCCGTAACCTGGTTTATTGGTAGAGATAACATTTCCGTGATGACTAATTGATATAGTTGGGATATTTGGGATATATTGAGGAGTAAAACATATAAGTGTGATTTGAACCAAATGAAAATTGTGGATTAGGACGTGAGTGACTAATTACGATGTGAGAATAATTGACGATTTAATGTTAGTATTAACCGGGGATATGTGAATTGCGTAACATTATAAGTTCGTATAAGAATGAGAAGTATACCACTAATAAATTATAGTAATTACTAAGATGTGTGCATGCTTAGTATATGTATATGATTTTATGTGTATGACATACCTACCATACTTGCTATCACGGGAGGTTTATGTTCGCTTAGGGCCATCTAATCTTTGTGTGCCCGGATTTAGATTGGTACCTCGAGGACATAGTTCATGAGAATGAATTATTTGTGAGTTAATAAGTCAGCTGACTATGGAGCGTAGGTATGTACGTGACCCATGGATATGTTGAATTATGTTCGCCTCCATTTTTGTGTGTTGTGCTTATTCTAACAATTCCTGAGAGATTCGGAATTTGTAATCCTTATGTATGTATCGGGATGGATAGCAGAGTATGTGTGCACCACAGCTTAGCCTCGGGGTGCTTATATTGTATATTTATGATGTGAATAATATACGATTAAATGAAAAGTAATTGTTATGTTTAATTGCGAGTATGATTGTAGTAACGTCTTGATAAAGATAAAAAGGGATAACCTGCTGTGAAATGGTAATGCTGATAATTGAGAATCCGAGTTTAAGTAAAGCTATCTATTTAAGTGATAACATTGGGAATTCATATTGTGAATTGAGTAGGAAGGTTAGAACTTATGTCGGTTTAGTTAGAAATGAGAATCACTTGAATGGGTACGGTACGTTAGGAGTGCACAATTAGTCGAGAGGTGAGTATTTCATGTGAGAGCACATCCTAACATGTATTTTTCATTCATTGTTTTAATGTTATTAAAGCACTTGTTGTTTTTAAAATACTCTCCACTTTCGGGCTCTCACATGTTTGCTTTCAATTCTACTTTTTATGAAAACCTTTTTAGGTGCCCAGCCACAAGGACACCATGCATAGGAATTCTATTCAGGTGACGAGCTGTAGCTGTTGTGGAAGTTACAGGGCCTTGATATTAGACGCCTCATTTTCTAGTCTTGACTCTATATTCAGTTTCATCATTTGTAGGGCATGTCGCCCATTTCTATTAGAGACTTTTTATATTTCAGTTATTCAGACTTTGGTTTGTAATTAATTCAGGATGCAGACTCGTTTTATTTATTTCCATATTGGGATTGTTGTGAGGAGTATTTCCTCTACACTCATTATTACTTGTTGATTTCACTATTGGGACTTTATTGTGTATGGTTATGTTATTCTTTTATTCTTCACTTACTTCATGTTAATAAGATTTAATTTAAAAATTGGCAGCTCGATTTTTAAATACTAGGTGGTTAGTAATCTTAAAAAAAAAATGTTTTCGACAGTGATGCTATTAACTGAACCAACTTGGCATTTTGTATTAATTTTAATAAAGGAGTAGCTACCCGGTATTTAATTAGTCGGGGTGTCACAACAGATCAGTGGCATTCTTGGCATGGTAGAAGATGGAGTCCTGGTTAGCCTTTAGGTCCTCATAAGTGACCTTATGTTCTGCGTTGAACTCAAACTCAAGGACTTTACCATATCGAGAAGTATGACTTGGACCAAAAGCGTGAACTGGCCCAGAAGTACGACCAGGTGCCCTCATCAACTTGCGTAGAGGTTGTCTATCCTCATTTTCATCCCTAGATATCTTATCTCCAACTGAAGGATATATGGGATCTTTGCTTTTCACCCTGAAAGTAACTTCAACATCCTTATGCTAAGCAACTTGGTCGGTTGTCTTAGAAGCAACAGCTTGCTCGGCCCCAGTTTGTTTTTGCCAAGCACCAACTCTTTTTTTCCTGGCCAAAGCTAGGGCTTTGCGATCAATGGGATGAGGTGACATTCCCAACGTCTCTTCTGTGGATGCTCCTCTACACCTAGAAAAAGAGGAGTAGATGGATCAACATACAGACTTAAAGTTAACTTGATAAATAGTGGGGTGCCGGTATAACTTGCGTACTTCAAAGCTTCCTTCCCCACCTGCAAGTTGCTCACCCATGTCAAGATGGGTCTCGTGCACCACACACCCTTCCAAGGGAACCTCAAACTCTAATGGATTAAGACCACCAGGAGGAGGAGTATGATACCCGACAGATATAAATTTCTCAACGAAAAACAAATCTTCAAACTTATGAGGCTTCTTCTCGCAGTACGTCTCAACATGGTCAACCAAAGACCTGACAAGCTTGGGGGCTAGTTTCACTGAAATCAACAAACATAATGGAAATATCATAACAACAACCAAAAAAGGAGCAATCAAATGGTAGGATATATTTTTACCTATGTTATTGGGTTCATTCTCCCTGGGGACCCTACATGATCTATCCCGCTCATGGGACCTAAATTCCCAATCTCCTTTAATGAAGAATACTGGCCTTTCAATCTATGATTGCTAGTTTGGACTACTGTAACCATCCTATATTCAGACTTTGGGGGGGGGGGGGGGAATAATAATACCCCAGGGTTTTAGCTTTGTCTTTCAAACCACGAACATACCTAAAGATGTCCTCGTCAAATGAAAACTTGTTCTCAGCTTTCTAAGCATCATAGCCCCTAGTATAATCCTATAGGCGTTGGTGGCAGTTGAGTAAAAGTCACACCATAACCCCTCAGAATATAACGAATGGTAGGATGAAGAGGCAGCCTCAGCCCCACTTGGACAACTCAAAAAGGGAGGCAAATCTTATCGGCGTCCCTCACAGAATAACACCTCTCTGAGATATTAGGCAGTATAGTTTGAATGGCAATAGGGAGGGAACACTTTTCTCTCAACCCATCAAGCTCCTCCTCAGTGACAGTGCACTGATACCATCGAGCATTAGTCTCAGCAGGATTATAAGTATTAGAGGGTCCGGAATGACCCTCTTCCTCCTTATCCGTAGCCTCATTATGGGACCCATCAACAGGGGAATAGACGAATGGGGATGAACATTCTCAGGCCTAACGCCATCTGCCCTATCAGTAGCATCCTCCTCAAAAAGAGAATCAAGATCAGTGGGGTTCATGGACACAATATTCACGCAATTACCCTCAGTGGAAGCGGGTATAACAAGGATGGTAGCAGAAGTGTCTAACACATGAGAATGAATCTAAGGAACCCCAGGATCAGCCGAAGAGCCACAACTTGAGGGAGTCATGGGTGTGTAACAAGGGTGACTAAACTTTTCCTCCGGTCTAACCATTTGTAAGGGGTGAGGAAACCTCCTCTCAGTGATACCAAGGCGTTCCGACTCAAGTTCGTGAATAAAATTGAAAATTCGTTGGACGTGTGGGGGAAAACTCATAAGAACTCTTATCGTTATTTGCTGAACCTAGGCCAACCAACTCAATGGTCGTCTAACGCCACAATCTCCAAACAACAGCAAAATACCAACTAACAAATTGAAGAACGGAGAAACCCTAACAAATATTGGAAGGCGTGGTGGATAAAATTAATTAATTGCAAGATAAGCTACGAAAGACAGGGAAGAAACCTCATAAATACTTTTGGCGGCAAAATGAACGATCCCTCAAGAATGCCAGAGTAACGCTTGAATATCTCCCTATCTCTTTAGCTCCATGCAAATATCAAAGTGACGATGAATGGGATGTGTGGTGTGAATTTATACTTTTTGAAAAAGAGAGTGAAAAGACGCAGCAGACTAAACATCGGAAAATCTGCATAAATGAAACGTCAGCACAGAGTATCTGTGCATATGTCCTGTCACCATCATTACAAAGATGACGCTTCAGCTACTTGATACGTATCCTTGAAATTTTTATAAACCCTAAAGGCAATCTGCACAACTTAGGACGACCCAAAGTGAGCCGACCACAAACGCCTTGATACGAGTAGCATATAACACCTCATCCAATCACCTTGCGTCGAATTGCAAAGTTCGTGCAAGAGGTTTTGGGGGCTTTATGTTATACCCATATAATCCCAAAGTTGAATAAAATCCAAATGCCAAGAGAATTAATAATGTGTTCGGCTCCACTCCAAAATGAGACCGGCTCAGTGATAATCCGCTCGACGTACCTACTTGACAGTTGTCCCATCCATGTAAATAAAGTTGGACACACCATACGTTCCTATGGGTGCCTACACACTGAACATCCCTCATCAATCACGTGGGGATAATAAGAACGTGGTTGTTATGAATTAGTTACCCATGCCCCTATCAATGACATCAACCCATGATCCAAGGCATAATAGTTTGTTATTTTTGATAAACATATATATATTCAGGTGTAACTGCCCGACTTATAAGGGCAATCCACCCGTCCCCTTGATATTCGCCATGAATCATCTATAAATAGGGCACTAACCCACTTAAGAAGAGGACTCTCGTTGGAATCCTCTCAATCATCGAGTCGTAATAGCAACCCTAATTGTAATTTTGGCAATAGTGCAATAAAATCATAGTAACACCGGGGACGTAGGTTTTCTTGAGCCACCGAACTATGTAAAACCCATTGTATTTTTTCTGTCTCTCATCCCATTCTCTATTATTGTTATTTCTCTTTTCATTGATTAATCTATTATTTGTTGTCTCTATTTCTGAACATTTATAATAGGTGTGCAAATGAAATAGAAAATCTTGGAATACCATAATGGATATAAGTGAGAGGGTGTTTTAGGATTTTCGGTCACTCACCCAGACCAGAACGTGCTCTGCGTTAGGCCTGTCAATGGATCGGATTTTATCCGAATCCGAATCCGAATCCGAATCCGATCCGTTTACACGGATTTGGATCACCCCTTGAAATCCGATTACCCGATTATCCGATTACCCGATTACCTGTTTATTAAATGGAGCGGATTTGGATTCATATGATCCGATCCGTTAATAATCCGATCCGTTTAATATATATCTATATATATAATATTTTTAATTAATATATATATTGTATTTAGAAATTTATTAATATTTTAAATATATATTTTAATAGTTATTTATAATAGTCCTATATTAATATATATTGCATTTATTTATAATAGTAATTTATATTATAATAGTTATTTAAATATATTTTTGAAATATATATTATAATAGTTATTTATAATATATATTGTATTTTGAAATTTATAATAGTTATTTATAATATTATAATCGGATCGGATCGGATAAACGGATCGGATTAACGGATTCTTAACGGATTCGGATAATCGGATTCGGGTTTGGATAATCGGATAATCGGATCGGATCCGAATCCGTTTAACATAAACGGATTCGGATTTGGATTGGCCTGATCCGGTCCGAATCCGACCCGTTTACAGGCTGCGTCGTTGCATGTACGGAGAGAGAGAGAGAGAGAGCATGCTAACCAGTCTGGAGTCGTACAACAATTTATTACCAATTTTTTCTTTGTTTTCTCCTCACATTTTCATTCTCTCCAGCTCTCTCATGTAACCCTACTATGTACCTGTAAGAACCTCTCTCTCTCTGTATATATAATATATGTATATCTCCGAAGAAGCACATTTCCGTTTATCTATGGTTTTGGAGTTATCCGAAGAAACACATTTCCGTTTATGTTTACATGAAGCTCCATCTAACATATTTATATTCCTATCTTTTTTCAGCAAAAATTGAACAACTAACTAACACAGACAAGTAATATTGCTAATTAAATTAAATATTATAATCTCAATGTTGAAAATATGAGAGAGAGACTAATTGATGATCTAATTGAGTAAACTGTGTAAGACCACCTCAAATCAATTCTTAAATGTGTCTCCAGTTAGGTTAAAGGTTGAGTGCATAAACATTCAAAACTTAAAGCTGAAAGCTTCAAATGTTCTCTTTCTCCTTGAATGAGCTTAGAAACTATCCCATTTCTTACTTTGAGCCTGTTGGACTTAATATCTCACGTATCCATATGCTCTGTTTCTGCAACTAACTAGTGTTCATTTAAAAATCCTCCACTTTTAGATAATTAGAATAAGGGGCTTTTGGGAAAAGGAAGTGTAAAAATAGGACATTCCACATCATTTTATAAATTTAGTCACTCTACTAAAAACACCACGAAAAATGATTAATATGCCATTTGACAACTCAAACAAAAAAAAACCCATTAAATTTTTTAAAAGTCCATAACTTCAAATCTACAAATCCAAAATTCACGAAATTTATATATTTGTAATCTACTCGACGATCTATCCAACAACACTCATATTTGATATTGTTTGACAAAAAAGTCGAAACCGATAAATTTACTATTTCACTTAAACCTCCCTTTTTTCCGGCGAACAAAATATTTTTTCTGGCAAAAAACCTTCTTCTCCGGCGCTGGCAATGGTGCCGCTGGCGCGGACCAATAAAATGAAAGAAATAGATGAAGGGAGAGTGAAACGAGGAGAGAGAAGCAATCCGGTGAGAATTCCGGTGGTCTCCGGCGAGGATTCCGGTGGATGGAGTGGGGTGGAGGTGGGGTTATGAGTTTATTTTTAGAATGAGTTTTAAATGAGTAGGACTAAGGGTATAAATATAAATACCTCTTTAACTAAAACAAATGAAATTACAGGTTTTGTGTACTCCTAACTCTAAAGGGACCACACGAATAAATGTTATTATACCACAGGGACTAGATTTATAACCCTGAAAACAACTGTCCAAAAAATCCAAATATAAAAAGGAACATGACCTTGACCTTAATTCTTTTTAGAATAACAAAGTTTAGATCTTTCCTTCTTATGCAAAGTTTGAGGTACTTGGTTTGTAGTTATAGTATTTTGAACCACATGTCCTCTCATATCAGCTGTTTATCGTGTTTTGATTGGTAGACAGTTCAAGTGATCAAGAGTTATGTTTGTTGTTTCTTTGTATCTCCACAGTTTTTGCTCAGGGTAATATGGAAGGACAAAATTGTCAGAACACATCATTGGCTCTTGAGGGGAATGGCAGTGATTTTTCTCAGTTATCTGAAAACCAGCGCTACATTGTGGCAGCTGGAAGGAATGGGATCCATTATGTTCCTCACACCTTAACTCAGTGGATTCATTCTCACCCAACGTCTCACGATTATGTTGAGTTTCTTGCAGAAAGTGGGGTCTCTAATATCCAAGCAGGAACATCCTACAACTCTGGCATGCTATCTAATTTTAATCCTGTTGATTCTTCACTCTACACGGATGATCAAAAGGTCTGAATCATTTATTTGTATGCTTGACTGCAAGAATCACGAATCTTCAGAAAATGTAGCAGGTTTCTTGTGCTGAGAGGAGGATGGATTTGTGTGTGGTCATGGTGTGTGGGCGCGGTGTGGTTACTAATATCTGTGATTTTTACATTTTTGTTTATTTAATTTTTATAGGTTTGGTCTCCTGTAGAATAATGTGTATAGTTTGCTCCCTTGGCCAGCCCCTCCTTGCGTTAGACATATGACACGATAACACAAAATTATCAATTAATGAATCATATTGCCATACACTAGAATATCTTACAATAAAAGGAAGAAGAGAGAATATATATAACCTACTACAACCACATAATAATAATAGGAGAAGGGAAAATACTAAAATACCCTCAATGCTAAATAAAACTCTAATACCCCCCCTCAAACTCACGATGCTGCAGCGAGAAGCATTGAGAGTTTGCCAACCAAAAACGAAAACGCTGAACTGGATGAGACTTCGTAAACAAATCAGCTATCTGTGCGGAAGAAGAAACAAAAGGCAAAGTGATGGCGCCATGCGTAAGATGATGACGAGTAATATGACAATCAATCTCAATGTGCTTAGTCCTCTCATGAAAAACTGAATTGTGAGCAATCTGAATAGCACTCTTATTATCACAGTACATAGGAGTGGGCTGAGAAAGAGAGACACCCATATCTGCAAGTAACCGATGCAGCCAAACAACTTCGCGAGTGGTAGAAGCCATAGCACGGTACTCGGCTTCCGTGGAAGACACAGAAACAACAACTTGCTTTTTGCTCTTCCAAGAAACAAGAGAATCACCCAGAAACACACAAAATCCAGTAACTGATTTGCGATCTGCAGGATCACCGGCCCAATCAGCATCAGAGTATGCACGCAGCTCCAAAGAAGAAGATGAAGGAAGTAAAAGACTCTGAAATCGAGTACCTCTCAAGTATCGCAATATACGATGAACAGCTGCCCAATGACCTGTAGTAGGAGCAGTAACAAACTGACTAACAACATGAGCTATATCTGGACGAGTAATAGTGAGATAAACCAAGCTGCCCACAATAGTGCGATATAAGGTGGGATCAGGCAAAAGAACACCATCATACGGGGAAAGATGAACATTAAGCTCCAAAGGGGTATCAACAATCTTAGTACCAGTGAGGCGAGCACGCTCAAGAATGTTCCCGATGTACTTAGATTGTGAGAGAAGATAACCCTTTGGAGAATGATCAACCTCAATACCTAAAAAGTAACGTAGGGGCCCCAAATCCTTCATCTCAAAACAACGAGATAATTCAGACTTCAACGTTGTAATTCCACCATCATCATCCCCAGTAATAATCATATCATCCATACAAAGAGACCAGAATACGACCACCGGAGGTGCACCTGATAAAGAGAGCTGAATCATTCTCACTTGGAATGAACCCAAGAGAGGTAATCACGGCAGTAAACTTCTCAAACCAAGCCCGTGGTGCCTGTTTGAGACCATATAAGGCTTTCTTAAGCCTACAAACTTCACCAGGACCATGTGGAACACCCGGAGGAGGAGTCATATAAACCTCCTCATGAAGATCACCATTTAAGAACGCATTTTTAACATCCATTTGCGATATATGCCACTGACGAACAGATGCAACAGCAATAAGAGTACGAATAGTAGTCAATTTCGCAACAGGAGCAAAGGTTTCGTCATAATCCATACCATATTGCTGAGAAAAACCCTGAGCAACCAATCTTGCTTTGTACCGCTCAATTGACCCATCTGACCTGGTTTTGATTTTATATACCCAACGAGATCCAATTGCCCGCTTACCAGCAAGTAAGGGGACCAAACTCCAAGTATCTGTCTGATGCAAAGCAGAGAGTTCCTCAGCCATAGCCTGTTGCCAAAGAGGATCAAGAACTGCCTCTTTATAAGACGAAGGCTCAAAAAGGCAGTGAACAGAGGATAGAAATGAAGCAAAAGAATCAGAATAACAAGAATAAACAAAATCTGGTGACTGAGTGGACTTACGTGGACGTTTTGGATAGCGAGAAGGAGGTTCCACCATTTCAGCAGGTGCTTGGGTGGCCACACGAGAAGGGGGAGCATCAGGAACATCGGATGGCAAAGTACCTGCATCAGTAGAAATAATAGGAACAAGAGCAACATGGGGTGGCACACTATCGGTGGTGCAAGGTACTTCAGATGGCACACTCTCATCATTATCATAGAATGGATCAATATTGAAGAGATCAGATTTAGTGAGTTCATGAGGGCTATCAGGAATAGAAAAGAAAGGAATATGCTCAAGAAACACAACATGGCGAGAGATATATAATTTTTTTGTAACTGGATCATAACAACGATATCCCTTTTGACCCTCACCATAACCAAGAAAGACACAAATAGCTGACTTTGGAGATAATTTGGTACGTTCCACACGAGGTCGAAGAACAAAACAAGTACAACCAAACACCTTTAAGGAAGAATAATCACGGGCACACCCATACAACTTTTCAAAAGATGACAAACCTGAGCAATGAGAGGTCGGAATCTTATTAATCAGATTAACAGCAGTAAGGACAGCCTCTCCCCAAAACTCACTAGGGACATATGCAGATAATAAAAGAGAACGAGCAGTTTCAACAATGTGCCGATGTTTCCTTTCAGCAACACCATTTTGCTGAGGAGTGTCAGTACAAGATGATTGGTGAATAGTTCCATCTAAATCAAGCAACTCACCGAAATTTTGAGAAGTATATTCCCCACCCAAATCGCATCTAAAGCATTTTATAATAGTAGAATGTTGAGTTTTGACAAAGGCACGAAATTTATTATAAATATCAAAAAAATCCGAACGTCGTTTCATGAGAAAAACCCAACAGTAACGCGTATAATCATCAATAAAGGAGACATAATATCGAGACCCTCCTCTTGTAATAATAGGAGAAGGTCCCCACACATCAGAATGAATAAGATCAAAGGGTGCAAAAGTAGAGGAAATACTTATATTAAACGGTAAAGCTGAAAATTTTGCAAGTTTACAACCGCTACAATCAGAGATATCATGGCAATGCAAATTTCCTAATTTTCCTGTAGAAGCCAAATATTTTAATCGTGAACCTGAGACATGACCAAGACGAGAGTGCCATAAATAAAAGCTAGACGAATCTGAACTCAGACGAAAGGATGACAAGTCAACACTGGAAGCTGCAACCATTGGTACATTAAGTTTCTCCATGATGTACAATCCCCCCTGCCTACGGCCTGTCCCAATCACCTTCTGAGACTGTGGATCCTGCACATGACAAAAGGTAGAAGAGAAGGAAACTGAGTAACCGGCATCACATAGTTGACCAACAGAGATAAGATTCATTGTAAGCTTAGGAATGTGGTAAACATTAGAGAGAGATAAGTTGGGTGAGTCAATAGTCCCAACACCCGTTGAGGGCATGGGAGTACCATCAGCAGTCATAACGGGCAACGAAGAAGTGGGACAAAAAGAACCAAAAGAGGACAAATTTGGTGACATGTGATTAGAAGCGCCGGAGTCTAGAATCCAAATACCTGAGGACTTACCTGGTGAAGAGATGGACATGGCGTGAGGCTGTGTGGCAAGAAACTTTTGAAACTGCTCAGCAAGAGAAGACATGGATGGAGTTAATGATGAAGAACCTGATGCAAATGAGTCTGATGGCGGTACAACTGCTGCAGTATTAGGCTGTGAAGGCCTATATGAACGCTGCTGAGATTGGTTATTGGATTTCCAACCAGAAAACTGCTGCTGAGATGGTCGACTATTTGATTGTTGTTGTTGTTGTGCTCGCAACTTAGGGCACTGAGACTTCCAATGACCCTTCTCCTTACAGTAGCTACATTCATCACTTCCAACTCTCGAATAAGGCTTGTTCTGATTACTGGAAAGAGGCCGAGAGGAGGCTGCGAAAACAGATGGATTAGGGTCCGAAGAAATTACCTTCCCTGACTGAGTCTCCTCGGCTAACAACTCGTGAACAACGGAATCAACAGTTGGAAGTGGACTACGATGAAGAATTGACCCACGAAGACCCTCAAAATCATCACGCAATGCCATCAGAAACTGAACCAGGCGTTGTTCCTCCTTATTGGCAACATATGGTGCAAAGGCCCGCAATTCAACCGACTCTGTGAGAGCCAACTGATCCCATAGATCCGTCATAGCAGAATAAAACTCCTGAATACTCAAATTTTTTTGCTCAAGAGCCCGAATATCGCACTCCAATTGGTACTTTTTTGCGAAATTAGATTGGGTATACAATCTGCCCAAATGATCCCAAACATCCTTTGCATAATCATACTTAGCCAACTGCATACCTATAGAAGGTGCAACGGAGTTGTTGATCCAAGTGATGATTTTCGAGTTGTTATCCTCCCAAACATCCAACAACTCTGCATATTTTTCAACGTTCGTCTTATCATTAGGCTTACTCAAATCGCCATTAATGTAACCCCAAAGCTTCTTCCCTTTCAAAAAATTCTTCATAACATAACTCCAATACGTATAATTTTTTCCATCTAATCTGACACTAATTGATTGCAGCGAATCATCTCTTTCACCAGCCATTGCGAAAATAAACAATCAAACAGTACCCAAACGGAACCAAATCAAACGAACTAAACAATTAATCGAACAAACAGGAGGAAAATGACCATAATTACCTTCAAAACAGTCGAGCGAACAGAAAAAGTACCTCCGAAAAAAAATTCGCGAGTGGGCTCCGCGGACTGTGTTGATGAGATTAAGCTTTGATCCCGCTCTGATACCATGATAATATATCAAAGATCTACAATCAAATGGAAAGAGAGAAAAAGAGGGGCTAGGGTTTCATATTGCCATACACTAGAATATCTTACAATAAAAGGAAGAAGAGAGAATATATATAACCTACTACAACCACCTAATAATAATAGGAGAAGGGAAAATACTAAAACACCCTCAATGCTAAATAAAACTCTGATAGGGTATACTAACGGGTTGACATTATGCTAATACAAATGGTGAAACCAACCCCTATATAGTGAATACATTATTTAAACAAGACATGCATCAAACAATGCAAGACTCTTAATGCAACGGGTATGAGTTGAGCAATTTTTGACATGAACCTCATATGACAAGACACGAACCTAACACATCACGACGTCTGGCTAGTGTTAGATAACAGGTGGGGCGAGATGCTATGGCCTCCACATAGGAATTCCTCCTCATACCAGAACTAGATTTATACAAGTGTTATTTAATCAGTGGTCCTAAATATAAATGTTACATGTCTGCTTGAATACCTATACAAATAAATTCCGCAGTTTTAAATTACAATATTGTGCTTTTAGCAGGTAAGATATCTGAGACCACACAATGATGGAGCAACTGCAAACAACTTCACAAGTACAGAACTTAATATCCGTGTTCAGGTCAAGACTCTTACTTTTGCATCTACTCAGAACCAAATTTCTTCAAACAAAGCCTATATACTTGGAAAGATCTTTAATGCTTGCATTTTGAAAATATCGTTTTTGTAAAGATTATGCTATATTTCATGCTTCACAGGAACAAGAATCAAGTAAATGTAATGCGAAAGCTTCTGAACGTCATTCAAGAGCATCAATCGCTTCACCAGGTTTCTCAGCCAAACCACGGAACACTGCATCAAGACAGAGAGCCACTGCGGCTGATCGTGTAAGAGTGCTCCTGCAGTCACTTGCCTAAAGTCAATAGTATTAGAACACTATGGACCTGTTTATCGTTCATTAAATCTCATTTTTTAAGCAAATGTCATCATATTTATTATGTCGACGATTATTATAAAAAATATCTCGTGTCAAAAGTTTGGATGTCATAAAGCTCCTCTCTGAACGGATGCATCTGATTTCCAAACTGCATTTTTTCCTTCAGCGTCGCAGAATGAGGATTGCTGAGAGACTCGATGCATTGCAGGAACTGCTTCCACATGCTAAAGAGGTGATGTGTGTGTGCTCGATCGCAATCTCCACTTCATTTGATCAATAAACATCTTTTCATAAAATGTTGTTATACAAACAGATTTAATATCCTAGTCGGGTGTGCTTTAGCCTTTTGCTAATGTCCATGGGAAGAAAATGAATCAGTATAGGTTTGGCCAAGGGAATGTTTAGTAGTAATGAAAAAACTTTAATTAGTGATTGAATATGTGAATGTTAAGGCAATAAGGATATCTGCCTCTCAACAATAGCAGGAACCCAAATCTTGAGTGAGGGTATAATGAAGGAAAAATGGCTGTCTTTTTAAAGATGTAAGAAACTTAAAAATATCATGTAAGACTTTTTATATGAATAATAGTTTCTCATATTTTTTAAAATCATCCAAGTAAATGAATAATCAAATCTTCAAACCCATAAGAAGAAATTGAATGTTTGCACGGTATTTTGATGTTAATGGTAAGTTGGTAACCTTAGTGCTAATGAATCCAAGTACAAAAAACATGAATTATTTGTCCATCGCTTTGATTATAAAAACTAAGATTTCTAAACTGTTCACGACCTTGCTAAATTTGTTAGCATGAATATCGTCCGGTCTTGCCCAAATAAATGTTGTATTTTTGCAGTGTGGTCAAGCTTCTCTACTGGACGACATCATAGACCACATCAAGTACTTGCAGCTTCAGATAAAGGTAGGCTTCCATCCTAATGTTATTTGTTACATGACAGACATTATACAAAAACTGTTTCTTTAAAATCCACACAATTTTTGCACCAACCAACTAGACTTTACCCCCCAACTAGAACAAGAATGAGCTAAAGATAATCCCCACTGTTTTTGCACCAACGAAATCTCCTAGAACTTACTAATACCCCTCCATTGAATGGTCTTCATGTCAATGACTTGTCATTATTAGTGTGGTGACAATTATTATGCAACACAAATAAATACAAGAGAAGCAATTATCAAGGAAGAACAAGGAATATAAAATGCCAATCACACGACAAAGGATGTACGTGGTTCAACAAAGATGTGCCTACGTCCACGGTGGTGCAGTCGAAATTATTTTTGTCTACCCCGGAGAGTAATTACAGAGAATATATCCTGTCCTTTTGCCCCGGACCTAGGGTTTAATATATACATGTACATGTAGGTAAGTGGAGGTGATGGGTTTCTCCACGTTTTCCATCTCCCCTATAACTTCCAATTGTGGGAACGTGGGGGAGACCGGATCAATATAAGAGATGAGGGGCCCGGACTTTGGGCCGCCAGGAATGGGATACTCGTCCAGGCCCATGGTTCTAAATTTCGAGTACCCACAATTGCCCCTAAATTTGTTGGGCCATGTTTATGGGCTCAATGGATTTAAATGATCAGCCATTATGGCTGATTTGCGATTCCTCGAAAGCTGTGAAGTTGATTTGGCGGCACCCGCTTCGCTTATTGTGCGCTATGATTAGAATTTGAAGGCTTGTTGGGATAGCTACTTTTTCTCCCGTCGCTTCAGCCTTTCCAGTACTCTTCTATCTTCTGAGAACTCTAGCGCCTCGTTCCTTCTTCTCTCAGTTTCCATTCCCATTGTTTCTTAGTTGTCTGAGCTCGTGCTTCTTCATCACTTGAACCGATTGTCTGAGCTTGTGCTTCTTCATCACTTGAACCGATCTTCTATTTTGTAAGTTTCCTGTGCCCTTTCCTTGTTCTTTCTCTTTGGTTTGTAGCTTTTCTTGGGTCTTTCAATGGCGAAGATTGGGAATAGGTCAATCTCTGAATTTAGGAAGTTTTACAACATTCCTGAGTGGGTAGATATTGAGTGTTGTGCCTCCCCTCCTAGGAATGTTAGGGATATAGATGATGCTCATTGGATCCATGTTCTGTTGCTTTCCCGGGGGGACTCACTTTCCCTTCCAATGATTTGTTCTTGCATTTTTTTGGCTATTTCAATATTGTTCCTGCACAATACTCGCCCAATGTGTGGAAAATAGTAAATGGTGTCCATAGGATAAATCAATTGTATGGTACTAGGTTAGGACTTGCCGAGGTCTGTTTCTGTTACTCCTTTTTTCGAACTAGCTCAGGTATCCTTTACCTCAAAGCTTGGAGCGCTAACAGGGTATTGGTAGTAAATCTACCTGATTTCCACAAGGAATTGACAGTTCCCTCCCCAATTTGAAGGGTCGAGGTCTGAGAGGTTCCTTGTTCCTTTTTATGGGGAGGAATACATAGGTAGACATTGTACTGTTGTTCCAACTTTTGCTGATTTGTGACCTTTCTAACTCTTCTTTGCTTTTTCTTGCGCAGCGAAGTCAAAGAACTTGGAACCTGCACTTAACGAGGGGTCCGCCTTTCAGAATTGGTAAAGGCTTGGAAAATCAGGGACCCCTTAAGTGACGGCGAGCACCCCAGATCTGCTGCCTTCCTGCTCGAGTATAAGAACGTTGGCTCCAGCTTCATAGCGAGGCCTGTGGATAGTATACCAGAGTTTGATTCCTTCGAAGATACTGCTGCAGAGCCTATCCAGCTGGACGAGGAGGAGAGCAGCTCTGAAAGTGACTTTGCAGGAGCCGTGAGTAATTTGGGTGGAGGGAGCTTTGATTGTAGCAGTTCCTCTGACCGTGAGGAGGTTTCTGAAGCTCGGAGATCGTCGAGCACTTCTAGCAGTTCAAGTGAAGACATGGTTCCTCCGAGGAAGAACTTGATTAGGGATGATGATGATGAGGACCGCGTGCTCATTGCACAGAGGTCAAAGAAACAAAAAGCCACTTCTAGGGCCGTGGCTACTGGCTCCCGGTCCTCCGCTCAGGAGCAGGAGAGGAGAAGGAAGGAAGAGGAGCAGGTGAGAGAGAGAGAGGAAAAAGGAAGAAGAGAGGAAGAAGTTGGAAGAGAAGAGGAGAGCGAAGGAGAGGAAGAAGAGGGATAACGAGGAGGAGGAGGAGAAAAGAAGGGCTGAGGCGAGGACGAAGGCTGGGCAGGCCTTAGTCCCAGTATCTGCTTTGCCTGAAGGGGCCTCCGTGGAAATTTCTCCTCAGCTAGCCCCGGCTCTGCTCGAGAGAGCTGTCCTCCCGGCTGATCGCCAAAGGGCAGTAGGTTCAGAGCACCTGGCCCTTCAGGCCAGTTAGAGGCTTGCTCTGGTGAGGTTTCTTTTTCCCTTGCGTTTTCTGACTTCCCTCATTTTCCTCTTCTAATATCTTCTCTTTTTCGCAATTTGTTACCGACTTCGCCGTGCTGTATCGTTCACGCGACGAGCTGGTGAAGAACAGTGAACTGGAGCAAGAAAACTCTACCCTGAAGCTGAAGGGTAAGGAGCTCGAGGCCAATTTTAAGGCTGTTGACGCTGCTCGGATCTCATCCGACTTGGCTCTTGCCACTGCGAACAAGGAGAATGATGCGGCGATCACGGATCTAAGGGAGCTGAGGCAGGCCTACGACCTAGTTTGCTCGAGCAAACTTGCTGTGCTGGAGGACAAAATGGTGCTTTCTGAAGAGCTGAAGAAGAAGGAGTCCGATGCTGTCACTGCTAAGGAAGACTCTTACAATTCCGGCTGGGATGCGGCATACGAAGATGCTGAAGTTTAGATAGGCTATATCAGCCGTCTGAACTTCAAGAAAGGATGGAATAAGGCTCTCGTAGCTGCTGGAGTGGATGTTGCATCCCCACTTTTCGATGAGCACGACCCAGGGCCGAGGCCAGTCGTGGACGAGGACCCTGCCCCAGCTATTGAAGGCCCTGATCCTGTCCCTCAGGCGACTCCTGCTGATGTTTCTCTTGTTGAGGGGATAGAGGTCATCCCTGCCGAGGACAGTGCTCCTGCTGATGCTGATAAGGAGAAGGGGCCATCCACCTCTGGGCCTCCTGAGGTTGCTAATTGATAGAGTCTTTGTATTTTTGCGTTTTCTAGTATGTAAATTTTCTTTCTTCAGTCTGATGTAACTTCAATTTTTATTAATGAAAGAGCTTCATTTCTGCTTGTGCTGATCTCTTTCTCTCCTC
Organism: Sambucus nigra; assembly: GCA_949130495.1. Classification (NCBI taxonomy): domain Eukaryota; kingdom Viridiplantae; phylum Streptophyta; class Magnoliopsida; order Dipsacales; family Adoxaceae; genus Sambucus; species Sambucus nigra. The sequence goes on from OX422217.1 coordinate 532,354,716, forward strand.
TATCTTTGTTTCACTTGTAGTTAGTTGATGTGGATGATTATATTCCTGTTACTTCCCAGTTGGGTAGGACCCTTGGTCCCAATGCGAGCCCTGAAGTTCGCCAGGCTTTTGTTAAGCTTTGCAAGTCCCTCAGGTCTAGAAATCAGAAGTATAAGGAGCAATCCGAGCTAGTGGCTAAGCTGAAGGACAGGCTCCGGGAGATGGAGGACATTGGTGCCTCAGTGCAAGAGGAAGTCAATGTGCTGAGAACAAGACTCCTAGAGGCCACCGAGGTCAACCAAGTTGGGGAGTTCCTTCAGCAGGAGAATGAAGACCTGAAGAGGGAAGTCTTACAACTTAGGGAGCATGCACCGAGCACTGTTCGAGCAGTATTACAAGGCTCCTCATCATCGCGAGCTGGAGCTGATCATAATGTTACCCCTCCCATGTCGCGAAGTCTCACCCGCCCCCCCCTTCCGCGAGCTAGTAGGAGCACCAGGAGAAGAAGCAGGGAAGGAGAGGAACTTCGCGATAGGGAAGTGGAAGAACTCCGCGATGATGTTCAACGAGCTTATGTAATTGCTGCTGGGCTTCAAAGGGACGTCACCCGGTTGCGGCACTTGTTCAAGAAAGGTCCTCGGCAAGCGTGGGCTAACGGTTATGATCAAGGCTGGTCGGATGCTCCAACAAGGCTATCTGAGTTCGAGGAGCTTTCTTTCATCAGGGGATGGCTAAGTGCCTTGAAGGAGCTGCAAGTCCCGAGGAACTCGGTGCTATGGTATCGTCATGAGATGTCTTCCTCCACTCTGGTGCCCAACCCATTCAGGAGGGACGATCGATGGATCCCCATCGATGCTATTCCTCGGCAATTATTGGAGTCGGATGCGAATGAGGTTGTGGAAGAGTTTGCTCCTGCTCCTGATGATGGACGAAGAGCTCGAGTGGCTGATTATCTTGCTCGGAGGCTTCCACCCCCTTGAGATTTTGCCACTTGCTATTATTTTTTATTTTTTATTTTTGATAATGTAAATGCTTTGGGCGATCTCGCCGACTAAACATGTATTATCATTGTTGTAAGTAAGATGGATTAATAAAAAGTTGGTGTTTTTGGGCAATTTTGCCAACTAAACGTGTATATCCTACTTTTCATATCCTTGCTGCTTTATGATCTCTTATGTTTTGTCATGCAAGTGTCCCCCCAGTCCAGTATAATATCAGAGTACCATTGTGCCCCACTTTACCTTTTAGGTTGTGTCGTCACACTCCCTTAGGCCTAAGTAGGGCAATTGGTGAGGACATACCTGGTATTGGATGTCTTCATCCGATCAGGATTTTGTTCAACCGAAGTAGGTTTGATGACCAGTATAAGATTTGGTTGTATCGCCTAAGAATCCTCTGTAGGGCTTTATATATTGCCAGGGGCAATGCTAAGAGGTCTCTCGTGTCTTATGACGATGACCTGAGGAGGGGTATTCCCCTGCTATAGTAATCAATGTGCTTGTTATTTGGAAAAGATGTGCGATGAATGCAACTGTCACCAATCAGAGTGTAACCAACTAAGTAACTTTCATTAGTGATAAGGAAAATGAACTTCTGTTTTCATAACAAAAGAAATATAAGAAAAAGATCTAAAAATAGAATTTCTTGAGATTAGCTGCGTTCCATGCTCGTGGTATTTCTCTGCTCTCCATCGTTTCCAAGTGATAGGCACCTTGCAGATCGTCTTTAGTTACTTTAAAGGGTCCTTCCTAGTTTGGGCCTAGCTTGCCGTCTGACGACTTCACTGTGCTGCCCAGGACCTTCCTTAGAACATAGTCCCCAACTTGGAACGTCCCCGGGCTAACCCTTTTGTTGTAATGCTTCGCGAGCTGTTGCTGATAGCTCGCTAGCTTCACCAGGGCCAGCTCTCTACGCTCGTCGGCTAGGTCGAGTTCGACGAGCAATGCTTCATCATTCAGGCCTTGGTCGACAAGGTTGGATCTCATTGTTGGCAAACCTGCTTCTAGTGGGATGACTGCTTCCATGCCATATGTCAGCGAAAATGGGGTTTCTCCTGTTGCTCGTCGAGGAGTGGTTCGGTACGCCCATAGAACATGGGGTAGCTCTGTTACCCATGCGCCTTTGGCTCGCTCTAATCGCTTCTTTAATCCATCGATCACAGTTTTGTTGGAAGCTTCAGCTTGGCCATTGCTCTGAGGGTAGGCCACCGAGCTGAAGTGGTGCCTGATCCCGTGTTCGTTACAGAAGTTCTGAAAGGGGCCACTTTCGAACTGCGTTCCATTGTCGGTGATGATGGTTCTGGAGATTCCAAACCGAGTGATTATATTTCTCCATATGAAACTTATCATATCAGCATCTCGGATGTTCGCCAGGGATTCAGCGTCGATCCATTTGGTGAAGTAGTCAGTCGCAACCAACAGGTATTTGCGATTGCCGACGGCGGTAGGCAGCGGTCCCACGATGTCCATTCCCCATTGGGCGAAGGGCCATGGGCTGGACAGGGACTTCAGATCGCTGGTGGGTTGGTGGGCCATAGGAGCGTGGAATTGGCATTTCAGGCATTTGCGGACATATACTGCGGAGTCCTTTTGCATGTATGGCCACCAATAGCCTTCCTTCATTGCTCGAAAGGCTAGAGACCTTCCTCAGATATGACTTCCACAGATTCCTTCGTGAAGCTCGTGTAACACTTGCTCGACATCACCTGGGTGGACGCATCTAAGGTAGGGACCGGAGAAGGATTTCTTATACAAGTCGCCTCCTGTGGATAAGTGAAAGCGAGCAGCTTTGACTCTTATCTGGTGGGCAGTTTTCTTGTCATCTGGGAGCGTGCCATCCTTTAAATAGCCCCTTATGGGGTCTATCCAGCTGGGGGCTGATCCCACCTGGAGTACTTGTCCCATGTTTGGTAACTTGCTGTTGTGGTTAATGCTTGAACAAATGAGGAAATCGATGGGGATGACCCTCTTAAGGTCAGAGTCAACTGCCGAACTCAAGGCTGCTAAGGCATCAGCATGACTGTTTTGCCCCCTGGGAAACTGCTGGATGTTTATCTCTTCAAAGCTTGACATTAATTCTCTCACTAAGGCGAGGTAGGCTGCCATTCTTTCATCCTTTGCACTGTAATCTCCACTTATCTGATTGGAGACTAGTTGAGAGTCGTCGAACACCTGTAAACGTTTTGCTCCTAGAGTTTGCGCCTTTTGGAGACCGGCTATTAGGGCTTCGTACTCTGCCTCGTTGTTAGAGGCTGCAAATCCAAGCCTGATTCCTTGTTCGAGGATTGTGTTTTCTGGAGTGATGAGAACAATGCCTACCCCTGCCCCCTTTGAGTTGGAGGCTCCATCAACAAAGAGTCTCCAGGTTCTCTCTGTTGCTTGGTTCTTCTCTTGCCTTGTTGGTTGAGGTTAGTCGGCGAGTTCCTCGCCCTTGAATTCGGTTATGAAATCAGCAAGGATCTGACCCTTGGTAGCTGTCCTTGGTTGAAATTGGATGTCAAACCGGCCGAGCTCGACTGACCACTTAGACAGTCTGCCCGACAAGTCCGCTTTCCTTAGGACCGCCTTAAGGGGATGTGATGTAAGGACGATGATAGTATGAGCTTCGAAATAATGCTTCAGCTTCCTCGAGGCTATTACAAGTGCAAAGGCGAGCTTTTCCAATGGCAACCTCGCGTAGTAAACGGGGTGTTGGATTCCTGCAACCTCGTATATTAACGCAGAGCTGACAGTGTGATTGGATACCGAGAGGTACAGGTACAAAGAATCCATTTGCTGTGGTATGACAAGCAGAGGTGGAGAGCTTAAGTAAGACTTGAGCTCGTCCAAAGCTCGCGAGCAGTCTGGGTTCCATTTTATCAGTTTACTCCCCTTTAGAAGCTGGAAAAAAGGCTTGCACTTCTCGGAGGATTTGGAGATGAAGCGATTTAAGGCGGCGAGCATTCCAGTGAGCTTCTGCACGTCGCGGAATGTTCGAGGGGGTTGTACACTGTTGATTGCATCGATCTGGTCTGGATTAGCTTCTATGTCTCTCTTACTGACCAAATATCCAAGAAATTTTCCTGACTGGACACCGAAGGAACATTTGCTCGCATTAAGTTTCATTCGGTACTTCCTGAGGATTTCGAAGGTCTTTGACAGGTCTGAGAGGTGATTTTCCTTCTTCTTGCTCTTAACGAGCATGTCATCGATGTAGACCTCCATTGTATCTCCCATTTGATCCTTGAACATTTTTGTGACCAGCCGCTGATAGGTTGCCCCCGCATTCTTGAGCCCAAATGGCATGACCTTGTAGCAATATAACCCAACTGTCGTGATGAATGCCGTTTTGTCCTGGTCTGGGGCATACAAGGGGATCTGGTGATATCCTGAGTATGCGTCCAGGAAACTCATTCGCTCGTGAGCTGCAGTGGCATAACTAGTTGGTCTATCTTTGGGAGGGGGAAACTATCCTTAGGGCATGCTTTGTTGAGGTCAGTGAAGTCGATGCAAACTCTCCACTTCCCATTATTCTTCGGAACTACTACTAGGTTGGACAACCACTTGGGGAATTGCACTTCCCGTATGGATCCTGCATCCAGCAGTTTTTCGACTTCCTTTTCGACCGCTTTAGCCTTCTCGGGTGCAGTTCTGCGTGCCTTCTGCGTGACTGGCTTGAATGTGGGGTCGACGTGCAGCTGATGATAGACCATACTAGGATTGATTCCAGGCAGCTCGTATGGTTCCCATGCGAAAACATCTACGTTGTGTCTCAGCAAGGTCGTCAACTCCTTTTGTTCTTGGTCGGTGAGAGATGCTCCAATCAAGAAGACTCTGCTACTGTCACCAATTTCAGCTATAACTTCTACCAGGTCCTCGACGACACGCTCGGAGGGGAGGAGCCTGGTCTCCTCTACTCCAGGTCTTCCATACTTTAATAGCTACTTGGAAGGTATCACACCCTCTTCAACTTTCTCGCTGGGTTGATCGACCTTCTTCTCTGGCTTTGGTCGGATGGCTGCTATGAAGCACTTCCTCGCCATCGCTTGGTCGCCGTGGATCTCCATTACTCCTCGCTCGGTTACATACTTGAGCTTCTGATGGTAGGTCGAGGAGATTGCCTTCATCGTATGAAGCCATCCTCTGCCGAGGATGGCCTGGTACGGTGATTCGATGTCGACTACCAAAAACTCAATCATCTTGGAGACGTTCCCAGCACGAACTGGCAGCACTATCTTGCCGAGGGGCATGGTCATTTTTCCAGCGAAGCCGACCAAAGGAACATTATCTTCCTTTAGGTCGGCGACGCTCAACTTCAATTTCCTGAATAGGTCGAGGTACATTACTTCGGATGAACTTCCTTGATCGACGAGCAGCTTGTCGATGTCAAAGTTGGCTATCCTGAGTGTAATGACCAGAGCATCATGATGTGGGGTCCTTACTCCCACCAAATCTTCATCCGTGAAAACAATATGCCTGTTATTGATGACGTCCTCTGCTCGTCGACGCTTTCCTGACTGTGACTTTGCTGGATCGATTTGAAAAGCCTGCATTACCGCTGTTAGTTTTTTCATTTCCATTCGAGCTGAGTTCCCCTGTATCTGCTTGACGTCAGATACTCCGTGGATTACTGCGAACTCATGTCCAGCATCATCCTCCAGCACGTTGTCGGGTCTCGCCTCTCTGTTGGCAGCCACTTTCTCTGCCCTCTTTTCCACAAAGTCGTTCAAATGCTCGGACTGGGCCAACTCCTCGAGGTGAGACTTAAGAGCTTTGCAGTGCTCGGTTTTATGCCCTCCCTCTTTGTGAAAAGCGCATCTTAACGCATTGTTCCTCTTCGAGGGATTTCCTCCCATTTTCCTTGGCCGCTTGATGAATGACTCATCTTTGATCTTCGCGAGAATTTTGTAAATTGGTTCTTTGAAGACGGTGTTGACCGCCTGGAATACTTTCGACGCGTCATGGTTTCCTCCGTACTTGGAGCCATTTTTGCCTCCGTTCTTTCCTCCTTTCTTCTGGTTCTCAGTTTTCTCACTTCCCTTGGTAGTGAGTTTAGCTCGACCGTTCTCTCCTGTATTAGGGCGGGTGACATCCTCCACCTTTGCGTATTTCTCGATTCGGTCCATTAGGACGTCAATAGTCATAGCTTCCTTCTTTGTCAGGGACTGGTAGAGGAGGGAAGAACTAGGGAGCCCAATTTTGAAGGAGGCCACTGCCACTTCCTCCGCGCAGTCTTCGATCTCATTGAATAACTCCCAGTACCTCTTTGCGTAATCTCGGAGGCTCTTGAGGCGTTTTCTTCATTGTCAGCAGAGTATCCATCCTTTTGGGATGGGAGCTACTGGTAATGAATCGGGCCGTAAAAAGTCCGGCTAGGGATTTGAAGTTCTTGATCGACCGGTGGGGGAGCCTTTCGAACCACTTCTGTGCTACATCATGAAGGCTCGAGGGAAAAATGCGGCACATCAGGGCATCTCGGTGACTCCAGAGGGTCATGGCCTGTCGGTATTGCCTGACGTGATCGATGGGATCAGTTTTTCCGTCGTAAATCTTGAACCTTGGAATGGCAAATTTCTTGGGAGCTTCCTCCTCTTCGATTTCCCTTGTGAAAGGTGACTTCATCTGGGTTTTGAGAGCTCGCCTCGCGAGTTCTCTGGTTGATCTTGTTCCGTGGTGAGCGAGATGCTGGTCCATCTCCCTGCGGACCATGTTTCGTATGTTCTCGTCGCTACGAGCAGGGCTCTGGTAGCGGCGAGCTCTTCGCAGCTGTTCGCGGAGGTCGTCGTCTGACTCGCCTCTTTCGTCCCTTTGAGATTCTCGCCTAGGGCTCCTTCCTCGGTTGCGAGATTTGCTCGCCTGAGGGCTAGGAGTGCGATATGGGCGTCTCCTGTTATCAGGACGAAGCTCCCTCTCCAGTCTTTCCAGTCTTCTTTTCAAGCGAGCATTCTCAGCCTCGTATCTGCGAGAAGACTCCCTCTGCTCGTGGAGCCTTGCCTCGTACGCATCAATCAATCTGGATATCTGCGTGGACCTCGCTGGTCCCTGACTTTCTTCTGAGGCTGGTCTTTCCAGGTGAGGTCCCTGATCTGAACGTCGGACTTCAGACCTAATCCTGCGAGGAGCAGGTGGCTCTTGAATATCTCCTGCTTGGGGGTCATTGCTGCTGTGACCAGACATCTTAAACTCCTTTCTTGACGTGGGCTCTTCTCAGGGAAAGATGAACGTTTCCCACAGACGGCGCCAATTGTGGTGACAATTATTATGCAACACAAATAAATACAAGAGAAGCAATTATCAAGGAAGAATAAGGAATATAAAATGCCAATCACACAACAAAGGATGTACGTGGTTCAGCAAAGATGTGCCTACGTCCACGGTGGTGCAGTCGATATTATTTCTATCTACTCCGGAGAGTAATTACAGAGAATATATCCTTTCCTTTTGCCCCGGACCTAGGGTTTAATATATACATGTACATGTAGGTAAGTGGAGGTGATGGGTTTCTCCACGTTTTCCATCTCCCCTATAACTTTCAATTGTGGGAACGTGGGGGAGACCGGATCAATATAAGAGATGAGGGGCCCGGACTTTGGGCCGCCAGGACTGGGATACTCGTCCAGGCCCATGGTTCTAAATTTCGGGTACCCACAATTAGGTTCAGACAAGACCCAAATTTTTTTTTATTCTGATTAGATACTAGCCCTTTTTTTATCGTTTTTTTATTTGACACTAAGGTTTGTTTGAGAATTGATGTTAAAAATCAGGACAACCCGTAATGTCATTCAAATCTTTTTTGTGTGTGCGGGGTGTTTTTTTTTTTTTTTTTTGGGGGGGGGGGGGGGGAGGGTACACATTTATTGTTATTGCACTTAACTGATCATATATTTAAATTTTCTAATCCATGGATGGAAGGCTTCCATAAGGACACGAAACTACTTGTAATTTCTTATGGATCACCAATGTCTTTTCAATGATCTTTACTCGAGCAAAAGAAAGTGTGCTTTACAAGTGCTCTCTATCTCATAAGCACATTCTCGTTAGCTGCTTTGCATAACTCTAATTACCTAATCATTTTCCATTCATGTGTGTAACCTGATACCAATTAAATTTAATTGTAATATTATACAAACACGATAAAGATATACACAAGAGAAAACAACTAAAGCACACCAATAAATACGAGGTTCACCAATTTAGCTACATCCTACAGATGCCCAATTCCATTATATATGAACAAATTACAAATATAATAGAGAATAATATTAAGGATAAATCACATACCCTTTACTCTCCTACTCAAATTCCGCATAGCCAGTGTACATCAACTCTCCACCCAAGTGAATAAAAGTTCTAAACCGATAACCTTCTCAATCTTATGCTTACAAGTCTTCCCCAAGTGTTTCCCATTTACCTAATCCGGTGTATATCAGTGCCCGTGTAACCTGGAACCCCCCACACAATACATATTAAGCAAACCCATAACACATGGAACGCATACTCACCCCCCTTCACCTTTGTGCAATAATCATGGATCAATCATCTTGAGGACACTCTCTAGCATCCAAAAGTGTTGCAACACCTAGGGTCTAACATCCCACAAATGATCCTATATAAGTGGGAACCCCGAAATGCCCTCATTTAACCCAGCTGCACACCCACTTGTTGCATCCTCAAATCTTCGCTGTCTGCTAAAGCAATTGTGTTGCAACAAAGAATTCCTTCACAGGCCGCCAAAGAATCTTCGCTGCAGCGAATGCTACCATCTCTGGCTGCGAAAATCCAAACTCTGAAATTCTAAAGTTTTGCCTCAACTTCATGGGCAGCAAACTCGCAGTGAAACACAGCAAATTAGCACTGGGACTTAATTTTCGAGCAAATAAAAAAGGCAAAAACCATAATGTGCTCTACGAATTCTATTGCCTAGTGCATCCACCTTTGCATTCCATTAGAATAAGGGTGGCGCTAAAGGCACTACAAAAATTTGTTCCCGGCATCACTTTAGGGAAAAAATACATATGGGTAATGGCACCCACAAAATTTGACCATTTTTTTTTAAGTTTTAAAAATATAAGTTAAACCCACAATTATTTTCTGTAATTTAACTTTTAAGCATTAAAAGATTCTAAAATTTAGTTTTGACCCAAAATATTTCAAACCCCAACTTCAACTTCACCACCACTACCACCACCCTCCATTGAAATTCCACATCACCCAACCCTCCATTGAAACTCTTTCAAACCCACCATTTTATAGACAATGGAGCTCCAAGAAACAAGCTACAACAATGTGGATGAACCCGGTGTTTCAAACTGAACAGAAAAAAGATGGACTCGTAGAAATATAAAACCCCATGTTCCTAACCTCTATATAATCTTTAAAACATTAAATAATTGAAATGAAAAAAAAAACGTTCCCAGTTGTTTTGGTTGTTACAGTGCCGAGAACGACTGTAACGCCGAATGGAAAGGAGTTTCAAAAGTTATCACCGGCATCACATGTAAAAAAATTATTTTTCCGGCATTAGAATACCGACTCGGTATCAAGGTGCCGAATTTTATCATTGTTTTCGGCACCTAAGTGCACTGAAAAACGACGTTCGGTTATTTAAAACATTAAATAATTGAAATGAAAAAAAAAACGTTCCCAGTTATTTTGGTTGTTACAGTGCCGAGAACGATGTTTTACGTCACTGTAACGCCGAGAACGATATTTTTCCGGCATTAGAATACCGACTCGGTATCAAGGTGCCGAATTTTATCATTGTTTTCGGCACCTAAGTGCACTGAAAAACGACGTTCGGTTGTTTTGGTATCCTAATACCGAATGTTGAGATAAATTTCGACACCTAAGTGCCGGATTATATAATCGTTTCGGCACTTAGGTGCCGAATGTACAATTACAGTTTTTATTTCATAATAAAAATTCCCCAGCATAGTTTTTAATGGTTGCAACATACATAGACTTCTTATTTCTTGATCGTTTTTTACTTACTAACATTAACATCATAATCATTTACCCTACGTTTGTTTATTCGGAAAAGCGAGGGAAAGGATGGGAAATTAGTTTCCCGTGAGTGTTTACGTGTTTGGTTTGCAAGAATATAATGGGGCCCACAGAAATTTAGTTTCTTGTGGAATTACTTTATGACAAAACTCATCCTACCAAATAGGTCGGATTTTGCGTCACGGGAAAATTAATTTCCCCTCCATTTGTGGATTCCATAAAACCTTGGATTTCAACTATCACAAAAAACTACGAATAAATTCTACCCATATATGAAATTTGCTATAGAAATTGACAAAGTCACGGATTGACTTATAATTAAAAAAAAAAAATGAATTGTATCCGTCTTGTCGGCTATGTTTTTTTTCCGAAATTCCAATTTTTCCGATATCCGATCTGATATTTTCCGATTTTGGAACGTATATAAGGTTTCCGATTTCCGATTTTTCCGAAAAAAATCGAATCGGAAATTGGAAATAATTCTGAATTTCCGATTTTCCGATTTTTCCGATCCGATTTTTTCGAAACTATGCCGATCCGATTTTTCCGAATTATTTCCGATTTTTTCCGAAATATTTTCCGATTTTCAATTTTTTTAAACATTCTCATGTATCCCACATCCGCTATAAGAGGAAGAGAAGTCCAAAAAAGTCCTCTATAAAAAGAGAATATTCCTCTATCCTCTACACAAATGAAAAAAATGATTAAATCCTTATATATTTACATGTTGGGTTAAATTTTTTTTTTTCGGTTTCTTTAAAATGAGAATTTCGAGTAATCGAAAATCCTATATTAATTTTTTTAAAATTTTGAGTATATTTTTTTAATTTCCGATTTTCCGATTTTTCCGAATTCGGAAACTTTTTTGATTTTCCGAAAAAATTGGATAGGAAATCGGAACAAATATTTTATTTCCGAAAAAATCGGATTTTTTTCCGAAGGGTCATTTTCCGATTCGATCCGGCCGAAACACAACCCTAGTCTCGTGTGACCAAATGAACTGAGCTGAAGTCATGATATTTTGCAAGCTGTTACATTTCATATATGAACTGAGATGTGATGATGAGTTGTTGGAGCTCATGAATGGGTAAATAATGGATGGGTGAAGGTGACGAAATTGCAGAGTGTACTCGTGGTTTTGGGGGCATATCTAATTGGCGTGGTTTCCAACTGGAATTTAGAATCTAGTAGAATTTATATTTATATTTTAAACCCCTTTTTACATGTATGTAGCTTTTTATTTTAAATATGATTGTGTAATGTCACAATTTGACGAACAATTGAGAAATTAAGCGCATTTTTTACTGTCATTCGTCGAAAAGTCTCCTGACCTTTTTTTTTAGTTAACGTCTAGGCCAAATTTTTATTTTTATTTTAAAAAGTCTCTTACCATATTAAGTACTCACAAAGGCTCTTTCAATTTATTGACATCTGAATGTTTATTGCTTGATTTTGATGATGGATATGAACCTCTGTTTTAATATATTAAACGTAGTTTAATAAATTATTAGTTTGTTAACTATTTGTGGTGTGTAGTATTATTGATTAATACAAAAAATATAACTTTCCTTACAACTAAATAGATGATTTTTTTTATTTTCCTACGAGAAACTGTTATCGACCAAAAACATAAAGGAAAGTGATTTTCATTTTTCTTCACTTCATGTTTCTTGGGAATCATTTTCCCGCTTATAATCATACGGAGCCTTAAGGTTTGTTTACATGCAAATGTGATCTAAAAAAAGGGAAAATGGAGAAAATGAATTTGGTCAAAATAGTAAAGGGGCAGTAGAGGCACAGTTTGTGGAGTGGCTGGGGAGGAACGACAGCGAGGTGGGTGAGGTAGCAGGCCGGGAAGGGGCGGCAGCGGGGTGGTGGTGAGGTGGTGGTGATTGTATAGTCAGGATTGGAGTTTTTTAAGTTTGAGAGAGAAAAAGATGGAAGAAAATGAATTTTGTGAAAAAATGGTTTAAATACCTTAGAAAATTGCAGTTCATTAGATGTTCGTGATGAATACTTGCTACTGATTTAGGGAAATCGATTGACATTATTATCCACCTTCAAAATTTCAATAATTGCTACTGATTTAGGGAAATCGATTGCAGGATCAGAGTCAAAACAGACTGGGAGGTGAATCAACTTCTAATCCTTTCATATTCCTCGAGGTACCTACCAAGTTGAAGAGGTTTTAAACTTATTCACGAACCGTACTGACATTATTATATATACGTAATAATGGTTTTTTGTTAATGGGCTAATTTACAGGGATATGGTCATTACCTTATCCATGAACATATGGTGAACGAGCCACTGGAAGAAATGATGGGAAAATTGCTGGAGGTTAATCCAATGGCAGCAGCCCAGCTATTGGAGAGTAGGGGTCTTTTTATGATGCCCATATCTTTTGCCCAAGGGTTACACCAACCGACTTCATAGATACATGCTGATCCATAACTGCTTTTAACAAATTCTTTTTTGTTTCCAACTGTCAGACAATTTCATAGACGGACTAATCAACCCTTTACAATTTAAAACTAAGACGTGATCTCTTTGACAGAAACTTGGGTTTAGTTACTAATTGAAGCCATTTCTGGCTCTTACTGGTAAGAGCGGCATATGTATCTTAATGTTCATCCCCCGTTCCAATTTAAAAGTTCATTCATAATTCACATTTTTCCTTTCTTTCCAGTTCTAATGTAGCCCCAAAATTTCATAAACGTATCAAATAAACATTTTAAATTTCAACTGCTGTTGAGCTTCTACGCATATTCTATGTACTATTTTTTTAGAAAGGTGGTAATTTATTTGGAACAACCTAAAAAGGAAAACAAGACTTTCAATTTGGGAATGTATTATTATTATTTTTTAGGCTGAAGTGCAAGGAAATCCCTGAAAATATTTGAAAATAACCCCTTGATTGTCCCATTAATTACTTAAACTGTACTTTTTGTTGCAAATATCCCGTTTTGGAGATCGTTTTATAGTGACACGGGGTTATTGATAACTAAAAGAATATGGTTCAGGCGAACGGCCTTCCATCAACAATGGGTCAAGGCTTTCTTGTGAAAATTTGAAACTTGTTTTCTTTTCTTTTTTATTCTTTTGCAGTTGACCCTTTTTTTAATAACAATTTGTTTCTTGTCTAGCAAAAGAAGCAATCCACTGACAATGGGAGATCAGGGCATAGTGTTATTTCTCATGGTGACTTTCCTAGTCATTTCCGACTGATTAATAATTAATACAAACTTAAAATAAAACAACATAACAATGGCATCTCTCTGATTGACGCTTCTTACTTCTAACAGTATCGTAACAATAGTTTTGCATCTAATGTTGTTGGACAAAATGTGTCCTAACCTCGTTGTAGCAGTAGCCAAACATAACATCCTCCCTTTGCGTTAAGTAGCAAAACACATGCAGTAAAAAGTCACAAACAGGTCCAACATAATTAGAATAAACTAAACTCCAAAGCACATTTGTTACTCTGAAAAATGAGCCATTTCACTATAAAAATACAAGTGAAACTGATGGGCTACCTATAGAAAAATGGAGGCACTGCGTGCTGTACATGCAGGGTGAGAGTCAAATGACACTTTTCGTCATTTTCTTCTCTTCCCCCCCTTCTGTTTTTATATTCTTCATTTCTATGTACTTTAATCTAAATCAATCAATTTAGAAATAGAGTTTACATTTAGCTTTCATTTCACATGATTATCTCCAGACGGGTCTATCTTTATTATGAGAGGCTCTTGGAGGTCTAAAGTTGGCTCTGAATCAATGGGCAGCCCTGGTGAGGCTAAGATGTCCTCCATATTCTCATTTTCTTCTAGTGCTTTCTCCAAAGAAGCCTTTGCCACTTTAGTAATGTACACAATTAGAATTACTGTGTGCAAGCCAGCAGGAAATGGAAAATTGTATCAGTAAATTGTAAAAAATAATTTAAAAAAAAACAAATATACATGAAAATTAGTCCCTGCCAAAAGTATTATTCATCCAACTTTGCTATTCATCATTTACAACAGTCAGCAAGGCTTTCGACATATTGCTTTAATTTGGGAAAGTTGTAGCCATGAAACGAATTGTTCATGCCTTTTATTTTGGCCAAAAACCAGGTTTTATGTCAGTAAAGCCCCTGTCCAAGTGAAATTAAACTCTTGTACTTGGGTTGAAAACAGTGACGGATCCAGAAATGTGAGTAAGAGAGGGCCAAACAATATATATCAATTTTTGTGGGGGGCAAAACTATAAATATATAAAAAATAGTCACAAAATCTTAAAACTATAGGGTTAAAATTTGAATTTCCTAGAAGTTTGAGGGGGCCAAGGCCACCTCTCGCCCCCCCTGGATCTGCCTCTGGTTGAAAACACCAACTGTGCATTTGATTACAAAATCAGAAAAAGATTGAAAGAAGTTTTATTTTAATGAAAAGTTAATAAAATAGATGAGTGGTTTGGTCAGATACTTTTCTTTGTGCTCCATTAAATTCAATTCTAAACATCCGCAATAAATTAGATTCCATGAAGAACTGGAAAAGTAAATGAGCTTCTCACTAAAACCGTTCCTGTTTTTTATCTTCCTCTCTTTTATGGAAAATGAACTAATCACAGTAGCTTCTTATATAGAAACAATAGGAAGTTGGGGAACGACAATACATTGCGACTTACCAGATATCACAAAGCCTGACGCTATGAAAACCTGCATCCACGAGCAATAAATAGAATTAAAAACACTAGCATGTGAAGAAAATGCACATTTTCATAAACTAGATGAGTGTAATAATGTAAGCCTATATATCACTACAGGCTCAGATCAATATATATCAAGCCATGAGTCTTAACAAAATATTGTCCATCGTAATTACTATCATTTGAAATTTAACAAATTATAAGCTGCAACCACAAATTTACAACCTTCTAATGTCGTCTTTATCAGAAATGGGAGGGTTCATCCCTATTGGATTTGCATACATTTACGGCTCCTGGTAAAACTGCATTAGCTTATCAACATATGGGGATGTGTTGGATGATTGTAGACTCGTAGAGCAGATCCCTGCATATAGGGCGGGTAGTAATTACCCTGTCCACTTGTTGGCTGCCGCAATGGGTGGAAAAGAACTTTAATTTTACCACCTATGGTAAGACCTATTTGCCCAATACGCGCTGCAGGAGCGAGTGCGGGTGTGTCAGAGCGCTGACTTTCAAAATAATAGGATTTGAGAGTCTCCTCTGAGCATCTATATATTTAATGTGTATATTTTTTAATATATATTATGAATATAAATATAATTTATGTATTCGAGCTCAAAAATTAGTAAAAATATTATATTGAACTGGTCATATATATATATATATATATATATATATATATATATATATATAGGGAGAGGTTCACAAGTGAATCTAAAAGATGAACTTTTTAATGAACCTTAACAAAATAACACCTAACAACTCATTACTTTTAATTTCTATGTTGTAATTGGTCCGCGCCAGCGGCAAGTAACACGCGTGTCGATCCATCCCCAACTCCCTCACCCCCCCGGCACCCCACCCCAACTACCACCATCACCATGGCAGCCCTTATAGCAGCCCTTATGGAAGCAGGGCTGCCATGGGGGTGGGGGGGGGGGGGGGGTGCCTGGGTGCGTGGGTTGAGGTGGGGGTGTTGGGGATCAATCGGCACACGTGTCCGTTGCCGCTGGTTCGGACCAATTACAACATAGGAATTAAAATTAATTAATTGTTAAGTATTTTTTGTTAAGGTTCATTAAAAAGTTCATCTTTTAGGTTCACTTGTGAACCTCTCCCTATATATATATATATATATTTAATTTGTGTATAAATATGTGCGTCAGTGTGTATATAAATAATAAAAATTGTACTTGTGTTAGTTACAGGTCACAACACAACCAACATATTTGTTCCCACATCGGAAATAGGACTATGTTTTAATATATTAGAGTCCCACATCGGCACAACACAAAAGCACTGCACCAAAGCTTTATAAATAAGAGCATCTAGCAGTGGTATTGTAAGAATTAAACATCAACTCACTATGATGACGTATCTGGATTTTTGTCTGGTGGAGTAACAAGGCCTGTTCAGCCTCTTGAAAGTTTAAAAGAGTCTAAATTTAAGATCAAACGACTAATCCCCACACAAAGCGCGAATTTGACTATCAAAAGTCGCGGTTTTTCCAAATCCGTCGAATTTATTAATTAGTGATTTGAGGGCGCATCCGTTCGGCTTGAGTGGCGAATTAGGGCACTATGGGTAAGACCAGAATAATTCTTGAACAAAATATGGTGAGATAAAGATAAATATAACAAAGAAGTTGGTACATACACAATATGATCCAAGTGCCATGCAGGGTACCAAGAATATAGGTTTATTTCAAGCCATATATATATATATATATATATATCTTTTGTATATTAAGATGGTATAAAAACTCTTATGTAAACTCTTATGTAAGCATATTACATTAAATGTCTATTCCTACTCATCATTAATTATCGCTCCCACCACCACCAGTATGCCATAGTTGAAGAAAAAAGTCAACATTACTCGAAGCTTCCAGCAATGAACCAGCCATTGGTATGCATATAAGCAACCATAAAATGCATACTAATGATACAGCTTCAATAGCTTAATTCTAAGGAAATTTGCCACAGCAAATTCTTACTTTTTTTCCTCTCCATATTACGTAAACATCTCAATTGCACACAACTAATGGGCTAACCAGGTACAGATCATATTTCATAAAGCTGCAGTCTCATGTACAATTAAAAAGATATTTCCCTCTAAAATGAAACCATTACTCTACACATTGATGATAAGATCAGGATATTCACCATAGATTATTATACTATAATAACTACTATATCAGCTCTAGAATTCAGAACTTTCTTGCAACAAAAAGGAACTGGCCGAATCCTAATAGAAAGAGTTGGCATTGCTCTTACCAAGCGAGTTGTTGAAACTTCACTCCATCCATGTGTGACATCAGAAAGATCTTTCAGAGTTGTTCCGACATATACTAATGCAAATGTGATTGGCTGCCATAAGAAACAACAAACATTGTACATCAATTCATCCATACAAGATCTTGAAGCAAACTAGATTGTTCATATATCTTAACCATATTATCTATTACTAAACTAACAAGCTTAGGCAACTCAAACCTAGCCTCAAACCATGTTATTTGAGACACTAAATCAAATATTTTGGCATCTCCATTCTATTATACAGTGTTTCCCACTGTACCTGAAAAGGCATTAGAGCCTTTATATAAATTTGCACAGCTTATATGTCACCAAGTGCACTCTATTTGTTCCGAAAGAAGGAACTTTAGAAGAGACAGCCAGAGCATTAGTGTCATATTAGATCAAGTTTAGATCATCAAAAAGCTATTCCAGTATCCACATAATAAAGGCAGTATATGTGAACTATTGAGATTCTACAGAAGATAGAATCAAAATAGGAAGATATCAGAAGTAACTTTGACATGTCTTCACTCTCAGAAAGACTATCATGTCACCTAAAGACAAGATGGAGTGGGTATCAACTGCGCAAGGGCGTGTTCAAAATTCTAAGATATAACTCTCATAGGCTGGAGCATGTGCCAAAACTTACAAAGCAAATTTTGGGTCAAGGGCGACAATGCATAATGATTATTATGATCTTACATTGGATATCCAAAGTCTATTTAGTGTATTGGTATTTACACATCAAAAAAGCCAATTACATCTAGCTGGCATAAAGATGAATAATTAGAAGGAAATACCATCATTCCCACCCAAGAAGCCAGCATGTACTCCCCTAAGGGAACAGGAGTCACAGACAGTAGATAATTCAACATGTTAAATGGAAGTAAGGGAACAAGCCGAAGCAGCAATACAATCTGCGGGATGAGCAAAGTCCGTTAGATATCTTACATAAATGAGGGCAAGGGGAAAGTTAGAAATAAAATAGTAAAAATAAACTAAACGACTGAGTTATAAAAGATTGCCGCTTCAAATTTAGGAATTTAATGCTTAGTTAAAAACTTAGAAGCCAATTGTACCAAGTAATGCTTCTACTATAGTTCCTTATAGGAAATCAAAGATTCAGTGCCGTGCCAGCTATAGTCAAGTCTGACAATTTTCCTAGAAACTTGATGATTTTGCCTTTATATTGGTTATTAATCCTGTAAGAGATGAGGGCAAACTTGAGATCTACCCAGGAAATAAGTTCCAGGGTGACCCAAATGCAACGCCTTTTGTTTAATCAATTGTACTTGTACACACAGAGAGACCCACTTCAAAAATATAGAAGCTATTGAAGTGTGGTGCGTAGCGGAGCCAAGGTGACATATAATAATTAGCTTTATACCTCGCAGAACATTTCCATAGTCAAATTTATAAGGGTGAATTAAAAAAAACATCTTTGATTATGGATAGAAAGTGCATTTCTTATTGTCCCGCCTTGGAAAGGAAAACATGAGGTAGTTATTACTTGGAAGAGAGGAATATAGTTAAATGCAAAACAATAGTATATACACTCTGATGCACAAAGGAAAATAATGATCAAGAGTATGATGTCAAAACACAGGTAAAAGACAATTTTTAAAGCTAGATGTTAGCAAATTCTTTAAGCTCAATCACCCACTCACACTCAAGATTGATTCATGGCTTAGCAAGTTTTGGCTTATACACTTTTCTGATGTCATTAATCATCTTATTCATTGGTTGTAGAAAGATTTATCATGAAGTCTTTATTAATTTTGGTACATTTAGTAATGCTTAATTTTGGTACATTATTAGTAATGCTACGCAGAAACTTTATATCCCCAAACAACGTTACCAAACAGCTGCGTTGATCACCCGTAGATTCTAGTTTTTATTTTGTTGGTTCTTGATGGGAACCCGTAGATTCTAATTATTTTAATATGTTTTTATACCAACTAAGAAACTGAAAATATAGACAATTCAAAAGGTTAAAGTTGACGTAAAATGACGCCCAATGGGAGCAAGAAGAATATAACCCTCTCTAAAACTCTCTCAAATCATTATATCTCAAAATGGAAGAATGCCTCAAATGAGGCTACAAAAGAGTATTTATAGGTTGGAGGTTACTTGGGCTATAAACTATCAATCTAATTACAATTATTTCCCTAGATGCCCCTTAATCTTCCTTCCTCTAAATACTAACAAAAGAAAATACAAGAAAAATAAAATGTACTACTAAAAAGAATAAAAGACTAAAAAAATTACGAAAAGGCCCATATTCACATCACTCTCCCCCCTTGAAAGAGTTCGTCCTCGAACACAAAGGGGAAGACCTTCAGTGTCATTATCGAGAATAGTAATGAGGGCAAGCTAGGGTGGAGCCTCTTCCGTCTACTCAAAATACTCAGGGTCGCTAGAAGCTAGAAGAGCACGACGCGGTGGAAAAGAACAATCTGAAGCTCTATGGCCAATCACTCCACAATTATAACAATTGAATGTTACAGGGTGAGAGGGTGCAGGAGGTGAAACAATCGATGTCGAAACAATCGATGTCGAAACAACTGAGGTATGTGGGGCCACAGGAGCACTAGAAATTACGGGTGTTGTAGGAGCTGAAGTGGAGCGGCCACGAGGTGGAGGGCAGCCTGATGGAAGGACTCTACTTTAGTGACGTACTCAACCGCCTTCGCAAAGGCTGTGACGTCACGTAAAGCAAGATCCTGCTGGATACAACTCTGCAGCCTGTTGATATAACGACTAATTCGCTGCTCCTCACTCTCACCGAGACGGACGTGAGTACAAAGAAGCTGGAAACGCTCCATGTAGTCTAAAACTGAAATATCCAGCCGGAGAGACTGTACCCGAAGGAAGAGGTCGCCCTCGTAAGTAGCGAGAACAAATGGGGCCATCATATGTGTCCGAAGCTCGGCCCAAGACTGGATAGGGGGTAGGCCCTCAAGGGCACGACGCTACTCCACATCATTCCACCATACACTGGCGTAGCCCTGGAACTTAGTCGCAGCTAGGAGAACACATCGACGACCCTTCAGTCGCTTGTATTCAAAAATTCGCTCCATCGCGGTGAGCCAATAATAACAGCGTCGCGCTGAAGGTGGCCATCGAACATCGGGGCATCCACTTGAATATCATCCTGCATACTCCTAGAAGACAATTGGAGGGCTAAGTGTATGATAGCATCGCCATCGTGTAAGGTCTCATCTCCCTCCTCTAGGTCATCGTCACTTAGGGGAGGCTCATCGATCTAGGCTCTCTGCCTCTGTCTACGAAATGGCGGATGAGGAGCTGGCGGTGGTGTCTCTAGAGGAACTGGTGGAGGGGGAGGAATATAGGATGGAACGACCTCCATAGGTAGGGGAGGAGGTGGAGCGGGGGTCAAAGGCTAGCGGTAGGGACAGTGATCCGTCTGATGGCCTCTCTGGTAACACAAAAAGCAATGTCTCTCTGTGATGGGCACATATGGAGTAACCTTCGGACTCAACGAGTCAAAAGAGGACATATCGGTACGCCACTCAGTGGGTAGGGGAGGCTCAATGCCGGAAAGAGAATGGGATCGGAGTGAGGGTGGATCCTCAGGTGGAGGGAGACCAATCCACTCCCGTACCCACTCAAAGGAATCAACCAGGGCAGAATGGGTTGAGCGTGCATCCCACACAGACTGGGGGTGAGGAACATGTCTCGGGTGTCCCGTGGGTGGGGAGGTGTGGAGCTTTGGTGGGGGTGGAAGCGTGGGAAAGCAATATAGGACGGATGAGGGTCAATAGTGTTGGGTGGGGCCAATGGCATGGAAGGAAGATGGTGCGGCTCAAGGTGCCTTTGTGGGATAGGTTGAAATGTGTTGGAGGGTGGGTCATGATGAGGGGTGATGGTAGAGACTTGGTGAGTTTGTGGGGGTAAATGGGTGGTGGTGGAGGTTCCTTCGGTGAGGATTGGTAATTTTGGAAGGTGGGGTTATTTTGGTGTAGGGTTTCAATGGGTGGGGTATGTGTTTGAGGGGTTCCAAACACGAGAGGGTAGTTGGAGAGACTAGGGTTAGTGTTGATGATTTATTGGGCATCAGGGGGTTGAAACTCTAGGGTTTCTTGCTCAAAATCTTTACCAATGACCATTATGGGGTAATCTAACACCGAAATTAACACATTTGCACATGTTTATTGAGTGGTTGAAGGAATCCGGCCCAAAGAGGGTTGTACGGACTTGTGGATTGCCAAAATTTGGTCGGAAAACCCTTGAATATTGTTGGAAGGCGACTGTTGAGTCGGATTTGGCCCATTTGGGTGCCGGAGGTCTCGGATCATCTCGGCTATTGTTGGAGAGTAAGTCCCGATCATTGGTCGATCTGACCATATCTTGGAGAAGAAGGCACCGGAATGGAGCCGGAGGGGGCTGTCGGCGCCGGACGACCTTCGTTAAGGCAGGTCCGCTGCCTCGGGCAGTGGGTTTGGGCGATTGGTGCGCTTGTTCTTGCTGGAGGTTGGATCTGACCCATCAAATGGGTTTCTTAATGTTGGTGGCTTCGTACGTGGTGATCAATGGACAAGTCGGGGTCACCGGTCATCGGAGGGCCATTCTGCCTCTTATCCGTGATGTATTGGGTCGGAGATAGGCCAGAAGAGGCCACCGGTGCTGGTCAGTAATCTTCCATGCAGCAGTGGTTTGGGGCAGTCCGGCCAGGTGGATGTCCTTCGGCCATGATTTGAAATGGTCGGACGGTGGGCAGTGGCGGCGGGGCCCTGCCACTCGCTGTGGTGCCGACTTGGAAATAAATGGGATCAGGGTTTATGGAATTGTTTTTTTTTTGTGGAAGAGTGTGAAATGATTAGAATTTGGTGAATTAGGGTTAGGGTTTTGAGATGGTACCGGGGCGGTGCGGGGGCGGCCGGTGGTGGTGGAAGACGGGCATCGAAATTCTCCATCCAAGTTATTAACCGGTTGATAACCTCCTCGAAACGCTCGTGAGAGGATTCCACGAGAGGGTATTTTCTTCTTGGACCCATTTGTCGTTTTTTTTACGGTTTTTGTATTTTTTTTTACAACAACGGGTAGAACCAACAAGGCTTTGATGCCAATTGACGTAAAATGACGCCAAATGGGGGCAAGAAGAATATAACTCTCTCTAAAGTTCTCTCAAATCACTATATTTCAAAATGGAAGAATGCCTCAAATGAGGCTACAAAAGAGTATTTATAAGTAGGAGGTTACTTGGGCTCTAAGCTATCAATCTAATTACAATCATGTTCCTAGATGTCCCTTGACCTTCCTTCCTCTAAATACTAACAAAAGAAAATACAAGAAAAATACAATGTACTACTAGAAAGAATAAAAGACTAGAAAATTGACGAATTGACGAAAGGCCCATATTCACATCATAAGCTCTAAGCTTTTCACCCTTTACCAATATCAAAAGAACAAGAAAAGACCTACAAACACTTATGAGGGTCAGTCAAATCATATATAAACATTTTTTTTTAGATCTTAGGGTATCCCAGCCTCCTCTTAGAGCACCTGACTAATACCCAAGAGTACATTTAGACCCTCCAATAAATTCATATGAAAGCATATTTGAAGAGATCAGCCCCCATGAAGTCAAAAGATAACCAGCTTAAGCAATCAAACTATGTCAAAATGCATTGTGATCACATCTACTTGACTACTGCAACTTGGCCAAACAACCACGATTTCCGCCCATTCCACTTGCCAATGTTAAATTTTATAGCAGTCAGAGAGAAGCACAACTTTCTAAAAGGTCATAAGTAGGAAAAATACCCAACTAGTTAATTATATTATGAAGGAATTGTCTTAATTGCGCCTAACATTTCTCACGTCACTTATTAAAAAAATATTTCACACCTCATTCATTAACTATACATATGTTATTTAAGAGAAACTAGTGTAGAATTGTCACCTAAATATAATTCTCAACAATTGTAATCTAGTTAATATATTTCGTACATGCATCCCCAACAACTCAAAAAGTAAAATATAAATAAATAAATAAATAAATAGATATTGATTTGATGCGTGGTTACAAAATTTTCTAGGAAAAAATTCAGGTACGCTTGGAAAGCTCACTTATGCTCAAACCTTAAAGCCAGATCTCTGGATTGCAATTGCAACGGCTTGAAACTTGGGATAATTCTTTAATTTAGATATGACATATGACCTTCCAATCTGCAGACAAATAACAAATGAATATATATTGATATATATGTAAAAATATACATCCAATATAGATGCATGACTCAAGATGATAATTTGCTTAAGCAAATCTCTGTCTCGGATTTGTTCAGATGGCACAGCGAAAGTATATTGTTCAACATCCCAAAATGTTGTTAAGAATAAAAAACTTGGGAACCTTCTTTCTCAGGATACTTTCATGCTAAATCTCATCCAATGCTAGTTTTAAGCATTTAGGGGACTTACTGTTCTACCAAGAATGAATGCAGCTGTTGCACCTATGGTGGCACCGATAGAATCAGCAATAAATCCCACCCGCAACCCAAAAAGATAACCACCTCCAAGCTGCAAGATTACAAAAGCAATCAGAATCACATAAAATGCAACCCCAAATGAAGGATCAAAAACATAGGTGTGAGTGCATGAAATCACAATTAATAATTCTAAAAGCAAGGGAATTTAAAGAGCAAGTAAAGATCACAACACAAATGATTTACGTGGTTCGGCAACTGCCTACGTCCACAGAGGGTTTCTCAGTTTTTATTAATTCGTTTAGAGGTTCAGAATTACATGTCTCATTGTCCCGGAGTGGGGTTTTTATTTATAGTGATAAGAGTGGTTGAGTTGTGCACAAACTCTCCCAACTCCTTATTGGCTCGTTGACTGATCCATGTTTATCTCCTCCGAGAACGTAGGTAACCAGGATGAGTCTTTATAATTATCCATGTGACACGTCTTCATAATTATCCACGTGATGCTAAATCTGACTTGGGCAGAATGTTGAGCCTGTTTGGGCAGCCGAATATTGGGCCGTTATGATTTTGCACCCACAATTGGCCCTAAAATTCTTTGTCAAAGATGGGCCGAAGAATTTTACATCTTTTGTTGGCCCAAATTATGAGTTCAAAGTCTGAGTTTTGCGCATGGGCATGTCCGTAATTACTTGAGAATAACAAGGATACGCTAAAGGACGTTAGCGACAAGCTGATGGTTGCTAACGATCAGGTTGTGGTTAAGCGTAATCGTTTGGAGAAGGAATGTGAAGATCTTTCTTCGGCCAAGGAGGCCAGCTATGATAAGGGCTACATTGAAGCCTTCGAGGACGACAAACGGCAGCCGACTTACATCAGGAAATCCAGCTTCAAGAAGGGCTGTCTTGGCAAGGAAAAATGTCCCTGCTGATTCTGAGCTTTTTGGCAAGCACAAGCCTGGTTCTCTGCCAAAAGCTGATGAGGTGGCAACCACAGATGTCCCAGCCGACCAGACTTCCTTTGTAGCTGCCGAAGCAAAGCCCTAATGACCCAAGAGCTGGTGAAGAGCAAGGAGACTAGTAAAAAATAATTAACCTACACACCCTTGTATTTTTCCTTTGGTCTCTGTTTGTAAGGGCCTTGCCCATTTTGATTATCAATGAAAATTTTTGTCGTGAATTTTAATTCCATTGTAAATTATTGCCGAGCTCTTCTTTTTATTCTTACTTTCTGTAGCATACCAATATTGCCGAAGAGATTCCTTCTTTTTCTGGGAATCTCGATGTCATTCTTGGTCGGGAGGCAAGTGCTCAAACTCGTCGTGCATTTCTTTTTGTTCGCAAGGCCCTCAAGAATATGACTGACGCCTACAAATACCAGTCTGCCTTAGTGGCCAAGCTAAAAGATGGTGTGAAAGACTTGGAAACGTGGGCACTCTCATGGAGGAAGAGGTGAACTCCTTGAAGAAGCAGCTTACTGAAGCCAAGGATATTGAGGAGATTGGGGCCCTTCTCCAATCTGACAATGACTCCCTCAAGAAGAAACTTGTTGAGGCAGAGAATGATTACAAAAGGGCTCGTGTTGTGACGATGGGCCTTAGTCCCGACATCCTTAAACTGCGTTATCTTTTCAAGATGGGTCCTCGAGCAGCAGATAGCGTGATCTGCTGGCTATGAAGAAGGGTGGATGGATGCCCTCATCAAGCTAGACGAGGCAAAGCGACTAGCTTACAAGCATGGTTGGCTAAATGCCTCTTAGCTTCGGTATATGTACCAAGTTGATTGTCCGGCTTATAGGCATCCACCCTTTGGTAGTGAAGAAAACTGGGTTCCGTTGGATGTCGTCCCTCTCCAGTTGGCTAAGAGCTACTTGACTTCTCATAAGAGCGACGATGAGTTCCGACAAGATC
The DNA here is from genome assembly GCA_949130495.1 of Sambucus nigra. Classification (NCBI taxonomy): domain Eukaryota; kingdom Viridiplantae; phylum Streptophyta; class Magnoliopsida; order Dipsacales; family Adoxaceae; genus Sambucus; species Sambucus nigra. The sequence goes on from OX422217.1 coordinate 532,380,016, forward strand.
TTGATGATAGCCAAAGAAAGCCATTGTTGCTGCTCTTGCTAACCGATAATAATTGTTGTCTATTTTGTCCCTTTATTATTGTAAATGGACTTTTTGTAACTTATAACTTTTTGTAACAAGTTGTTTGTATAATATCATTGTTTTGCATTTTTCCATTCCATTAAGCCGAGCATGTATTTTATTGTCTAGTCTTACCTTTTAGGTTGTGTCGTCACACCACCTTACACCTAGAACAGACTAGGACAAAAATGCACCTGGTTTTAGGGCAATCCACCCGTTCAGGATTTTTATCCAACCAAAGTTAGGTTCATTCAGTGCCTAGGGATCCCCCGTACGTCTTTTGTTTGACTGGTTAATTCATGAGGCCTTTGTATTATTCATGACGAAGACCTTGAGACCTTAGGTTTAATTGTAATTATACAATTTGCAATTATAATTAGACTAAGGTAATGCTGATCAATACTATGGTCATTAATTTAAAATGTAAGTATGCCATTTTGGAATAATATTAAGCAACTAACTGAACCGCTTGGGCTTTTATTAAAAATGCTAGATTAAACCGCGAGCATTATAAGTTCTGAAATAAAAATTTGCAAAAACTAATTGAGCTAGAAATACTTAAACAAGAGCGAACTCAAAAGTAAAACTTCTTGAGATTGGCTGGGTATCTCTCCGCCCTCCATTGTGTCCAAATGATAGGGCTCCTTGTAGCTCGTCTTGGATGACCTTGAATGGTCCCTCCCAGTTAGGTCCTCACTTGTCGTCTGAAAGCTTTTTGGCGCTACCGAAGACTTTTTTGAGGACATAATTGCCGATACGGAATTTCCTTGGATTGATGTCCTTGTTGTACTGCTTGGCTAACTGTTGTTAGTAGGAGGCCAGTTTTATCATGGCCCATTCCCTTCGTTCTTTTGTTAGGTCAAGTTCAACGCTTATAGCTTCGTCGTTCAAACCTTGCTCGGCAATGGTGGACCTCATGATTGGCAGACCGTCTTCAAGAGGAATAACATCCTCCATCCCATATGTTAGAGCAAAGGGTGTTTCCCCAATAGGCTTTCTAGGTTTAGTATGATATGTCCACAGAACACGAGGAAGCTCATCCCCTCAAGCTCCCTTTGCTTTCTCTAATCTCTTTTTCATGCCATCGAGCATCGTTTTGTTAGAAGCCTGTGCTTGGCCATTGTTTTGGAGATAGGCCACAGAGTTGAAATGGCATTTGATGCCATGGTTGTCGCAGAAACCTTGGAAGGTTCCACTTTCAAACTGTGTGCCGTTGTCCATGATGATTGTCCTGGGTACCCCAAAGCGTGTTATAATGTTCCTCTATATGAATCTGATCATATCAGTATCCCTGAAGTTCGCCAATCGTTGTGCTTCAATCCACTTTGTGAAGTAATCTGTACCGACCAATAGATACTTGCAATTTCTTGGTGTTGTTGGGGGTGGTCCTACAATATCCAACCCCCACTGGACGAACAACCACAAAATAGTGACTTCAAGTCGTTTGCTGGTTGATGAAGCATGGGGGAGAACTTTGGGCACTTTTCACACTTCTTGACAAAAGGGGTTGTGTGGGTGAGACATTGTTTTCACTCTTTGGTTTCAAATTATTTTTAGAAAAGAGAATCGTTCCCACTAGGGGTGTCAGTTATTTCCGAACTTCCGAATTTTCCGTTTTTCGATCCGAATTTTTCCAATTTCGTCATCATTTTTTAATTTTTCGATTTCCGAATTTTTCGATTCCGAATTTTCCGACAAAAATTGGAATGGAATTGGAAATCATATATGGATTCCGAATTTCCGATCCGAATTTTCCAGTATCACGCCGATCCGATCCATCCAAAATATTTTTCGAAATAATAATATTTTTGTTTATTTTTACTACCCTTATTTATATATAAAATTTATTATTTATTAGTTTAATCTTGACCCTCCATTTAAAACCATCTCAACCATTAATATATACATCACACTAATCCTAGATCAAACGACAACATCTGAAAGCAAGCGCGGTCTAGAAATCGAAGGACCTAAATGTTTTTTTTTTAATTTGCTTTAGGTAGTTGTTTCTTTTTTGCAAGATTTTTGCTTTAGGGTTTGTTAGTGCCCTTGGAGAGGCTTTTTCTCCATCTATTAATAAAATAATTTATTAAAAAAAAAGGATGATTTATATTAAGTTTCCCTCATCTTCCTTTTGTTCATTTTTTGTATATGAAATACTGATGCACAGGCTTTGCTACATCTGTTACCTATTCTTGCATTTCTTTTTTTTCATTCACATAGCTTTGTAGTTTCTTAGTATCATAGTCAAGCCTTGATTGATCTTTCTCCAAAATGGTAAGACATGAATAGCTCTGTAGTTTATTGCATTTCCAAAATGGTATGAGATGCATAGCCTTGTCATTCACATAGCTCCATAGTTTATTGCATAGGTGATGAAAAGTGGAGTGTTTGATTATTATTTTTATTTTAAAAATATCCTTTCTAGAAATGACATTTTCGATATTTTCTGAAAATATTATAACTGATAATTCCGATTATTCCAATATTTTTACGAATAATTAAATTTCCAAAATTTTCGAATATTCCGAATCCGCCGAATAGGAAAAAAAATGATTTCCCGATTTTTATTTTTTTTTTGAATTTGAAAGGATTTTAAAATTCCGAAAATTTTGGATTTTTTTCCGAACACCCCTATTCCAATCCGATCCATCCGAAACACACCCCTAGTTCCCACATACGACGTCAATTGTGAATGCAAGAAATACCAATCAATAATTCTAAAAGCAAAGGAATTTAAAAAGCAAGTAAAGATCACAACACACGGGATTTACGTGGTTCGACAATTGCCTATGTCCACGAAGGGTTTCTCAGTTTTTATTAATTCTTTTAGAGGTTTAAAATCACATGCCCCATTGCCTCGGGGTGGGGGTTTTATTTATAGTAATAAGAGTGGTTGAGCTGTGCACGAACTCTCCCAGATCCTTATTGGCTTGTTGACTGATTCCTGTTTATTTCATCCGAGAATGTAGGAACCAGAATGAGTCTTTATAATTATCCACGTGATGCTATATCTGACTTAGGTAACATGTTGGGCCTGTTTGGACTGTCGAATATTGGGCCATTATAGTTTTGTACTCACAATAGGCAAAGGGAGTTCAAATTGAGTACTCAACCTCTATACTGAATAATTAAAAAAATGGAAGCGTTTTTTAGCAGTACAGATTACATACATTATGCAACAACAAATAAGATAAATTTTTTCACAAACATGTTTATTCTCTTGCTTCTTTTGAGCAATATATATTCTACACCTTCTTACATGTTTTAGATGCAGGAGCACAATTAGGGCTAATTTTATACTTTTGCATTTCAGATATTTTGAGAGGCTTCTAGATTGATGATGTCACACCTTAAAGCCACTAACTTGTGACATCATCATTTTACAATAAATATGATGCCCTTTACCCTTTTGTAATCACTACTATTTTGAGAGATATGAAAGAGCATTAGAAATTACGCCTTTGGCATCTAAATTGTTGTTATTGTGTAGTTTATAGATCATATGGCTTTCGCTCCCGACTACACATCAAATTGATATCATAGCGACGTTTGCTCTTGGGTATTCAAACATGAATGTAGATGATTAGAATTTTGGGTGGTCCACCCAAATGAGACATGAAACACCGCCAGAATAGCTTCTCGAGAGGTCGCACTCCCACCAACAACATCGCACAATCATAAGGCTCAAATGGTTCTGAGATTAAGGACCAAACCATAGCTCCAATGAGCTCCAACCTTGTTGCCAAACTCCTTGCACCTTCCGATCGGCCTCTCACTTCGTCAGTCCAAACAATGGCGGGTGAACACAATCCAGCCATGTACAACTCAGTTCACAGTCCCCTGGAGCCAGTGGCGGAGCCACTTTGTAGGGGGGGGGGGGGGGGGGGGCAAGTGTCCCACCAAGAAATTTTGAAAAAAAAAATTAATTATTTGTTACCATTTGTTTGTTTTTTGGGATTTAATTTTTATTTAAACTTGCAGTTTGTTTTTTTTTATATAATTTAATGTTTGGTGAGCTAAAATAATTTAATATTTAAACTTGCAATTTCAGCTATGAAAAATTATTATTAAAGAACTTGCGAAAATGTGGTGCCTCCAACGGATAAAATCGATGTCCAAAAGGAACCTACTCCAAAAAAGATATTGTATTCAATGTTGTTTTTTTAGTTATAATTGTAAAAATGTAAAAATAAGCTTAAATTTTTTTTCGAGGGCTGCCGCCCCCGAACTCCCGTCAATGGATTATGCCCCACCTACTCTAGATTTCTGGCTCCGCCACTGCCTGGAGCAGATCCGAGCCCCGAACAACCCTCGTTCACCCAATGAAGGCCGACTGAACCCCTTCGATCAGATATGTTGCAGATCTGACCTTACCAGCCCGTCAGAGGCCACTCCGACAGAACCCGACAACCTCACTCCTCGACAAAAACACCAAATCTGACCACCCACCAACCTTTTCCGACCTGAACCTAAACCAACCCCACCCATAATGTCAACCCGACCCCAAACCATTGCGACCATTCGGCACAGATCCAGAAATGCTACACCACAACCATTCTAGCCATGGCCCTGAAGTAGACCACTCTCCCGGTCCAAAATTCCCCAACTGTTTCCCCACCAAACAGATTTGGACAGAAACTCAACCTCAACCCTCAAACCCTAGATGTTGACCACCAAATTAGCCCCCTTCAAACCACCACAGCCTTGATTTGGCTCGCCTATACACCGGGTGTCCATTAAGCATTCTACCCATACCCGATCATATTACACTTTTGGAAGTTCATTCCATTTGCCAACGGCGCGACACTTTCTGCCATCACCAAGCAAAGCGAGATGCCCTCATTCCGGTACCTTCCAATCAACAAACTCTAGCACCCGATGGCACCACTCACGTCCTCGTGATGTCCCATGCCCTCTAGCAATTTTGGGCCCGTCGATGACTCCATTAGGCTACGAACGAGCATTTTCTTCACTCATTATACATCCAAGTGGCGTTTGTTCACCATTATCATCGACGGAAGAGTCACTGACAGCCTTGTGACCCAAGAGATGGTCGATAAACTGAAGCTTCACACGGATCCAGTCACCAAACCGTGCTGTATTGGGTGGTTGGGTAACATCAGTTCCATAGCCCTAACCTGAGAGTGCCGCGTGCCATTTTCCATCGAATCTTATGCCAATGAAGTATTATGCACAGTTCAAAGTATATAACATCTAACAGTTCAAAGTTTCACATGCCATGGGTCCCAGTCCCTTAAAAGTTATTGTCCATCCGCTTATATCATAATTACTCATCTTTGAAACCATAAGAATTTTTAATTTATATTTACGAAAGTACTTAGAATGAATAGTCAAAAATCTTAAAAGGGTGTTCAACTTCGAAGCATGGCAGAACAACTTGCAACTTATAATCCCCAAGCTTTGCTCTTCTGGCTTCAGCTTCCATCTACGAAACTACGTTCAAACTTCGTTTCTAACATTTATTCTCTCGATTTCAAATAAAAAGCCAACATAAATGGAAGGCGATGACGATGTTTGCTGTTGTTCGTCGACAGTGATGAATCGGTTGCTGGCGGCGAAGAAACGTCCTTTTTCTTTTTACGATACATCTTTTTTTTTTATCTATTTCATTTACAGGTCTTAATTTTTTTTATAAACCAAATGTTTGTCCTAAAATTTTGTTGAAGCATTGGGTCGCCATTTTTAGCGACTCAGGTCGCTAACGCACCCCGTTTGGGGTCGCCTGTTTCGGTTCGTGGGAGGGAGGGTGGGGGAGCGAATTAGGTAACATTTGGCGAGAGTAATGCAGGAGAATAAGTGATTAGGGGCAATTTTGTCCATTTGCCTTTTGGATAATTTAAGAGGCCTCTAGATTGATGATGTCACACCTTGAGGCCACTACCTTGTGACAACATCATTCTAGAACCCTCACCTTTATTCCATTATACTCTATAAATAGGATGCCCTTTACCTTTTGTAATCACTACTATTTTGAGAAATGAATGAGAACTAGAAATTAAGCCTTTGGCCTCTAAATTATTGTTGTTATTGTGTAGTTTAAAAATTAGATCGCATTCGCTTCCAACTAATACAACACATCAATATTCCTTCTTAGGTCTTTAAAAATATTCTAACTGGTGCAAGTTATAGGAGAGGTGGAAGATGAAAGTGTATTTGCAGTGGTAGCATTCGTGCAATAGCAATACAGTTGTTATATTTGTTCTTTGTATTTTGGGAGGTGAAGTTTGGCCTTCACAACATTGTAGATAGCGAAGAAAGCTGCAGGAACAACCTCAACACAATTATACCATTAAACAATACATTACGAATTTTTTTTAACAAATATATATATTTCGTACAATATATTTAAGATTTTTGTTTATATTAGTAATACACAGTTCACATCACTTAAAACAACGTAAGAATCCATATGATTTGTCTACAAGAAAAACTTAGTCCAACTCCTAGGGACCGGGGTTGACTACACAAACCCTTGTTGACGGTTCAGCTCCATCCACACCACCTTTTAATTTAATTCAGTGGGATGATATATTCTTGCCATCGACTCAAATCCTTGTACAACTTTTAATGTAAATCAACTAACTCCTCTTTATTAGTGCAATTCTTGGTCTTCCATGAACATGCTAAAATATATGGTGCAATATGAACACCCACCCCCTACATGTATATAATGTGTTCTTATCATGTATACAACATAATATGCACATACACCTGCATCCATATTAAACAGGGACTACATGTTAATAGTTTAGTGATTAATATTAACAAAGTTCATAAAAGATTCAATAGCTCGTATATAAGTAGGGTTTTTATGACTTTGCCCCCAAAGAAAATGTCGTAATTAGACATAGTCCCAGACTTTTCAAAAATATTTACCCCCCAGGCCGTTTCACAGACTTTTAACACCATTAGATGGGGCCTTTAATTGAAAATTAGACTCCCCCCTAATGTCTCAAAGACAAAAATACCCTCAATTCATCTTCCACCTTCACATTCTTCTCCAAACTCTAACCTAATAGCTTCATTATAAACCCCAAATCTTAATTGAACAACGAAAAATAAACACAATCAATTACAAAACACCAAAAAAAATAAATAGAAATCGAACCCCATAACCATACACGTCAGAGGCGAAAGGCGCACCAAGGCGCCAAGGTCATCAAGGAGCGTAGGCATAAAGCAAAGCGCGCTTGCTCTAAGTGAGGCGCAAAATCTATAAAATCATGAAAAGTTCTATATTTTTAATAATAAGATCATTTATGATCTAAAATTTGAAATATATAGCATATATTATTATTACACACGGTTATGAGGACACATATAAGTTGAAGATAGAGCTTATGCCACCATATAAAAAATATATTTTTAAATATCAAATTTATTTAACAATCTAATTATCCAATAATCAACAAAAGAAAATATATTGATATATATGAAAAAAAGATACTCCAATATGTGAAAAGAAAAATCAAAATCAAAATATAGATTGTTCTATGATGCAACAATCTTGAAGTTGAAATTTGTTTGTTTATTGCCTAAGTAGGGACTAGTGAGAAAGATAAAGTTCCGCTAGGAATCAATGATTTACTTTGGTTAGTTTTGGGTTGGTGAATCATCTAATCTTCCATATTTTATTGAAAAATATGTTAAATCAGCATATCAATTGGTCCATTCTTGTATTGGGGGCGTTACCCAAACAAATTTCATGAGGCGTCTGAGCCGTGCCTTGAGCCTGGAGCCTAGGCGCGCACCTTATTGAAGGAGCCTTGCCTGAGTGAGGCAAGGAGCCAATGTTGAGCCTAGAGCCTAGGCGCGCCTTCAACAACTATGCACCTACCCATTGAATAAATGCATCAAAATGTATGAGTTTCAAATCGATCATCGATCATGGGTTTGCATTTTGAAATCATGAAAATGGTTTTGAGTTCCAAATCGAACATCAAACATATTTTTCGAAATCGAAATTATCTGCCAAATCAAAATTTATCTGCCAAAATCGAAATCGAACATGGATTTCGAAATCCATTTGTTCCAAATAGGGTTGGTTGAAAACTGGGACTGAAATCACTGTTAGGATGGATTTGAGCAAGACAATATGATGTTGGGATGAATCTAAGCAAGGGAAGATCTGATGGTGTTCATTTGGGACGAAATAGAGCAAAGGATTTGTTCATCGCTGTGCAATCCCTGAATCCATACTGAACAAATCACTGAATTGATATGCGACTTGTTTGTCATTTAATGTACGATTTGTAACTTCTTTAGTAAATGTGTATTCAGTTGGAAATTTCTAGCGATTTGTTCAATATGGATTTTTTAAAGTAGGCACTGATATGAAATTGGAAAAATTACGGTTAGGGTTAGGATTTTGGCGAAGAAGATGAAGGGCACTTTTGTCTTTAAATTATCAGGGGATTAAGTCTAATTATTAATTGTTGGGATTGGTTAACAGTTCAGGGGTTAAAGAGTCTAATTTTTTGAAAAGCGGGGGATTATGTCTACTGACGGCAATTATCTCAGCGGCTATGAAGCACGGACACGTAATACGTGTTTCGACACGCGACACGTAATTGATCCAAAAACTAGGATACGACACGCTATGATACGTATAATATATAATATATATTTAAATATATATTAATGAAATAAAACAGATTTTCTCTATAAAATACATTATTAGAGCATTCTTAACATGAAATTAAGAAAATGGATCATACAAAACAAAATTCAAACACACTTTGTCCTTAAGAATCATAAATAAAGCACAATCACCATCACTTGAGTCAAAGCTGACTCGTGGCTCCAAAAGAGTATTCGTGCTTCATAGGTGTCCGACACGTTGTTGGACACGACACGTTGGCTTACGGGAGAGTGTCCGTGCTTCATAGCTCAGCGGACAAAGTGAAAAAGAAAATTATAGAAGTAAAACACGTGCGCCCATGTCCCAACTGCAATTCCCCCCCTCCTGACCTTAACTATGCCCAACCATGACTTTAGGCTTGAACTTCCTACGATAAGTAGGAGATACTAATCACATTACAGAAGGTTTAGTAAGTCAGTAGTTTGTAATCAAAATTCATGAGAAATACAGTCATTATGGTATTGGCAATCATCATACAGTGCCAGCCCATAACAAACAACACAAATTTCAACAATAAAACATTAGTTCAAAATGATTCCCGGGGGGGGGGGGGGGGGGGGGAGGGAATCTGAATTAATGCTCTGGGAGAATCAAGATTCGCTGCCTACCGTAAGTACTGAGGCTGGTACAGCGAGGATGGTAAGAGGAATATATGCAATAGCCCTGTAAAATGCCAGAATGTTAAAATGTGTAAAATCCAAAGTTATAAATAACATTTTTCTTTAAAGCTGAGCATTAGCAGACAGATCCAAGTGTTTGCAATCATTGACTTAAAAAGACAATAAATAAACAATGAAAAAAGAAAATTTTCAACTTGGAAGAAATGCCTCACATAATAACTTTAATAGACAATGAAAATCTGCTAAATGTATTAACCACATTATATAAATCCTTTATCTAACTTGATGGTTTGGCACTTGCTCCACTGGAATAATAAGGGGTTCGAATAATATTGGTAATCAGAAACTCATCTTGATGATTTGGCACTATAGCAGACATAATTTGGTCTCCAGGGATTGGATATTAGGGTCCGTTTGGTTCAAAAGTAAGCAACTTTTTCCATGACATGGTAAAATATTCCATGACAAATCTTATAACTTTTCAGATAGGGTTGTTTGATAACATCAATTTTTCAGGTGGCAAAAGTGAGATGTTTGATAGAATTAATGGCAAAAGTGACAAATGTAAACAAACTGATATATAAAAAAAATGGTATTTAATCAAAAAAATAATTCTTAACATAAAATAGTTATTAAAAATACACAGTTTGTAACAAAAAAAAAAAAAAAAGTTTCGACAAAAATAAAACAGTTTATAAAAAAAATACAGTTTTAACACAAAAAAAAGTTTTTAGCCCCAAGTTAATCAGTTTTGACGAAAAAACAGTTTTTAATGAAAACAAATTTTATCAATAAAAAAACAGTTTTGACAAAAATAAAACAGTTTTTTAATGAAAAACAGTTATTAGTGGAAAAAAACTAGTTTTAACACAAAAAACAGTTTTTAGCCGAAAAAAACTTTTTTAACGAAAAATAAAAAACATTTAAAAGAAACAGTTTTAACAAAATAAAAAAGTTTTAACCAAGAAATTAAGTTTAAAATTTTCAAAGGGATGATAAATTTGTGGGAACTTTATTTACCAATATATGTAAGCAAATTTTGCCAACAAAAGTGGAAAAAGAATGGCAAAACATGCATGTGGACATGGGTATCCATGAAATTTTTTTTATACCAAATAAGGAATATCAAACACACAAAATGGCGGACAAAACCTTCGGTTACCACCATTTGCCATTTGCCCTCGGATGTTTTAACGCGAGAATTGCAGAAAATCATACAGACCAAGAATTATAGGTGTCCAATTATAGTGGATTTAATGAAAGCATATAATCAAGTATTATGGCCATACTTGTCTGAATCTTGTAGACGACTTGTGCAATTAATCCCCCAATACACTTACCCTAATATATTTTAGATATTCTAAAAATTCTCTCCAACCCATTTCCACGTCACCAAGTCTGGGCGACCACAAGACCACAGCCTATCTCGTATTTGGTCGCGGTTTATCTAGGCATTGACTTTAAGACTCCACATTTATTATTATCCAAGCAAAGCTTTAGATTGCAATCCTATATGCTCGGCTAGATCACCTCGGCCTAATCATCCCCAACCTATCACGTAAAGTTCTGCGACCTCGTAACTATGAGGATAAATAAAACAAAACGACATCATACCTTAAAAAAACTGATGGTCCTTCTTCTAGCACTCAAGTATATGTTTGAGCTCCCAGGTGGCATCTTCCACACAACGATTCCTCCGCATCACTGGACCAAAGGTATCAATTTAGTCCCCAATACTTAACTTTTTCAGTCAGAAATCGGAACTGTAATCTCCTTGTAGCTCAAACCTTTGCGGACATCTACAGGCTTGTGTCAAGCGACGGGGACACGGTCCTTGATATAATTCCGAAGCATTGAAACGTGAAATACATTATTTATAACTCTCAGGACAAATCAACTCTGTGTGGAAAGCAAATGAAGGTCTTCTGGCGTCGACATTAATCCTTTGTCAGCTCTGAGCAACCCGCAAACTCGATTTGATAATCCTCACCAGTGTTCTAAAAGACACGCCTCTGCGTGATGCTTTTTAGAAACCCAGCGCATAAGGTATAGGCGTGGCAAAAGGCAGGGTCAACGCACGTGTAAGGAGATCAACGTTTCACGCACGCATAGGCGTCTAAAAGGCGCACCCCGTTTTCTAAAAAAAGGGCGTCATTTTGGAATTGAATTTTTTTTTTTTGTTTGTTTTTCTTATCTACTATGCCCTAAGTTTTTAGCAAACTAAAAAAATATCGCAGACTCCCTCTTTTCTTATTATGATTCATGATGTTAACTCCAATCTTAATAGTTTATTTTGTTTTAACGTTAACAACTAATTTCCTTTTTTTTACTGCTTATGTTTAACAGTTTAAGAGAAATATATATGAACCAAAAATTAACATATACTGTTATTAATAACAGAAATATCTTTGAACCAAAATAACTAACATATACTGTTATTAAAATCTATTTACACCTCATATATAGCAATCAGATTTTTTATGTTTCAAGCTTGAGCACTATCAGTATAAAACAGATGATAAGAGGTAAATTAGCTGGATGCGTATCTACTGCAAACCATTACATAGATAATTGACATATTTAGGCATCAAGGATAACTTACAACACAACCGGACCCCAAGGGCCGAGATCCTGCTTAACCCATACCAAGAAATCTTTCAGAATCTGCATCAATGAATAAACAAAACTTGAAAAATAAAACGATGCAATATGATTCATGAATTTTGCAGTGCAAAGGAAAGAGAAACACAAACATCACAGCACAGAAAGAGAAGCATATGATATACCAAAAACTGACACACTGCAAACTGTGCACAAGCAAAACCATATCTTCTCAATTACATTACATTAAATGCAAACTAAAACTCAGCATATAGAGTATAAATTGCAACTTCTTTTTTAATATTTTTTCAATATACACAATTGCTCTCCAATTTCAGATCTTCGGCAAAATTAAATTCCAACACTAATCAGTAGAAGAATACATTGATTCATTGAGAAAGAGAGAGAGTTGACCTTGTCGACGGGGAGAGAAATAACGGCGGCGGTAACGGCGGCGAAGAGGAGGAGAAAGAGGAAGATGCGGAAGGCGGAGGAGCAGGTGAAATTAACGACCGGCATTGAGGAAAATATCCTCCGTCGCCAATGCCGACGATCCTCTTCGTCGTCGTTGTTGGGGGCGAGGTCTTGCTTCAACCACGACCTTGCTCTCAAACCCACCCCGTTAGCCAGCTTTCCCGCTTTAGATTTCTATGCCCAACCACTAATCCCAATCTCAATCTATGCATACATATTATGCATACGTGTACGGATCAACATCTTCTCAATTCTCCACTTGTGAAAAAACTCACTCCACTAACTCTCAAAACTTCATTGCGATGCCCATCATCTGTTTCTTGGTCGTTGTAGTCTCCCGGATCACAATTTACTACCAATTTCAACATTTCATTTCTTTTATTTTCTTTTCGATCCCATATTTTTCAGATTTTATGACTATGGAACAAGGGTAGATTGGAATGGTCATTAGACTTAATAAAATTTTAAAAATACACCATATGGAATCCTAACAAAACTTTTGACGTGAGACTAAATCCAAAAATATTATTATATACTTTTGCATTTTTTCTCTCTTTCCCCGTTTTGCATTTTATTTTTATCTTACTTGCAATTTTAATATTTTTTATTTTGCCCTCAACCACGAGCTTTACCTTATAATAATTTTAAGTTTTTGACTCATACTTGTGAGACCTCAAACTAATTTTACATTAGAGAGAGGATCTTATTTGAGATAGGTAAGGGAAATAAAATTCAAGTTTAAGGTGTTATAAGTCGAAAGGTTAGGTTTATAAAATATTTTACACTTAAGAACTATTGAAATTGGAGTTTGAGGAGCAAGGCCTTGAAAATATCGCAACCATTTTAAGTCAACTGAGGTCTTTTCGAGTTATCTAACAATTGAAGACGTGAGCCAATATGATCAGTACTCGAGAATCAAATTTGGAGGCTTTAAAATGGTTATTGAAGATATATCTTAAAGAAATTTTAGGGAAAAGGAAACCCCATGGAAGACTTAACCTTATAGATAGAATGGGTCTCTCTCTCTTATAGAGAGAGAGGGGGAGAAAAGGAGGGGGAGATAAAGGAGGAGATGCATACATAGAGAGAGGGAGAGGGGGATAAAGATGGGAAGGAGGAGGAGGAGGAGGAGGAGGAGGAGGAGAGTCCATAATTACTTACATTTCCATATAAAGAAGAGTTTGCGACCAATTCACAACGAGTGGAAAATGAGAGATATTATTAGAGTTGAGGAATTTTGTGGTTGAATTGAGCTTTAGGGGTAATGGATTCTTTCAAAGTCTTTTTTTTTTGTTAACTTGTGAACTCAAGATCAGATATTTAATTCTTAAAACGTATATACATGTGTTATTGTACAAATTTAGTGAACTCGATAATTTAGTTTTAATACTTTTACTATTTATTAATTATTTTGAGAAACTAAAACTCTTTATATGAATTTTATTTTCTATACATATTCTTTTGGTGTGTTTGAGTATTCTGGGATGGTTTGGTTGTTTTAATCTTTAAATTAAAATTTTATAGAGTGTTGGCTTTATGATTATAATTTTAAAAAAAAAGTATATCATTCCACCATAGAGAATGCAATTATAAACTCTTCGTACTAATTACGATGTCTTAAAAGTCTCTTTTTGTATCATAGTTTATTTTCTTACCAACTTTTATTCTTTGTAGTGTGGTTTAAATCATGAGATGCCCTCTCATAATGTTTCAGGCTTAGGTTTGGGGAGTAAAGTTGACATGTTAGCCTGACTCACATACCAATATTCACTTGAATTTGGGACTAAGTGTTGACTTTGGGCATAAGTCACATGCTATATAAAAAAGGCTAACTCTAAGCATGTGTAAGAAATGGCTAACACAGTTTATAATGTGACCAATAAAGAGAACTGGGATTATTATTGAGGGATTCAGAAAGTACCCAACCAAAGACAATTTGGTCTGCTAAAAGATAGATAACTGAGGATAACTCGTGATTGTAAAGCCTTAAAATAAGTTGAGGTCTTGTCGACGCTTGAGAATATGGATTTATTTGTGCCCTGGGCCAAATACACAAATTCAAAATTTAACAAATTTTATATTGATTTAATTTAGTGTGCATGTAATGATGAAATCCAAATTAAAAAAGTCAAATCACATAAATAATACAAGCATACGAAAAAGTAAGGAAAAATCCCTTTTGGGCAAAACCTCTATTTCAGCACTATATCATAATTGACAGATAATATACGACTTATAGACTACTTAGATCACTAAGTATAATGCATAGTTCTTCAAGTCTTCTACAGATACGGTACAGTACAACACCATCCACAGGATGCGATCTTCCCTCGATATCCACCGATCAGCCTTCTTCTTCAGTATAAAGCCTCAACTTTATAAATCAGCAGCAGAGAAAATCTCTACAAGGGTTCTTGAACATGGATTGTGTTCTCCTTGATTTGGTAAAGTGATATCTAAATTTCTAAGAGGTTGGGATGAAAAAGTGTAGAGTTTGATCAAAAAAGGAACTATAAAATAGCTTGGAAGAGGGTTAAAATGAGTTATATCAAACTCAAATCCCGCATTTATTTATAAGGAAGTTTGTTACAAAAAGATATGCATTAGATATTTGGATCAGATTTGATTAGAAAAAAACTCGCATGCTCTTTTGAATGACCGGGTACCTTGTTCGAAGGGCATAGCCTTTTTCGTTTGAACATGTTTTAGCGTAACTTCGAACGTCATTCCAATGTTTGACCAAAAGGGGTTGCTTCAGATTTCATTGAAATGTGGGAAACTCGTTCTAACAACGTACCCAATCTTATTTGAATTCTTCCAACGAAACTTCGAATGAAATTCTAAAACTGCCCAAAAGATGACGTTTCGAATTTCGTTCGAACGAGGGAATCTCATTTTAACGACACTTTATAAACTCGTTCGAATGACCTATCAAACTCGTTCTAACGAGCCGTCAAAATTTTCAAAAAACTTCTAAACATTTTGAAAACTTTTAAAGAAAACTCTAATTATAAAAATCTCCTGGATATATAAGGACTTTACCAAACCACTTCATACCACTTAAGAATGATGCTGAGATGAACGATCTTCAATTTTCCAAAATATCATCAACTTATTGTCTTCGAATACGTGAAAGTAATCATAAAGGTGTAATGGAGTATAACGGGAACTAAACTAAGAAATTATAAACCCTTCTCTTACGAATTCCTCCATTTTGTCTATTCCAGTACAAAATACAAACTGAAGCCAAATTAACTCTTAAGACTAATACAACTAATGCCCTCCTAAATCAAGAAATAAAAATGCATAAATATTTAAGTCTTTAACTGAAAAATATTCATCTTGTGCGATCCAAGACATCATCGTCAAGGAGGAATGACCTACACACATGAGAGAAACAATATGCCGTGATGCGTACGAGTTTTAAATAAAAATAAATAAATCTCCCCATCAATTTGTTCTCCCCCTTTTTGTACGTAATAGACATAGGAGTAAAGTCTAAACACGAATAATAAGCATCACGTGAAGAAGTAAAGATATCATCACAAAGACAAATCAATAAGCACAATTAATGATAATACAAAAGGAATAATGCGTTTTCCCCTTATCAAACAACATTTTTTATTTTATTTTTCAATTTTTCAAGTATAATGTAAACAAAATACATATAAGTACAAAAACACATAATCACCCTGGAATAACACTAAAATATCTTAATCGTGAAAACAGAATGTAATTGTGTGAACATTTTGATAGGCAAATTAAAATAGGCATTCATAACATAGGTGCACGAAGTCACGAGATACTTCAAAAGAAGGAACTTAATTTCTACCTTAGGTGTAAAATGTTGAACTCAAATGCAATTGACTTGACTTATGCAATATGCTATGAATTTAAATGATTCTCAAAATAATAATGCCAAACTATTTAATGATTGTCAAGAGAGTCCATTTATGTAAACCCATTGATCTTCTATTTTATAACTGCCTCAAAATCTCACATATATAAGAATTCACTCTCAAATATTTTAAAGAAATCATAATGCTCATATATAGTGAATCATCAATGAATATAAAATAAATGGCCTTGGCACTTTTGTTTTGTGTGCCATTAATCTTTTTAGGCTCCTTTTGCAAATGGTGGCTTTTAACGCAAAGAGAGTTTTGTTCTTTCATAGCCCATTTCCACTGCTTAACACGTATCAATGTTTTTTGGGAAACGGAATTTGGGCAATGGTTCCTCAAGCACAACTTATCTCTTTTTACATTTGGTTCGTTATTAAGTAGGATTAAGATGAGAACATCGTATTTGACACATGATAAGCACGTACAATGTTAAAAAAAATATTCGTGTACGTGTGCAATAAAGGTGAAAAGGAGTCTAACATTTAGAAAGTAATCATCAATGATCAACAAAATTTTATACACATATTATATAACACACTAACGAAACAAAGCCATGTCTCAAAATACTATGAAAAAGTCACGTGAATGGATGGAATGTAGAGGTGATCCGAATATCTTAAATGTTAATCCATATACGGTGAAAAATCAAAAATATAAAAATCTTTGTCTTTTTCTTAAATTTTATCAAAATAAAATATTTTCCAATTTTTCAAACTTTTTTTTGAAAAATCAAAAATCTTTTTGGAATTTTTAACTTTATAATAAAAAAAAAATCTTTTTGGAATTTTTCAAATATATCAAAAAGAAAAGCATATGAATACAATGATAATACAATCTAGCAATAGGAATACAAAATATAATCATGAAAAATATCCTATACTAGATAAAGTACCTGAACTCAATCAACGGAGCAAATACCCAAATACTTCCTAATATCCTCGAATCTAAGTGCATTTAAAGGTTTCGTGAAAGTATCGGCTAATTGACATTCAGTTCTCATAAAGCTCATGGACACGACCCTCTCCTCAACGAGATCAGGAATAGAATGCTCACGTATCCTAATGTGCTTTGTGCGAGAATGTTGGACCGAATTACGGGATATATGGATCGCACTCTTATTATCACAAGAAATAGTCATTGTGCCTTGTGAAATTTCATAATCTTTCAACATTTGCTTCATCCATAAGGGTTACGTGCAACAACTCCCAACGGTTATATACTCAGCCTCCGCCGTGAACAAAGATATGGAGTTTTGTTTTTTTTCTCAATTAAGAGACAAGAGAACTCCCAAAGTAAAGACACCCACCCGAGGTGCTCCTACAACCATCAATACCCCTGATCAAATCGGCGTCCGAATAGACAAACAAACGGTCATCGATATCAAAAGATTATCAAATACCGCAGAAAAGAGTGTCACTCACGTATTTAATGATACGTTTAAGTGCATGCAAGTGTGACTCTTTCGAGGATGCTTGGTATCGCTCACAAACTCCAATGCTAAAGCTAATATTAGGATGACTAGCGATCAAGTAGAGAATACTACCTATCATGCTCCTATAAAAGGTTTGCTCTATGTACTTACTTAAAGTGTCTTTGCTAAGCTTAATTGATGTACTCATGGGGTGCGTGAGTGCATAACGAAGTCTAAACCAAACTTCCTCACTATGTACCTAGCATATTTGGATTGATATATGAAAATCCTATCCCACTACACCAAAAAAAAGGTTATTTATCATTGTCATAGACGTTGACAAGTCAAACTTGTCACGATCACAAACTGTGACAGGAATAGGATGATAATTGTTTTTTTGTCACGTACTTATCACAGTCAAAGTTCGGAATAAGTTTCATTTGTCACGGACTTACCACGTTCAAAGTCCGAGATAATATTATATTTGTCACGGACTTTTACCGTGACAAAGTCCATTACAACTAGGGTTGTAAATGGATATTCAAAAATCCGCATCCGTCTGATATTCGAATCCGAATTTGTGGATATTTATCCGAAAAAATGGAAACGGATACGAATATGGATAATCTATAAAAATATCTGAAAAAACGGATACGGATACGGATAGTACTAGTATCCGACACGGATAATCCGTATCCGACGCGGAGTATCCATTTTACCGAATATTTGTTTTACTGGATCCGTATCCGTCAAACGTATGTTTAAAATATTACTAATAATATTACTATTAGTATTACTAATAAAATAATATTAAAAAAATATTAATCGTATATTTCCTAAAACAAAACAAACACATACTCCACTCAAAATAAAAACACCATAAAGTTATTATTTTATTGGGTATATTATAAAATGTCATGTATTATTATTTTATTGAGTATATTATCATGGAGTTACACTAAAGTTACAATACATCCTATCACACACAACATACACCCACTAAAGAACATATACTCCACTCAACAAAAAAAAACTAATTTCATTTAATTTCTCTTTCGTAGAAAACAAGAGAAAAGAAACCCTCATTTCACTCCACAAAAACCCTCATTCCGCCACCTCCCCCTCAGTCGCATTAGCCTGCCGTTGCTCATAAACCCCTCCATCGCTTCTCATCAATCCATCCACTATGCATCAACTCCGCCGCTGCGCATCCCCTCCTCCTACAACAAAAAGTTAGCAACAACAGGTATGTACAAAATAAAAATACAAATATATAACTGTATTTATATATTATTCATGTGGTTTTTCATTAGTTTTCTTAATTATAAATAAATGTAGAAGAGAATAAAAAATGTAAAGAGATCGTTTTGATTGTGATGAGAGCTGAAGTTAACAACAAGTATATTAAAATAAAAATATCAGTATGTTTTGAAGACTAAAAGGTTCATGAGTTTATCATTCTCAATAAATTTGATTTAATCTAAAAGGTGCATATTTATATCTATTGTTATGGAATGCTACTGTTATTTTTTTTTTAATATGGCTTTAAGCTTATATGGTTGTAAAGTATGGATGATTTTAAGCCATGTTATCATTATGGAATGCTACTATTATTATGGAAGTCAAAATTGTTGATGTTAGGAGGTAGTAATTTTGTTATATATTTGTTAAGATTGGATTAAATTTCATTGGATTGAATATTTTAATAGTTATTTTTTGCAATGGCTAAACAATATAAACGGATACGGATATTATCCGAATCCGAGGTATCCGAGCGGATATGGATATGGATAGTTGTTTTAACTATCCGGGCGGATACGGATAGTGCATTCATATAGCGGATACGGATATGAAAAATATGGTATCTGATCCGTATCCGTCCGTTTACCACCCCTAATTACAACTAAAACTTGTCATGAACTTTGACCTTGATAAGTTTTCATTATCAAGAGCTTGTCATGGTCAAAGTTCATGACAATATTGGGCAGCAAAATAAAAAAAAATTACTGGACAATATGGCCACTGCCACTGCCTAGCAATATATATTATTTCACATGTAGCAACAATCAATGATATATTTTAACAATAACTAATAGCAATCAACACCAATATTCATAATAACCAATCACTAACCAAATATAAATAACAAACACGATATATAAACCCAAATTTGTATGTTAAATACAAATTATTACATAAAAAGTAAATGTTCATTGATTTTCAAGTTGGAGGAAAAAAGTAGGCCATATAATATAAGAACCAATGCAACCCTTAATATGCCACCCGCCTCACTATTCATTCGACCATGGGACTTCATTAACTTTCCCCACCAAAACTTTAGTGATACCGACCTGAGGCTCGTGAGACTGTAGCGGACGATTATGCACCAAGGAACCTGTGCGTACATTCGGGTCCCTCAAACCCCTGGCAGTTCTATCGCCTCCCCGTAAGTCTAGTAAATAGAATCTATCCCAACCAATTATAAATGGAGTTTGGAAAGTTGGGACGGGGGGGGGGGGGGGGGGGGATAAGTCACATGGAGATGATGGGTATATCGATGAGGTGAGGGTTAGAAAGACGGAGCAGTGGTCCCTTAATCCACTACTTTCTCCTTGCCCTTCCCTGAGCTTCACCCGGCTCGACCTTGAAGAGCTTGCTTAACCATCGCCTCGACTTACCCACCTGAGAGCTAACACTCCGAGTAAGATCTTTATGATCTTACCCGAGCACTTGGTTAAGTGCATCCATACTCAGAGATGCCTTGTCGACATCAATTTTCGAGTTGTGGTCTTCTTTAACCTTTTTCTGAAATAACAAAAAAGTACACGATTAACTAAAATAACAAAATATATGTGGTTATATATGATGATTTAATAACATAAATGCAATTATAACTTACAATAGTGGTGGCCATGGTCGGATTGACCTCCGTATCCTTCTCTTTCTTTGTTCGAATTTTCACGTAGGCATCGAGCCGTTGTGGCTTACCACCAGGACCACTCTTCATCTCCTGAAATAAAATAATGAAAAATTAGTGAATTAATGTGTAATTAGCACCAAATAGAATAAAATAAAAGTAAAATGAAATAACATTCAAAACATACCATCCTATGCTCCACCTCGGTGTAAGACGTACGTCCGGAGAAGTGTATGTCGACATTCTCGGCTCGGTTTGCCCTCTCTGATTCATGAGAGGACGACTGCCTATCTGATATCTTATTATCGACAAACTATTTCCAGTTTGCCAATGAGATTGTCTATTTCTCGGGTAGTGTGTCCCTACGCTATAAGACGGACTCTCGATCCCTGTCAAAATAGCATACACGCATATTTCTCTTCCATATTTTCCATTGCTCCCTTAGTTGTTCCAACGTGGAGTCGCGTGCTCTTGGGAGCAAGTTGAATTTTTCTTATCAAACAAATACAAAAAAAGAAAGTGAGTTAGTAGTATTTAAATTATAGATAAAATGTAAATATTATTGAGTCAAGCACGTACTTATAATGCCCCCCAAATGACCATCTTAAGTTTAGCGGGCACCCTCCTCCAATCAGTGTACTCAAGTCCAATAATTGTTTTGAGTAATTCCAAGGCCATAGCTTGGAGGGAAATCTTGTTCACCACACTCCCCAATTTGCCCAACTTTAGGGGTCTAGTGCTAGACAAGCCTTCCTCGCCTCCATTTTCATGACGCCCTGATGAAGACTTATCATACAACAATTGTTATTAGTGGAAACATATATATAAGAAGATGATTTTAAAAATAAATAATGAAGTAGTTTGACATTTTTAGATAATATGCATGATAAATCATTGACACCATTTACCATAAAACATACTAAGAATTGTTTCAAATAATGCTTAAATTGATTAAAATCCATATTAACATATTCACTAACTAACCACGAAATATTGATTCAAATCCCTCAAAACTGATTAAATCCAAATGA
This sequence comes from Sambucus nigra, assembly GCA_949130495.1. Lineage (NCBI taxonomy): Eukaryota > Viridiplantae > Streptophyta > Magnoliopsida > Dipsacales > Adoxaceae > Sambucus > Sambucus nigra. The sequence goes on from OX422217.1 coordinate 532,401,700, forward strand.
ATAAAGCATTAAACTTTCATCCAATAATAATATATCCAACAAAGCATTAAACTTTGATAAATCAATGATGACATGGAAGAATACAAATTAACAACGACATTAGAAGAATATAAATCCATATCATAAACCAAACTAAGAACTTTTTCAAATAATTGGAATCCTTATTACAAATCTTAAATGGTTTCAAATTCATCTTATCATTCAAAATGGATTGATATTCGGTAGAAGCAACTAAGTCATCCACACTACTGGTTAGACATTTTGGCATATGTAGGACGATTGACCGTGACTTGTTGTTGATGTACTCTGAGTACAATACTTGTTTAACCTTTTGAAATGCACAAACAAATGGCTCATAGCTCACATGTTCGTTTCTCTTCATCCTAGACAAGTAAACTATGGTCCAATTGGTATATGATTCAACTTTACAAGCATTTTTGTACTCAACTCTTACCCAGTCACAATAAAACATAACCTCTTTTAAGCTTATATAGTCTAATTCAAATATATTTTAAATTATACCATAGTAAGTCATTTCAGCTTTAACGAGGATTTTGTCTTTTACACTCGCTCTAAAATAAGTAAGAGCCTTATATGAAATGCTTGAGTTCTTTATATTTATAATTTTCCCGTACACCCTTGTACCGAATACATAACCGTTCAATCGATGCTTTTTATACTCATGTGCCATAAAATTGGGTCTAATGGCTAGACGAGCAAGCCTTAATGTTGCATCAACCATCTTTAAGAGCTCGGATTATAGATAAATTAATTACTTTAGTTTTAAATCTTTCTTGCAACTTGTCATTTAGTAATAGACATAATAATTACGTCATGTGACACCCATAGCCTAAATTTGATGTCTAATTGTGCATCATTCTTCGTCTCTTATTCTTTCCACACACATCATATTTCCTACAATGATCGTGACGAATATATTATGAAGTTAATCAAGTATAAAAGTTAAAATAATGTAAAAAAGATAACATAAACTTACTTATTACATTCTTCGACATCTTCATAAGTTTCAAATAGATAACAAGATACTTGTTCATACTGTAAACTTGTTAATTTCACTCGTGTGCCCGTTACACGACGACCCTCATCGACAAACTCATCATTGCTATCTACAATGCTTGGGTCGGGTATATATTCCCAAGTGAAGATTTATAACTTCACGATGATGTATTCCTCTGCAATTGATCCTTCAATGTATCGTGTATTCTTGACATAATCTTTGAAAATTTTCATCAACCTTTCAAATGAGTACATCCATCGATATATAACTAGAACGCAAAGAGGTTTCACATTGCAAAAGTGTACCAACAAGTGAATAATCATGTCAAAAAATGATTGGGGGGGGGGGGAGTACTTCTCCAACACACAAATCGTTTCAACTATAGCTACTTTTACGGCCACGATGTGCTTTTAGTTGACTACCTTTTCACATAAAGTGAGAAGTATATGATAATTTGCATAATGTCCCTCTGTAAATCCTTATGCTTAGAGAAATAGTGCTTAAACAACAAATGAACCAATTGCACAATCACATGCCAATCGTGAGACTTGCACTTATATAAATCGCGAATGGCATAATTAATAATCCCTTACAAGTTTGATGAAAAATTAGAGGGAACTTTATATTGTGTCTAAAGGAACCTTTCTTTCCTCACTCATCAAAGTAAATGCACGAGGGGGAATTATTTTTCTTTCCCTGCTATCTTCTTTCAACTATAGCTGCGGCTCAAGTTTCAACATTTTAAGGTCATATCATATATTTTCTCCATGCTTCGAATTACTCCCCCCAAGGAATGTGACCACAAGATGTTTGGCGATGTTCTTCTCTCCATGCATTACATCTAATACATGACACACCGGGTTACCCTTTCAATAAGACAAGTCAAATAAAATTAACCTCCCAGGCCGTGCCTTTCTTGTCTTTGTTTCATTTTTAATTGGGATCTTCTTATGATTGGCATTCTTTAATTTAAGATTTTTACTTGCCACATTAGGTTCACAACTAGAAGATTTACTCTCAATTTATGAACCTGAAATTTTTCTCAAAGGTAGCCAATGTTCAACCCCGCCAAGTAAAAAAATGGAAACTCTCTCAAATTTAAAACTATGATCAGGGGCTGGAAACCTCCTATGGGAATGGTATATAATTTTTCCACCGGCCTTGAGACGTTGAGATTCAGTCTCCTTTTCACAAATATGACACCGTAAATAACCATTTATTTCACAACCATATAATATCCCATAAGCTGGGAAATCATGAATTGCCCAAATCAACATAGCTTTCAGCGTAAACTCTTCTTTTTTACAAGTGTCAAATGCGTTCACACCCTCTACCCATAACTCATTTAATTCTTCTACCAGAGGAGCCAAATTGACATCGATGTCTTCACTTAGTGCCTTTGACCTGAGTATCAACGAAGTTAACATTGTAAATTCAGGTCTTATACACTTTGAAGGAGGGAGGTTAAGTGGTGCTAGGATCACGGGACATACACTTTGATTGGTGCATTACTTTCTAAATAGATCGAAACCATTTGTTGATATTGCCAAACGAATGTTTCGTTGTTCCTAAGCAAAATCAGGACAATCATAATTTATCCTCTTTCAAACTGTAGAATTAATAGGATGTCGTATGAGATTATCCTTTCTTTTTCCTAAGCATACTAAGTTATGGCCTCCGTTATCCATGGTATGATGAAAAAACGCTTCAATCTAGGCCCAACGAGAAAATATTTCAATATTATTTAGGCACTTTTGAAACTGTGCTTTCCTTTCCAGTAGATTGCATATATATAGGTTCCCCGCATACCGAACATTGATCGAGATTTTTGTACTCCTTTTGGTATAGTATGCAGTCGTACCTACAAGCATTAATTGATTTATAATTCATTCCTAAACTTTTCAAACTATTCTTCATACTAGGATAGCTATTTGGAAGCGTATTCTACTTGGGAAGCAAGTCGTTCACCTAATTCTTCATGTCATGCTATTGCCAGACAAACCATATTGGGTCTTAAGCTATACAAACCAACTATGGTATGCAAAATTATTTGATCTTTACCACAGCTAGGGTATAACGGTTGGGTTGCCTTAAATTTCAAAATTTGATAATCATCGTTAAGGTTATCCCAATGTCTTAATGAGGACTTGAACCTTATAGATTGTCACTGACCTCATTTTCTTCCACTTCATGAAATCCATAAGCATCGTCAGCTATCCTACTTGATTATTGTTATAAAGGTTGCTCCAGAACAAAGGGAACATGCATTTCCCCATGGAAAGCCCACGATCGATAACTATCTTGTATACCTCATTTAAGCAGATGTAATTCAAATGTTTTCACTCAAACACCTTACCATACCTACAATGTGCAAACAGACACGAGAACTCTTCTTCATTAAGACATCTCTTTGTAAATTTTACAAGCTCATTAGCATCTATACGATACTCAGCTCCTAGTCTATTTGTCTCACCCATCCACTATTTGTATAGAGGATATCACATCACAGCTACTACGAACAACCACCTATTATGCGTAAGAAGCATATATTCATGGATTAATATCAACAAAAGTGTGAAAAATTCATGAACCCTAGGTTAGATACTATAATACCTAGTGCGTTTGAATAAAAAAAAGAATGTAAGTAGTGCGTTTGAACATGTTTGGTTTAAATATTTTAAATTTTGAATTAAGTAGTGCGTTTGAACAAAAAACTAAACTAGTGCATGAGATTTGAATATGCCCAAACAACATATTAATTAAACAACATATCAACTAAATGATTCGACGCTGCCTCAAAACCCCTAAAAACTACATAAAGAATCTGCCTTTTACTTACATTACACCAAAATACATAAAATATCATTCTTCACCTGGCTAGCATTATCACGGTAAAAAATCGTGACAAAAAAATACGCATTTATTATCACGATTAATGATAGTGAAAATAATATTGTCACAGTCCTATCAAGGCTTTTGACCGTGACAATGTCTAAATGTTGTCACGATTAAAAGCCTTGATAGGACCTTGACAATATTGTTAATGAAATATCAGGGTAGCACGACAAACTCTTTTCCCCTTCCCACTAAAACTCTCCCTCTTTCTATCAGGCCGATGATTCTCTCTCTCTCTCTCTCTTTGATTTTAGGTCCTCTCTCTCTCTCTCTCTCTCTCTCTCTCTCTCTCCAATTTCGATTACACACACCACGCACACACACACACATACCACACACACGCACACACTATAAACACCACACACAAACCCTTTAAATTACATAAATCACATGTAATTTATGTGTGTTATTGTGTGTGTGTGTGTGTGTGTGTTATTGTTGGTTTATTGGGTTTAATTTATGTGGAATTTGGTATCAAAAATTTATGATTATCTACAATTGAATCGTCAATTTATTTTTACAATGATTGAATGAATTTTGTTGACGTGGCACAAAAATTATCAATTCAAATGTGCAACTTACATGTGATGTGGTACTTGAATTTTGTTGTGAACATCACTAAATTCCTTATTTATTTTATTTTAATAACGCATGCATATATAGAACCAAAATAACGGGTTTATTATCGGACACCTCAAAAAGACGTAATTTTGAGTGTTTTGCGGTAAAACGAGGGTTGCCTTTAAATTCTACCCTCATTGTCACACCAAAACTGCGTCGTTTTGAGGTGGTTCATTATGTTGTTCTCTTTAATTGTTTCTCCCTCATTGTTGAGTTAATTGTTTATGTTCTGAGCTTGGATCTTAGACTATTTAAATCTTGAAACTCTATTGAATATTTCACATTATTATTTGAATTGTTGTTTAGGATTGTTAAATTGTTATTGACTGGTGAATTTGAACATTTAGATGGCCATTGAGTTGGTTGTCCCTAGGCATTTCTAACATTTAGGGTTGTGATACTACTGAATAGAAATGAACCCTTGTGGTTGAGCGAGCAGTGTGGCATTACTACTATTGGGGGATGTCTCAATTCCTATACAGTGTGGCCTACCTTCTTCCTTCAAAGTGATGACCAATGAACAATTATTTGTAATAATTTGATTACTATTTATTTATATGATTATGAACAACAACTTTGAGTATTAAATATTGAATTGTTATTTATTATTTATTGTGTGATATAATGATTGAATGAATGTTGTATGGCTTTTGATCTTATGAATTAATGAATGTTGGTTGATATATATATATATACACACACACACATCTGTTATAACAGGTGTTGTAACAGGTTCAAATAGATTGTTGGTCAGTGGCAGTGGCCATAACTATCCAACAATTTTTTTTAAATGATGCCCAATATTATCACAGCCTTTGACCGTGATAAGTTCGTGACAAATAAAAACTTGTCACGGACTTTGACCGTGATAAGTCAGTGACAAATTAATAATTGTCACAGACTTGTCAGGGTTAAATTCCGTGATAAATTTTTCTTTGCCAAGGACTTGTCGCTGTCAAAGTCTGTGGCAAGGAAAAATTTATCACGGACTTTAACCGTGACAAGTCTATGAAAATTATTGTTGTCACCCCCAAACTTGTCACAGTTTTTTTACCGTGACAAGGGCGCCTCGTCGAGGTTTTTGACGGTGACAATTGGCCAGTTTTGGTGTAGTGTTGTCAAACAGACTAGTGCATGAGATTGTGCGAAAGTCTCACCCAAACATTTTCTAATTTGGGGTTACCAAATTGTGTTGTAGATTTCCATTTAATCACAATTTTCCTAATTCTAATTTGGGCTCATCAGATTGTGCTACTTATTAAACTATTATGGTAGAGAATTAGTCTATTGATTTAAAGATCAATTATTTGTAGCTATGACATAAATCACAGTCAAATATATTCAAAACCTTATACATATTGCATGAATAATCTCTACACTGATCCATTAATTAACTTGATAAAACAAAATTGATACCATATCCTATTAATTATTTAAAAATAAGAAGAAATAAAAAGGTAAAAAGTTAAATTAACTTTAGAATGAATATGAATCGAATCCAAATTAACAAAAATATAATTGATATAGATTTTTAAAATCAGTCTTAGAATTTTAGGTGATAAACTTAAATCAATCCTAACATTTAGTAAGCCCGTAGCAACTTAAAGAATCATATCACACTCAAACAAATTTATGTGTTATATCTAATGCGTATTTACATGGTAACTTGTTCAGAGGCTTCATGTAAAGAAATCAATTTAACTGAACCTAAACATGCATAAAAGTACTCGTATTGTGTTTTATATAAAACCCACTAGAAAAATAAAAAATCAATTGTTAAAGACCTTAAATGTCAAGAATTCATGTGATTATGAACATTGACAAAAAACACGGTCATATTGATCATGTTTCTATAATGATCATACCATAGCTCACCACATTTCTAAATTTTAGAAGAATGTAATCTCCCATGGTGAAAATTCATACCAAAATTAAAACATCAAGCTAGAAATCACGTGGACCAACATAATGTCATCCTATGTGATAATAATTTGAACAAGTACACGCATGATTCAATTTTTAAAATACCATCACTTCATTACCATCACAAGTTTAAGTGAAAAAACCTTTGGGAAATTCATTCAATCTTCAAAAACCAATATTCAACATATGATACAAAGAACCTAGGAAACTCAAAACCCATTATTCAACATACGTCATTATGTCAATAAAACCCTTAAAAAATTGAATGAATTAAATAATCTATATATACATGTTAGTATGTATGTGTTACCTTATTTGAAACAGTGAAGAATTGGGGAGAGAATGCAATGGAGGTGCAAGTGCGAGGTGCGAGGCAGCGGTGGTGGTGCGAGACAATAAAGACCTCGACAAGAGTGTTGCAAGGTAGAGAGGTAGATAACAGGAAAGAGAGAATAAATAACTGTTAAGATAATGATTGAGAAGAGTAAGGTTTTTAATTTTGTTTTTTATCACAGTCGTGTAAGGGTAAAAAAACGTGACAACAAATAACCACTATCACGATTTTAACACTGATATGACCGTGACAACAATCTTATCAAGGTCTTTGACCGTGACACGACCGTGACAACTTTTATAATGGTCGTTTCAGGTTCAAAGATCGTGACAAGAGCTTCGTATTTTACAAAGGTTTTTTACCCTGATAACTCCTTGCGGGTGAAAGGTGATAAAAACCCTTTTTCGGTGTACTGTCCTTTAGCTGACGCACCTGGAGACCTAAGAAGAATGTAATCTCACCAACCCTCAAACTCGCTCTTCATCTCCTTCTCGAAAGTGTGAGCATGTCGGGATCACGTGTATCCAAATAATATGTCGTCCACATAAACTTGGGCAACCAATATATCACCATTATATCCCCTCACAAATAACATCTTATCCAGTCCCCCTCTCTTGAAGCCACGAGATAAGAGATAAGAAGTGAGCTTCTCGTATCATGCACAGGGTTCTTGCTTCAAGCCGTACAGAGCCTTCTTAAGATAAAATATGCGTCCCGGGTGCTTTGGGCCTCAAACCTCTATATTTGTTCCACGTAAACTTCCTCTTATAAAATGTCGTTTAGGAAGGCACTCTTGACATCCATTTAATATAACTTGAAGTACATATAACATATTATGAGGAATAGTAAGCGAACAGACTTAGGCCTAGGAATATAAGTGAATATCTCGTCAAAATCTACACTCTCAATCTGTGTATAGCCTTGAGCGACCAACCTAGCCTTATTGCAAACGATGGTACCATTATAATCCATCTTATTATTGTAAATCCACTTGGTACCTGCCACATTTGTCTTTCCACATCGGGGGACTAACTCCCAGGCATCGTTCTTATGAAACTGATGCAACTCATATCATATCGTGGATATCCAACGCTATTCCTTGAGTGCTTCATTCACATTCTTGGGCTCAAATAAGGAAGTGTAGCAAATATAGCTAATCACATTCTCAAGTTGAGCGTGAGTCTTTACACCTAGTGTGGGATCATCAGGTATAGCAAAAGGGCCATGCATTTTTCAAACCTAAATGGGTGGATCCTATAAATTAAGAGTGGGGTCCACTGGGGCAGTATGAGGAAGGATAGGATTATCACCAGGGGTGCATCGTCCTCACACTTGGCATTAGGGTCAATAGACATCGATGGCTCGTCGCCTCTGATCTTGACGTTTATTGAATCATAATCTTAGACCTTACAAGGTTAAACACCCTATAAGTCATACTCGACGATGAATAACCTAAGAATATTCCTTCGTCACTTCGGAAGTCGAACTTTCCTCAATTCTCTCTATCTTTCGAGATGTATTAAGTACTCCCAAAGACAGGTAAATACGATAACTTGGGCTTCTTTCCTGTCCAAAACACATATGGCATGTGTGGACGAATATATACCCTATTCATCGTATGGCATGTGGTACTCACCGCCTCTGCCCAAAAATGTCTAGGCACATTTTTCCTAAGAAGCATGGACCTAGACATCTCTTGTATCGTCCAGTTCTTCCTCTCAACAATCCATTTTGTTGAGGAGTACAAACGTCCAAAACTCGTGTTTGATGTCCACTCCATCACAATAGGTATCCATTTAAGCTTTTTTAAATCCAGTGTTGCTGTCACTAGACATCTGATTAATAATGATATCGTGTTGGTTTTGTAGGACACGACACTTGGTTGTTAGAAACTCAATCGCATCAGACTTTTTCCTAAGAAACCCCACAATAAAGTATTTTGAAAAGTCATCGACCATCACGAGAATGTATCTCTTACCACCTAAACTCTCAGAGTGATTAGGATCCATAAGATCCATGTGAATCAAATCCAAAACACGGGTGGTGGTAATGGTTTTCAACTTCATATGGGGATTTTGAATTTTTTTCCCCTTATTGGCAAGGTACACAAATCGAGGAAGTTAGTTTTCTAAGTGAGGAAAAGCCATAAAAAAGGTTATTTTTTACTAATCTCTCAAGATATCTAAAGTTCACCTGACCTATTCATATATGCCAAAGGTCCACAAAGGATACCATGGCATTGTTGCACATAAAGGAGGACTTGGGAATGATCCTAGAGCAATTATCTTTGTTCCTTACTACTTGTAGTAAAAGTTCACCAGATTGATCATATATGTTACATTCGGACCGATCAAGCTTTACCATAAAGTTTGCATCACACAATTGGATTATGCTAATTAAGTTCACTTTCAAAACTTTTATGTACAACACATTGTCTAGTTTAGGAAGTTCGGGTATCTCAACACATCAATGTCCTAAAATACTAGGCGTACTCCCATCTCCAAGAGTGATTTTACCTTTTTTGCAATCCTTAAGGTTGGTAAAAAATGATATGTCACCGGTCATGTGTCTAGAGCAGGTAATATCAAAATACCATTGGGAAGTATTTTGAACCTTGAGAGCAACGTAAACAACAAGAGCTTTGTCGTCTTTCTTAAGTACCTAAGTGGAGGTAACTTTTTATTTGCTGTAGCATTAAAAGCGTTATCAAACGGCATAGACATCCATTGAAATTCTTCCATTAAGCTTTGTAAAGTCGCGACTAGGAACTCAACTTGCTCTCTAACACTGTCAAAGTCTCTATAGAGGTGTGCGCGATTTTGTGTACATTGAGTTCTTCATAACTTGTAGAAAAACTCTCTAAGGTGACCTCTCCTTTTGCAATAGGTGAAAAATAGACTTGTTTGGGTCTATCTTAGTTCATTTTCTTAGGTTGAACTCTCTTTTGTGGGTAAGGTCGAGGCTTGTAAGGATCTACTACAAATTTAGAAATCGGTTTCTGTACAGAATGGGAAATGGATGAACCATCATAACCTATTCCTCACCTCTCCCCAAAACCTAAAGTAGGACCGAGGAGAATCTTTCTAACCTTCTTTGATGTATCCTTTATAGTAACCTTAACCTCATGGGCACGTTAGAGATCTTTCTCGAGTTAGGATACAAGGGCTTCAAATTTCTCATGAATCTCTACGGATGCTTGAAGATCTCTCATAAAACTAGACATTTTGATGGTCAAGTCAACATTTTTCCTCTCTACTAAAGAAACTCTCTTTCCCAAAAAAATTCTCACTGAGTACTCGCTTTCTCTTGCCTCTCTCAACTCCTTCTCTAAAGATAACACTCTAAGTGTTAAAATTTTGTTTTGCTTTTTCGTTTTGAAGGACTCAGTATAAAGTTCAGTGTAAGCACGTTGAAGGCACTCTCTCCCTCACTCTTTATGAAATAAATAGACTCATTATCGAGGTCATCATGTTTAGTAGCTTCCTAATCGGCATGAGGCGCACTAGATGTACTAACATAATTAGCCTTGAACGTGGTGAAGTTACGTCTACGAGGTGATTTGTCGCCAGAATCCCCCAACTCAACGTCGCTATTACTAAGCGTGACATTGAAGGCAACTTTGCCTTTGCCTTGTCTTTTTATTCTCGTAGCACACTCGTGATCTTTGTGACCCTTACCCTCGCACTCATAACATCTCTCTTTATCTTTCTTAGGATTATATTTTCTTTCTTTTTCAAATTTTTTCTTACCCGATTTATATATTTTTTATCTTTCTTAAAAATCTTATTTTATTTGGAAGTATTTTCTTTTCTAAGTTTGAGAAATTTTTTGAATTTTTTTGTAAAAAGGGATAAATCATTGAGATCAAAACCATACTCGAAGTCAGACGACGATTTCTCTTTCCTTTTAGATTTAACTTTTAATTCAATTCCCTTTTCTCAGGTTTAACAGTTTTGGGAAACATGTCGATCTCATACGGTTGAAGGTCTCCGACGAATTCTTCTAACCTAACTGTATTTAGTATCCCCAATGAATTAAGCAGATTAACCTTAGGAATAAAATGGGGCATACGTGATCTCAAAATCTTTTTAACTACACGTGTCTTAGGAATTTTCTCACCTAAATTAAAACTAGAGTTGACGATATCAAACAATCGTGTATAAAATTCATCAAAAGACTCAAACTCTAGTAATAGTCTAAAATTGTGTGGTGAGATTTGAAGCTTATAAGCTTTCACAGAATTGGTACCCTCGTGAGTGAGTATACTCACAATGTTTTTTACTCTACCCTTGTAAAAAAGGTATCAACGCGACTCTAAGAAGATCGAAACTTTTACTTTTTCATAAAATCCCGTGAAAAAAGGTATCACCCCCTTTTTAGCTCTAAGATGGAGTCCCTAAGATGCCTTTTTTTCAAGCTCCCTGTTCTGCTTCAAGTTCCTTGTCTTTTCAGTTAGTTTTGATAAGGAAGTAATGGAGTTTAAGCACTACCTAGAACTTAGTTTCTTAACTCTTCAGGCCCTTGAAGGGTAACAATCCCCACCCGAGTATAAGAACACACGTCATGCTGCAATGAAACTCATCAGAGGCGACGACTCCAGAGATGGCACTTAAACCGCGTGAGTTAAAATTACTCAATTTAAATTCATCTTCTATCCAAGCAGAGATAGGTTTTGGAACTATACCATCATCATTGGTCACTGTGGGTGGTGTCCACCTTTTTTTACAAGTGAGTTAGACTTTTTCATCAATAGATTTTAAAGCAAACCTTATCCTAGCTTTCTAGTACGCATAATTCGACCCTACAAAAATAGGCAGCTTGTTATACAAATTATCCATAAAATCCAAATTTTAAAGGATCACACAAAAACTTAATGAAACCGACTCTGGTACCAATCTGAGAATACGAATTATATGGATTTATTCGTATCTTAGGCTAAATGCACAAATTCAAAATTTTAATAAATTTTTTCTTGGTTTAATATGGTGTGCATGTAAAAATGAAGTCCAAATTATATAAGTCAAATCACATAAACAATCAAAGCATGCGAAGAAGTAAGAAAAAATCCCTCTCGAGAAAAACCTCTATTCCAGCACTGTATCAGAATTAACAAACACTATATGCCTTACAGATTACTTAGCTCACTAAGTATAATGCACAATTCTTCAAGTCTTCTACAAATAAGGTACAGTCCAGCACCATCCACAGGAAGCGATCTTCCCTCGGTATCCACCGATCAGTCTTCTTCTTCATCAGTAAAGACTCACCTCCACAAATCAGCAATAGAGAAAATCTCTACAAGGATTCTTAAACATGGATTGTGTTCTTCTTGATTTGGTAAAGTGATCTCTAAATTTCAAGGGGATTGGATGAAAAAACGTAGAGCTTGATCACAAAAGGAACTCTAAAATATCTTAGAAAAGGGTTAAAATGAGTTATATCAAACTCTAATCTAGCATCTCTAATTATAAGGAAGTTTGCTATAAAAATATATGCATTAGAGATTTGGATGAGATTTAATTAAAAAACAAAACTCGCGCGCTCGTTCAAATGACCTGGTACCTTGTTCGAACGGCGTACCCTTTTCTGTTCGAACAAGTGTCCAACGAAACTTCGAACCACATTCCATTGCTAAACCAAAAGGCGTCACTTTAGATTTCATTCGAACGTGGGAAACTCATTCTAATGATGTACCCAATCTCATTTGAATGACTTCCAATGAAACTTTGAGCGACATTCCAGCCGTCGTTCCAGATTTCGTCCGAATGGAGGAATCTCGTTGTAATGACACTGTATAAACTCGTTCGAACGGCCTATCAAACTCGTTCTAATGAGCCATCAAAATCTTTAAAAAACTTTTAAAAATAATTTTAAACATTTTAAAAACTTTTAATGCAAACTCTAATTATAAAAATCCCCTGGATAAATAAAGACTTTACCAAACCACATCATACCACTTCAGAATGATGTTGAGATGAAGGATATTCAATCTTCCAATATGTCATTAACTTCTTGTCTTCGAATACATGGAAGTAGTCATGAAGGTGCGGTGGAGTGTAATAGGATAAGCCAAATAAAAACTAAATTGAGCAATTATAAAACTTGCTATTACAACACTCTGGGCCATGTATTCCCTTAATATGAGATTATATTAAATTATATCACATTTTTTTGTGGGTTGAGCATGTCATATCATTGTTGTTGAGACCAAATTTAATTTTAAATCTACTATTGCTGAGTTATACCATTTGCTTTATTGTTTACTTTATTATCAGGTTTAGGGTATATCTATTAAACTAATGCTTCTTATAAATATCTAATTTGGAGTTGACATATTACCTTTTTGAGCTATTTATGTTCTTAAACTCTTTATTAGTTATCCTCCTGGAGATAGTAGGACCTAGAATGGTCATGGAGGTAGTATGAGGCCAAGGCCAAAGTAGTTTTATTTAGGATACTTTATACCATAATGATTTATAATATGATGTATGCATTGGTACCAAAATAGGTATGATGATAAATTATAATTTTAAATTTTCTATTTACTTAATATAATCACACTCATACAATAAGTACAATATAAAAGGAGGTCACGAGTAAAGTGAGTGAAACCCTAGGTTTAAAGTGGTTCGACAACCTTTCCCACATTTGTTATAATTTACTATTATTGCTCAAGGTGAATCAATGCACCTATCTTAAAAATAATGTACAAAGTTATTCGTAAGTAAGTTAAACTCGGTCTTCACTTGTTACAATGATTTTGAGATCCAAATAACCAAACCCCAATCTAGAACCCTAGCTTGTCTTTATGATGATGAATCGTAGCTCATGAATAAAATCATTTTCTAGTGTGTTTAGAATATAAATTTTAAAGACTCACTATGTACATCCCGACCCCTCGTCGATTCGCTCACCGGACGCCGAGGGCTCCTAAAGGGTCTCATATAGCAATCATCATCGATGATGTGAGGTGAGTGAATGAAGAGATCAAAGTGGTTAGTCTATTTTACTAAAAAAAGACAAAAAGAGATAGCCATATCCAAATAGACAACATAAAAGACTACCAGTGCTTTCGAAACCAAACGATGTGGGATCGGACACTTTGATACGAGATGGGAAAGTGTTAGGCACTCATTCCACCCTTTCGGTCTCTCATGGGAAAAATAAATGTTCCCGTTTCTCTTAAAGTGTGTGAACATGTGTATAATGTGTAAAATGTACCATGTGTGCAAAGTGAAAATATACATTAATGTGCAATTGTGTATGTGTGAAGTGAAATTATCATATTCGTATCATTGAAAATATAGTAATGAATCATTCTAAGGAGGTAAACTAAGTTAAAGTGTGTGAACGAAATCCTGAGACTATAGCATCACTATAAAAAAGTAGGTATGTATGATGTGGGACCACTAAGAAGTGATAAATATAGAGGAGATAATAATATGGATGAGACGGGCTAAACATATGAATGAAATACTAATACACGAACTTGAATAAAAATGGGATGAAGAAAGGAGGACTCGAATCCCAAAATGATTTTGGGATGCCTACATAGTCGAAAATGAAATCAAATTCTACGTAGTTCGTATTGAAACTAAGGTTGAGGTCTAAACCGTAATCCAAATTAGAGTTTCTCCTTTGATTTATGAAATGATATGTAAGTGTCCCGAGAATGTGAGAAAATGTGAGAAAACTTTAATTTAAGAATTATAGGATAAACCCCCTTTTTTTATTTATAAAAATAAGTTTGAAGATGTATCTATAATAAAAAAGGATTGGATTAGTATGAGAATGAGAAAAAAAGGCAAAGAATATGTTAAATACACTAAAATATATTAAATGGGATTATTAAGCAAAGTGAAATGGAAAGAGGTTTAGACGACCTTCAAGATCTTTAAATTATGTTTTTAAACTTTTATGGGTTGATTTTAGTGTTTATGTAATGGTGGTGGAGTAGTGGATAAAAGTGAGGTAAGGGTAATGTAAGGGATTGTTGAGAAAATGTGGTGAAAGTGATATGATCTAAATTTTAGGAAAATTATTGCACTGAAATTGATATTAAGATCCTTCTCAAATGAGGTAAGGGTTTCCTTAAATAGAAGAACCCTAATTAAACAAAAAGACTAAGGTGTCCTCAGAACATGTCTTTCGACATGCAACCTGATAATACTATATATAAACCCTGGTATTCGAGATTGAGGTCCTTTTTAAATGAGGTTAGGGTTTCCTTAAATAGGATAACCCTAATTGAATAAAAGACTAAGATGTCCCCCGGGACATGTCAATTCCTCCTGATGATACAATATTTAACCCCTAGTATTCCAAGAGTTATGTGGCCCTCCAACTTCCTTCGTACTAGGACTAAGGTCCTAAGTTTAACCCTTGACCTCAGCTAGACCATTGACAAGTCCCTAAGACCTCCGTTGGCTTCAAGAAAGGGCTATAGAGATACCACATGCCTCAATCGCCTTTTCCACCTCGTAGAATGATCAGTCATTCCTAGGGGTAAGTTTCGGATGGATCAGATCAGAATAGGGGAGTTTTGGAAAAAAAATCCAAAATTTTCTGAATTTTAAAATCCTTTCCAATTCGAAAAAAATAAAAATGGAAAAATCATTTTTTTTCCTATTCGGCTGATTCGGAATATTCGAAAATTTTGGAAATTTTATTATTCGTAAAAATATCGAAATAATCGAAATTATCAGTTATAATATTTTCGAAAAATATCAGAAATGTCATTTTTGAAAAGGATATGCTTAAAATAAAAATAAAAATCAAACACTCCATTTTTCATCACCTATACAATAAACTACAGAGCAATGTGAAAGAAAACACTATGCATCTCAAACCATTTTGGAAATGCAATAAACTACAGAGCTATGCATCTCTTACCATTTTGGAGAAAGATCAATCAAGGCTTGACTATGATACTAAGAAACTACAAAGCTTTGTGAATGGAAAAAAAACTACTGTTTACCTACTTAAAAAAAGGAAATGTAAGAATGGTTAATAGCTGTAGGAGAACCTGTGCATCAGTATTTCATATACAAAAAATGAACAAAAGGAAGATGAGGGAAACTTAATATAAATCATCATTGGAATCTAAATTCGCATAACAATTAAATATAATTCCGGATGTTGTCTTTTGAAAATTTATTATTTATTGTAGAATTTATTATTTATTAATGGTTGAGATGGTCTTAAATGGAGGGTCAAGATTAAACAATAAATAATAAATTTTATATATAAATAAGGGTAGTAAAAATGTATTAAAAAAAATATATTATTATTTCGAAAAATATTTTGGATGGATCGGATCGGATCGGCGTGATATTGAAAAATTAGGATCGAAAATTCGAAAATTCAGAATCCACATATGATTTCCAATTCCATTTCAATTTTTTTTGGAAAATTCGGAATCGAAAAATTCGGAAATCAAAAAATTAAAAAATGGTGCCAAAATTGGAAAATTTCGGATCAGAAAACGGAAAATTCAAAAGTTCGGAAATAACTGACACCCCTAGTCATTTCAACATATCTCTGTAACCAAGAACATAGACCTTAGCACCAACATCACGCTATGTTTGACATGCAAAAAAGACCTCGGTCATAATAGAAATGACTCATCTAACCCTCAACTCGGAGTTATACACTACAACATACTTTCAAGTCATCTTATGACCGTTCACAAGTGGTTCTAGACCTCTTAGGCATACATCAGAACCCCTGCAGTTCGTCTGGCATGTAGGTTAAAAGCATAACACCGATGACTCCCTACCGCCACCACTCATCTCCACTTGCATTGACGACTCCCATCCGTATTAAATGCACCTAACAACTACCTTTGACAACATTCAAAACCTTTTACCCACACTCCACCTTCTCGCTGACGCCAATAGACCTCAAAGACACCATAACCATGTTGGAGAAAGGTTAAGCATATGTTCAAATCATCATACTTCCACATAACTAAGAGTTTAAAGATTATACAAGTGTTTACTCATTATTGAATACACTCTCAACCCGCTATTATGAGGATAAAGCCGTAGTTTGGATCATTTCTAATTATTTTACCTATTGTATTCCTTACTGAGCCCTAAATTAGCACTAAGGAACCCTTAGATAAGTCTATCAGTGACTTCCTATTTTTTTTTTTATATTAGTGACAAAGGCCTCAAGGACTTTAAACTCTCTTAGACAAAGCACAAGAGGTCACCAAAATTGTAATAACTCTTTTATGATCTAATAAATAGTATAACACCCATTGACAGTGGACGTAGGATCCTTAACTGAGCTTTGAACCAGTTTAAATACTTGCCTTACACTTTGGCATTTATGCTCTTTAACTTGTATGAGGTGCCGAGGGGAGCACCTATTGGGCCCGAGGTCACTTACAATTTCAATACCCACTAGTTTGGCAGTGTCTTTGGGAATGCCAAGTTCCATTTCTTTCATATACGTACCTTTTTCTTTTTAAAATGTCGACCAACGCCGTCTTGGCCCACTCTTTCAAAGATATGGAAGCTCGGTAAAAGGATCTCTAAGAGCAACCTTTTAATATTCGCAAAAGGTTTCCCCTACCACTAATGGTAGAGGAACCAGCTAGATCAGAACATAACAGAACTGGTGAGAACTTGGAGCCCCAGTTAGAAAGGGAACATATTCTAAAGGGTATGCCTAGATCCCTCAACGATCAGTGACCTGAATACCTATCAAGGATAGGTTATCACTCCCCGCATATTAATCTAAAAGTAATTTTAGGGTAATCCGACTCTAGGATAATAAGATCAAGAAGATGAAAGAGCGGTTGGGGAATTTCCTTAACCAATACAATATGCAAACTCCCAATACCATTGAGTTAGTTCACCAAAAGATGTTATATCCACTCTCCAACAACTTCCAATAATATGATCTTCCCCCAAAGTGGAAGATCCCTAATTATGAACCATAAGCCATATAGAGACCTATAGATTACTCATGCTCCTTCAAAACACCCCAAACAAGGTCTTGTGTATATGATTTCCTACTGTTATAAGGGGAATGACTAGGCACTAGTTTAATAAGCTCAAATCGGGGATCATTAGAAGATTGACTGAGTTGTCAAGATCCTTTGTCAAGTCATTTCATTAGAGCTCAGAAGATGAAGAAGTCTATCACTTCCCTCCTCTATTTAAAAAAAATAGAAAATCTCTCATAGAGTAGGCCAGGTGATTAAACTAAGAGGCTCTCCAAGTTGATGATTTAAATAACACCATATGTGTGGCAACTTTCATCTCGTGCCTCAACTCAGAAGACTTATTGAGGTCTTTCAGCAAGAAGCCTCTAAAATTCATGACTGAGTTGCTTGAGAGAGCTCAAAAGTATATAAATATTGAGAATGCAATCTTAGCATAGGTGTACTATAGCCACCCCTTAGTAAGGAAAGATGAAAGACGTATTTTCTCGCATTGGGGAATCCCATGAAACAATTGAGGCCAAAAAAAGGAAGATGGAGGTAAAAATAATGGACTACCATATGCTAAGCATTTCACTCCACTCACAATAACCATAGAAGAGGTGTTCTCAATTGTAGAAACATAAGATATGCTACCTCCTCCCAAGCCCACGAGGGCCACAAATGACCAAAGGGATAAATCCATGTATTACAGGTTCCACTGAGACCGTGGCTACAACACCAATAACTGCTTTAGGCTGAAAGTGGCCATCGGGGGAGTGTTCAAGAGGGGTTACCTCAAATATTTTATGGTTAAAGACACAAGAAAAGGTCAACGTGACAAGCAACAATAATAAAAATAAAGACAATGTCCCTATAATTGATGTAAATAATAAGACTGTAGGCTTTGCCGGTGGTGGACTCTCTTCCACGTCCAGAAATCCCACCGAAGGAGCATTCAACATGAGGGAGTGCAAGTCAACATCATTTCTCTCCCGCATCAGTCCCCAAGGGGAGTTTCAATAATGATTTTTTTTAAAGCAGACCTCATAAGGGTTCGTCTACCTCATGACAACCCCTTTATCATCGTGGTGATCATGAGAAATGTCAACATAAAGAGGGTTCTGATTGACACTAAGAGCTCAGCTATAACCCTATTCTTGGATGCCTTCAGAGCCTCGGGCCTTGCCCCTAAGCATATGCAACCTGTCACCACTCCTCTAGATCAGATTCAATGGATAACGAACTTATTCCATGGGATATTTCACTCTCCCCCTCACTATTAGTTCCAAAGATTATTATTCAACCATCTGGAATAAGTTTATTATAGTCGACCTACCTTTATCCTATGATGTCATCTTGGGCAGACCATCACTTGATTAATTAGATGTTATCATCTCAACATGATGGATAATAATTAGGTTCCTAACCCCCATGGGATTGGGATAATTGTTTGGGAAAATAAGAAAGCTCAGGAGTGTTATAAAACTTCCATGAAAGAAAATAAAAAATTATCGGAGACTCACCACAACTTATCCGACTTCCCAAAAGACTCGTAGGGGGCTCAAAGGCCCAATCAGAGGTCTTTCCTCCTCCATTTGAGATGTTTAAACTCTCAATCGAGATCCTAAGCCTAAAGTTAATGAATGTGGGTACCTTATATTCACAAGATAAAGAAAAGTAATAAAGAGGTGAGCCAATAGATGCTATAATCACTATGTGTATTGACGAAGAGGATCCTACCAAAGAAGTGCAAACTGGTGCTGGTCTGAGCCCTCCCTTTAGAGAGGAACTCACCCAGTTCCTAAAAGATAACAAATACATCTTTTCCTGGAGCCATTAAGACATGATCAGAATAGACACTAAGGTCATGGTCCAACACCTCAGCATGGACCCAAACCATAGGCGTGGACGCTAGAAAAGAGGTTATTCCGACTAGAGAGGAACAATGTTGCCTCATAAGAAGTTGACAAGTTCTTGGAAACCAAATTTATTAGAGAGGTCAAATACCCATAATTGCTGTCAAACATGGGACTTGTGCCCAAAGTCAACAAAAAATGGAGAACGTGTGTTAACTTCACTAACCCCAATAAGGTATGCCCTAAGGATTGATATCATCTACTAGGCTTTGAGATCCTCTCATTCATGAATGCATACTCCAGGTATAACTAGATCAGGATGGACTTGGTTGATAAAAAAAATACCTCATTCATTACTGATAAAGGTACATATTATTACAAAGTCATGACTTTCGGACTAAAGAATGCAGGTACAACCTATCAGAGTGTGGTGAACTCCACTTTCAACGATCTCATTGGAAAATCCAGGGAGGTCAATGTTGATAACACGCTGATTAAAAGACTAGAAGCTCAGGACCATGTGCAGAACCTCAAGAAGACCTTCGTCATCCTCAGAAGGAACAAGATGAGCCTCAACTTAAAAAAATGTGCCTTGGGGTTGTTGGAGGTAAGTTCTTAGGCTTCATGGTCACTAGACAAGGCATAAAAACCAATTTAAAAAAGATTTAAGTTCTGCTAGACATGGAGTCCCTGAGGACAGAAAGAGAAATCCATAGCCTCGATAGGAGAGTCGTTGCCCTCAATTGGTTTCTCGCAAAGGAAACGAACAAGTGCTTACCCTTCTTTAAGATACTTAAGAAGAACTTCCAATGGACTCTTGAGGCCGAATAAGACTTCTAGAGCCACAAGAAGTACCTTGGTCCCCACCTTTGTTATCCGAGATCATCATTGGGGAAGATCTATACTTGTACCTTATTGCTGCCCTAATCAAGGTCAACTTAACTCTAATTTAAGAGGAATTTTGGGTCCAATACCTCGCATATTATTTTAGCTGAGTTATACAAGGGGCTGGAAGTAAGTACCCAAAGATGGAAAAGCTTACCTTCTGCTGCATCACTTTAGTTAGGCGTTTGAGGCCCTACTTCTAGTCTCATATAATTATGGTCATGATCGATCAACCCCTCCGACTGATCCTCTATAAGCCTGGTATATTAGGAAGGATTGTCAAATGGTCTACAAATTTAGGGGAACTTGATATCAAGTATCAATTATGAAGATCTATTAAGGGCCATACCTAGTCGAATTCATTACAGAGTTCAACAACTTGGAATAGGCGGAGGAAGAGGCCAAAAGATCTGAAATAGAAGCATTCATGGAAAAAGAGCCCAAATAGCCTTTGTTATTAGGGATAGGCCCCAACAGTCCTGTAGATACCCCCTCCTAGGACCCTCATAAGCACCTTCTTATGTCCCTAACACTCACCCATCCACCGCAAACCCTAGGTCATACTTAAAGTACCAATCTAGAGGCCACCAGGCTGCTCTCGGGCCCCGTTTTAACTTCGATCAACTTTCTCGTCAGAGAGAAAGCTCAATGGATCTTCGAAGGACTCTGAATCCCTTTCTAACGGTCCATTCCGTGTATGAATTGGACTTACGATTCGAACGAATGATCCGTTTTACCCCAAAAATTAATCAGGAGGCCACCGAGCGCTCTCGGGCTCCGTTTTACTCATGTCAATTCTTTATCTTGAACGACACTGAATGAATCTTCCAAGGGCTCTGAATTACCTTTCCAATGGTCCATCTCGTATGAAAATTTGCCTTACAGTACGGATGAACGATCCATGTGAGCAATTGTGGTCCCCATTTAACAAAGGTCAACTCTCTGAACCGAACGAAGCTAAATGAATCTTCGAAAGGTACTGAATACCCTTTCCAATGATCTATATTGTGCGCGATTCTGGTTTACGGTTTGGATGAATGATCTGTTTTCCTCTAGAAATTTCCTGTCTAGTGACCAAGGGGCACTTTCAGGCCCTATTTAACCTCGGTGAATTCCTAAACTCGGGAGTGGATTAATGAATTCTTGAAGGGATCTGAATACCCTTTTCAATGATATGTCCCTTGCGTGATTCTGACTTAAAGTTCACGTCTTACGACCATTTTTTCAAAAAACTTGTCTCAAACTACCGAATGGTAGCCCCAGGATCCTCCTTATCGGTAGTGTGTCTAGGGTTCCATGCCAATAGGCAGATCAAGGACCATGATGATCGGCACCCCCTTATCCCTATAAATAGAGGCCATGACCCCACTTTAAAAAACATACCTGAACATCCTTCTCAGCAATTCAAAGAGAATTCCCTCGAATTCAAAGCTGTTATTTCCTAAAAATCCTATATCCCACATTCCTTCCATCATTTTCATACTCTTCTGAGTAAATACCCACCCACCTCCTCAAACCACTATCACTTCACCTTGAGGTCAGTGCATCTACAAGGAATATCTACTTCAAGTCATCATACGGAGGTCCATTTCTTCCTCTTTATCTTTAATTTCTCTTAATTTCACATTAGTTATTTCATTTTCTCTTTAGTACTTTACTTCAATATATCACATATATTAATTATAAACTTTTATTATTAGTATTCGCACATACTTTATTTTCATAGAAAAACCCCAAAACAAGAAAATTAGGATTCATTCGTAAATTTTTAAAGGGGACTCCTCATCACATTTTTCTCACACTAAAGCACCTTTTTTTCTACACATACACATATAATAAAGTCCCCGATTGGATTTATGGGTTAAAACCCACCTCATATTATTTTTTTAACTACGTGGACTTTGATGCTCCCGGGCTACGTAAGCATCTTGGGTGAATCCCTTGTCTTGAGTCCTCCCACCTACATTTGTTATTTTATTCTCGTATGATATATACATTTTATATGACTGTCTGCTGGTGTCTTGTCCAATATATGTAATCGTTCCTTCATAACGATTTGTAAATCGACAAATACTTACATCATATTTTTTATCATTAATTTGGGAACACTCCTAAGGATGATCTCGCTCCGCCTTTAGCCATAACGCGATTTGTGTGATTCCATCCTCCATTTATATTATGCACATAAGCACACACATTACGGAGTTCTACAGGAGAATATTAACACATACCCATGAGAGATCGAAAGGATGGTATGGGTGCCTAACACGTTCCCATTCCGTAGTTTAGTCCCTGTACTTTTGAACTACTTGGTTAGGCAAGCATCAATATTGTCCTTAATGCCGTTCTCTCGAAGCGATAACATTTATTTTGTTTATTTTGAGCAAAATAGGTTGGCGACTCTATCTCAACATATCACCCCATATCGACGATGGTCGAGCTTCCCGATAGAGGACGTAATCCCCCCCCCCCCCCTCACACGCCGAAAAAAGAAGAGGGGGGGGGTGGAAGAAGGGATCCACCTCTGGAGACCTCGACCCATTGACGCTCGGGATGGCCATAATGGCAACTCGACTGGGGATTTTTATAAGAGGACTAGACTCTATTTTTGCAAGGGCATTATTCTTTTCTGCATGTGTGCGTATGCACCCACCTGTATATTCCTTTTTCACCTCTATTTATCTTTTTGTATATCTCTCTCTCATGTATGTATCACTTTCCACTCACTTATACTCTCCATGTACACGTCACACACATACACTTAGCTTCACTTTATACTCACATACTTCACACACCACTTAGAATATCCATCTTAGGCTTCACTAGCACACAATCACACATAAAAAGAAAGGGCTGTGCTCATGTAAGATGTACGAGCTGCCTCCGTACCTCTGGATTTTTTTGAAAAGTTTTAATTTTTCTGAAAGCAAATGATTTTTATAGAGGTTCAAGCCCACGTAGTTCTGGGTAGAGGGAAATGGAGATTTTTATTTTTAGAATAGAAGGGAGATGGGAAGAGTCGTAGCGCGTCGAGGTTTCGAACTAGCGATAGAATTTCTTGAGACGATCCAGGTTGACTGGACGAACCATCTCTTATCCATCAAGGTCGGTGAGCATAGCGTCACCTCTTGACAAGATCTTCTTTACAATGTAGGGGCCACTCCAATTGGGCTTAAAATTTCCTTTGGGGTCCCAGATGGGTTCTATGATTTCCTTAAGGGCTAAGTCCCCTTCCCGGACACCACGGTCCTTGACTCTCTTGTTAAATGAATGCGCTATTCGACGATGGTACCCTTGTATGTGATACAAAGCTTTCAGTCTCCTTTTGTCTAAGAGTGACAGCTCATTGTGATGACTTTGATGCCAGTCCTCCTCATTGACTTGGCTTTCGAGCATGATGCGAAGCAAAGGGATTTCTAGCTCAACAGGTAGGACTGCTTCCATGGCGTAGACCAGAGAGTAAAGGGTAGACTCGATAGAGGTTCGCATTGAGGTTTAGTAGCCTTAGAGGGCGTAAGGGATTTGGTCAGCCCAATCTCGATAGCTTTTGGTCATCTTACTGATGATGGCTTTGAGGTTCTTTTTGGCTGCTTTGACTGCACCATTGGTTTGAGGTCGGTAGGGAGAATATTTGTGTCTCTGAATCCCATACTCATTGACCACTTCTGTGATTTTTGCCTCAAAAGTGCAACCCGTTATCTGACACTAGTTCGTGCGAGACCCCATATCGACAGATGATGTTCTTTCTGATGAATTTGGTCACTTTTTTGGCATTCAGAACTGCATATGACTCAATTTTGACCCATTTGGTGAAGTAATCAATGACAACTAGGATGAATTCATGCTCGTTGGAAGCCTTGGGTGTAACCTTCCCTATGATGTCGATGCCCCAGGTAGAGAACGACCAGGGATATGTTATGTTGTATAATTCTCATGGAGGCATGTGTTGAAGGTTGGAGAGCTGTTAGCACTTGAGGCATCTCTGGACATAGGCGATGCAATCCTGGACCATGGTGGTCTAGTAGTAGCCTTGATGAATGATCTTCTTGGCAAGCATGTGACCGTTCATGTGGGATCTACATTCTTCGCTGTGGATCTTTTGCATTATCTTTTCAATGTCAGCCCCTGCGATGCAGTGTAGATGGGTTTCATCGAAGTTTCTTTTGAATAGTGCTTTGTGATAGATGATGTACTGGGTGTCCAGTCTTCGAAGGGTTGCTCGATATTTCTTGTTGGAACCTTTGGGATACCTACCATGCTTGAGGAGGTGCCAAATACCATAGTACCAACAATTGGCTAGCTCGGGATCTTCTTTCGTAATGAGCTCAATGTGGTAGCAGTGGGTTGGTTTATCTTGCTTTTGAATTAGGAAGAGAGCCATTGTTATTCCTTTGGGCATGTCGACCATAGAGGTTAAGGTAGTAAGGATATCGACTAGGTTATTCTTTGTCCGAGGTAGGTAGTGGAAGGTGATATCTTGGAATTGGGAGGCTAGTTCTTCTAAGTGGGCATGGAAGGGTTGGAGTTTCCCATCCATGACTTTCCATTTTATGAGTACTTGACCGATGACGAGGGTAAAATCCCCGTAGACATCTAGGCATTGAATACCTTTCTTGGTAGTAACTTTGAGGCCTACCGTACACACCTCATATTCAGTCATGTTGTTGGTACAGGGGAAATCCAATTTGATAGCGATGGGAGTGTGGGAGTCATCTGGGGTAATCAGAACTATCCCAATTCCATATCCCTTTTTATTGGCAGCGCGATCGAAGAACATCTTCCATCGAAGATCTTCTTGAACAGTGCAAAGGATGTTTTCATTTGGGAATTCGAAGATTCAAACATCAACTTCTTCCATGCGGTAGTCAGCGAGGTAGTCAGAGATGGCTCTTCCTTTTATGGCGTTCTGCATGACGTACACGATATCAAACTCGTCTAAGAGCATCAACCATCGGGCCATTCGGCTGGATAAGGCAGGTTTCTCAAGCAGGTACTTGATGAGGTCCATTCGGGATACAAGTTTGACGGGGAAGGCGAGCATGTAGTGTCACAACTTTTGGGTGACCCAAATAAGCGCGACACATGCCTTTTCCAAAGCAGTGTAGTTGACTTCGTATCCGGTCAATTTACGACTGGCGTAATAGATGTCTCTTTATTTACGGGATTCTTCAAGGTATTGGGCTAGCAAAGCCCCAGCTACAGTGTCAGTTATGGTTAGGTATAGGAGTAAGGGGAGACCAGGCTATGGTGTCATGAGTACTGGAGGTTGGGTCAGATATTGTTTGATTTGGTCAAAGGCTTCTTGGCAGGCCTCGTTCCAAACCTTGGTTGAATCCTTTCAGAGGAGTTTGAAAATATGTTCGCAGATAGAGGTTAGCTGGCTTATGAACCGGCTGATGTATTGTAATTTCCCAACGAATCCACGAACTTCTTTCTCCGTTTGGGGAGGTGCCATCTAAAGTATGTCTATCAACTTGGCAGGATCTGCTTTTATCCCCTTCTCACTGACCATGAATCCCAAGAGTTTCCCCTTGGTAATGTCGAAGACACATTTATGTGGCTTGAGTCTCATCTGATACCGTCGCAGTCGTTCGAAGAACTTTAGGAGAGCGAGAACATGACCTTCTCTAGTTTTGGATTTGATAATCATATCATCCACATAGATCTCGAATTCTTTGTGAATCAGATCATGCGGGATGGTTGTGACAACCCTCTGGTAGGTAGCCCCAGCATTCTTGAGACCAAATGGCATAACAGTGTCGCAAAAGGTTCCCCACGGGGTGATGAATACAGTATTTTCTTGGTGATCTAGGTGCATTTTAATTTGGTTGTATCCGGAAAACCCATCAACGAATGACTTAAGAGAATGATTGGCTGTGTTGTCCACGATCATGCCGATATTGGGTAGGGGGAAGGTTTTAAAAAAATTCTGAGCCTGATTGAGGCGTGAAGGCCAAGCCTTAAGCCTTAGAAACTTAGGCGGGCCTTATGCGTAAAAAGGCATGAAAAGACGTTTAAGCCTTCTTAATATATTTAAATATTTTTTAACCATAACAAGGCTATTAAAATACTAAAATTGTACATATAATAAAATTATGTTCGAATATTTACAAATTAAAATACTATTTGATTATTTTGGATGTGATAATGGTCTGGTTTGTAAAAAAATTCTTTAAAAGGCGATATTATTTCACTAAAGCTTTGTTATTTTTTTATAAAAGTGCGCCTTAAGGGTTTAACCAATAATAAGGCATAAAAATCCTAAGGCGGGGCGTTTCTCCCAAGCCTCAAGCCTAGGCGGGTTTTTTAGAACAGTAGCGGGTAATCATCCTTAGGAGAGGCTTTATTCAAGTCTTGGTAGTCTACGCACATCCAAACTTTCCCTCCTGATTTTGGCACAGGCACTATGTTGGCTAGCCATGTGGGATATTCGATCACGCGAGTGAAGCCCACGTTCAGCTGTTTGACCACTTATTCTTTGACTTTGAGCGACCATTCGGTGCAGAGCTTTCTTAACTTTTGTTTAACCGACTTGTAATCTGGAAGAGTGGGGATCTCATGTTGAGCAATTTCAGGATCAATGTCGAGCATATCATCATAGGACCATGCGAAGACATCCACAAATTCCTTTAGTAATTCTTTGAGTTGTGCACGCTCATGCTTGTCAAGGGTAGCCCCTATCCTAATCTCGAGCAGTTGGCTACTAGAACCGAGGTTTACAACAACAGTTTCTTCTTTATTAACTTGAACACAGTTATGTTGTTTGTTATTAACCTTATTTAGATTAGTTAATAATTATTCATTTGTAAAATCATCATCATCAAAGGTTTGATTAGAATCTAAACAATTAATGTAAGGCACAAAAAGATACTCAAAATCTCCATTTATTTTATTGATAGGAAAAACAGGATTGAGAACCTCATTAAAGGAGGTCTCGATTACATTAGATCAAGGATAGACAACATAAGAAGAGATGGGGTAAACATTGGGGTTAGGTGGGATTTTGACAGGTAGAACCGGCGCAGCATGCCAGTTGAGGAGAGTTGTATCAGCAACTTTAATCAAGTGGGATGAATCCAGTGATGTAGTGCTTGAATGAACCATACAGAGTGTCATCCCCAGTGTCTGTAAGTTAAACGAATACTCAGAGTCACTTCCCTCAAAATCTTCGGAGTCACTTCCCTCGGCCCATGGGTTGCGGTCTTGGAAAAAGATCTCCATTCCAGGAATTATCTTCTTGTCTGTATGGTCATACCATGGTTTCAAAAATTCGCAAAAGGGGAATTCCTCGCCCTCTTTAATGAATCATCCATTCAAGGAGTCACCTCGGATTGTCTGGATGCAGTCTAGTATTTTCTTTGGTCGAGACTGGCGGATCATTCTGAGCTCTTATTCTGATGGTTGATACTCCAAAACACAAGGAGGGGAAGCTTTTTTCAGTATAATGGGCTCAATTATCCCTTGTTGTCTTTGTCCTAGCTCTAATTCGGGCATGAAGTGCATGTTTTTGAACATTTGAATCACATTAATGTTGCCATGAGGGTTGTATTCTGGACAAACCCTTTCTCTGAAATCATCCCCTACCGAGAGTAGAAGTGGTTCAACTTGAAATCCTGATAGAAGCATATCATTTGACCCGTGATGTATCTCAAGGATTGGATTACTGGTACTTGTACTCTCGGCATTATCGTCATTGCCCAAAATGGTGATGACTCGTCCGTCGACGAAGAACTTCAGTTTCTGATGGAGTGCGGAAGACACACCCTTGATACTGTGGAGCCAAGGTCATCCAAGCAATAGGTTAAAATAAGATGGGATGTCAATAACTTGGAATTCAACGATAAGGTTTATAGTGCCAACCCCTATTGTAAGTTTTATGGATCCCATCACTTCTCGACGGGTATTATCGTAGGCACGCACGACCGGAGAGGTTGGAGCAAGGTCGCTCAACTTCTGGCCCAGATAATTGAGGGTTCTTAATGGGCAAACAGTGGTACGATCTTCCCCATAACTTTGATGGAGATGTTGAGTGCATGATTGTGGTTTGGCCCAATTCTGTGGATTTCTTCTTTAGAAAAGGATAGCATTCGGGTAGAGGTCAACGATCCGACTAAATTTATCGATTCTTATGGTGTGGTAGAAAGAGGAACCGTGGGTCAGATCAAAGCATTTCTGTGCAGCTGGGAAGACATGAAAAGCCCCCATAGAGTGATGTTATCTCGAATTCTCTTCAGTTGATCGAGGATCTTGCTCTCCTCGAGGGTCATCTCTGGTATAGGAAGGTTTTCAACACCCTTCCCTTTGTCATTGGCTGGTAGTAAGCTTGGGATCTGGTAATGCCTTCCTGATATGGTTATGTGATTTACTGAAGAATGGAAGAATAAGAACCCTGTTTCCTCGTCGATCTCGGGTTGTTCTGCCACCTTATTTATTTCTTCGACGATTTCTTCAAATGATATCTTCCCACACATGTCGGCTATCGGGCCAGTTTTCCCTGAAGCTTGCTCTACATTTGAATATTTTAATCCTTTCCCCCATCCGGTGGCAACAATTCCATCTTTCCATGTAAATTCAATGCATTATACAACTTCAATGGCTTCTTCGTACAAGTCTTCCCATTATGCGGGGAGATGTGAGGGTGAAGAGACCAGACGCCCTTGTAGCTTTAGAGTATCAAATAACTCAGTCATACTGCAAATATTATTGGTTTGCCTGAATAATTCTGCCATGATCTGGACAACGTCATCTAAGATGACTTCATCGGTTGGTACCACCCAACTATTTAATTTTTGGGCCCATTCCCATGCTTTCAAGAACAGTGTACTGAACCTCTGGCAATCAATGATCATCTCTGAGGGCGATTTCATCCCGAACTCCAGGCGTTGGTTTAATACTTCTGATAATTCCATACTTTAATTTTTAGAACGGGTACGGACAACGATGCATGCTCTGGTAAGGAGTGACAGTGACTGATCAGCGAGGCTAGCAAGGTGTAGAAGGAAATATGGTCAAGTTAGGAGAGGTTTGGGTGAGTATATAGGTGTGATTTGAGTTAAGGGATCAAATTCTGGGTTCTCTTCTAGGAAGATGGCATTGGCATGATTTGGGAGTGGATTGTGAGTAGTGTTTGGCTTAGGATTTGTGGGTGGGGCAATGGCGCCCCGGTCAATCAGACCTTGGATTATGTTTCGAAGGTGGAAGCATTAGTCGGTGGTATGGCCAGCAGTTTGGTGAAAGGCGCAATCGGCATCTGCCTTGAAGTTTTTTGGGAGTGGATTGGGCAATGGACGGGGGTCCAAGGGCTTCGGCTTAATAGGGCTGGATAAACTTTGGAGAGGGGCACATGGAGTTCGGTGTATGCCTTTTAGACTGGGACATGGCGTCTTTCTGGTGCCCATAAGGTGGTTGGTTGAGAGATGTTGTTAATGGTTGAGACTACAACATTGACAGGTTTATCATATTTTCTGGGAGTGAACTGTCAGGACACTTTCTTTGGTTCAACTTTTATTTTAGAAAGACCTTCCTCAATTTTTACCCCTGCTTCTATGAGAACTCGAAAGTGGGGATAATACTGTCCTACCATTGTTGCTCGAACATGGGGTAAGAAGTTCTTCTTCACTATGTTGACTTGTTCTTCCTCGGATGGATGATTGGTCATGGTGGCTGCTTTTTACCTCTATCGGTCTATGAAGTTACTAACTGATTCCCCAGAGTTTTGTTTGAGCAGCTATAAATCACGTTGGGTGACCTCAAGCTCTTCGTTGTATTTGTACCGAGATATGAATTCTCGGGCTACATCCTCCCATCTGCGGATTCTAGACTCCTCGAGAGACAAAAACCATCGAAAGGTAATATCCTTCAAAGTTTGCTGAACTAATTGGGCTATCACTTCTTTAGAATCCCCTAAGAGAGTCATAGAACGGCGATAACTGTGAAGATGAGCAATCGGGGGTCCACTCCCTTCGAATTTCTTGATATTTAGCCTCTTGAATATCTCGGGTAACCTCGCTTTAGGATAAGGAGTCATGTGGGTGTAGTCCATGTAATTTCCAGAGATTCTGACTTGGTCGAACTTCTTAATTAGCATCTTGAGATCTTCTTTAACCTTCTTCAGCTCTTCCTCTTTTGGATCCGTGATCATAGGCAAGTTAGCCCCAGGCTGGGCAAGGTTTGGCATAGGAAGATGGGCAGGCGGCGACCCATTAACAGGAGGGTCACGTGGAGCATGCTGATACTCCTCGGGAACTAAACTAGGCTCGGGTGGACCCATAGTACGAGGGAATAGGTTGCATCTCGCAAACTTCTGTATGGAGGTTGGCAATCTTGGACACGAGCTGAGCTAAACTGCCATCAGATCTGGCTGCACAACTGGTACTTGTTCTGTATTCTCCATGGAAAGTGGATGGATTCCGGACTCGAAAGAAGTAGCAGGGGAATAGACGGAACTCCGGGGTGATTTTACTGAAGATCGAAGCCAATAAGGAGCCAGGCCAAGGGTATAGAATCGATGTGAGAAGGCGTAAAATGGGATTTATTTTTAAAAAATAGAATGAAAATATTTTTAACATTTTTTCTTTTTGAGATTGAAAGGAGAAATATTTTTGAGAGACGAGTCTCAGCATGATTATTATAATTATTATGTTTTCACTTTTATTAAATTCTCATAAATGCAAAATGAAATGCCGGACGGGACCCGAGCCTGGAAAAGTTGGGTTTGTAACATATGTAAAGCTATTGTTGGACTTGTAACCAGGCTCACGGGCAGGGTTCCGTTTTAAAAATGCACAAAAATTTAGGCAGCAGGCCGATCGAAAATTTTGGCAGAGTTTCGGGTCAAAACTGACAATCTAACATGTGTAACCTAGGCTTGACACCTATATGTGGGTATGCAGTTGGTTGGGTGAATTGGAAAGGGTTCCCCCCTTTGGCGTGACTTCTATGATATATGTCTTGCTTTTTAGGGCAATTGGTAAGTGTGAACAAGCCATTTGATATACCTGAGTTTACGTGAATTGCCTCACTATATACCTCGTGGGGACGGTACCTATGAGAGCAAATTTGATATACTCAACGTACGTGAATGAGTTCCCTGTGATATACCTCCCGTCATGACTTCGGTCAAGCGGTACGATGCAAAGGAACCGTTTGATATACGTCGAAGGTACTTGGCCAATGGAAGGTGAGAGTCATATCGCTTAGGCTAACTGCGCCCTGCCGAACCAGCACCCATCATGAAATGACCCTCTAGTTACCAGATAAAATTTGGTAAATAATAATGCTTGATGATGCTGTAAACAACACCACCGGTATGAGGTGTTAATAATCTCAAACTAACCATAACAATGGCAGCATAGGTGTAAATATCTAGTAGAGGGAGGTGAGGAGAAGTGGAGAAACACTAGTATATAAGTAGTTCAGCCAATCTAGCCTACGTCCACTGTGAGTGTGTGAGTAATTTCACTAGATGAAAGCACTAATAGCCATAGATATAATCTCTCAATCTTTCTCTCTCTACTGTGCAAACCAACAGAATTTTAGCTGGGGTTGCAATTATCGATCCTTTACAGGGTAGAGGAAGACCTCTATATATAGTGCTTGGGGGTGTTATGTACCCCCCCAAGCATGCAATGAGCATGTTTATGAGGATTGAACCGGTATGATGATGACACCTGGATGATCTGATGTAGATAACGATGACCACAATATTCCCCCATATGAGGGGAATGATTCGGTTATAACTGATTTGCTCACGTGTTCCAAACCTTGCATGTGCTTGCATATGCTCGAACCTGTGTCCTTGACTAATGCAACCTCAGCCTGGACGAGTATGAGGTTGATGAAGTCCGATGGTATTTCTTTATCTTATCGATAGCCATAATGGCCTCGGCTTGGAAGACTGGTCGAGGTTGAGAACGGGGTAAGATGTAACGTCGGCTCAAGAGGGGTAAGATGTTGACAATAACCTGTCCCCATAAGGTGCTGCTGACCTCGACTGCTGTAGAGCCGATGTTGGTAGTAGAGAGTCGACCTTGCAGAACACGACCTTTCTGATGGCAGTTGCGATCTTCTTGTCAACTTGACTGTGAGACAGGCCGAGGTTAGCGAATCTGAATATGAGGATGCACTTTGGGCATATCAATGCTCTTTGGTGATGTCGTGTGAATCATGCATGATTCTCTTGTTAGTATCTTATGATGAGAGTATCTTTCTTGATCATGTCAAACAGGGAGAAAAGTTCAAGTACCAAAAATATACCAATCATGGATAAGTGATGCGTGTAACACGTGGATACACGTGATCCTAGGTGCACGCGGTGTGAAGTGTACATGGAGAATCTTCTACATGTGTGTGAATAGAAGCATAAGGATGATGTACACATGAATAATAAAGGGGAACATGCAAATTGGGGAATATATAAGAAAATAAAATACCCATGTGTTGATGTAAAAAACTAGATCACTCTAATTCTTCAATCACAGATAAATAAATAAGACAAAGATTTTTAAAGTGGTTCGGCTAGGAATAAAGCCTACGTCCACTGTTATGTTATTGCGGAGTATTTGTGGAATTCTTGATTACAAGTTCTCTCAAGAAATTCCGATCCCCTTGAATGGGATTGATACAAGGTATTTATAGCCTCAAGGCTGTACATGAAAGGTCCAATACATTAAATGATATACATATGAATGGGTAATACATTTAATGCAGCGTGTGCGTCAAGAATCTAATGAATAATTGAACAGTTGTCCGTCTGATAATTGATGACACGGCCGAGGTGCAGTTCGGACCGCCTTAGTTGCTCGTTGATCAAGAGTTCCTCGGAGTGCTTAGAGTATCTCGGGATGCTATAGTTCCTCGGATGGAGTTCCTCGGCATGATAGAGTTCCTCGGTGTATTCTCGTTGCTCGGTATCAACCACGGTTATTCAGTAAATGATCTTCCTCGCTGTTATTGTGCCACGTAGATCGACACGTGTCTTCATACTATTCGTCCACATCAGCATATTAATTTTGGTATCAACAGAAGCCCCCAATGTTTCATATTTCGAACTTTGAGGAGTATGGGACATTCTTTCTCGTTATATGGTAATATTAAATGACCTTCCTGGGTTTTAGGAGCATTGTATTCAAATTTCCTTCTCATTTCGCAGTTTCCGCCTTTTTATAAGCGCTTCGATCTTCGTGCAACTTTTGTCTTTTTAGCCGCCGGAAGTTCAGTAGTTTCTTTTTAGTAATCATTTCTTTCGCCGTTTCCCAATGCAAAGTATTTAAACTCCTTTGGTAACCATACCGTCGTCTACACTTTCCATTTTTCTGCATTCAAGTTTTCTATTCTCTTCCTCTCTCTTGTGTGTTCATCATTGTTTCCATTCGTTGTCAACATATCTCCTTTCTTTCTGTAAGCTCTTCTTCCTTTCTTCTGCATCTCTTTTATTCAATATGGTTTATATTGTTGAATCTGCTGAGAAATTTCGTTCTGACTTTTCCATTCCTTCTTGGGTAACTCTAGAGGTTCTTTCTGAGCCTTTAGATTACTTTCGATTGGCTGAGGGACATTGGTTCCCCAGTCTTTTCATTGCTGAATGTGGTTTTTCTTTTCCCCCAAATCCATTATGTCTTGAGTTTTGTCAATATTTTGACCTTGTTCCTGCAAAAATAGCCCCCAATTCATGGAGAATAATTAACGGGGTGCACAAGTTAAATCTAACTCATGGGACTCGTATAGGGATCCCAGAAATCATGTACTGCTATAAATGGGCCACTTTAGATAATATTTATTATTTAAAAACTAGGTTTTTAAATAGAGCCCTTGTAGTTAACCTCCCTGATTCAAATAGAGATTATTTTGAGCATGGGTTGGTCATAAAAAATTGGCAACACGCGCCTTTATCTGGGAATGAAGTATACAACGGTCCCAGATGCCCCCCATACGGCAATGGGATAGGTTTATTTTTCATTTTTATTTTACTTATGAAATTGCGTATTCATCATGTTTGACAAAATGTGTGACTGAGATTTATGTATTTATTTGCAGTTGATAGTAAAAGAAAAACTCCAAAAGAGTCGGAAGTGAATATCAAGCATTTAAAACTTATCTGGAATTTGCATAAGACGATTGCAGACGAGCATATTAGATCTGCATCATATTTGCTGCAGTATAAGAGCTACACAACCTCTTATACTGCTCGCCCTGTTGAACCAGCCTCAACACCAGAAAGTTCATCTTCAGATTCTCATATTCCCCTATCTCAGAGAATGGGCAAGAAAAGAGCTCCTCCTGCTCTATTTGGTGAAATTTCTTCTGCTGTTGAAGCAAAGAAAAGTAAAATTGATGTCCCAGAGGGGACTAAAAAAGTAGATGCCAGTTCCTCCAAATTTGCCGAAAAGCCCCCAGTGGCCCCGAGCAAGAAAAGTGCTAGTGCTGATGTAATTACAATATCTCCGACCAAGACTTCTTCCTTGGTTGATGCTGCTAACCCTCCTTTGAAGAGATCGAGGAAATCATCCTCGGTTAATCTTGCTGGAACTGCATCTTCTCTACCCGCTGGTGGTAGTAGTATTTCAAAAATCATTCTTCCGAGCTCTTCAACGAGCTCAGTTATACCCGAGGTTCTCGGGGTTGATGAAAAGATTCCTAGGGATACACTGACATCCCTAGCTGCTCGCCATCTTTCTTCAGTAAATTTCTCATACCTTTAGTCTTTCTTTTCTTTTTCCTGAAATCTTGTATTTGTGTTGACTCTATTGTTTTCCTTATCTTTCAGCTGGTGAATTGTTTCAATACCATCGTGAAGAAAGATCAAGCTATTAAAGCTTCTAGTTCCTCGTCCGATGTTGACGATGCCCTCTTGGGTTTAGCCCAATCTGTGAAAGAATCTCGCCAGCAGTACGTCGAGGAGAAAGCTGCCTGGGAGAAAAAATTGGCTGCAGCTGAGGCTGATAAGATGAAGATGGCTGAAACCTCCAAGAATTTGGAGGAGAAGGTGAAAAGCTTAGAGGTCAATCAGCAAAAGTGCAATGACCAACTGAAGAAGGCAGAAGAAGAACTGTCTATCCTGCGAAACATCAAAATCCAGAAAGAACAATTGGATGTCAAACTCTCCTCGGAGAAGTTGAAAAGAAAAGTTGCAGTTAGGAAACATTTCAGTGCTGGTTGGGAAAAAGGATGGGATAAAGGGATTGCAGCTATGACATCTCAAGTCAAATATGGGGAGTTGAAATACTTCCATGACGGTTGGGTAGCTGCTCTACAAGAGCTAAAAACCCAAGACGATTCTGAGCTATTCCAAAGGCATCTCCCTGGTCCTCCTCCACCAATTGAGGAAGAAGAAGAAGATGAACCTGCATCAGATGAATCTTCCATAGCTGTGGATTTCCCAATCTCTGCTTCTCAACCCTCTGTCATTGAGGACATTTCTTCTATGCCTCCTCCTGCCGAGAAGATTTCTACCGACCAAGCTGTTGTTATCACCGAGCAACCGAGCTCCTCGTCCCAGCCTCCCGAGAAAGTCTTGGGAGACAAGGAAAAGGTGTGAAGTTGTTCGGTATCATTCTTATTTTTTATCATTTGTAATCGAACACTGTAATCCTTTTATGATCTAATAAAATACTTCTTTACTCATCGCCGTTATTGATGATTCTTTGTTGATTGTTGTCTTTTTCTTGTCTTTAGTTTGTTGCTAGAATGGAACTAATCTCTTCTCATGATACCGAGCTGATGCAGCAATGTCACCAATACTATAGGGCTGGTCATACAGACCTTAGTTCTTCTGAAATTGCTGACATTCTTGGTCATGATGCTTCAGAACAGGCGACTGAGGCTTATCGGTATTTGAAAAGTTTACTCGACCGAGCTGTAGCTAACAATATCGCTTATTATGAATTGATTGAAGAGCTGCATTGTTCCTTAAAGGATCTCCAAGGCCAGCACAATAGATCGATGGCTTCATTACACGAGGAATATGAAAATAGATATCAACAACTTTCCTCTGATACAGGTCATAAAAAGATCATTGCTGCATATGACATTAGGGAAAGGACCCTAAAAGGTGAAGCTGAAGGCTGCCGACAAATTGCCGAGATCCTGGAACAAGAAAATAATAGTCTGCAGAAAAGATTGGCTCAATATGAATCTGTTGCCTCCTCTTCCACTGCATTAGTACCAGTTACTGATGAAGGTTTTTCGTTTCTAGAGGTTGAAAACGCCAAACTAAGGCAAGAGTTGGATGACTTGAAAAAGTCTATTATTCCTGTGACTGCTCGGGGACGAGGAAGGAGTTCTCGGGGACGAGGAAGAATCGTCGAGGAGCAAAATTCTCCAGTTGCTTCTCGGAGTCGATCAAGAGTTCTTAGCCGTAGTGTTGAAGAATCTCGCACCCAATCTACTCTGGAAACTCAAGCATTCCAACTGAATATTAAGGATCGTGCTTTGTCTGATTTGTCTAAGAAAAATTTATCTTTAGAAGATCAATTGGCTGCGATGAAGTCTGATCTGAATAATAAAGATGCTCTTATCAAGAACTTTCTCGAGCAAGTAGATAGATTAACTTTCCAATTCCATAAACAGCCTCGGGAGTTCTGGAATGCAGGCTATAATGAAGCTCTTTACCATTTGGATGATCGCCTTGAAAATGCTAACAACGAAGGTTATAAGCAGGGATGGTTGAACGCCCTGGGTGTATTAAAATTGGAACAAGGTCATTATTTATGGGATTATCATGCTCCTGGATTGCTAGACTTGCCTGTTCCTCCCTATAAATTGGATATGGCATGGATTCCTGCTCGTTCCATTCCTCGGAGTTTGATCTCTAAATATCTTGGTGATTATAACCTTCATTCTCAAGTTGAAGTATCTCGTCCTGAGCACCTGTTGGATACTCCTACAATAATGAATGTCAGAATGCTGAAGGACATGAACTTTATTAATTCTCCTCTTTGTCTAGAGGATCCTCCTGCTGGCGAGGAACCTGTCTCAAAGGACAAAGGAAAGAAACCAATAGAGTAGGAATCTTTAATGTAATAGTTAGCACATACATGTAACATGTAATACATTTTTATCTTAATGAAAGAGTTTCATTTTCTGTTTTGCCAATAGCTATTTTTCTGTTTGCAAATTATATGGTTCATCAACCAAATTAGAATTTATAATAAGCATAAATTGTTCAAAATTGTTTCCAACCAACCAAGGTGGATAAATAATGTTTGTCGACCAAACACAGTTGATGGGTTTCTATCCCTGACCAACCATACTTGGTTCAATTTTCAAATATAAACATGTGTCCGACCAACTAAGGTCAATACTTTTATCCTCGTCGACCAACTACAATTAGTGGGTTTTTATCCCCGACCAACCATACTTGGTACAGTTTGGAATATTTTGTTCTTTAAAGAACTTTTTGTAATAATGTTACCTCCCGACAAACATAAGCTGTAATGCGAGAGTATATAAAGTCTTACCAACCGTAGTTGATCATGCTGGTCTACACCTCCTAATCAAAGGAGTAGTAGGGTTCTTTCGAACTTTTTGGCTCCTTGGAGCATGTCCTCCTAACCAAAGGAGGTTGGCTACTTATAGCACTTTTGCTCCGTAGAGCGCTCCGGAGAGCTTATCCTCCTAACCAAAGGAGGTTGGCTACTTATAGCACTTTTGCTCCGTAGAGCGCTCCGGAGAGCTTATCCTCCTAACCAAAGGAGGTTGGCTACTTATAGCACTTTTGCTCCGTAGAGCGCTCCGGAGAGCTTATCCTCCTAACCAAAGGAGGTTGGCTACTTATAGCACTTTTGCTCCGTAGAGCGCTCCGTAGAGCTTGACTCCGTAGAGCATGGCTCCGTAGAGCATGACTCCGTAGAGCAGTCTTCTTCTTGTCAAGCAGTGTAGTGTTCAACACTAATATTCCCCAAAAAACTTTCAACAGAAAGAAAATGGTGAACCATCCTCGTTTTATTCATAATGAAGGAAATACTTTACATTTTTCATTACTGATAATACTTTCGCAGGTGTTCAGCATTCCATGCATTCTGAAATTCTTCTCCTTCTAGAGTTGCTATTCTGTAGGTTCCAGGTCGAACAACCTCTGTAACTCGGTAAGGTCCATGCCAGTTTGCTTCTAGTTTATTTTGTTTCTGAATGACTTTCTTCAGCACATAATCACCCTCCTTCAAATCGCATTTCTTCACCCTTTTGTTGTAGAACAGAGCTGTTCGTTGTTGATAAGCAGCATTCCTAATGGCTGCCTCTTCTCTTACTTCTTCGAGCATGTCCAAATCCATTCTTCTCATCAAGTCACTGATCGGAGAGTTGAAATTCAGCACTCTATGCGTTGGGAGACCCAACTCGGCCGGTATTACAGCCTCACTTCCAAATGCTAGCATATATGGTGATTCTCCAGTTGCTGCTCGGGGAGTTGTTCGGTAGGCCCATAATACTGATTGGAGCTCATTAATCCAATTTGCTTTAGCTTCACTTAGCCTCTTTTTCAACCCATTTAGTAATGTTCTATTCGTCACTTCAGTCTGTCCATTGCTTTGGGGATGGCCTGGTGCTGAATGAAACTTCAAAACGTTCGATTGATGACAATAGGCAGCAAATTCTTCATTATCAAATTGTGTTCCATGATCTGTGATGAAAGCATGAGGGAGACCATATCGACAAATGATATTCTTCCATACAAACTGGTATACCTTCTCGTACGTCATATTGATAAGAGGCTCAGCTTCCACCCACTTAGTAAAATAGTCCACTGCAACTACGAGATACTTGAATCTTCCTCGGGTGGTCGGCAGTGGTCCAACCAAATCAATTCCCCACATGGCAAATGGCCAAGGGGAAGTTATTGGTGTTAGCAATGCTTGTGGAGTTCGTCGGATGGAAGAAAAACGTTGGCACTTGTCACATTTCTTGGCATAGGCTATACAATCAGCCCTCATTGTCGGCCAGTAATATCCCTGTGTCATCACTCTTTGTAAAAGTGTTCGACCTGCTACATGAGCTCCACAAGATCCTTCATGGATTTCTTCAATCAATTCTTTCACCTCGGTGGGATGTACACATCTCTGCAAACCTGCCATAATTCCTCGTCTATACAAAATACCATTAGTTAATACATACCGAGCAGCTTTATACTTCAGTTTCTTGAAGTATCTCGTCCTGAGCACCTGTTGGATACTCCTACAATAATGAATGTCAGAATGCTGAAGGACATGAACTTTATTAATTCTCCTCTTTGTCTAGAGGATCCTCCTGCTGGCGAGGAACCTGTCTCAAAGGACAAAGGAAAGAAACCAATAGAGTAGGAATCTTTAATGTAATAGTTAGCACATACATGTAACATGTAATACATTTTTATCTTAATGAAAGAGTTTCATTTTCTGTTTTGCTAATAGCTATTTTTCTGTTTGCAAATTATATGGTTCATCAACCAAATTAGAATTTATAATAAGCATAAATTGTTCAAAATTGTTTCCAACCAACCAAGGTGGATAAATAATGTTTGTCGACCAAACACAGTTGATGGGTTTCTATCCCTGACCAACCATACTTGGTTCAATTTTCAAATATAAACATGTGTCCGACCAACTAAGGTCAATACTTTTATCCTCGTCGACCAACTACAATTAGTGGGTTTTTATCCCCGACCAACCATACTTGGTACAGTTTGGAATATTTTGTTCTTTAAAGAACTTTTTGTAATAATGTTACCTCCCGACAAACATAAGCTGTAATGCGAGAGTATATAAAGTCTTACCAACCGTAGTTGATCATGCTGGTCTACACCTCCTAATCAAAGGAGTAGTAGGGTTCTTTCGAACTTTTTGGCTCCTTGGAGCATGTCCTCCTAACCAAAGGAGGTTGGCTACTTATAGCACTTTTGCTCCGTAGAGCGCTCCGGAGAGCTTATCCTCCTAACCAAAGGAGGTTGGCTACTTATAGCACTTTTGCTCCGTAGAGCGCTCCGGAGAGCTTATCCTCCTAACCAAAGGAGGTTGGCTACTTATAGCACTTTTGCTCCGTAGAGCGCTCCGAAGAGCTTATCCTCCTAACCAAAGGAGGTTGGCTACTTATAGCACTTTTGCTCCGTAGAGCGCTCCGTAGAGCTTGACTCCGTAGAGCATGGCTCCGTAGAGCATGACTCCGTAGAGCAGTCTTCTTCTTGTCAAGCAGTGTAGTGTTCAACACTAATATTCCCCAAAAAACTTTCAACAGAAAGAAAATGGTGAACCATCCTCGTTTTATTCATAATGAAGGAAATACTTTACATTTTTCATTACTGATAATACTTTCGCAGGTGTTCAGCATTCCATGCATTCTGAAATTCTTCTCCTTCTAGAGTTGCTATTCTGTAGGTTCCAGGTCGAACAACCTCTGTAACTCGGTAAGGTCCATGCCAGTTTGCTTCTAGTTTATTTTGTTTCTGAATGACTTTCTTCAGCACATAATCACCCTCCTTCAAATCGCATTTCTTCACCCTTTTGTTGTAGAACAGAGCTGTTCGTTGTTGATAAGCAGCATTCCTAATGGCTGCCTCTTCTCTTACTTCTTCGAGCATGTCCAAATCCATTCTTCTCATCAAGTCACTGATCGGAGAGTTGAAATTCAGCACTCTATGCGTTGGGAGACCCAACTCGGCCGGTATTACAGCCTCACTTCCAAATGCTAGCATATATGGTGATTCTCCAGTTGCTGCTCGGGGAGTTGTTCGGTAGGCCCATAATACTGATTGGAGCTCATTAATCCAATTTGCTTTAGCTTCACTTAGCCTCTTTTTCAACCCATTTAGTAATGTTCTATTCGTCACTTCAGTCTGTCCATTGCTTTGGGGATGGCCTGGTGCTGAATGAAACTTCAAAACGTTCGATTGATGACAATAGGCAGCAAATTCTTCATTATCAAATTGTGTTCCATGATCTGTGATGAAAGCATGAGGGAGACCATATCGACAAATGATATTCTTCCATACAAACTGGTATACCTTCTCGTACGTCATATTGATAAGAGGCTCAGCTTCCACCCACTTAGTAAAATAGTCCACTGCAACTACGAGATACTTGAATCTTCCTCGGGTGGTCGGCAGTGGTCCAACCAAATCAATTCCCCACATGGCAAATGGCCAAGGGGAAGTTATTGGTGTTAGCAATGCTTGTGGAGTTCGTCGGATGGAAGAAAAACGTTGGCACTTGTCACATTTCTTGGCATAGGCTATACAATCAGCCCTCATTGTCGGCCAGTAATATCCCTGTGTCATCACTCTTTGTAAAAGTGTTCGACCTGCTACATGAGCTCCACAAGATCCTTCATGGATTTCTTCAATCAATTCTTTCACCTCGGTGGGATGTACACATCTCTGCAAACCTGCCATAATTCCTCGTCTATACAAAATACCATTAGTTAATACATACCGAGCAGCTTTATACTTCAGTTTCTTGAAGTATCTCGTCCTGAGCACCTGTTGGATACTCCTACAATAATGAATGTCAGAATGCTGAAGGACATGAACTTTATTAATTCTCCTCTTTGTCTAGAGGATCCTCCTGCTGGCGAGGAACCTGTCTCAAAGGACAAAGGAAAGAAACCAATAGAGTAGGAATCTTTAATGTAATAGTTAGCACATACATGTAACATGTAATACATTTTTATCTTAATGAAAGAGTTTCATTTTCTGTTTTGCTAATAGCTATTTTTCTGTTTGCAAATTATATGGTTCATCAACCAAATTAGAATTTATAATAAGCATAAATTGTTCAAAATTGTTTCCAACCAACCAAGGTGGATAAATAATGTTTGTCGACCAAACACAGTTGATGGGTTTCTATCCCTGACCAACCATACTTGGTTCAATTTTCAAATATAAACATGTGTCCGACCAACTAAGGTCAATACTTTTATCCTCGTCGACCAACTACAATTAGTGGGTTTTTATCCCCGACCAACCATACTTGGTACAGTTTGGAATATTTTGTTCTTTAAAGAACTTTTTGTAATAATGTTACCTCCCGACAAACATAAGCTGTAATGCGAGAGTATATAAAGTCTTACCAACCGTAGTTGATCATGCTGGTCTACACCTCCTAATCAAAGGAGTAGTAGGGTTCTTTCGAACTTTTTGGCTCCTTGGAGCATGTCCTCCTAACCAAAGGAGGTTGGCTACTTATAGCACTTTTGCTCCGTAGAGCGCTCCGGAGAGCTTATCCTCCTAACCAAAGGAGGTTGGCTACTTATAGCACTTTTGCTCCGTAGAGCGCTCCGGAGAGCTTATCCTCCTAACCAAAGGAGGTTGGCTACTTATAGCACTTTTGCTCCGTAGAGCGCTCCGAAGAGCTTATCCTCCTAACCAAAGGAGGTTGGCTACTTATAGCACTTTTGCTCCGTAGAGCGCTCCGTAGAGCTTGACTCCGTAGAGCATGGCTCCGTAGAGCATGACTCCGTAGAGCAGTCTTCTTCTTGTCAAGCAGTGTAGTGTTCAACACTAATATTCCCCGAAAAACTTTCAACAGAAAGAAAATGGTGAACCATCCTCGTTTTATTCATAATGAAGGAAATACTTTACATTTTTCATTACTGATAATACTTTCGCAGGTGTTCAGCATTCCATGCATTCTGAAATTCTTCTCCTTCTAGAGTTGCTATTCTGTAGGTTCCAGGTCGAACAACCTCTGTAACTCGGTAAGGTCCATGCCAGTTTGCTTCTAGTTTATTTTGTTTCTGAATGACTTTCTTCAGCACATAATCACCCTCCTTCAAATCGCATTTCTTCACCCTTTTGTTGTAGAACAGAGCTGTTCGTTGTTGATAAGCAGCATTCCTAATGGCTGCCTCTTCTCTTACTTCTTCGAGCATGTCCAAATCCATTCTTCTCATCAAGTCACTGATCGGAGAGTTGAAATTCAGCACTCTATGCGTTGGGAGACCCAACTCGGCCGGTATTACAGCCTCACTTCCAAATGCTAGCATATATGGTGATTCTCCAGTTGCTGCTCGGGGAGTTGTTCGGTAGGCCCATAA
Organism: Sambucus nigra; assembly: GCA_949130495.1. Classification (NCBI taxonomy): domain Eukaryota; kingdom Viridiplantae; phylum Streptophyta; class Magnoliopsida; order Dipsacales; family Adoxaceae; genus Sambucus; species Sambucus nigra. The sequence continues at coordinate 532,445,166 of OX422217.1, forward strand.
TACTGATTGGAGCTCATTAATCCAATTTGCTTTAGCTTCACTTAGCCTCTTTTTCAATCCATTTAGTAATGTTCTATTCGTCACTTCAGTCTGTCCATTGCTTTGGGGATGGCCTGGTGCTGAATGAAACTTCAAAACGTTCGATTGATGACAATAGGTAGCAAATTCTTCATTATCAAATTGTGTTCCATGATCTGTGATGAAAGCATGAGGGAGACCATATCGACAAATGATATTCTTCCATACAAACTGGTATACCTTCTCGTACGTCATATTGATAAGAGGCTCAGCTTCCACCCACTTAGTAAAATAGTCCACTGCAACTACGAGATACTTGAATCTTCCTCGGGTGGTCGGCAGTGGTCCAACCAAATCAATTCCCCACATGGCAAATGGCCAAGGGGAAGTTATTGGTGTTAGCAATGCTTGTGGAGTTCGTCGGATGGAAGAAAAACGTTGGCACTTGTCACATTTCTTGGCATAGGCTATACAATCAGCCCTCATTGTCGGCCATTAATATCCCTGTGTCATCACTCTTTGTAAAAGTGTTCGACCTGCTACATGAGCTCCACAAGATCCTTCATGGATTTCTTCAATCAATTCTTTCACCTCGGTGGGATGTACACATCTCTGCAAACCTGCCATAATTCCTCGTCTATACAAAATACCATTAGTTAATACATACCGAGCAGCTTTATACTTCAGTTTCTTGGCAGCGAGTTTGTCCTCCGGCAATTCGCCCTCTTCAACATATTTCCTGATTGGATCCATCCAAGATGGTCCTAAATCAAGGGTAATCACATTCGTTGTCAGATCTTCATCTATGCTCCGACCTTCTAATACTTCAATCGGTATGGTTCTTCGCATCTCGGTACGAGTAGCTGATGCTAGTCGGGCCAGTGCATCTGCTTGTACATTCTCCATCCTCGGTATTCTCACCAATTGAATGGCCTCAAATTCTGTCAACAATTTCATCACCTTTGCATGATATTTGATCATTAAATCTCCTTTAACCGCATACATTCCCATCATCTGATACACAATTAATTGAGAATCACTGAATACCATCATTTGTTGTGCTTCCATAGTCTTTGCTAGATTAAGACCTGCTATCATGGCCTCATACTCTGCTTCATTGTTAGAGGCTTTGAATTGGAATCGCAAAGCATATTCCATGTCAATCTCGTCTGGGGTGATCAAAACAATTCCTGCTCCACAACCAGCTGTGCAGGATGATCCATCTACATATAATCTCCATGTAGGTATTTCGTCTTCAAATTTCTTATCTGTCAGAGTTCCTCGATAAAATATCTGCTGTTTTCTTCCATCATCCCCCGGTATCTTTTGCTCCTCGTCAGTCATCTGCTCGTACCCTTTTACCAACCGTGGCTGGTCTGAGTTTGAATATAATGATTTCTCTACATCCACAAGTCCTTTTACCAACCTTGGTTGGTTTGGACCTATTTCTGCTGATCCTGTATCGTCCACAGGTAGGTCAGTAAATGTTTCTGTTGATCCTGTATCGTCCACAGGTAAATCAGCAGGCATCTTTTGCTCCTCGGGGGTATCAGGGTATGTGAACTCTGCTATAAAATCTGCTACAGCCTGCCCCTTCAATGATGATCTGGGCTCATATACAATATCATATTCACCAAGTTCTACTGCCCAGTACATCAGTCTCCCTGATTTTTCTGGCTTATGGAGGGCTTGTCTCAATGGCATATCAGTATAAACGATGATGGTATGGGCTTGGAAATATGGCCTCATTCTTCTGCTTGCTTCAATTAGTGCCAATGCCAATTTTTCTAGCTTTGGGTACCTGATTTCTGCACCTCGGAAAGCCTTACTTGTGTAATAAATTGGCTTCTGGACTCCATTCTCCAATCTGATCAACGCTGAACTGACTGCGTTCTCTGATACTGCCAAATACAAATACAACTTTTCTCCTGTTATTGGTCTGGACAACAGTGGAGGTGCTCCCAAATATTTCTTCAAGTCTTGAAAAGCTTTTTCACATTCCTCATTCCATTCAAAGGTTTTTCGAAGTGTTTTGAAGAATGGTATGCATTTATCAGTTGCTCGAGATACAAATCTGTTGAGCGCTGCAACTCGTCCGGTAAGACTCTGCACTTCTTTCTTCGTCGTCGGAGATCGCAGCCCTAGAAGAGCTTTGATCTTATCTGGATTTGCCTCAATACCTCGCTGATTGACGATGTATCCGAGGAACATTCCTTCTCGTACTCCAAAGGTGCACTTCGTCGGGTTAAGCTTCATTTGGTATTTATCCAATTGATCAAAAGTTTGACTCAAGTCAATCAAATGATCAGAAGCTTTCTTGCTTTTAGTGAGCATGTCATCGACATAGACCTCCATGTTGCGGCTGATTTGTTCGGTAAAAACCTTGTTCATCAACCGCTGATATGTTGCACCTGCATTTTTTAAACCAAAAGGCATAACATTATAACAATAAGTTCCCCTAGGGGTAATAAAAGAAGTACTTTCCCTGTCTTCAGGTTTCATTTTGATCTGGTTGTAGCCAGAATAAGCATCCATGAAGCTGAGTAGCTCGTGTCCCGAGGTAGCATCCACTAGTTGATCAATTCTGGGCAATGGAAAATGATCCTTGGGGCATGCCTTATTGAGATCGGTGAAATCGACACACATTCTCCATTTGTTGTTTTTCTTCTTTACCATCACCACATTAGCCAACCAATCTGGATATTTTACATCTTCAATGAATTGGGCTTTCTGGAGTTTCTCGACTTCCTCTTGTATGGCTTGATTCTTCTCGGGACTAAACACCCTTCTTCTCTGCTTTACAGGTTTAATCTCCTTATTCACATTGAGTTCATGACATAAGAAGTTTGGATCTATTCCTGGCATGTCTTCATGACTCCAAGCAAAAGTATTTTTCCTATTCTTCAAGAAAGTTATCAACTCCTCTTTTATTGACATATCCAACGATGAACCTATCTGGGTTATTCGTTCAGGATGTTCGTCGTCCAAAATAACATTTTCTGTAGATTCCATCACCTGTCCTTTTACAAGTTGAGATTCATCCCTGGGATCAAGAGCTTCAATTTCTGTACCTTCCTCCACCTGGTAAGTAGTAGTCTTTTTCATCGATCCTTCTAGTTCTTCTTGCTCGGCCGACGAGTAATAGCATTCCCGAGCTACTTTTTGATCACCTTTCACCACTCCAACTCCAAAATTTGTTGGGAATTTCAAACATTGATGTACTGTAGAAGGAACGGCTTCGAACTTCTTCAATCCAACTCTTCCCATGATGATGTTGTAGGCTGACTGCACATTCTTATCCATCACAAAGAATCGTATTCTTTCTGTTCGACAAACAGGCCAGGTTCCAATGAATATATCCAACTTGATCGTCCCAAGTGGAAAAACTTTCTCGCCAGCAAAACCCAGAAGGGGTCTGTGATAAGGTTCTAATTGGGATAATTTCAAATTCAAGCTATCAAAGCATGAATAGTACATGATGTCTGCCGAACTACCATTATCTACCAACACCCTTGAAATGATCACGTCCTTCATTCTCATTTTGATCACCAAAGGATCATCATGAGGGTAAAGAACACCTGCCAGGTCATTTTTTGAAAAACCAATTACTAACTTCTCTTTGTTTACCTTCCTCGGACGATCATCCTCGGCCAGGTTTATTCGCTGAATATATGAGCAAGCTTGAGCCTCTCCGAGATAAGCTTTTCTTTCTGCAGTAAGGTCTCCTCCTCCTGCATCTCCCCCTGTAATAACGTTACAATGAAACGATCCAAAACGTATGGAAAATACCTCTCGTTCAGGTTTTCTTGGCTTCTTGGGAAGATCGGGGTCATCATCTGGATCCTCTTCATGGTCCCTCCTCTTTTTCTCCTCTGCACGACGAGGAGATCTAGATCTCTTTCTAATTCTGTCCTCATTTGTCCTCTCACCTCTGCGATCTACATACTTTGATAATTTTCCTCTTCGAATGAGTGTTTCAATCTCGTTCTGAAGGGCTATACAATTTTTGGTCATATGGCCATGATCTTTGTGAAACTCGCAATATTTGGTCTTATTCCTCATGTCTGGATCTGACTTCAGTTTCTCTGGCCATTTGATTTCCTCGTTATTCCTGATTTCTTCTAAAACATGATTAATACCCATTTTCAATGGAGTATAATTATCATACTTCTTTAGGGCTTCCAACTTTATCCTGTTATTCCTGGAATATTTGTCACCACCATTACCTTTCTGTTCTTTCTTTTTAGAGTTGTCGACCTCCACTTTAACTTCTTTATCCATATTTTTCTTCGCAGTCATAGCCTCCTCGGCATTCATGATTTTGGCCGCCTTTGCCATCAATTCCGACATATTTTTAGGCGGATCTTTGGCCAGAGTATAGTATAGCTTGTTAGGCAACAAACCACTCATCAAAGCAGTGATTGCTGTCTTTTCTTCATAATCTATGACTTCCAACTTCTCGTTATTGAAACGAGTTATGTAATCTCTAGTACTTTCTCCTGATTTTTGTCTAACACTTAGTAAGTGCGCTACTCGCTTTACTGGTTTTGCTCCAAAACAAAAATTACCAATAAACAGCTCGGCTAACTGAACAAAAGTTGAAATCTTACCCCGAGGAAGATTATTGTACCATATCTGTGCAGATCCGGTAAGAGTTCCCGAGAATGCTCTACACCTCATCTCGTCGGGGACAGCGTAGATATCTGCAGCAGCTTGGTATTGCTCTATATGAAGTACGGGATCCGTCTTCCCATCGTACTTGGGGGTCACTACAGGTGCTTTGAATTTCGACGGTGTGGGGAAATCCACAATGGCTTGCACAAAAGGTGTCCCTTGAACAAAAGTTCTCTGTAAGGGGTTCCTCGCCTTAGCCATTTCTCCCAGTCTATCCTCCAATCGTTGAATGGAACCTTTCCATGCTTCATTCCCTTCCTCGGGCCGCTTAGTCCGAGCAACTGATTGCTCTGACGTAGCTTCCTGAGATTTATCTCGACGAGTAATTGGTCGTGATTGTGCAGATCTTTCTCTCGAACCTGGTGGTGGTCGAAAACTTCCTGATGGAGTCCTAGGTGGACTCATGTTCCTCCTTGGTCCTAACCGACTGAAAGGAGACACCCTGCTTAATCTTTCTAAAGCGCTAGTTCTCTCCGGAGAAAGAGAGATATGTTGATCTGTATCCGTAGCCCGTATTGATGAAGTTCGCCCAGGTTGATAAGAAGAATCATTGGATTCCCCATTGCGATATGATCCAATACGTCTGGATCGTGATTGCCCATGATCAGTCCTTTGCCCTGAATGAGTAGGTACACCGCCTTGAAGAGTTTGAAGAAGTTGCCTCATAGATTCTTGCATGGCGGTTTGTCCCTGAGCCAGATTCATCATAATTCCGGCCAGATCTGGAGATGCAGATGGATTTGGAAGATTTCCAGTATTTCCAGCATTTCGATTACTGGATTCTGGATTATCTGCCATTGGTGACAAATGATTTTTATGAAAAACGATAACAACAGTCGTTTCCCACAGACGGCGCCAATCTGTTGATGTAAAAAACTAGATCACTCTAATTCTTCAATCACAGATAAATAAATAAGACAAAGATTTTTAAAGTGGTTCGGCTAGGAATAAAGCCTACGTCCACTGTTATGTTATTGCGGAGTATTTGTGGAATTCTTGATTACAAGTTCTCTCAAGAAATTCCGATCCCCTTGAATGGGATTGATACAAGGTATTTATAGCCTCAAGGCTGTACATGAAAGGTCCAATACATTAAATGATATACATATGAATGGGTAATACATTTAATGCAGCGTGTGCGTCAAGAATCTAATGAATAATTGAACAGTTGTCCGTCTGATAATTGATGACACGGCCGAAGTGCAGTTCGGACCGCCTTAGTTGCTCGTTGATCAAGAGTTCCTCGGAGTGCTTAGAGTATCTCGGGATGCTATAGTTCCTCGGATGGAGTTCCTCGGCATGATAGAGTTCCTCGGTGTATTCTCGTTGCTCGGTATCAACCACGGTTATTCAGTAAATGATCTTCCTCGCTGTTATTGTGCCACGTAGATCGACACGTGTCTTCATACTATTCGTCCACATCAGCATATTAATTTTGGTATCAACACCATGTAAATAGAGTCCAGCCCTCTTAAACAAAGTCCCCAGCGGAGTCGCCACTGTGGCCATCCCCGATCCTCGTAAAGAGTGAGAGAAGGTCTGGTGAGAGGATCTCGGTCCCGCGCATTCCTCCGAGGAGAGCTTCGTCCTTCGTCGGCGATGTGTGAGGTGAAAAATGTAGAGAGATGGAGTCTCCAATCTATTTTACTCAAAATAGATAAAGAAGGTGAAGCCATACCGAAGGACAACATCAAAGATATACTGATACATACGACACCAAAAATGATTCGAGGAGGGTTCGGAGGCTAAGTTACGGAATGGGAAGGTGTTAGGCACCCATTCCGCCCTTGCGGTCTCTCATGGATTTGTTGTTATTTTCCTCTATTTCTCCGTGATATGTGTGCATGTGTATATGTAATGGAGATAGAAATCATCGACTTGTATCATGGAAGAGATAGAGCGAGTCATCTGTAGGAATGTTCCCAAAAGTAATATTAGAAAATAGGATTTACGCGATTATCCTTGCGTTGATCGTTATAATGGAACGATAACGCGTATGGAATAATATGCCACTAAGAACAAATATATGTATATGTAAATATGTAGAACCTATGAGAATTAAGTTAAAGAATGAAAGAAATAGAAAATTAAAAATTAAAAAAAAAATAGGACTCGAGTCTCGAGTTTTACCCCGAGATGCCTACGTAGCTTATAGAGGCATCAAAGTCCATGTAGTTTGTATACAAAATGAGGGGTGGGGTTTATCCCATAAATCCAACCGGGGACTTCTCTTATGTGTGCGTGTGTGTGAAAAGGTGTTTTACTGTGAGAAAAGTGTGAGAATTCCCGTTTGGAATTTATGAGCAAACCCTATTTTTCTTATTTTTTTTGGGTTTTTTATATGGAAAAATAAGAGATGTGCAATAATACTAAAATAAAATAAAAGTATATTAGGATATGTGAGATGGGGAGAAAAAGTGCTAAGTAATAAAACAAGTTAATGCGAATTTAGGAGAATTTAAAGTGAGACCTTCTTGAAGATCTTGAGCTTGATCTTGAATGGTGGAGAGAAGCCCTTGCACTTGGATGATGATGATGGGTAGTTAATTCACCAAGTTTGGGGAAAAAGGTGATGAATAGTGAGGGTTGGAAAGGGATTCGGATGCAGAAATCACACTGACTTCTAGAAAGGCTTTATGAGTTCGCTGAGAGTGATGGATCTCAGATCTCGGCTCCTTTTGCAATGAGGTCAGACCCTCCTTTTTATTGGACCAGGGCATTGTCGATCGGTATAGGTCTGGTCCTGTTATCGACAGGTGTCTTTAGGCACACTGCCGATAGGCAGGATTCTGAACCTGTAGTTTGGTAGTCTCGTTCAGGTTCCTTCGAAAAAATGTACGTAAAATGCAATCTGTTGATCCGAATTGTGCACGGGGCGTACCGCTAGAAAGGTACTTCAGAGACCTTTGAAAGTACTTCGAACTTCTCCCGGGTCCTAGAGTTTACTTTGGGACAAATATGGCACGGAAGCACTCGTCGGTCCTTTGGACGGGGGATTATCGGACGCAAACGGATCGTTCATCCGTATGGTAAGTCAGAATCGCGCACGGGGCGGACCGTTGGAAATGTTATGAGATGAGCTTCGATATTTCAAAGAGTTTGACTCGGTTTGGGGAGTTGACTTTGGTCAACTGGGGCCTGGAAGAGTTCGATGACCTTTCGAAGTAAAACGGATCGTTCGTCCGTACTGTAAGTCAAAATTGGGTCCAGAGCAGACTATTTGAAAGGGGTTTCAGTGCCCTTTGAAGATTCATTTTGTCTCGATCAAGCTAAAGATTTGACTTTGGTCAAACGGAGCCCGAGAGCGTCCGGTGGTCTCCTGATCAAGTTTCGAAGGAAAACGGGTCGTTCGTCTGCACCGTAAGTGAGAATTGCGCACAGGGCAAGACCGTTAGAAAGGGGTTTCAGTGACCTTCGAGAATTCATTCAGTCTCAGTTGAGCTGAAGAGTTTGACTTTTGGTCAAAATGAAGCCTGGGAGCTCCCGATGGCCTCTAGGTAAGTATTCAGAGTATGACCTAGGTTCGTAGTGATGCAGGGAGGTGCTAGGGACCTAAGGAGAGATTAAGGGGTGCTATAAAGGGGTGTCTACACTATACACTTAGTAGATTTATTCTATAAATATTAATAATAATCTCTCCCAATCAATATTTAATAAACGCACACAATATTTTATTTTAATTAAATTACCGCACACGTGTAGTTTTAAAAAATGTCTGTATTAATCAAATTCTAAAAGCTTAAAAAAATACGGGGTGTTACATTATCATTTTTTAAGTTTCCTATTTTTTATAGTTCTAACTACACGTACTGAAAAGTATATATAATGTCAGCACTTAAGTCATTAGATAAGCAGGTTTAATAATCGGTTGCAGAGGATGGTCCCCACTAATAGGTTTAGAAGGAGAAGTTCATGTTACTAAAACTGTAGAAAGATGGAGTGAGGATGAGCTTAAGCTAGCAAATTTCAATTCTCGTGGTTTGAATGCTCTTTTAGTGCGGTCACACCAGAGGAGTTCCGTCGAATTATGATGTGTGAAATGTATAAAGAGGCTTGGGACATACTCCAACTCACTCATGAAGATACTAGTGCTATTAAGGCTTATAAACTCTAGAACCTTACCACTCACTTTGAAATCATTAAAATGGATGATAGTGAAACTTTCAATGACTTATATGCTAGATTGTACGACATTATGAATTCGTCTTTTAACTTAGGAGAGAAGACACCTGATAACCGTGTCATAAAAAAAAATTGAGCTCATTACCCGGTAGTTTTAATCTTGAAGAGATTGTTTTGAATTCTTTAGGCAATGTAAACTCTAAAAAACTTGAAGAGCATGTGGGTGACTTATAAACCCATAAAGTTGACATGTTTACCTCCAAGGATATGAAGAATAAGGATAAAGGCATAACTTTAAAAGCCTGGAAGGAGGAAATAACTATTTCGAATGTTGAGTCTGACTTCGACTCGGATGATATGGCTATGTTTGCTAAGAAGATTAGAAAACTTCTTAACTTTAATAAAGATAAATTTAAAAATGATTACAAGAAATTTGAGAAATCTAAGTATAACAAAGCCGATAAAATTCTTAAAAATCTTAATAATGATCTTAAAAGGGACAAGTCGAATAGGTGTCTTGGTTGTAAGGGTTAATCACATAGGGCAACTGAGCGTTCCACTAAACTGAGGAATGAGGGAAAGAAACCCATTGGTTACAATGGCAACCTTAGTGATAGTGAATCAAAAGAGGAACCTGATTCCCCCATTGAGCACAACTTCACCGCGTTCATGGCTAGTCATGTGAGCATTAATGACGAATATTTCCATGAAGATATTTCTTTGCATGACACTTTCGAGGCCATTGTTTTTTAATCTCAAGTATGTGATGGTAAAAAGAGTAGGTAAAAGAATGAGAATAAAAAGAGGATAAGGAGAGTGAACTCAAAGTTGCCTTTCGTGAGTTGTATGTGAAATCATCAGAATTAAAAAAGATAAACTTGAAGTTGGAATCTAGGATGAAATACGTGTCGTAGGTAATAATGAAAGGGTTTTAATTGAAGATATTAGGGCACTTGAAAAGGCTATTGGAGAAAATATAGAGTATCTTGAAGGTGAGATAAATAGTCTTCGAGGTTTAATAGAGGATATTAAGAAAAAGCTTCTTGAGTTTAAAGATATTGGGAGTTTGCTTGAGTCTAGAACAGTGGAGCTTGAAGATAAATTAAAAGATTCGAGTCGGGTCAAGTTTGATTTAAAGTCTAGGTTCAAAAAATTGAATAAGATATTAGGCACCGTAAAAATCAAAAATGACAAATGGGGTATTGACTTCGATACTCAAAATGCTTTCGCTAATAAAGCCAAAATCATGATTTTGAGAGAACCAATTAGGAGCGCTAGAAAAGATCAACCCTTGGATAATACTCCTCATTGATTTCACTTGTACACATTGTGGTAGGAAGGGCCACCTTAGAAAGTTTTGTTTCGATATTAGAAACGATCCTAGGAAATCCAAGGGTAGAGTAACTAAAGTGACCAAAACTTGAGAGCGTCATGTTACACCTACGTGGATTAGGAGATCTGATTTGGACGTTGTACATGATTGATTTTATGATTCTCATTTGCTTGCATATGATACTTCCCATGCTAAATCTAAATGTTGATTGTGTTAGCTTTGTTTACATACACTAGTTGTACTTCATGATATATACATATTCTTGCTAGTTGTATGTTGGTTAGTCATATTTTAGGCAATGCTTCATCATATATGTTTTGATAGAATCATGACAAGTGTATCTTTTGTTTTTGTTTTTGAATTTATTGAGTCTTATTGAAAAATACAAAAAGATTTTGTTTCTCATTTGAGTTATCTTTGTTTTAATTTTTTTTTTAAATTTGAAACTCAAAAAGATTTTTTTGTGTATTTTAGTTTTACACATTTTGTGTGGCATATCCTTGTGTTTGAATCCTATATCACTCCTTGTTTTCATATGCCTAGAACATTTAGTTATAAATTTTAATTCTTAATTTTTTCTTTATCTTTCTTGCATGGAGTATATTAACATTAATTTGCTTAATGGATTCTCTTTGTATATGCCTCCTCACACACCTCGAGCTCTTTTGAACATTAACGTCACATGTATATTTGAGCTTTGTGAGATGTTCTCCCATTAATTTTGGCATCTACATGTTTTGTGACTATGGGGGATTTATGCATGTAAGAACCGTTGCCCGTGAGATTTATTTCAATTATATAGAAAATAGATGAGGGTGCATGGAAAAGGGCTACAAAAGAAGCAAATCTCCTTTGCGAGAAAGACACCGTTGGCAAGAGCTTATTGAAAATATTTAAGGCAATAAAACAAAAAAAATTCCAAACGCCCATATAGTTTAGTTTGATAATTCAAAAGAAATAACTTTAAAAAATTGAGAAAACGAAAAGAAAAGAAAATATGTAATATGTTTATCTTTTAAGGGTGTTTAGTTGAAGATCAACGGGTTTTCACAGTAAATCATTGTTATGCTAATGATGTCATGACTCTATTGATTTGTAGAATCATAAAAATTCTAGGCTTGTGTACATTGTGCTTGTTTGTTCTTGAGCTCACGTTATCTTGTCACAAAAGGCTAGATCTTAGTTGATAGAGTTTTGTGACCAAATAGAACTCCTTGAATATCTTTAAGTGATTGGGTCATAAGTATTTTGTCTCTAGTTCACACCCATTCACTTCATTTACCACATTTGGTTTATACACATTTATGCCATATGAGTGTGAAAAACTTATTATGTTTAGTGTCTTATGTGGTCTTTATACCTATATATGTGTGTACTTATGCTTCATTGATATACTTTAATACTTATTATATGGAATATTTTAATTTGAGTCTTTTCTCTTTCATTTATTCCTTATATGCTATTATTTCATATTGATATCTATCTTGTTGTGATTTTCCATTGATATCCCATGTTTATCTTAGTACATTCTAATTGGTATCATTTTGCTATCGCATCATAGTTGGTATCCATTGTGCTTTATGTGGATTAGGTGTTCTTGTGTTGCCATGTTGATTTGTTGTTCTTGTATCACTATACACCATTTCATGATATAGTGGGTTTTCCTTTATGCTTATCCCTTGTTTCATTTAGGGGGAGAATTTGTTTAAATTGGGGTGAAATTAATTCTTTTATGCAAATAATCTTTGTCTATTCCTGAATAAAAGAGGGAGAAATGGTATCTAACTATTTTCATTTTTGGGAGATCTATCTCTTAGGGTGAGATGTCTTTTCTTATGTATATATTGTTAGACAAAGGGTGAGGTTTTTTTTATGCAATTTATATTGTTATATTCCTTATGCATTTTATTGTGTGTTTAAGTGTGCAGATTTTCATCCAAGCGACCAATTTCTTAATGTAAAGCTTCTCAGAATATGTGCCAATCAAGTATCTGTATTTTTTTCTTTTGGATTATGACTGAGTCTTTTAGATGAGCTTGACAGCCCATTGGATTTTATTTTTGGTTTTGTCCCGGAATAGCCAAATGGGAGATTTGTAAGGACAAATTTTCAATTGAGTCAATTTGTATGGGTTGGATTAATTCCTGATAAAATTCTTTGAGTCATTGGATAGAAGTTGTGTTTGTGACATTTCAAGCCTATAACATTTTTGTTGAAGATGTAGCAGCCAAGTCGGAGAGATCACACCCTATATCGTCTTTCGTGCCTCATTTTCGTCATCAACATTCCAAGGATTTCTCAGGTATGAATGCTTATATTATGTTAGCCCTTGGAAATTTATTATTGGTTGTTAGAATTTTTGCTAAAATATTTTAAAATGACTTTATATTTTTTCAAGAAAAATAATCTGATTTTTCCCAGGTCGTTAGAACGAATTTCCCAGGTCGTTCGAACGAGATTCCTTGTTCGTTTGAACGATCATCTAGCGAGGTCTCTTTTTATTTGTACTGGTTTCTCGTTAGAAATCTCGTTCGAACGATATGGTATGTCGTTCGAACGAGATGGGTTTTCATTCGAACGACCACAACAATTATTTGAAAAAAGTCAACTTTTAAAGCAGTTTTCTCCCATAAATCCCCATCACTTTTCCCAACCATTTATGTAGTGAAGGATTACATTTTTTAGAGAGACTTTTCTAATTCCCCAAGAAAATAAACCTGTAGAAAAGTCCAAGAAAGTCTTGTTCTAAACTTATGATTTAAATTTCAAAACAAAACATGTGTTTACACCCAAATTGTTTTATGATCCAAGCTTCAACATGATATATGTTTGAGATTACATTCTGGCACCAAGGTTATCATTTTATACATCATTCAAAATTGTTTCTTGCGAAGGATTTCGTATTCACTGCTGTACATACAGTGGACACCGTATGTTTGACGATAGCAGTGCCCCATCGATGGACTCCTAGACGTAGGTGGACTCCTGCGTTATCACTAGCCAGAGGTTGAAGGAGCAAAGATCGTCAAGGATTACGAGGGTGTCGAGTCGTTGAGTAAGTCTTTTATGCTGTCCTTACAGTAAATCTGTACGAAGTGAACTTATCACTAGGCCGTTCGAAGTTTTTCCCGTTGTGAATTTTCCTCGTACATCGTGTCGTTATGGTTGTGTATTTTATCTTGCAAATCCTCACCAAGATTCATGCTTAGGTTTAACAAGATAAAATTGGTTTAATGACGAAAATAGTTTAATTGGTGCTTAATTAATTTGGGTTGTGTAAGTTTAAGAAAAGGTTTAATTTGACAAAATTCTTATTTAATTTGGTTTGTATAAATTTGGACTTAAATTAAAGTTCTGTTTAAGAAGTGAAAGTTTAAATTTGAAGAAATATTTAGATTTAAGAAGTTCAAAACCATCACCCCATATTCATATCATTGGGCATTTTTAAATTGGTATCAAAGGATAATATATAATTTTAGGCCCCTACCTTTCAAAACACGTTATCGGGAGACTGACATTGAGTTGGGTTCAGCGCTAAACTTTACAGGCCAAAGTCTAAAATTCGGCTACACGCGCCACTTCTCCAAGTGAAAAAAGCTTGTCTCTGCACAACACCCAGAATATATGTTTTCATTTCAATACTTTTCAAACGTTTGCATTTGATCAACGTATTAAATTAACATATAAATATATCAATCCAACATAATGGAAATGTTATATTAAGGACGAGGCTCCATAAATACCACACTATTGTACCTTGTATACCCAGTATCCTATAGCCTAAATCTGTAAATATAATTCGTTAATTGGAACTATGTTGACTTTGATCACAAGTCTACTTCGGTACACATACGCTATATCGAGCTAAACTCATGAAGCCCACGCCTGACAACCCGAATACAACTATGATAAATTGTATTTGAATCATGCTTACCTTATGTGATATATATATATAAAATATGTTAGGTTATTATATTTTAGCCTAATTTTACCTTCAAGAATTGTGAAATGTCAAGTTGGTTACGAACGTTAAAAGTTTAAGATTTTCAATAGGATTGGTCATGTTAGGGACTAGTTTTGACCCATATTATGTGACAATGTGGTCGAGGTAAAAAATACATAGTTATAAATATATGAGTTGGGTTCATAATGTAACAAACGGTGGATCAAACAGATGTATGAGTGATAAGTTATACCAAATTTACGAACCGCGGGCAACGTTGTCCATCCTTTTAAGTGGAATTTTGTATTTTTGTACACTAAATGTTTTAAATTGGTTGGTTGGAGAGGGAGGCGAGTTTGACCAACTTTAACCCCTTAAAATCACCTCTTTCTTCTCAAATTTGAACCATTGGTTCAATATATAGAGGTTTTGTCTTGATGAGAGGGAAAGGAGAAGCTTAAGGAAGAAAGGGTGATAAGAAAAGCTAGGAAAATTTTCAATAAAATCATAATAGTGTTCCCAAGGTATGATTATGTGATAATCTTGTACTTATTGAAAGTATATAAATCATCAATTATTGTTTAAAATTTCATCCTCCTCTGAATATGTATGTATATATTCATGCTTAAGACAAGTTGTATGTGTAGGCCATATTGCTTTGTATAGAACTCCTTTGTATTCAAACATATATATTTTTTGTTTACTTAGTATAATTGAGTAGTTCCGATTTGAGATGAAACTAGACTCATATATACATAGCATATCCAAAAATTATAATTAAACTCCTCGTGGTTAGACCTTGGTGATGGTTTTAAGTTGGTACATAGTTACTATTTGCATAATTCATTTAGATGTACCCTGAGTTTGATAAACCTTTTGACATAGCATATGAACTCTTTGATCTATGAAAATGGGTTGAAAATCATATAAAGTTATGACGTATAAAAATTATGAAAATTCTTGGAAGTTGACTTTCAATAGAGGAGCTTGTAGGACATATTTAATATGTCGTAAATAAATGGTCATATCTTGCTCTAGGAAGCTTAAAAAATTACACCGTCAATTATAATGGAAAGTATATTCAGATATGTTTTTATATTTATATCCAATGATACCTGTATTTTATATAATTTATGAATTTATAATGGTTAAGAATAGAGGATAACAATTTTCTGCCATACAAGATACCCCATGAAAGAATATAGTTATCTCCTCCTTCCAAATAGTATTTTAAGTACATATTCCAAGATTATATATATTGAGAAGTATAATTCTATGTGTATTTGGTTTTATTTATAAATTACTTATGAAATATTTTTTAGGGTGGAATGTTTATAACTTCACCAACATAATTACCATTGCATCATCTTAACTCGAGTTTCATGGAATTTTACTTATATGGGTTTATCGTGTAGTTGTATAATCCTCGAAAGATACATAAATACATTAATATGATATTTATGATTTAAAGTAAACATTGACTTGGGTTGATTGACAAGTTTAAAGTCTAATCCATCAAGTTTAACTCCACTCTAGAGAAACACAAACATATAGTTGAGAACCCTCGGTGAGTACACTCACTGGAAAGCTGTATATGTACATTGTTATCGATATGAGTATGACTTTATGAATATGAAAATTTTAATTTCCGTTTATTGAAATGAGAGGTTAATTCGTGACCCGGAATGGGGGGAGGATTGTGGATTACAGACAATGGGTTACTCCCCGCTCAGGAATGATGGAAAATAGTCTATTGCAGACAGGATATGTGAATCATGATTTAGAAAGTTGGGTTATTATTTATGAATGGACCGGATAAGTTTATACATTAGAATATGGATATGAATGATTGAATTTAATTTTATGCAATAGTGTAGTAGTGACGCATTCATTGAGTTATTTAGCTCACGGTTCTAATGCTTGTATTTTTCAGGTATCGTGATTTGACTGCCAAATCTAGGAGGTCGGATTGGGTTAGCAAAGAACAAGTAAAACAATGAGTTTTGTTTAAATATAAATGATGTAATTAAGTCAACTTATCCTTTAAGCAAGTTTGTATAAGCAACGCGGAAGCTAAAATGGGCTCACAATCTACGCTACTTAAGGCCATGCTCTGATATCATCTGTAACACCCCGAGCAATCTGACAAGCGAGGTGGATACCCCCCGCCGTCAAACTATGCTGAGCGTCACTAAATAAGTAATCATTATTAGTATGTGACAGATATGAGACATATACAAATTTATTCTACAAGATAATTATCAAGTTAATCCAATAAATATAATCATCCATGCTAATATCAAATCCATGACCGTGTTAATCTCCAAAATAATTCAACTCCAATAAATATAAACTCGAATAAAATGATCCAACTATAAATATCCGAATAAAATCATAAACAACTTTGGAACTTATTGATTCATAAACAAAGTCTCATAATAAATACGATGGAATGGAAAATAAATCTAAACTACTAAGCATCTAAAATAAATAAATCTCTTGCTGCACCTCCAAAATATCTCAAATCATTCCTATACAGCTACTCCAGCGCTATACCTGAAATGTTAGTCATTGCAATGGGTCAGAGCCCACCGTATGAATACTTGCTACTCTCCCCAATTAGGGTTCGTGAACCCGGACAATAGTTTTGTACATGATAAACATCACAATAGAGTATTTTAATTTAATCGAGATAATTATTAACATTCGAGTAAAATAAACTAATATCATCTAATCACGTAATTATGTCACCCCAACAGTTTAAGTCCAGCTTATGTTATCACAATCCGATAATTACGCTTAAGTCACCATTTTTTATTCAAATCGATTAATTAAATTATTTATTATTTTTTTAATAGCGACACCTTCATAGCCAGCCGACCCTACTGTATGTCTTGAACTTATTCGGGCCCATCTAAAGATTTCCACCACACACATTCCCCTTGCTATAGCCAGCCGACCAATTTCTTGTTAACCGTGTACTTATTGATGAGGTTACACGCACAACACGTCATAATAGCCAGCCAACCCGTATTCTGTCAGTCCTGCACTTATTAATGACGCCAACACACACCCACACCCACATCGCAAGAGCCAGTCAACTCGTATTTTTTCAGTTTTGCACTTATTAATGACACCTATCCATTTTAATGCACGTTTATTATCTTAGGAATTAATTGTAAAATTTTCAATTTCTCATTATTTTATATTAGTCCCACCATATTATAGAGCATGAATTCTCAAATCTACCCCAAGTCTCATACCTAGAGGTCTCCAAAATATAAGTGCATCCGACCCTATCATATATGATGAATCTCTACCATTAATTTTCTTCTAGTCTTGCGCCTAGACCCTCGGATCAACAGACTCGAAAATCAACCCCACCCATGAATATCCCATCCGTAAAATTCTACACTAATTAATACCATACCCAGAAAGTGTTAGCCACAACTAAGACATACCCACCACTCCCATACCTTGCAAGTACTCCTAAAATTAAGGTGAGAGTATAACTACCTAAAAATCTCATCAATATAATTCAGACAATAAGTCGCACAATCCAATTTATCAACAATTACACAAATTTCTCATGTAATCAGAATTAACTTGAATTTAATTCGTTCAATCTATCATCGCAATTAATACAATTTATTTTATTGAACAATTATAATTTCAACATCACGCGAGTTCGTGGAGCACACAATAATAATTCCCTTTGATCATACCGACATATTTTCATATGATTGCACAAGTCCCTTTTTCATTTGTATAAAATTACTAAGGTTTCTACATGCAAACCTACACCTGTATTAACTCAAAATCCAATATCTACCCTAGGCACACAAGTATTACAAGTCTTAATTCATATTACGATTTTTCACAAAAACAGTCTCGAATTAGATTTCGCTATCCCTAATAAAGGTTGTTAATTTATTTAAGAAAAGCATATGAATTAGTGTTTAGGCGATACTTAAAATGCATAATAGGAAAGAGAGAGAATATAAGTATTCATGCTTGAGAAAAAGTCGATTGAAAATTCTGATTAGATGGTTGCGTTCCTCTCAAAAAAATAATAAAGATTTGTTTTTGAACAATCTTGAGAAAACACCGTTTGAGCCTTCAAAATTTGTGTTACATCTTGATTTAATTTGAGGCTTGGGTTTGTAGATGAAAGGCGGTAAATATGTAGAAGACGTTTGGTTTAAAAGTTGATGAAAAAATGTTTAGAAAAGTCTAACCCTGAGTTATTTTAATATGGAGAAAGATTAAGAGTTTTAATTAACTCAAACTCTCATAAACCAACAGACCTGTCGACACTCTCCAAGGCGATTAGATTCTCTCTCCAGGCCGAAATAATTCGGTCCTGGTTAGGTCGCCACTTCGTCCAAAATTGTATATATTAAATAAAAGAACCCGATTTCTCCCCTAATTGTAATTTCGATTAAAATCGTATTTTCCATAAATAAAATCCAAAATTTTAAATTGTTAAAATAATTAAATCCAAAAATTTTATAATTTCGAATTAAATTAAACTATTACCGATTTGAAATTACGGGGTATTACATGTGACTCATATTTGAAAATTCAATTGAGACATAAAAGATTATTGATAGTTTTTATTCAGATGCCCTATTTTCTAAGGGTGTGAAAGTTCTAATCCATCCATATTTTTGAGGTTGTAACACCATGGCCTTCTTATTTTGACCAACATATAAAGACCTTCTCATTTAGGTCCTAGCTTCCCTTAATTCGGATATCTAGTTACAAGTGTGACCTCTCTCAAGACCATGCCCCCCCTAAATTCTCTGTGGAGAACCTTTTTATTGAAGTAAGAGGTTATCCTCTGTTTTTAGGCGGATATTTTAATTAGTGCAACCTCCCTTTTTTCTTCAAACACATCCAAATATTTTTTGAGACCTTCATTATTAGGCACTGGTTGAAACTGAGCTACCATTTATGTAGGAACTTTGACCCCTATTAGGATTACTACTTCGGTGCCAATGGTACCGAAGAATGGAGTTTCTCCTATTAGACCTCTAACTGTGGTATTATAGGCCCACAAAATGTTTGGAAACTCCTCACCCCATAGACCCCCTGCCTTCTCCAACCTCTTATTCAAGTTATGGAAGATGGTTTTGTTGCTCACTTAGAATTTTCCATTGGCCTGAGGGTGGCATGGATATGAGTAATGATTACTTATTCCATAGTCTGAGAAGAATTTCCTAAAGGATGGGTTGTTGAGATGTTCTTCATTGTCGAAGATGATGGATCTGAGAAAGACAAATCTGCAAATGATGTTCTTCTAAATAAATTTCGTGGTCTTCTTCTTTGTGATGGACTCTAATGGCTCAACCTCAACCCACTTGGTGAAGTAATCAATAGCCACAATACATAACTTATTTTGGTATTTATTGAAGGGTAGAGGCCCTACCAAATCCACTCCCAATTGAGAAAAGGGACATGGACTTAGCACTGGGGCCATTTTCACTGTTGGCTACTTAAAACAAGGAAAACCCTTTAGCACTTGTCATAATGCTGGACTAGAACTTTGGCTTATTTCCCCAATATTGTTAAGAAGTACCCTTGCCTCATGACCTTGTAGACTAAGGTATTTAAGGCCTATATAGGATCCATAAACACCTTAATGAAGGTATATAAGGACATAATTATCCTATGATGGGCTAAGGAAACATTGGTGTGATGAGTATTCCCCATTCTTGAACAATACCCCATTCTTCGTATATTATGTGAAAGGTAGAGACTTTATCCGTCGGGCCTAAAGCTTGTTCTTAGTCTGGAATCCATCTCTGAGGTAGGATTTGATGGGTGCGGTCTAATCTGATGTCTAATCGACCTCTGCAGTGTTGATTTGGAGTTGGGTGATATTTAGTTGATCTAAAGAAATAATTAGGACCCCCGTATCTACCTTATCTGATGAGGCCATTCGCTCAAGATGGTCAACCTCTAAATTTTCGGCCTTAGGGATCCTTTTTATACAATATTTGGAGATACTTTGGATGAGGTGCTTGCTAAGTACCTTGCCATAATGTCACCTTTAACCTCATAGACCTCAGTGACCTGGTTGACCACTAACTGAGAGCTGTTAATAGCTTCTATCTGTTTTTCTTTCAAATGAATGTCCAGGCCAAAGCCTGCCACTAAGGATTCATACTTTGCATTATTATTAAAGGCTTTGAATTGGAAATAGATATAATAGATATAATATCTCATTCTGGTATTACCAGATGAAGTCTAGCTCTGCCATCTAAGCTCCTGGAGGACCCATCGAGCTGTAAGACCCATGTTGGAGTTGTGGCCATCCCGAGCATTCGGGGGTCGGGGTTTCCAGAGGTGGTTCACTCCTTCCTTCCCCCTTTTTATTTTTTCGACGTGTGGGCTAGATTATGTCCTCTATTAGTACGCTCGGCCATCCTCGGTGTGGGGTGATATGTAGAGATAGAGTCGCCATCTTATTTAGCACAAACATGCAAAAGAAATGTTGTCGCTTCAAGAGAATGACATTAAGGACAATAGTCATGCTTGCAAAAATAAGTAGTTCAAAGGTCCGGCGACTGAGTTAAGGAATTGTAAGGTGTTAGGCACCCATCTTGCCCTTTCGATCTCTCTTGGGCATGTGTTAATCTTCTCATGTAGAACTCTGTGATGTATGTGCTTTTGTGCATAATATAAATAGAGGATGGAATCACTCGACTCGTGTCATGGATAAAGGCGGGGTGAGGTCATTCTTAAAGTATTCCAAAAATAATGATAAAAAAATATGATGTAAGTGTTTATCGATTTACAAATCGTTATGAAGGAATGATTGCATATATCGGACAAGACACAAGCATACAAGCATATAAAATGTATATATCATGAATAGATGAGAATACAATAACAAATGTATATGGTAGGACTCGAGTCGAGGGATTCATCCAAGACACCTACGTAGCCCGAGGGCATCAAAGTCCACGTAGTTCGAAAATAATATGAGGTGGGGTTTAACCCATAAATCCAATCGGAAACTTTATAATGTGTGTGTGTGTAGAAAAAGGTGCTTTAGTGTGATAAACGTGTGATAAGGAGTCCCTTTTTGGAAATTAAGATTGATAATAATAATAATAATAATAATAATAATAATAATAATAATAATAATAATAATAATAATAATAATTATAATAATAATAAAAGTTTAGAATTAAGATATGTGATGTAATGAAGTAAAGTATTAAGGAGAAAATGAAGTAACTAATGCAAAATTAAGAGAAATTAAAGACAAAGAGGAAGAAATGGACCTCCTTATGATGACTTGAAGTAGATCTTCCATGTAGATGCGTTGACCTCAAGGTGAAGTGATGGTGGTTTGAGTGGGTGAGTGGGGATGTACTCAAAAGAGTATCAAAATGATGGAAGGAATGTGGGATACGGGCTTTTTAGGAAATAATGGCTCTGAATTCGAGGAAATTCTCTCTGAATAATTGAGAGGGATGTTGAGATGTGCTTTTAAAAGTGACATCAAGGTCTCTATTTATAGTTCAAAGGGGGTGTCGATCGGCATGGTCCTTGACCTTACTATCGACATGGAACCCTAGACACATTACCGATAGGCAGGGTCCTGTGGCTGTCATTCGGTCGTTTGAGGTAGGTTTTTTAAAAAAATTATCGTAAAATGTGAATCGTAAGTCAGAATAGCGCATGGGGTGGACCATCGGAAATCGAAATAAGAGACCTTTAAGAATTCATTGAGCCACTCCCGATTTCTGGAGTTAACTGAGGTCAAACGGGGCTCGAAAGAGCCCTTTTATTAATGGACAGGAGATTCTCTAAGGAAAATGGATCGTTCGTCCGAACTGTAAGTCAGAATCACACATGGGATGGACTGTTGAAAAGGGTATTCGAAAGCGTATGGTGACCCTTAAAAGTAAAATTAGTCATTTATCTGTACCGCAAGGCTGATTCGTGCATGGGATAAACCATTGGAAAGGGTATTTAGAGCCCTTTGAAGATTCATTTAGTCTCATTCGATCTGAAGAGGAGTCAAATAGAGCCCGGGAGCATCTAGTGGCCTTCAAATTAATTTTCGGGGTAAAATGGATCATTCGTTCGAATCATGTGTTCAATTTATGCACAAGATGAACTATTAGAAAGGTGATTCAGACCTCTTCGAAGATACCTTGAGCTTTCATTAGATGTGAAAGTTAATTATAGTCAAAATAGGGTTCAAGAGCGCTCGGTGGCATCAAGATTAGTACTCAAAGTTTGACGTAGGGTTTGCGATGGATGGGTGAGTGCTAGGGACCTAAGAAAGTGCTTAGGAGGGTCCTAAGATGGGGTGTCTACAGAGAGTCCCTCGACGGGAGAGCTTAGAATAAGTGAAGGTCGTTGAATGATAAACACCATATCAATATTGGGAAAGAGGTTTGGTAGGTCAATTCTAAGGACGTAGAGATGAGGTTGAATGATTCAGCGGGTCGAGGTCAATTCTGAGGCCCTATAAAGATGAGGATGACTGATTCAACGTGTCGATGATATGTTAAGATTAGTTTTAAGGGGCTAGGGAGACCAATTCGATGGGTCGAGGTCGATTATGTGGACCTAAGTTTATCTTTCAAGTTGTGCTGGGGATGACCAATTTGGAGGGTCAAGGTCGATTCTGATTACCTAAAGTTGTAGCGACCAATTTTAAGGGCCGAGGTCAATTCTGAGGACCTTAAGTTGTGACGACCAATTCTAAGGGTCGAGGTTAATTCTGAGGACCTTAATTTGTGATGACCAATTCTAGCGCGAAGTCCATTATGAGGATCTTAAGTTGTAGCGACCAATTCCAAGGGTCGAGGCTAATTCTGAGGATCTTAAGTTGTGACGGCCAATTCTGCGGGCCAAGGTCAATTATGAGGACCTAAAGTTGTGGCGACCAATTCTGAGGTCCGAGATCAATTTTGAGGACCTTGTGTTATGACGAACAATTATGAGGGTCGAGTTCACTTTTGAGGACCTTGAGTTATGGATACTAATTCTTAGGGTCGAGGCCAATTCTAAGGACCTAAAGTGATGATGGCCGATTCTAAGGGTCGGAGTTAATTTTGATGACCTTAAGTTATGGCGACCAATTTAGGGATGAAAACGGGTCGAGTATGGGGCAGGTTTTTTAAAACCCAAACCTGCCCCGAGAAAAAAATATTAACCCGCCTGGACCCGCGATGGGTTATGTTTTTAAACCCCAAACCCATTTAAGTATAACCTAATTAAACCCGATCCCACCCCGCCCTGCACCACTTGATTTATATAGGTCAAAACTTGCCCCGCTACGCGGGTTAAGACCCACAATTTTTTTAAACTGATTTTATTGTGCAACAAATAAATTAATGACATTTTAAGAAAATAATTAACATTAAAATGTATCAAAATTTAACTTCTAACTCTCAATACCTCAACATCAACTTCTAAGCCCCAATATCTCAACATCAGAATATAGGAGAAATCAAGAAGAAAAAAAAGACAACAAAAAAATGTCTGAGATTTTTCTAATGAATCATAAAGCATTCATTTGTGAATTAATTTTAAACTAATTAATCACAAATGTCTGATACATAAATTCATGAATCATGGACTAGAGCTAAACAAATAATGGACTAGAGATCCAAAATACAAAATAATACACAAATTACGTACTTTAAAATGAATTCACATATGAAATACTAATAAATTAATTCACAAATAACATACTTAAAAAAATAAAGCATTTAGAACTCAGATTAGGAAAATTAGTACCGACTGACGATGTAGAACACGACGTTTAGATTTGAACCACGGCTGCCACGATGAACTATGACGACTCGTAAATGCAAACCACAACATTTAGATGTGAATCGGCGGTAGTGCAAAAACGAGAGCAGGCCACCGACGGTAGAGGATATGAAACACGTGAGTAGGCCACCGACGGGACAAAAAGGAGATTTGAACCAGTGGGACAAAGAGGAGAGTGAGTTTTTGTCCATTGATTTAGACGGGGAGAGAGGGTGGGAGATTAAATGAAATTAGGGTTTTATAACTTTATATATATATGTGGTCAGAGTGTTAATAGGTTAACATAAAAAGGGTATATAAGTAAAATTAAGTACTATATGGGGCAATGCGGGTCGCATAAATTTTTATAAAATTGGAATCTGAACTCTCCCCATTTAATGAACAATTTTTTTTAAAACCTAAACCAGCCCCTATTATTTTAAACAGGTTTTTAACCTGCCCCATTAGGGTCAAGTCGGAACAAGAACCATGCGATTCGGGCAAAATTTCTATCCCTAAACCCATTCTGAGCGTCGAGGTCAATTCTGAGGACCTTGAGTTATAGCACCATTTTTTAGGATCGAGGACAATTCTGAGGACCTTAAGTTATGACGGTCGATTCTGCGAGTCGAGGTCAATTTTGAGGACCTAAAGTTGTGACGACCAATTTTTAGGGCCGAGGTTAATTATGAGGACCTAAAGTTGTCCTGACCAATTCTGCGGATCGAGGTCAATTCTAAGGACCTAAAGTTGTAGCAACTAATTTTGAGGGCCGAGGTCAATTCTGAGGACCTAAAGTTGTAATGACCAATTATGAGCGTCGAGGTAAATTTCAAAGACCTAAAGTTGTAGCGACAAATTTGAGGGTCGAGGTCAATTCTGAGGACCTTAAGTGGTGACGCCCGATTCTGAGGGCCGAGGTTAATTCTGAGGACCTAAAGTTGTAGCGACCCATTCTGTGGGTTGAGCTCAATTCTAAGGACCTAAAGTGGTAGCGACTAATTCTAGAGGCCGTGGTCAATTCTGAGAACCTAAAGTGGTAGCAACCAATTCTGCGGGGCAAAGTCAAGTATGAGAACCTAAAGTCATAACGCGAGGAGTTACTTTCTAGGGAAATTTTAAATTATCTTGAAGGTGCAGATGCACTTGTGGTTCTACGGGGGATTATGTTGATTTAAGACTTCATTGGGGAAGGATTTGTTTTTAAGATATCTTACTGGGGATTATGCTGTTAGGGAATAGTAGACTTGGATATAGTTGCATCGTTGGTTCTGCTTGCAAAATATGTTTGAGGATAGGTTTGTAAGATGAACCTGGCTGGGGATTTATGCCGGAGATAATGGTGTAGAATTAATTTAGCTTGGTATTTTGAGAGTTTATAGGGGTCTTGGTGCTTTAAAAATGATTTTCTTGAGGAAATTGGGGTTCTATATCTTTTTGAGATTTTTAGGAATTTTTTGATTGATTTTTGGAATTTTTTGGCATTTTTTGTATGAAATTTGGAGGGGGTGCCAATCGATAAGGGTACGGACTCCTGGGCTTCCTTGGAAAGAGGAAAAAATGATTGTCGACCGGCATGGTCAGGGGGCTGACGAGCTTTGCTTCTTAATGGATTATTGAATCTTTGTTGGGGATGTAGGTGACCTTCTACCCTTAGAGTCTTCCTTCATGGGCTGCAGGGGATGTAGCCATGCAGGTGCTGGTAAGGAGATTGATTGTGCATGAGGTGGTATATGGGTTGACGGGGATTATGGATGACGGGATAACTATTTCTAATTCTTTACTTATCGTTGACTGGACAAGCTTAGCATTAACCTTGTCGTATGCTTGATGTAATGGCTTTGTTCCTGAAAAAAGACTCAAAAAGGCAAAAAGAGGAGCATATTTTTTTTGTTTGATTATCTTAATTTAGTGGCTTACTCTAAATGCACTTTAATTTTCTGCTGAGGTGTTGTATTGAGAAAAAGTAGGAATTTTTTTGGTAGAGGAAGGCCTTTGAGGTTTGGCTGCAAAAAGCTTCCTTTTGAAGGGACTTATTTTGAGGAAAGGGTGTTTTTGGAAACTTTTGGATAGAGGAAGGCCTTATAGGCTTGATTGGTATATACATGAGGAGATGGAAAGCTTGATATAAAGTGGATCTTATTGCCTATGTTGGGTTGTGTTGATTATGGTGTGTCAAAAAGACTATACTGGTGATGGCTTTAGGGAGCTATTGACTGGAATCTATTAGCAGCGGTGGTACAATTCTGGTAACGTGAGAACCATGTATTCTATTTTGGCCTGAACAAGGTCTATCCCACCTATGAGGAGTTCTCGAGCATATTGGAGGTCATCCCTAGTGTGCCGATGGCTATGCCTAATTTCCCTCGTTCTCCCCGAGTTTTATTGTCGAAGTTGCTTCACATTTCTCGCTCAACGGCTAGACCACTAGTTACCGAAGGGGTTATTTCTCTTCAGGCGGTTATGCATTCAATACACCTGAGGGTTT
The DNA here is from genome assembly GCA_949130495.1 of Sambucus nigra. Classification (NCBI taxonomy): domain Eukaryota; kingdom Viridiplantae; phylum Streptophyta; class Magnoliopsida; order Dipsacales; family Adoxaceae; genus Sambucus; species Sambucus nigra. Next base: position 532,471,530 of record OX422217.1, read on the forward strand.
TTGAGGATGCCGCCTTTTTTAGGTTCGTTCCCTTACGCCTTACTGGGAGAATATTATTGGTGATGGGAGACTTGACTGCGGATCCCCAGGTTACTGCGATAACAGCCCGGATGTCTTACCGCCATAATCTTGTGGCGGTGGTGCTGGTTGATACCTTGAACGGCCTGAATGCTTGGAAGGAGGGTTGCTCTGACTTCTTGCGGAGGGAGCTCTATAATACTATTTATATGGCTTGCGGAGAAGTTCCTTTTGGCGGCCCAAATTGAGTACCCTTTGGCGCAATTTCTTAGTCCATCCTTTCTTCAGCTTCAGCACATCTGTGGAGAATTGGGTTAACTGGTTCGTAGAGCATGGATCTCTATGCCTTCATTCGTTGATGCCATGGTGGGGGAACTTGCTCCCTATCTTATAACTTGGATATTACCGGTATGTTCAGTTGATGGGCCTTCAGTAGACTTCCTTTTATCTCACTTGGCAGTTCCTGTGACAAATCAAATGGGAACAGATCATTCCCCCTCATATAACAAATTAGTTCTCTATGGAGGATTCGACTGAATCACTGAGGATGATGTTGAGATCTTTATGGAAGCGCCATCAGCCGTCTATCCATTTATCACAGTCTGTGGGAGGGGGCTGGCATGTATTTAGGAACTACCTGAAATGACTATGGAAGCGGGTAGTAGATATGGTCCTAGAGAAAGAGACCGGTTAGAGGCGGTTCGTGGCTTTCGACTCCATGGAAGATCGTGTTGTGATTTCGTCCAGGTTCGTTAGGGCTTACCACTCCATAGAATGTATACGGAGTACCAATCAAGAGTGGGAAATGTAGAGACCTCTCGGGACATGGTAATGATGATGAAGTAGGGCCATCCAATCATTAAAGGCACTGAACCTTGTGAAGCTTTTGGTGACTTTTGTGAAGCTATGGTTACTAGGATGTCTTTGTATTTAGTATTTTAGGATGATTTTATGTATTTTGGTTAGGGTTTTGTTTAGAAACGATTTGGAGAGGGGTGGTTGTTTTGACTCCCCTTGTTGATACTTCATGTAATAGCACCATTATCCTAATTAGAAATAAAAGTTGGTTTTGGACATATTTTGTTGTGCCTCTTGATGAGTTTTGCATTTGAATTATCTATACTAATCGCTAAGGTATACATAATCTTTTTATTCATGTAAATGATAAAATGCATCGCCGTTCCCGAAGGTTAGAAAAGAATATCATTTTGTAAAAATAAGGGGACCGGACATATATATGGCATACGGGCTGCCTACCTATCTCTGGGTTTTTGAAAATTTTTACGAGTTTCATTTTGAAAAGTTATTGAGAGAATCAGGTCCCACGTACTTCTGGGTAGGGGAAATGAAGATTTTTTTTAGAATAACAGGGGGTGAGAAGATTCGTAGCGCATCGAGATTTTGGACTAAGGGTAAAACTTCTTGAGGCGATTCAGGTTGACTGAATGTGCCATCTTTTCTACATCAAGGTCAGTGAGCATAGCGGCGCCTCCCGAGAGAATCCTCTTTACTATATAAGGGCCGCTCCTATTTGTCTAGAATTTACCTTTGGGTTCCCAGATGGGTTTTATGTTCTCTTTGAGGGCAAGGTCTCCTTCCTGGACACCAAGGTCTTTGACTTTCCTGTTAAATGATCGCATTATTCGGTGATGGTATCCCTGTATATGGTACAAAGCCTTCAGTCTCTTTTCATCCAAGAGTGATAATTCATCAAAGCGGCTCTGATGCCATTCTTCTTCGTCAACCTTACTTTCGAGCAAGACGCGGAGGGAAGGCATTTCCAGCTCAATGTGTAGGACTGCTTCCATACCATATACTAGAGAATAAGGGGTAGCCCTAGTAGGTTTTCTGATTGAAGTATGATAGCCCTAGAGAGCGTAAGGGATCCGGTCATCCCAATCGTTGTAACTCTCAGTCATCTTGCCGATTATGGTTTTGAGGCTTTTATTAGCATTTTCAACGGCAGCATTGGTTTAAGGTCGGTAGGGAGATGATTGTGTCTTTAAATCCCGTAATTGTCGAATAGTTTTATAACCTCAGTTTCGAAGTGGAGCCCATTATCTTACACTAACTCGCGGGGAACTCCGTATCGAGAACTACATATCGATAGATGATGTTCTTTCTGATAAATTTATCCACCTTCTTGGCATTCAACACTGTGTATGACTTGGCTTCGACCAATTTGGTTAAGTAAATAATACCGACCATGATAAATTTGGATCGTTTGAAGTTTTAGGAGTGACTTTCCCTATGATATCAATGCCCCAGGTGGATAAGGGCCAAGGAAAGGTCGTGTTGTACAGCTCATGGGGAGGCAAGTCTTGGATATTGGTGAACTGTTGGCATTTGAGGCATCTTCAGGCATAGGCAGTATAATCTTGAACCATAGTTGTCCAATAATACCCTTAATGGAAGATCTTTTTGGCAAGCATGTGACCGTTCATATGGGGCTCGCATTCCCCATTGTGTATCTTATGCACCATTTCTTCAACATCAGCCCCTGCTATACACTACAAGTGGGTTCCATTAAAGTTTATTTTAAACAGTGCTTTGTTGCAGATGATATACTATGTATCCAGTTTGCAAAGGGTCGCACGATCCTTCTTATCGACATGTTGGGGATACCTACTATGTTTGAGGAGGTGCCGAATGTCATAGTACTATAATCCATCCATATCATAATCCTCCTCAGTAATGATTTCAATGTGGTAGCAATGGGTAGGCTTATCTTATTTCTGAACTAAAAAAGGGGCCATTGTTATTCCCTCGGTCATGTCGACCATAGAGGCTAGGGTATCAAGGGTGTCATCTATACTTTGCTTGGGGCAAGTAATGGAAGGCGACATCATTAAACTAGGAGGCTAGTTCTTTTAAGTGGGCATAGAAGGGTAGGGGTTTTTCATCTTTGACTTTCCATTTTATGAGGATTTGGCTAAGGATTAGATTGGAGTCTCTGTAGACATCTACGTATCGGATTCCTTTTTAGAGGGAAATCTTAAGGCCTACTGTGCATGAGTCGTACTCAGTCATATTATTGGTGTAAGGGAAGTCTAGTTTGATGGCAATTGGTGTGTGAGAGTCATCAGGGGAGATCAAAAGTATCCCAATTCCGTATTTTTTCTTATTGGCAGCTCCATCAAAGAATATTTGACATCTGAGGTCCTCTTGAGAGGTGTAGAGAATATATTCGTTCGGGAATTCATAGACCCAAACATCGACTTCTTCCATGGGGTAATCAGCAAGGTAATCGAAGATAGCTCTCCATTTTATGGCCTTCTGCGTAATATATACAATATCGAACTCGACTAACAACATCAACCATCGGGCCATTCGACTAGATAAAGTGGGCTTTTCTAGCGAGAACTTGATGGGATCCATACGGAATACAAGTCTGATAGGTAAGGCAAGCATGTAATGTCGTAAATTTTGCGAAACCTAAGCCAATGCGACACATGCTTTCTCCAAAGTAGTGTAGTTAACTTCGTACTCGGCAAATTTTTTACTGATATAGTAAATGTCTCTTTCCTTATGATATTCTTCAATGTATTGGGCTAGTAAAGCCCCTACTGCAGTATCTATCATGATCAAGTATAGGAGTAGGGGAGACCTTGCTACAGAGGCATATGCATCGGAGGTCAGGTAAGGTACCTCTTGATTCGGTCAAAGGCTTCTTGGCAGGCCTCATTCCAGACTTTACTACAATCCTTATATAGAATCTTAAAAATTGGTTTGTAGATAGAAGTCAGTTGTTTGATAAAACAACTGATGTACTGTAATTTTCCCAGGAATCCTTAGACTTATTTTCATCCATGGCAGTGGAATCTCAAGTATGGTTTTTAGCTTGGTAGGGTCTGCTTCAATTTCATTCTCACTGATTTAATCCTAAGATTTTTCCTTTTGTGATGCTGAAAATGCATTTATTTGGGTTTAACCGCATATGGTATTGCCGCAATCGCTCGAAAATCTTCCAGAGGACGGGAATATGTCCTTCCCAGGTCTTACATTCGATGATTACATCGTCCACATAGGCTTCTACTTCTTTGTGGATAAGCTCATGCAGGATGGATAAGGAAGTCCTCTGGTAGGTAGCCCCATCATTCTTGAGTCCGAATGGCATGATAGTGTAACAGAATGTTCCCTATGGGGTGATGAAGGCAGTCAAGGTGAATTTTGATCTAATTGTATTCGTCAAATACATCGATAAATGACTTGAGGGTGTGTATAGCCATGTTTTTCATGATCATGTCGATACTGGGTAATGGGTAATCGTCCTTTGAGGATGCTTTGTTCAATCTCGTTAGTCGCCGCACATACAGACTTTTCCTCCTGATTTCGGCACATGGACGATGCTACAAGCCATGTAGGATATTCGATTATGCGAATAAAATATACTTTCAGTTGCTTGATCGCTTCTTCTTTGACTTTGAGCGACCATTCGGTGTGAAGCTTCCATAGCTTCTGTTTGACCGATTTACATCTCGAGAATATTGGGATCTTTTGTTGGGCTATTTTTGGGTCAATACCCACCATGTCATCATAGGACCAGTCAAAGACGTCCATGAATTCCATCAACGGCTCTTTGAATTACGCACGCTCATGCTCGTTAAAGGTGGACCCTATCCTAATCTCCCACTGATGGATACTAGAACCAAGATTAATCACAACAGTTTCATTGTCATTAATTTGAACACGAATATGTTATTTGTTATTATCCTTGTTAAAATCGATTAAGAATTATTCATTTGCAAAATCATCATCATCAAGAGTTTGATTTAAATCAAGACAATTAATTTAAGGCACAGTAAGATACTCAAAATCTTCATTTATTTCATTCTCAGGAAAAACTTAGTTTAGAACCTCGTCAAAAGAGGTATGCGTTACACTGATATCAGAAAAGGGAACAACAACATAAGATGAAGAGATTTAGATAGGGTCGACAGCATGTTGGCTTGAGTTTAGGCAAGTTGGATAGGCATATCATTCTAGTTGAGGAGAGGCGTGTCATCATTTCTGATTTGAGTAGACAGATTCGACGATGCATCATTTGAACGGATTATGTAAAGACTCTGTCCTAGTGTCTGCATGTTGAATGAGTCCTTAAAGTCGGTTTCTTCAAAATCCTCGATAACTGTTATGACTTTCTTATCGAGAGGTTAAACTTTATACTGGGAGTCTGTGGCCGAAGAGTTACTGTCTTGAAAGAATATTTTCAGTCCCGGTTTCATCTTCGTATCAACGTGGTCATACCATGGTTCAGGGAATTCGTAGAAATGAATATCTCCACTTTTCATGATAAACCTTCCATTCAAAGAGTCTCTAGAAGCAGTCATCTCTTCTTTCAAGCTTCTTTTTGGTCCTGGCCAGTGGAGGGCATTGAGTTCTTTTGGTGAGGGTTGGTATCCCAGGACTCAAAGGGGGAAAGGCCTCCTATATGACTATGGGATCAATGATCCCCTTTTGGCGTCTTCCAAACCCCATTCCTAGAATGAAGTGTATATTCTTCAACATTTGAATCACGTTGATATTGCCGTGAGGGTTATGTTCTGAAAAGACCCGATCGTTAAACTATCTCCTGCTGGGAGGGGAAGTGAATCAACTTTGAAGCCAGAGAGAAGCATGCCATTCATCTCATGCTGGATATCTAATGCCGGGTTTCTAGTACTGGCAGTGTCTAAACTGTCGTCATCCTCTAAGATGGTGGTAACCTGTCAATTAGGGAAGATTTTTAGTTTCTGATGAAGAGAAGACGATGCCCCTCGGATATTGTAGAGCCATAGAGGATCGAGAAAAAGGTTAAAACATACCGGTATGTCAATAAGCTGGAACTTAGTGACATGATTGATAGGGACAACCCTATTTTGAGTTTTATGGACCCCATTACCTCTCGACGGGTATTATCATAAGCATGTACGACAGTGGATGTGGGAGTGAGATAACCACCTTTCATGCCCAAGTAATTGAAGGTTATGAGGGGACAAATATTGAGGGCATATCCGTTATCAGCAAGGGAGAGCATTATTGTCTTTCCCAAAAATTCAACGAAGATATTGAGGGCATAATTATGATTAGGACTGATCGTTGGTATCACTACTTCAGAAGAGGAAAGGAGTCTGGAAGAATTCAAGCGGTTTCTTCAAGACTCGTAGAAGGAAACATTGTAAGCCTGGTGAGGAGTATTATCAAATAATTTTAATACAACTGGGAGGATATGAAAATTCCCCATAAGGTGATTTTAGCTTGGGTTTTTTGAGCTGGTCAAGGACTTTACTTTCTTCGATGGTTATCTCTAGCATGGGAAGTTCTTTGGCAACTCCCTTTCCTTTATATGTCTCAGTCACATGAGGAGACGAATATTTATAGTGTCTCCCTGATCTGGTTATGTGATTTATTGAGGTAGGGAAAAATAGGAACCCCGTCTCTTAATTTATTTTTAGATGAACGACTACCTTATTGATTTCCCCCAGTAGAACTTCGAAGGATATCATTCAGCAAAAAATGGCTACTAGACTGGTGTCTTCTTGACTGGGCTTGGCATTTGAGCTATTAAAGTCGTCTCCCCATCTAATGGTGACTATATCCTCTTGCCAAGAAAAATCAATGCATTTGATAACCTCAATGACTTTATCATACAAATCTTCCCACTCAACGAGGAGGTGCAGGAGCAAAAGGACCAACTATCCCTGAAGCTTCAAAGCGGTCAGAAGCTCATCAACACTGTAATTTCACTTTTTTTATAAATGCCTCGGCCATAATCTTCACTACATCATTTCGACCGACTTCATCAGGGTTACCATCCAATTATTTGACTCCCGAGCCCATTTATGGGCTTTCATGAACAAGTCACTGAATTGGAGATACTCGACAGTCATCTCAGGGGGTAGTTTCAGTCCGAACTCCAAGAGTTGGTTCAATACATTAGCTAACTCCATATCTTTCCCTTCTAACCAGGTAAAAATGGTAATATAAGCCCTTATGAGCAATGGCAAAGTTTCATCGGTGAAGCAAGTAGGGTGTAGGAGAAAATACGGGTAACTTTTGAGTGGTTTGGGGGAAATTACGGGTTTAATGGGTGCTTTACTGGGCACAATATGAGAAAATGGATCGAATTTTGGGTCATTCTCTAGAAAGATGGCATTTGCATGGACTGGAAGTGGGTTATGAGTGGTGCTGGATTTAGGATTAGCTCGTGTGGCGATGATACCCCAGTCAATCAAACCTTGGGTTACATTTCGAAGATGGAAGCAATGGTCGGTAGTATGGTCGGTAGACTGGTGGGAATCACAATGGGCATTGGCTTTGAAATTTCTAAGGAGTGGAGTGGATTTGCTAGTGTATGAAGGTTTAAGAGTTTAATGAGGTTTCATCTCATCAAAGCCTGGTAGACTTTTGACATGAGAGTATGGAGCTAATGTATTGTTTCTTGGTAGAGTTGGGGTGAATTTTCAGTTCCCAAAAGGTATCAGGTTGGGAGATGTTATTGATGGTTGAGACTGTAGCATTGGAGGGCTTCTCATATTTTTGAGGAGTTAACTGTTCGGTCACTTTTTTTACTCGGATTCCACTTTGGTAACGCCTTCCTCAATTTGTACACCAGTTTATTAGAGGGCTCGTAAGTATGGGTAGTATTGTCCTCCCATAGATGCTCAAAAATGATGCAAGAATTTTTTTCTTCATAATACTGACTTGTTCCTCCTCGGAAGGCCTATTGGTCATGGTAGCAGTTTTCTCTCTCCACCTTCCTACGAAGCTACTAAAAGTTTACCCGAGGATCTACTTAATAAGCTCTAGATCTCAGTATGTAATCTCTAGCTCCTTATTATACCTATACTGTAACCTGAATTCTTAAGCGACATCCTCCCATGTACGAATTCTAGATTCCTCGAGGGACAAAAACCAATGAAGGGTGCTTTCTTTCAAGGTCTATTGGAACATCTTGGCCATTATCTCTTTAAAGGCACCGAGAAGAGTCATATCTCGGCGATAGCTTCGAAGGTGAATAATTGGGGGTCCCCTTTCCCAAACTTTTTGATGTCGGGCATCTTAAACTTCATTGGCAGTCTAGTTGTGGGATAGGGAGACATATGGGTGTAGTCCATGTAGTCCTCGAATATCTTGACCTGGTCAAACTTCTTCAACACCAGTTTAAGGTCTTCATTTACCTTGTTTATTTCCTCTTTCATTAGGGTCTGTGGGTACTGGCAGGTGATCCCCTAGCGGGGTAAGGTTCGGGATAGTAAGATGAGTTGGCAGCGACCCACTAGCAGGCGGGGCACATGGAGCATGTTGATACTCTTCTGGGATCGAAACAGGCTCAGGAGCGAGTGGACCCATGGGATGAAGAAAGAGAACCTCAAGTTCTTCTTAAATCCGGGCCCGGTGATGTTGTATCTCATGGACCTCGATTTGAAGGTTGTCAATCTTAGCACTGAGCTAGGGTAAGACAATCATCAGATCGGGATGCACATTTGATGATTGGTCATTATTCTCCATAAAGAGTTCTTGAAGTAAATCCCAAACTAGGATGAGTTAGCTAAAGAATCGACAGAGCTTCGGGGTGGTTTCACGAAAGATTGAAGCCAATAGGGAGCCAGGCCAAAGTCAGGTATGCAATCAACCTGGGAAGGAAAATAATTCGAATTTATTTTTGAAAGAGGGAGGGAGAAAATTTTGGGTATTTCTAAAGGAGGAAAAAAAATAATTTTGGCATTTTTAGAAAATAAGGAAAAAAGTAGAGGAATCTCAGCATGATTATAATTAATGTTATCATTAGGTTCTCACTTGTATTAGGTTTGTGTAAATGCAGAAAAATGTCAGACAGGAGACGACCTTAGCAAAATGGGGTTTGAAAATATGTAAAACACGGTTGGACTTACTTCCAGGCTCACGGACGAGGTCCTGTTCTGAAAAATTGGCAAAATCGCACCAAGATTCAGGTGGCATGCCAACCAAAAATTTCGGCAGAGTTTCGCATAGTAATCGAAAAACTAATTATGAGTGTCTTAGGTTTGACATCTATATGAGGTTTATGCAATTTTTGGGTTAGTGAAAGGGTTCCCCCTTGTAGCATGACTTTCACGATATACCTCTTGCCTATTAGGGTAATTATTCATCGGTACGTGTGGATAAGCCATTTGATATACCTGAGTGTACTTTAATTTCCTCACTATATAACTCGTGGGTATTGTACATGTGAGAGCGAATTATATATACTCAACGTACATGAATGAGTTCCTTGCTATATACCTCCCGTTATGAGTTTGGTTAATCGGTACGATGCGGGGGAAATTTTTCGATATATGTCAAAGGTACGAGGCCAATGGAAGGTGAGAACCATAGATCTTAGACCAATTGCGACCCGCAGGTCTAGTGCCCATCACAAAGTGACACCTCAGTGCGGGACAAAACTTTTATCAATAGCCATGCTCTTGGTGATGTAGTGTGTGAAAATGATGAGTCATTATTAACATATTATGAAGATAGAGTATTTTTTATCATTTTGTATTTGCATGGTGAGTAAAGGGAAATACTACACTAAATGGGGAGCATATACAAGTATATCTAGCATGGAAACTATACTACGCATGGATACGTGTTAGTAATTATGTGTTATGGGAGTATATACAAGTGAGTATGTGTGGTAGTGAACTTATACATGGATCAACTACAAGTGGTGTATGACATGTGAGCATATATATATATATATCTCCGATAACGACAGTTCATACGAACATATACTTGAACAAAAGGATTATGCATGCCTTAGTGATCGGTATAGGTAACTCAAAATACAAAATTCATCAAAAGGCACAGCTGGATGATCAAAAACTTATTTATTTCACTAATAAGAAATTACAGTGCAAGTACAAAAGAAAAGAGACGGATAACTCCCTTCCCCCTACCTTCCTAAAAAGCCAAATAAACTCCGAAATTTATTCCCCATTTATAAAACAAACTCCCCAAGAGTCATACCCACAGCTACCAGAGGAGCCTGCTCCATCATCATCTACATCCTGGGGTCTCCAAGCTTCCCTACCTGAATAGAGTGTCGCAGACGCTCCATAGACCGATAAGCTCGAACCAGCCTCGAAAAAACCACAACACCTCCCTCCATGGTATCGGATAAGACAAACCACCTTTGTCCAGTCTCCACTACCAAAGCAAAATACCAAGTGACATATCGAGTTTGAAATGATGAGATAAACATATATATATCAATTTATGAGCAAACTCAAATTTAAAATCTCCCCCATAATAAGATAATTCATTCTCCCCCTTTTTATGATGTCCCCAAATAGACAAATGAGAGAAACAAATCAAATAAGCACGAGCGGGGTGACACTAGGATAAAACCACACCATGAATAAACAGAAAGCAACCAAGTCGATGATAGCGTAAATGAAGTGGTGTGATCAAATTCGATAGGAAAATCAATGCATACAAACATGACATATGTGCACGATGAATATTGGATATTCCTAGCGAATGAACTCAAATGCTTCCTTTGGTGTAAAAGAGTGACATTATAAGATATTGACTCAATCAAATCAACAAATCAAAGCTCAAAATGATTTTCACACCAATAACGTCCAAAATGATTTTATGCTTTTTCAGGACTTTCGAGGAAGTGCAAACCCGTTTAAAGATTCTCCAACCAAACTCCCTCAGATATAATTTTGAATAGAGGCATTCTAAATTCTCAAACTTTGGAGAATTGATGGTGAAACCTAAGTGGCCCATATTTGGCATGAAATGCTTTTTATTGCCTGTAAATTTTTTCGGGCTCTTTTAACCTCTTTGGACCTAGGATATTAAAATTCCTCCGTTTTTTAGGTCCTTTTTAACAGTGGCTTTTGCGCAAAGGATAGATGATTACCTTTCGCAGCCCCTCCCCGTTATACACAAACACACAGTCTCACCAAAATAGTTTTTACATGCATTCCAATCTTGTCAAGTTTTATCGCATATTGTACATTGTATAGACAGGATTGAGATGAAAACACGCAAGCCAACATGAGCTAGACAAGTGCAATAATCAAATATAGCCGTGCATGTGTGCAATAAAGGATATAGGAGTCAAACATGTAGGAAGATATCACTAATTACATCTCAAAGACTCTAATCAATGTAAAGCACATGGATGAAATGATGTAGCCTCTCAAATCTCTATCAAACAGTCCCATGGATATATGGAATGAAGTTGTGACTTGGCTAACTTAAATGCTCATCCATAAGAGGTGCAAAAAAAAATATTATCAAAATAAAATCTTTTTGTGCTTTTTCTCAAAATTTTTCTTAAAGGAAAATCTTTTTGTATTTTTCAAAAGAAATATAAAAAGCAACAAGAATAAAACAAAGCTGTACAACTAAGCAATGGTACATATAAAACAGACTAGCAATAGGAAGCATATGATATGAACATGAAGGAGCATCCTATTCTAGACATAGACAAACCCCTCAGTCAACTGTGCAAATCCCTAAAGATTTCCTAAGACTCTCAAATCTAAGGGCATCTAAAGGTTTCGTGAAAATATCGGCTAACTGACGGTCGGTGGGAACAAAACTCAGGGATACGACTTTCTCTTCAACTAACTGACGTATAAAGTGCTCACGTATCCTGATGTGTTTTGTGCGCGAATGCTGAACTAGATTGCGGGATATGTGTATCGCGCTCGTGTTATCACAGGAAATGGTCATGGTGTCTTTTGAAATCCCATAATCCTCCAGCATTTGCTTCATCCACAAGAGTTGTGTGCAACAACTCCCGGCGGCTATGTACTCAGCCTCCGCAGTGGACAAAGAGATGGAATTTTGCTTCTTGCTCAGCCAGGAGACAAGAGCAGAACCAAAATAGAAACACCCACCAGAAGTGCTCCTACATCCATCTACATCCCCAGCCCAATCGGCATCCGAATAGGCGAACAGACGGTCATCGGTATCAAAGGAATACCAAATCCCGTATGAGAGAGTCCCACTTACGTATTTAATAATACGTTTTAGAGCAAGTAAATGTGACTCTTTTGGGGATGCCTGATATCGCGCACAGACTCCAACACTAAAGGCGATGTCGGGACGACTGGCAGTCAAGTAGAGAAGACTACCTATCATACTCCGATATAAGGTTTGCTCTACGTCCTTGCCTGAAGTGTCCTTACTAAGCTTGGTAGTGGTACTCATAGGTGTACGGGCATGCTTAGGGGAGTCTAAACCAAATTTCTTCACTAGGTCTCTAGCATACTTGGATTGGGAGATGAACATCCCATCCTCTAGCTGACGAACCCGGAGACCAAGGAAGAATGTAAGCTCACCAACCATGCTCATTTCAAACTCACTTTTCATCACTTCCTCAAAGTGATGAGCATGCTGGGAGCATGTGGATCCAAAGACTATGTCGTCCACATAGACCTGGGCAACCAAAATAGCACCGTCATCTCTCCTGACGAACAACGTCATATCTACTCCCCCTCTCTTGAATCCACGAGCTAAGAGATTGGAAGTAAGCCTCTCGTACCAAGCACCGGGTGCTTGCTTCAAACCATACAAGGATTTCCTCAGATAGTAGACGTGCTCAGGGTGCTGAGGGTCTTCAAACCCTTTTGGTTGTTCCACATAAACCTCCTTCTGTAGAATGCCATTCAAAAAGGCACTCTTGACATCCATCTGATACACCTTGAAGCGCAGATGACATGCGATGGCGAGCAGAAGACGAATGGACTCAAGCCTCGCAACAGGAGCAAATGTCTCCCCAAAGTCTACACCCTCTATCTGTGTGTAGCCTTGAGCGACCAACCTAGCCTTATTTCTGATTATGGTACCATATTCATCCATTTTGTTCTTGAAAATCCACCGGGTACCTATCACATTAGTCTCACTAGGTCGGGGGACTAATTCCCAGACATTATTCTTTTTAAACTGAAGCAACTCATCCTGCATAGCAGATATCCAGTGTTCATCCTTGAGTGCTTCTTTATGGTTCTTGGGCTCGACTTTGGACGTGTAACAAAGATGGCTAACAACGTTCTCTAGCTGAGCACGAGTTTTGACCCCTAGAGTGGGATCACCAACAATGGCAGAAGGGTCATGACTCTTGCGAACCCAAGCAGGTGTGTCCCCTAACACAGGAGTAGGATCCACAGAGTGTGAGAGAGGAACAGGTAAATCACTGTCAGAACAAACCTCATCCTCACACTTAAGGTTAGGATCAATAACCGTCGATGGTTCGTCATCTTGCACGGTAACGTTTATTGATTCCATAACCCTAGAGCTCTTCAGGTTAAATACCCGGTATGCTCTACTATTCAATGAATATCCTAGAAATATTCCCTCGTCGCTCCGGGAGTCGAACTTTCCTAATTGCTCTCTATCCCGTAGGATGTAGCATTTACTCCCCAAAACACGGAAATACGCCAGGTTGGGCTTCTTGCCGATCCACAACTCATAAGGTGTCTGTAGTGTGTGTGGACGCAAATAAACCCTATTCACCGTGTGGCATGCAGTAGACACTGCCTCTGCCCAAAATCTCCTAGAAACTTTATGACCTAGAAGCATAGATCTAGCCATCTCTTGGATCGTTCTATTCTTTCTCTCAATAATCCCATTTTGCTGAGGAGTTCTCACAGCAGAAAACTCATGTTTGATCCCAAGGCTATCACAGTACAAATCCACCTTTGCTTCCTTAAATTCAGTGCCGTTGTCACTACGTATTCTGTTAATAGTGACACCGTGTTGATTTTGTAGGACACGACACTTAGTCGTTAAGAAATCTACAGCATCGGATTTCTCTCTCAGAAAACCTACAATGGAGTACCTGGAGAAATCATCTACCATCACGAGGATGTACCTCTTACCACCTAGACTCTCAGTACGAGTGGGACCCATAAGATCCATGTGAATCAACTCCAGAACACGAGAGGTGGTAATGGAATGCAACTTCCTATGAGGACTACGAATTTGTTTTCCCAACTGACAGGGTCCACAAACGGTTGAAGTTGACTTTCCAAGAGATGGTAAGCCACGTACTAGGTCCTTTTTAGATAAACGATTAAGATCTCTAACGTTCACGTGACCTAGACGTTGGTGCCACAGATCCATAGGAGTGATCGTGGCGCTGTTGCAGACAAGTGAGGATGAGGGCTCAGTCCCATAGCAATTATCCTCGGTCCTCACCCCTTGCATCAATAGTTTACCGGTTTGATTGTAGACTTTACACGAGTCCCGATCAAACTTTACTGCAAGGTCAGTGTCGCACAGCTGGCTAATGCTGAGAAGGTTTGCTTTCAAACCTTTGACGTACAAAACATTTTCTAGCTTAGGAAAACCAGGTAACTCGATAGTACCTCGTCCTATAATGCTAGACTTACTCCCATCTCCAAAGGTGACTCTGCCATCTTGATAATCCTCAAGAGTAGTAAAAAATGAGGCATCACCTGTCATGTGTCTGGAGCACCCACTATCAAAATACCACTGAGAGGTATTATGTGCTTTGAGAGCAACATGAACAACAAAAGCCTTTTTATCTTTCTTAGGTACCCAAGTCGAGATGACCTTTTGTTTGCCTTTGTTCTTGTTGATTTTAACTTGAATGTGAGAAGCATTCACTAACGGCAAAGAGATCCGTCGAAATTCTTCCATTAAACTTTGAGTCGTGGCAGCTAAGAACTCAACTCGCTCTCTCAGACTAGAAAACTCATCAGTATGACGTGGTGGAGCAGTAGTACATCGTGTCCGACCCATGCTATAGCAAGTTTCCCTAAGGTGGCCTTTTCTTTTGCAATAAGTACAAAAGAGCACAGTCAAAGGCGGACCTTGGTTTGCTTTTCTTGGTCGAACTCTCCTTCGAGGTTTTTTACGGTGACCATAAGGAGTTGTAGTAAACTCAGGAACTGGTCCAGGTGCAATTTGGGACGTGGAGGCACCATCATATCCAATTTCTTGACGATCACCAAAACCTAAAGCGGGGATGAGGAGCATCTTTCCCATCTTCCCAGATCTGTCCTCGATTTGTACCTTGACTTCCCGTGCTTTCTCAAGGTCATGAGTCAGCTGGGCAACAAGGGCTTCAAGTTTCTTTCGAGTCTCCACGGAGGAATGGAGCTGACTTGTAAGACTAGCCACTTGTTTAGTCAAGTCCCCTCTCTCTTTCTCTAAAACACTCTCTCTCTCTCTAAACAGAATCTCTTTCCCGACACATGCAGATTCTCTCTCTCTCAGGGCGGTGCAAGTGGAGAACTCTCTTTCTCTTGATTTCTTTAAATCTTCCTCTAAGCAGGTGATCTTAAGAACTAACGCTTTGTTACGCTTTTTAGTTTTAAATGACTCAGAATATAACTCAGTGTAGACGCGTTGTATATCACTCTCGCTCTCACTTGTGTCATCCTCCCCCTCACTCACATCGATCTCACTGTCGAGGTGTCCCTGTGAAGCATCATCCTCAACATCGTGAGGAGAACTAGGAGTGCTCACTTGGCTGGCCATGAATGCGGTGAAGTTACACTCATGCAGTGACTCATCTCTAGAATCCACCGTCTCGACCTCACTGTCGTCACTAAGGGTAGCATTAAGAACAGCTTTCCCTTTCTCTCTATTTAGACGATTGGCACACTCAAAAGATCTATGACCCCTACCATCACACTCAAAACATCTCTCACTTTCTTTCAGAGGAGGATTTTTGGAAACTTTTTCATTTTTCTTTTCAAACTTATTTTTCTCAAATTTCTTTTTATCTTTAAAATTGCCATTTTTCTTAAATTTGAGAATCCTCTTGAATTTTTTTGCGAAAAGAGCCAAATCATCTAAGTCAAAATCGCACTCAGAATCTGACGTGTCAGTCTCTCTCTTTCTAGATGACTCTACCCTGTTTCTAGCTGACCCCTCACTCCTTCTCTCTTGGGCTTTAAGAGCAATTCCCTTATCTTTAGATTTAGCATTTTTAGGGAACATATCAATTTCATAAGTTTGCAAATCTCCTACAAGTTCTTCCAATTTTAGCGTATTTAAATTACCCATAGAATTTAGCACAGTGACTTTAGGGATAAAACGCTTAGGCAAAGAACGAAGGATCTTTTTAACAACTCTAGCATTCGGAATATGTTCACCAAGATTAAAACTAGTATTCACAATGTCAGAAAGTCTAGCATAAAATTCATCAAAGCATTCAGAATCATGCATGGTGATTGTTTCAAATTGAGTTGTCAAGTTTTGCAACTTAGACTCTTTCACAACATTAGTTCCTTCATGGGTGAGTTGTAAAACATCCCATGCCTCTTTTGACGTGGTACACGTCATTATGCGTTTGAACTCATCAGGTGTGACAGACCCAGAAATAGCACTTAGACCCTTAGAATTAAAAGATGACCATTTAATTTCTTCATCAGTCCAAGAAATGTCAGGTTTCAAGTTGGTCACATTATCAACAGTCACGGTGGGAGGAGTCCACCCTCGTTCAACCAAAATCTAGACACGTTCATCAATGGCTTTTAAATCCGACCTCATACGGGCTTTCCAATAAGCATAATTTGTCCCGTAAAAAACATGCATTTTATAATATGACTTCTCCATTTGAACACGCACTTTTTCAAAAATCAATTTTTTCAGAAAATTGATATCTTAGAAAAAATTTGCCGAAAAAGGAATACGCGATAGATTAGCGTAACCTGCTCTGATACCAATTTGAAGAACGTGTGTGCTCGCGTTCAAATGATCAAGTTATATATAACACCCTTTTAACACAAACAAACCCTAAACATGCAGCAGTATGTGATTGAATAAATTGATAATCTACGCAAGAACATTCAAACACATGCAATTAAGGAAAAATCCCCCTCAGGGGCAAAACCATTTATTTTCACTATAATTTGTAAGAAAACGGCTTACAATCGGATTACAATGAAAATACAAGTTGACTAAGAATTACCCTCGGGTATCGGATTCTGTAGTCGCGACTGGAATTATCCCTTTCCAGTAGGGCTGCAATGAAGAAGAAGAACGGTCTCCTCCACAAGGGTTGAACAAACCAAAGTTGTGTTCTTGGGTTGCAAAAGGATTCACAAATATTTGGCAAGGATGTGTGAATCAAAACATGAGTCTTGGGACTCAAAAATATGAAGACTAGATGTATTTGGACTCTCAAATTCGTCTCCTAAAGTCTTGCTAAACAACTCTCCCGAAGTTGGTATTTATAGGGAAATACATAAAGAGACCCACGATCTTAAAATGCTGAAATTCTATCCAGCGTACAGGTACCCCGAACCGGTTCGGGTACCCTTGCGAATCGGTTCGCCACCCCGAACCGGTTCCAAGCTGGGTTCGGGAAAGTGTGCTGGGAATAGGTGCTTAAACACTTTAGAAAAATTCCCAGAATTTTCAATGAACATATCTCCATTTTCAACGGGCCATAACTTGTTCACCGTAGCTCGAATTGAGGTGCCGTTTCTTCCAGTATCTTTGTTGCGGAAATCTCTTCAACTTTCCAGTTGACCGGTCCTCCGGACGGTGGCTGTAAAATTACAAATTTTCCCTTGACCATCCCTATCATGCCTTGTTTCACTGATTTGACTTCTCTTGCGTTCCACTTGCATTACGAGCCTACAATTAGGGAACGTGAAGTCGTTGATGCAGATGAGGGACATATTAGTGGAGATAATGCATGATTGATTCTCAGAATTCGGATAGAGGCCGTCATGTGAGATCGTGAGGTGACGTGCCAAATGTAGCGGTGTACGACATAAATAAATGAAACATTTCGGACATGAGAAAAATGTCCTTACAAACATCTTGCTAACTATTCTTCTCCACAACCACTTCATATAATCCCCAGGGATGTGCCAGATTCTCCCAACAGACTGAGAAGGGCGGGTCGACGGACGCCGACTCTCCCACAAACAGCCAAGCTGCATGCACAAACACTCAATCAGATCTTATACCGAAAATAAATCTAGTGTCCGACGTGGCACGACCTGCTCCCAGCCAAATTGGCACAGAAGCCGCCAAGGGAAATAGAAAGTGGTATGTCTGAGACCAACCAGCCAAACGTATGGGTATTCCCCTAGTTCCAGAATAGGCAATAGCTATCCCCACCAAGACACTGACCAGTACAGACTTAGAGCCCCAAGCTCCACAAACCAATTCTCCTAGCTCTCTATATCGAGCCAACACTGATGAAATAGAGAGAAACGAAGTTGGGCACGATCGACAAAGGATATTATGGAGGAGTCACCAAGCAGAATCTTTCAGACAACCACATGAACATCAACACAGGGCTACCCCTCTGAAAGTCAGAGCGACCTTCTCGCCAGGCATCCAGGCCATTCAAAGTCTCCGCCAGTATCACCGCCGCAGGATTGCGATGATATGAAATCCATGAAGTAATGGCTACAAGTTGTCGGTCTACCAGCAGTTCCCCAGTCACCAACAGCAATTTCGAAACCAAGCCCAGAATGACATCTCTGGCATAGCTAGCATCACGAACCTCTTGAAAATGTACAGACCGCAGCACCGTCGGAAGGGAAATCATTCCTCCAGTAACCAAAAGTCTACCCGCCGAGGGCGAAATGTGGAGAAGTCCAACCAACAGCTCATGAGGAGATCGAGAAAACTCAGGCATATCAATCGCCACACTAGGATTTACCCCCAATATGGCAGAAAATTCCTTATAAGTTGGACAGACTTCTTCCATGCCAAAGCGGAATACATGGTCTTCTGGGTAACAAAATTGAACCGCCGCTATCAGCATGTTCCACTCTATGGGCCGATTACGCCATAAAGAGACTCGACGCATGTTGAAAGTATCGTAGTCGACGTTGTAGGAGCACATCGCCTCCAAAGTCTCGAGGTAGTTGGCAAACTCAAAGATACCAGGGAGAGCCATCTCACAGAATAAGAAGGTAAGAATGTTAAGGTGGATGAAAAATACTCCACCCCTTACCCCTTTTTATACTTGAAAACCCTCACAGAAGACACAACCCTTGCAGAAATCGAAGGGAATCCTGCCCCACAAGGTACCAAAAGTTGAAGAGAGTACCAATCAAAGCCTTGATTGATTAGACTGGACTGACCTGCCGATAGGCAGGACAAGGGGCTTGCCGATTGGCAACCCCCTATTTTTGAAACTTACCTTTTTCCTTTTTTGCTAAAAAAAAACTCAATAAAAATAAATTGATATTCTCAGCAAAATTTTAAAATCCCTTTCCATCTTTATATGATTTCTCCTTTTAAATAAATAAACTTTCCTTCAATTCCAAATTTTTTTTTTTTTTTAGGGTCTCAACAGCAAAGTAGAAAGCGCATATGCATTCATTCATTCATTACCAACAGAAGATAATAAAAAACTCCATTGCATTGCATAGATATTTTTATATGTTACATCAATTTTGCAGGATATAAAGAAAAACAAAAAAATAATGGGGCTCAACCCGAACCCACATTCTCTCTCTCTCTCTCACCTACCCTTCCCCTATCTCTCTAAGAGCTTCCATCCCTGCGACGCGCTCTCTTTCCCCTACGACGAGATGACGCACCACCGCTACCTGAACCATACTCCTCCCCAAATGAGGGAGACTACACCAAGAAATAAGGAACAGGAACCGCGTCCCGAATATGGGCTGTCGCCAAAGATATCCAACCCCTAATGTCCCTCAGCCAAGTGGTGGACACCCGGACTAGCTGCAAGAAAAGGAAGAATCAGTATCAAACAAAGAGGACCAAAAGAAACCAAAAGAAGAAGAACAGCAAGGTATACCACAGGATGAATGACCTCCTCTGTCAAGCCCAACTCCTCCGGGTCCATCGCTTGAGGACGATGCAAAATAGGCACCATCCCTCCATCAGCCCGTCGAATGTTGTAAGAAGGGGTATGCAACCGCATAAAGGGAACCTCCGAAGTCACCGCCACCGTAGATATCTACGGACCACCACCACTGTGGGAGGACCCCACTGGCCGACTCGAACCCGCATGAGGGAAAGGCAACGCATAATATATGCTAGTCTCCATCAACTAACTCGTCACGAAGTTCATATAATCATACGACCCAACCGTGTCTGTGTACAACAAATAGAACTCGCCAATCATCGCCGTAATCCACGCGTCCTCTGGCAAAATTCTCTCTCACCTCATAGACATAGGGGGCCTCATAGGTGGCACCACTACCTTCTCCTCAGCAATCTATCGAACCACCCTCTCCCCGAGATACCAGGAGTGGCCAAATTCATACGCCAGCAAACGCCTCATCTGCACATTCACCCCAGTCGACCCCGTGTCCTGAACAACCGTCCCTTAAGGGTAAAAGGTCACCTGAAAAGTCCCCAGAAGATATAAGTAAATATGGAATAAGGGCATACAAAGACCCAAACTGAAGAAGGAAAAGGTCATACCCTATCACTAGTCAGGCCATTCAAGACCTGATGCACTGCCTGCGGAGAAAGAGACTTCCTCGACTGCCGATTGGCCTTCCGCCACCGATACAATCGGCAAAAGTCCCCAACAGTCTCGTCATTCAAAGCAATCAGCTGGGTATTACACCGAATTACCTCATAGAACCACGCCTGCCAAAGACAAGAATCCGCGATAAAAAAAGAGACGCACAAGGAAAGGAAGAATGCATTAAAGAAAAATGCGCAAACTAAAGAATACCTCAAAAAGATACGTGGCTCCACTAAAAGTTTTTCGACAGCACTGACTAAATGCATCCAGTGAAAAATAAAGGGTCGCCAAAGTCAGGCTCCCCCAATCATAGAGAGGGATGTTCGAAAACATCCTCAAGTATGGTAAAAAACACAAATCGACAACGTCGCCGCGCGACGCCACCAGAAATCTCCCCAACACCAGCAAAATAAACAGCCGAGCACTCTGCCTCACCTGCAGACCGTCCTCCATATCAATACACCTACTTAGCAAAACATCCCTTAGCAGAGACAAACGGATAGAGTCCCCAGATACTATCCTCCCCACATCACCTAGCGCCGCCTGCACTGTGACAACCCTGCTTTTTATATCTAATTCGGTTAGCTACGCCCAATTAAATTAAAGCGGAGCGTCAATATGTTGGCATTAGAAATTGAATTTAAATAAATGTAGTAAAGTAAACATGTACACTCTCATACGTGTAACCAAATCATATAATAACAACTATAACAAGTGAAACCAACTCATAACTATTAACTGCAACAATCCATCAGTAATCTCAAACTGAAAATATAAAATGCCAATACATGCGGCCCAATACAAAACGGGAAAGAGTAATATAACAATTCTCTGAAATCCCAAGTATAAACAAAGTGATATTAATCTCTGATACCACCCTAGAGAAAAGGAATACAAACGACATAAATTAAAATAAAATAACTCCACGGCAACATGATTCTAAGATTGATATGATCTCATCAAGCTCCATAGTCTATTATCCGTCGGGACGAGGACCTGTCATATATTATATATATAGGAGAGGAGCAAGAAGCAAGATTGATGAACGTCAAAGCAAGAAAACAAGCTATAAGATTATAAGATGTACTTATAATGAAAGCACACTAGTCATTACTCGTCTCCAGTAATTAAGTTGTTTAATTACCCAACCAATGCTCCTATGTCGTGACTATCCAACCCAAACTCGAGCAACGTGTAGCCTCCTATCGTATCATGATTAATCATTATTAATCTCATTTCATTATTTAACGTATCAAAATATTTCCTTCAAGTATAATATCAAATGCATCGATTCGGGATATTACTTTAAGACACAAGCATAATATCTCACACAACAAGTCATATCGGGTCACTATCGATACCTGGGGGAACAAGTCGTAACACTAGGCCTACACACGAATATTCCCCAATATTACGTGGCAAGGGCAATCATACTAAGTCCTAAATCACATGGCGTTCCAAGGTCTTTCTATCCGACCCGTATTACAACCATGTGTTCGGTTCCGGTGGTTTATCTCCGATACAGCACTCGAGCGGAACCTAACCGGATCAATCACAAAAAATTGCATTCAACATGTACCTACGTCGACCGGAGGACTAGTCTAGTGTATACTCGACAATATACATGTAAAACAATTTCACTCTTATGTATATATACAATCGTGTCAAGTCTCTTACTCGAGTTATACAATAGTCATTATTTATAATATAACATAATTTACACATTAATTTACTAATTCAACATCAAATCTTTGCAAGGTTATATATCTCTAATAACCATAAGTATGCGATCAAGTTAGGATATTAGGCACAGCATCACAATTATCTTACTAATAACATGAAAAACAATAGCGCTCTTATTTCAACAACTTTCTGCCCAGAATTGTAAAACGCCGATTTGAGGCTTTTTCGCTCTGTTTTTGAAGAAACTTAAAACTACAAAGTTGTTCAGAATATGATTTTCTACCGAAACTTGCGTGCACACTTCCATTTACGGCTTAAAACAGACCCAAAATCAACTTATAATATTCACCCCTGTTTTCGATAACTTTCTGTTGTAAAATGCATATTTGAGGCTTTTTCGATCCGTTTTTGAAGAAACTTAAAACTAAAAAGTTGTTCAGAATATGATTTTCTACAGGTCAGAGTGGATGAAACATCAATTTTCAAAACCAAAACAGCTCAAAACAGTTTTTAATATGACGATTTACTCAATTTCATATATTTCTCAAATTTAAGAGGTTGTTGTACAACTCAATCCCTATAATGATGCATTTGAATCTACATGGAGGGTGATCCTAATACATTGCATATCATTTTTAACATCAATTTCATATTAATTTAGGGATCCAAATACATGTTCATGTGAAATTTCATTATAGATACATATTATACACATATAGGTTATTAACTTGCCTTGGATTGTATGGAGAAGTGGAATCCTCTTGAAATCCTCTTAGCTTTCTTCTCTTCTTACTCTCTCTCTCTCTCTACCAAAACCTAGCCCCCTTTTCTGAAATGGGAAAATGAAGACTTCTTCTCTTCTTTTCTATTTATACCTAGGGTTAGTTTATTTACAAAAATTCCATTGCCCCAAATTTAAACCTCTCGATCCTTTTATGCGTTAATTTGCTTCTAATATTTAAGTCGCACATTCGTTTCTCAATGAATTCATTTCCAAACATTTTGAATATATATACTGGCATAGTTTTTTTTTTTCAATTTCAATTCAATCAAAAATGCGGGGTATTACTTTCTCCCCCTCTACGAACGGGATTTCGTCCTCGAAATCCAGAATAAAACAAATCAATTCAAGTCAAGTATGGTAGTTTCGTACGTACCGTCCATGAAGATATATGGGTAACTAATTCGCAAGTCATCCTCTCTCTCCCAAGTGGCCTCAGACTCTTCATGATTACTCCACATAACACGAACAAGAGGAATAACTTTTGACCTCAACTGCTGCTCACGACGATCTAGGATCCTGATCGGCCTCTCACCGTAGCTCCCATCGGGCTGCAGCTCAACCCCATCTAAATCTATGTGTATGTGTGAGTCCTCAGGACATAAGAACTTACTCAATATGGATAAATGAAAAACATCGTGTACCCGCTGGATCTGGTCGGGTAGGGCTAAACGGTTGGTAATTAACCCCACCCTATCCAATACTGTAAACGGACCCACGTATCGCGGTGAAAGCTTCCCTTTGGCACCAAAGCGAACAACGCCTCTCATGGGTGAGACCCTCAACAGCACTTCGTCCCCAACGACGAACTCTAACTTCCTCCGCCTTATGTTAGCATAAGTCTTCTGATGATCTTGTGCGGTCTTCATCCATGCACGAAACAAGTCAACCTTCTTTGAGGTCTCCCTAGGAATATCTGGACCCAGCATCCAGTGCTTTCCGAACTCTAACCAACATATAGGGGATCGACAAGGCCTGCTGTAAAAAGCCTCGTATGGTGACATGCCAATAGTCTGCTGATAACTATTAGTCTATTATTGTATGCGAACTCTACCAGTAACAAATGTGTATCCCAACCACCTTTGAAGTCCAACACATAAACTCGTAACATGTCCTCCAAAATTTGGTTTACCCGCTCTGTCTGACCATCAAACTGAGGGTGGAACGCAGTACTCAAACTCAACTTAACTCCCATCGCCTCCTGAAGATCGCCCCAAAAGTGCGAGATGAAGACACTGCCACGATCAAACACGATATCACACGGTACCCCATGAAAATTCACAATCTCGTTAATAAACACCGTGGCGTACTGTGCTGCCGTATAATTCTTCCTCACTAGAAAGAAATGAGCCACCTTTGTCAGTCTGTCGACGATGACCCAAATCGAATCATGACCACATTGCGATCTTGGCAACCCAACAATGAAATCCATGGAGATAATTTCCCATTTCTAACTGTACAATCGAACTCTCACCACGAAGACTAACATAACTAAACTACTAAGCTGATCCAGAAATTAATACCCTCAAGTCCTGACTCGCTAAGTTTCGTGCTTGGAGTGTCTCGCAAGCAAAATCCAAATAAGGAACCCCTCCGATACACTACTATCAGCTTGTCGAGATAAGGAATTTGTAAAATTAAGACCCTAGTGATACAAGGATCATCTAACTCTAAAAACCACTTATCTCTGGACTCAACGGTTCATCACACAACAAATAATCCAACTTCGCCTATTCAATACTGATGTCACTATTCATCAATCATGCCTCGATACTTAACTCAGAATTGGCTAACAATGTTTCCCCAGCTACACTGTGAGTCGCGATCCCAGACATCAGATACCATATCGAACAGATGGTACTGAAATCTCAAAAGCCAACTCTACTTCGAGTTGTCAATAACACTTGATTTGCAGTTAAATTGATGGTGAGTCAACCGATATGGCATCCCTTATTATCCACTAATGTTGCACATGTGCATAAGCATACAACTTCAATGCACTTACAAATATTGTTCCATCTTTACAAGTCAGGACTTTGGTAAATAATATCAGCAAGGTTCATACTCTCCCGAACAAGACAACACCGACAAAGTATCATTCTGGGCGGTCAACGATCCCTCACCTAAAGGTTTTGAACTAACCCGAGATTCAATGTGCCCCCTTGCACACCCCCACTTCTCACGGTTTGGTCGCTCTAACCCAAGACAACATAACCTCTCTAGATTCGACTTACCGCTCTTTTGTTAAAAACACGTATATGAATTCAACCTCTCCGACAGGATTTTCCTTGGATT
This sequence comes from Sambucus nigra, assembly GCA_949130495.1. Taxonomy (NCBI): domain Eukaryota; kingdom Viridiplantae; phylum Streptophyta; class Magnoliopsida; order Dipsacales; family Adoxaceae; genus Sambucus; species Sambucus nigra. The sequence continues at coordinate 532,496,720 of OX422217.1, forward strand.
GTGACTATATTAGAATTTTCTCACCAAACATGAAATGAATTTGGTTCTTCAAACCACAAATAAGGATTGTACATTTGCCAAGAAATGAGGTAAGACCCAAAATTCCCACTTATCATACCAAATCAGAATATTGGATTTGGCACACTCACCATCCGGATACTCATCTTCCAGCATGCCAATGCTACCTGATCTTTATGAAGAACGGTGTGCTATCCAACAGGTCAAAGGTCGTAAATATAAGGTAGCAGGTACCTTCTCATACCGTGACCCAAATTAACATTTAGTACTCCACACATAACTGAAGTAAAAATTATCTATCTTATGAACCCATTCGTGGGTATTTACCCAAGAGTACACACCCTCCTTACAATACTTCTCAACAACGGTTGAAACACTCTCTTGTTGTCCCATTACAGTGGAGGTTATGACAACCATTTTAATGAATGGGTCCAACATTTGAAACCCCAAAATGTCTCAATCCTTGCCATTAACGATGACACACACTATCCTCAATCACGCAAAAACTGATCGAGCTACACGCGGCTCTACTATTATAAAAAACCATCAAGGTGATTCACTAGTATAGACGTCACCATAATCAAACATCTTACACTTGGTTTCGAAATGCGTCTTTAATCACACACGGTCTAAGTAAAAATCATGTCACTAACTACTCACTCGTGCTCTAATTCACATTAATACTTAACGAGGGACACAACATAGCCACATTCCCATATCTGATGGATTCAAAATCAAATACCACCATTATCACGGTGCAACAAATTAGTACCCCCAATCATCGGGTGATAACATAAAATCAAACTCGTGGATATATCACCAACTCAAGCGATCACACTCGTATAAAATGAAACGCCTATTGAACACTCCCTCGTCATGTTCTCACTTGACAACTCGTCCCTCAATATTCACTACTCACCGTAGGGTTCACAACTGGTAACTCCAGCTCAAGTCCATTCCTTAGCACACCCATATTCACGTCCTAGTCTCGACAGCCTTTAACAAATATAACGATGTTACAAATTAAGATAACCACATCTTATCGAACACCCATTCTAATCTAGGGCTTTACGAAGAACACTGAACTCCAATCGTTACCAAATGTGGAAAGAAGACTCCCCCGATAATTCTGGACTTCTCCAGTGTCAATCCTCGTATGACCTTGCAATACGGACTTCCTCATCCCTAGTGTCCATAGACAAGACATCGCAATATTACAGATACCTTCTCACGAGCTTATTCGGGATAACTCGCCGAAACATTCCACTCTGAACTTGTGAGTACCCAACCCACTAACATATCTTGTGAATGACCGAACACACACCTAATCGGCCTTAAGTTCATTCCATTACGGATTTTATCATATCAGAACACTATGGCACCATTGTGCCACCCCAATACGACATATATCGCTTGTGTGGACAACGTGTAGGTTTACATGCCTACCAAACTTCCCTGATACCAACACAATATTTCAAGGATAATCACTTATCCATTCCAGATTCAGACTCATGAATCTCCCATTGAACATCATCGAATGGATGAATCTAGTTCGTGCTTTTCACAAGTATGATAACACTCTCGTGTACACCAAAATTGGACCCCTCAGGTCATCCTTTGACGGGGTGGGACATACACCGATTTGGAGTAGTCCTCTTCCAAATTACAACCCTTCCTTTACATGTTCATGAGTAATAATATACTTTTATTACCACAAGACTTACTTTGTTAACCATTCGCTGATTAATACGTCATCGAATGCCTCAACAGTCTGTCTATCACGGGTGGAGCGCGATAATTCCTTCTCAGGAAAACGTCACAACAACAACTGGACCACATCATTTTGAGGTATGCCATATCTAAAGCTCTACCCTTCCACATTGGAAACAACTTCAGACAACTACACACGCAAGTGGTACCAATAACTCAGTGGTACTAGAGGGTGGGTTATAACTTATACCAACTTCTTTACAACCATAAGAGGGACGATATTCAAAGTTGATAATGCACAATAAATATACGGGTATTCCCTCCCCCTAAAGCACCAAAAGTCAACTCAATCATTGAGTTTAACATCGGTGCTCTCACCTATTGGTGGGCGATGAAACTACGATAATTGCACGTGAATTGCGGTCTCCTAAAATGCTTGGACCCTATGCCCTCCCAAAGTCCACGTCTCATCAAATCACCATCTTAAAAGATAGTAAGTGAACACTTATCCTAAACAAAATTATTCAAGTGGAGTACTAATCATAATTACAACAAGTACTCATACAGGACCTCACACGTACTATCATATGGTCGATTGGAGATTTACCTCATGAGTGGGACGTCTCACGAATGAAATCCAAACAAGGAATCCTCCCTATACACGAGGCTAGCTCCGAATCGCCCGTCGAAATCGTCGCTTGAAAATCTTCCAAGTCAACGAATACAAGACCTAATCGTAAGGCTCTACGTATAAAGTAAACAAACGGACGCCCTCAAATCCCTAAAGGCTCTAAAACCATGCTCTGATACCAACTGTGACAACCCTGCTTTTTACATCTAATTCGGTTAGATACGCCCAATTAAATTAAAGCGGAGCGTCAATATGTTGGCATTATAAATTGAATTTAAATAGATGCAGTAAAGTAAACATGTACACTCTCATACGTGTAACCAAATCACATAATAACATCTATAACAAGTGAAACCAACTCATAACTATTAACTGCAATAATCCATCACTAATCTCACACTGAAAATATAAAATGCCAATACATGCGGCCCAACACAAAACGGGAAAGATTAATACAACAATTATCTCAAATCCCAAGTATAAACAAAGTGATATTAATCTCTGATACCACCCTCAAGAAAAAGGAAACAAACGATATGAATTAAAATAAAATAACTCCACGGCTACAGGAATCCTAAGATTGATATGATCTCATCAAGCTCCATAGTCTATTGTCCATCGGGACGAGGACCTGTCATATATTATATATATAGGAGAGGATCAAGAAGCAAAATAGACGAACGTTAAAGCAAGAAAACAAGCTATAAGATTATAAGATGTACTTATAATGAAAGCAAACTAGTCGTTACTCGTCTCTAGTAATTAAGTTGATTAATTACCCAACCAATGCTCCTATGTCGTGACTACCCAACCCAAACTCGAGTAACGTGTAGCCTCATATCGTATCATGATTAATCATTATTAATCTCATTTCAGTATTTAATGTATCAAAATATTTCCTTCAAGTATAATATCAAATGCATCGATTTGAGATATTACTTTACGACACAAGCATAATATCTTACACAACAAGTCATATCGAGTCACTATCGTTACCCGGAGGAACAAGTCGTAACACTAGGCCTACACTCGAATATTCCCTAATATTACGTGGCAAGGGCAATCATACTAAGTCTTAAATCACATGACGTTCCAAGGTCTTTCTATCCGACCCGCATTACAACCATGTGTTCGGTTCCGGTGGTTTATCTCTGACACGGCACTCGAGCGAAACCTAACCGGATCAATCACAAAAAATTGCATTCAACATGTACCTACGTCGACCGGAGGACTAGTCTAGTGTATACTCGACAATATACATGTAAAATAATTTCACGCTTATGTATATATACAATCGTGTCAAGTCTCTTACTCGAGTTATACAATAGTCATTATTTACAATATAACATAATTTACATCATTAATTTACTAATTCAACATCAAATCTTCGCAAGGTTATATATCCCTAATAACCACAAGTATGCGATCAAGTTAGGATATTAGGCACAACACCACAATTATCTTTCTAACAACATGAAAAACAATAGCACTCTTATTTCAACAACTTTCTGCCTAGAATTGTAAAACGCCGATTTGAGACTTTTCCGATCCGTTTTTGAAGAAACTTAAAACTACAAAGTTGTTCAGAATATGATTTTCTATAGGAACTCTCGTGCACACTTCCATTTACGGCTTAAAATAAACCCAAAATCAACTTATAATATTCACCTCTGTTTTCGACAATTTTCTACGTAGAACTGTAAAACGCATATTCGAGGCTTTTTCGATCTATTTTTGAAGAAACTTAAAACTAAAAAGTTGTTCAGAATATGATTTTCTACAGGTCAGAGTGGATGAAACATCAATTTTCGAAACCAAAACAGCTCAAAACATTTTTTAATATGACGATTTACTCAATTTCATATATTTCTCAAATTTAAGAGGTTGTGGTACAACTCAATCCCTATAATGATGCATTTGAATCTACATGGAGGGTGATCCTAATACATTGCATATCATTTTTAACATCAATTTCATATTAATTTAGGGATCCAAATACATGTTCATGTGAAATTTCATTATAGATACATATTATACACATATAGGTTATTAACTTGCCTTGGATTGTATGGAGAAGTGGAATCCTCTTGAAATCCTCTTAGCTTTCTTCTCTTCTTACTCTCTCTCCCTAGCCCCCTTTTATGAAATGAGAAAATGAAGACTTCTTCTCTTCTTTTCTATTTATACCTAGGGTTAGTTTATTTACAAAAATGCCATTGCCCCAAATTTAACCCTCTCGATCCTTTTACGCGTTGATTCGCTTCTAATATTTAAGTCGCACATTATATCTCAATGAATTCATTTTACCTTTTTATGTCCAAACATTTCGAATATATATACTGGCATAGTTTTTTTTTTCAATTTCATTTCAATAAAAAATGCGGGATATTACATGCACCGCCTCTGGCCTCATCCACAAAGAGCGATCCACCTCTATCTTCTCTCCATCATAATCCAACCCCAGTAGCTGCTGCTCATATGTGGGAGTCACAGTCATCTCCCCAAAGCCAAAATAGAAGGTATGGGTAGTGTCCCACCACCTTTCCCCCAAAGCATATAAGACCGCCGTCGAACGAGATGTCTCATCCAGCACATACGCCAGCCTCCTAAAGCCTGCTTACGATACTACCCAACACACCACAAGTGGAAGGTTCTCCCAGACATCCTTAAGCCCCGTTGTCCTGCGGGTACGCATAGTCGACAAAGAAACATCAGACTGTCAAAGAAAAACGTTGTCAAAATCCAAGAAAAAAGGAAATCTCCAAAAGAGAATGCCAAAAGTCATTATATACTTACATAACCACCAGGGTTCACCAACCTGGAAGAGCGATGATGCGACGGCTCCCACAGTAAAGTCTTCTCATCTGCAATCGGCTCAAATGCATCAAAATAATTATCACTCTCCAAAGCAAGAGGCGCCCTGGCCCTCGACTCCATATTCGCCCAGTCATCAACAGCTAACCACTCCCTGTGTGTTGCAGTGCTCCCAAAAGCGGCCATGTTTTAGGTCACGGAATGTTGAGACGATTCGCAGAAAAAAATCACAATGAGAGAGAAGGCAAGAAGTTATGAAAAATGAGGGGAACCTACCCCTTTTTATAGGAAGCCAAGGGTCATGCCGATCGGGACTGTACCCCCACCTACCGATCGAAACTGACCTTCCACCTTCTCGAAACAGTCCAAAAGTCTATGCCACTGCTGAATGGCACCCTCCACACCATGCCGACCGACACCCCCCTTAAATTTTCGTACAATAACTACCAAAAAATACTCGAAAACCCTAAAAAATTCTCAGAAAATTCCTAAAAATCCCGAGGAAGATGTAGAACATTTTCACCAAGAAATTTTATTTTTTCTCACACTCCCTCAAGAGGAACCCTACTTCCCAACATGAACTCTCAAAAGACATGCAAATCTCTCCCCGGCAACGTCCCCAGAGGACCCCTAGAGTATCCCAAAACTTCAGGTTATCTCCTATTACTCAGTAGAATCCTCAAAAACCATTGCGACAAAAGTCTCAAATTTCCCCGAGCAAAAACGTCCAAACCCTGGATCACCTAATCACTTCCCAGTGGAATTTACAGCATCAAATTAGCCATTCCCCGTAAAGTCTCCAAAAGATACGAAATTTTCCCCAGTAATCAATTCCCCAGCTCAAATCAAAATCACGAGGTAATTTCCCCGACAGAGTTCCTCGAGAGCATCACAATTTAAGTCCTCAGAATTGGCTTCGACTCGTAGAATTGATCATCTCAACTTAATCCCTCAGAATTAGCTTCGACTTGCATAATTGGTCATCGCAATTTAAGCCCTCAGAATTGGCTTCGACCCGCATAATAGGTCATCACAATTTAAGCCCTCATAATTGGCTTCGACCCGTAGAATTGTTCATCTCAACCTAAGCCCTCAGAATTTTCTTCGACCCGCAGAATTGGTCATCTCAACCTAAGCCCTCAGAATTGGATTCGACTCGCAGAATTGGTCATCTCAATTTAAGCCCTCAGAATTGGCTTCGACCCGCAGAATTGGTCATCTCAACTTAATCCCTCAGAATTGGCTTTGACCTGTAGAATTGGTCACCTAAGCCCTCAGAATTGGATTCGACCCATAGAATTGGTCATCACAACCTAAGCACTCAGAATTGGCTTCGATCCACAGAATTGGTCATCTCAAGCTAAGCCTTCAAAATTGGCTTCGACCCGTAGAATTGGTCATCACAATTCAAACCCTCATAATTGGCTTCTACCCGCAGAATTGATCATCACAATTCAAGCCCTCAGAATTGGATTTGACCCACAAAATTAGTCATCATAACCTAAGCCCTCAGAATTAGCTTTGACCCGTAGAATTGGTCCTTACAACCTAAGCCCTTAGAATTAGATTCGACCCGTAGAATTGGTCATCACAAGCTAAAGCCCTCAGAATTGGCTTCGACCTGCATAATTGGTCATCACAACCTAAGCACTAAGATTTGGCTTTGGCCCATATAATCGGTCATCCTCAGTATTGTTTTAGGTCCTCGAAGTTGACCTCAATATTTGGTTGTCACTTCCTTTAGACCATCCCTAGTATGCCCCTTTAAATCTTCAGAATTGGCCTCGACCCTCTGAATCGGTCATCCTCATCCTTAGGTCCTGAGAATCAGCCTCGACCCTCTGAATCGGTTATCCTCATCCTTATGTCCTCAGAATTAGCCTCGACCCTCTGAATTGGTCATCCTCGCTTCCTTAGGTTTGCAGAATCGACCTCTTTCAAAAGGCATCATGCGGTGTCTATTCAACGGCTATCGTTTGTTCCAAACTCACCCGTCGAGGGGCTCTGTAGACACCCCATTCTATCACCCCCTTATATCTCCTTAGGTCCCTAGCACCTCCCAATATCACTACGAACCTAGATCATATTCTGAATACTTACCTAGAGTCCATCGGGTGCTCCCTAACTTCGTTTTGACCAAAAGTCAAACTCTTCAGCTCAACTGAGGCTGAATGAATCTTCAAAGGGCACCAAAACCCCTTTCCAGCGGTCCACCCCGTGTGCAATTCTGACTTACGGTGTGGATAAATGACCCATTTTCCCTCGAAACTTGATCAGGAGGCCACCGGACGCTCTCGAGCTCCGTTTGACCAAAGTCAACTCTTTAGCTCGATTGAGACTGAATGAATCTTTAAAGGGCACTGAAACCCCTTTCCAACGGTCCATTTCGGGCCCAATTCTGACTTATGGTACGACAAATGATATGTTTTACTTTGAAAGGTCATCGAACGCTTCCAGGCCCTGGTTGACCAAAGTCAACTCCCCAAACCGAGTAAAACTCTTTGGAATGTCTAAGTTCATATCATAACCTTTCCAACAGTTCCCCCCATGCGTGATTCTGACTTACCATACGAATGAACGATCTGTTTACGTCAGACAATCCCCCGTCCAAAGGATCGACGAGCGCTTCCGAGCCACATTAGTCCCAAAGTTAGCTCCCCGACCCGGGAGAAGTCCAAAGGACTTTCAAAGGTATCTAAAGTACCTTTCAATAGGTATGCCCTGTGTGCGATTCGGATCAACGGATTGCGTTTTACATTTATTTTTTGGAAGGAACCTGAACGAGACTGCCAAACGGCAGGTTCGAAATCCTGCCTATCGACAGTGTGCCTAAAGACACCTGCCGATTGGCAGGACCAGACCTACGCCGATCGATAATACCTTGGGCCTATAAAAAGGAGGGTCTGACCTCATTGTCAAAGGACCCGAGATCTGAGATCCATCACTCTCAGCGAACTCAGAAAGCCTTTTTAGAAGTCAGCGTGATTTCTACATCCAAATCCCTCCTCACTTTTCATCACCTTTTTCACCAAACTTGGTGAATTAACTACCCATCATCATCATCCAAGTGCAAGGGCTTCTCTCCAACATTCAAGATCAAGCTCAAGATCTTCAAGAAGGTCCAACTTTCTTAACTCTCTCTTTAAACTCTCCTAAATTCGCATTAACTTGTTTTATTACTTAGCACTTTCTCTCCCCATCTCACATATCCTAATATACTTTTTTTATTTTAGTATTATTGCACATCTCTTATTTTTCATTAAAAAACCCAAAAAAGAAAAAAGGGTTTGCTCATAAATTCCAAATGGGAATTCTCACACTTTTCTCACACTAAAACACCTTTTCACACACACACACTCACACACACACATAAGAGAAGTCCCCGGTTGCATTTATGGGATAAAACCCACCCCTTATTTTGCATACGAACTACGTGGACTTTGATGCCTCTATAGGCTACGTAGGCGTCTCGGGATAAAACTCGAGACTCGAGTCCTATTTTTTTTTTCAATTTTCAATTTTTAAATTTTCCCATTCTTTAACTTAATTATCTTAGGTTCTACCTATTTACATATACATATATTTTTTCTTAGTGGCGTATTATTCCATACGCGTTATCGTTCCATTATAACGATCAACGCAAGGATAATCGCGTAAATCCAATTTTCTAATATTACTTTTAGGAACATTCCTACGGATGACTTGCTCTATCTCTTCCATGATACAAGTCGATGATTCCTATCTCCATTACATATACGCATGCACACATATGACGGAGAAATAGAGGAAAATAACAACAAATCCTTGACAGACCGCAAGGGTGGAATGGGTGTCTAACACCTTCCCATTCCGTAACTTAGCCTACGAACCCTCCTCGAATAATTTTTGGTTTCGTATGTATTAGTATGTCTTTGATGCTGTCCTTAAGTATGGCTTCACCTTCTTTTATCTGTTTTGAGTAAAATAGACTGACGACTCCATCTCTCTACATTTTTCACCTCACACATCGTCGACGACGGCCGAAGTGCTCCCGATAGGGATGCGCGGGATCGAGATCCTCTCACTAGACCTTCTCTCTCTCTCTCTCTCTCTCTCTCCGCGAGGATCGGGGATGGCCACATATAGTAAATAAAAAGTGATAAATTTTATACGTCTTAGTGAGTAATATGTTATATCTCAACCGGGAGTCATGTGTAGGCTATTTTAAGGTCGAGATAGAAAATTTATGTAGATTGACTTGAATGATGATTTCAAGGTCACGGTTGATTTCGAATGGGTTGAAATAGGTAGAATAGAGTATCTGGGTGTATTAATTGGGTCCCAGGGTATCTTTTGACCAATTCGACACTATGTAAGTGTGTTTTGGTCATTTGAGAGTTTAGGGTACGTGAGGTACATGGACTTGATAGGAGAGTATGCATACATCGGGTTCTCATTCTAGGGATGCTGTAGTTGCATATATAGAAAATGTGATACACACACACACACACACATACACGTGTGAATTGTTCTACTCTTGTGTGGTAGTAGAAGATATAAATAGTGTATATCTACCTAAGTAAGAGAAACTTAATTAATAGTTCAAAAAATAATATTCGACAAATATATTGGTTATGATTTTACGACAGTGTACCGTATGGGCGATACGGGTGAGCTAAGTATATTAGTGGCTAAATGGATGCCTATTAGACTAGTTAGGATGGGTAGCATAACTAGGTGGGTTAAATAGAAAATGTTAGCTGTGTACTATATTTGAGAGCAGAGGAACTCAAGGGAGTGCACGCGAAACTAACATGTGTACAATAACTGCTCTTATTTGGATTTTAAATACCTGCTAAATATTTTTCAAAGGTTTTGGGCTCTGATCCTTGTCAAATATATTTTCAAAACATTTAGGTTTTCATCCATCGGGACACCAGACATGGTGATTCATTCTAGGGATGCATAGCTACAACACTTGTGCAATCATACATGACTTAAGTAGACGCTTTAGTCATTTCATTCCAATTCTAGGATTCATATTCAGTTATTTCAGTTGGGCATGTTGCCCGTTCAATTTAGACTTTTAGTTTGATTTATTCTCTTCAGTTTCAGACTTTTTATTTTGATTCATTTCATTTTAGTTAGATTTATGATTTGGATGTTGGGTTTGGAACTGATGGTTTATTCGGCATTTACTTATTTACTTATTTTATCCTGCGATATTTTAGACTTCAGTTATTATGAGAATGATTATATCATTTTTATTTTCTCATATTACTGTATGTTAATGAAAGATAAAATTTGGCACTGTCTTATTTTAACTTAGGTGGTTAATAATTTATAAAGTTTTTGATAGTGATGCTAAGAATGAACTAAATGAGATTCGTGTTTATCCTAGTAAAGGACTGATCACCCGTGATTAAAATAGGCGAGGTGTCACAGATAAATTTTTCATATTCAAACCTAAAAGGATCTAACGCGACAATTTATTGAACCTGCACTAATACCACTTGTTAGGGGGCCTAAATTATATATTATCCTCTGATACCAATTTAAAAATTCCCAATGATATGAATATGGGGTGATGGTACCGAACTTTCTAAATCTAAATATTTCTTCAAATTTAAATTTTCACTTCTTAAAAAAAAACTCCAATTCAAGTTCCAATTCATACAAACCAAATTAAACATGAATTTGTCAAATTAAACTTTTTTTTAAACTTACACAACCCAAATTAATTAAGCACCAATTAAACCATTTTTGTGGTTAAACCAATTTTATCTTATTAAACCTAAGCATGAATCTAGGTGAGAATTTGCAAAATAAAATACTCAACCACAACACTGCGATAAATGAGGAAAGCTGACAATGGAAAAAATCTCGGACGGCCCAGCCATAAGTCCACTAAGTACGAATTTACTTCAAGGACATGATCGAAGACTTACTCAATGACTCGACACCCTCGCAATCCATGACACTATTCATTCCTTGAACCTCTGCCCAGTGACAACGCACGAGTCTACTACATTTGGGGCACTGCAACCGGCAAACATACATAATCCACCGTATGTACACCAACAAACACGATATCCCCCGTAAGAAATAATCCACCATGATGTAGAGAATGATAACCTCGGTTCCAGAATGTAATATCAATCATATATTATGTTGAAGCTTTGATCATAAAATAATTTGGGTGTAAACACGTGTTTTGTATTGAAAATTAAACCATGAGTTTAGGACAAAAATTTATTGGACTTTTCTAAAGGTTTCTTTTCTTTGGGAATTGGAAAAGCCTCTTTAAAATATTATAATCCTACACTACATAAATGTTTAGGAAAAGTGGTGGGGAGTTATGGGAGAAAACTGCTTTAAAAACTGACATTTTTCAAATATCTGCTTCAGTCATTCGAACGACATACCCATGTTATTTGAACTAGACTTCTAACGAGAAATTAACACAAAAAAAAAGAGACCTCGTTATATGGTCGTTTAAAAGAACAAGGAATCTCGTTCGAATGACCTGGGAAAGTCATTCTAACGACCTGGGAAAAATCAGACTATTTTTCTTAAAAAAATAGAAAGACATTGCAAAATATTTTATCAATTATTCTAACACCCATTAATAAATTTCCAAGGCCCAACATAATATAAGCATTCATACCTCAGAGATCCTTGGAATGTTGATAATGAAAACGAGGGGCAAAAAATGACATAGGTTGTGATCTCTTTGACTTGGCCGCTACGTCTTAAAAAAATGTTATAGGCTTGAAAGGTCGCAAACACAACTTCTATCCTATGATTTATACGAAATTAAGCCAACACATACAAATTGATTACATTGAAAATTTGTCCTTACAAATCGGAATTAAGAAAGTTAGAAAGATGAATTAACATTGAGTTTTGGTATCCTTTTAAGGTTAGTGGGCACCTCTATTTATAGGGGTTTTGACGGATTGGATGACCGACCGGCTAAGGGTCCCGAGCCTTTGATTTTTGAGCAACGGTTGAGAAAAGATTTTCCAAATCTTTTGTCACAGAGGGTTTTGGTCGATCAGCTATAGCCTTTAGTCGATCATCTATTATAGGAGGGGTCTTTAGACGAACGACCAAAGATTCTAGAGGGGTTGCTTGTTTTAATGGATTAAGTGAATTCTTAGGTTTTTTGGTTATGTGCATTTTGGCCCCATATACCTCGGTCTTTGATTTTTTGACACCACAAACTTTAGTGTAGGTTTTGAAAGTTGGCTTTTCTCAAGGTTTCTTCCGGGGTTCATGCCTGGAGTTTATTCGGGACCAAATGAAGTGTCATAGAACCTCGATTGCAGATCGTTGTGTCCACACTTTTTCGCACAAAAAAATATGTTTTCAAAACACAGAATTATATAAAAATGCAAAAAACCTAAGAAAACTATCTTTTAAGACCTTATTTTTTTAAAAACTCCATCTAAAAATACCAAAGGTCTCTTTGAAAAAAAAATCCAAACTTGGAAAAAACTCTACTTTAAACAAAGGGACTTAGTGTTTAGATGCCAAAAATGATCCAAAATTCCATTTTTTTTCAAAAGTGCGAGGTCCTAAAACTGTAAGGAGAGGTTTCAGAGGTATTAGGACCCTCAGCAAAACCAGAGACTTATACCGTGAGGCTTTCATCGACGTGTACAAAGGTTCATAGGTCTTATGACCATTTATGGAAACTTAGACTTGTGCCACGAGTGTTTAATCCTACTAAGAAAAGGTTCAAAGGCCTTGAAACCTATTATAGACCTTAAAAATAAAAAAATTCCAAGTCCAGTTTAAGTATAAAATTTTCTAAGTCCAAGTCTTATAACCCATTGTGGGACTTTGGGTTCGAAAACTCTTAAGTTCGTAGGTTCTATGACCCATTAGGGAACTTCATGTTAGAAAAATTATTAAAATCTAAGGACCGTGGACCCTCAACAGAATTATATTTTATATCCTAAGGCTTTTATCCTTAGAAAAACATGTTTTAGAGGTCTTAGGACCCTTTACAGAACAAACTTCTAGTACGAATTTCAAATCTAAGGTTATAGGACCCTTAATAGGTTTATTTTTTGGCTTTCATACCCCTAAAAATTTGGGGCTAAGTATTAGGGTATAGAAAATTTGGGCTTTTAATCCTAAAAAAGTACAAGTTCAGAAGATCTTATGGCTCAAAGGTCTTATAACCCATTTCAGAGCCTTAATCACGACTTCATAAACTGTACAATTATATGGAAGAGGTCTTGGGACCCTCAAATATACTTCAAGAAAGTTTCTACTTAAGCTATTTTGCTTTACCAAAAAATATTGGGGGTTAAGAAGGATCACTACCAACTAGAAAAACTCAAACAAATAAATGTTATGTGAAAATTCCTTGGCAAAGCAAAAGTAAAACAAGTATAAAGCAAAGAAAAGTTGTGTAGAAGTCACAAAAGCAAAGGAATGCAGTGCAAAGGAAAGCAATGCAGGGTGTATTATCATTAATAATAGAGCTGGAAATTAAATCAAAAGGACAATGGTCTAAAGGAGTTCAAAAACAAAATAAAGATTACGTAAAGATATTTCTCAAGGCTTGGGATTTTCTTTCACAAGTGCTTAATTTTTTTGAGGGCTTGGCTGAGGCTTGAGATTGGGGTTATAAAACCACACCCATTTCAATAATGGGTGATCATACTATACTAAAATAAAACAATAATCTCATCCGGTTCATTCTTAGCATTAGTGCCGAAATATTTTTATTACTAATAACCTATTGGGCATGCTGTCAAAATTTTAAAACTTATTAACTAGTTTACACAAATATCCATTCACATAACCAACTATGTAAATAATAAAATTCATGCTCACTGGCATAAATTAACTAACCGATAACTCTCGATGAAAATCACCATACAATAATCCAACTAACAGAAAGGAAAGCATTTGAGTAAAATAAATACCAACTAACTGGGCAACATGCTCGGAATAACTCTGAAGTGCCTCCTATCAAGATCTCAAGGATAGAAGCATCTAATCAATCACTGAATGCATCCACAACTGCTGCAGCATCATCTGACTAGAAGGATGGTTAAGCCAAGCGTCCCTATGGCTGAGAACTTTAAAGTTTGGAAAATATTTTGATACGGGTTAGAGCCCAAAATCTTTTGAATATATTTTTTAAGTGTTTAAAATACATTAATAAATATGTCCTCCACTATTTCATATTTAGACCGGTGTCACACTCCCATGAGATATCCCTTGTCTATCATCTATAATGCATACCTAACGCATGTATCTTAAACACCCTAGTTACGTTACCCAAACTAACTAGTACCTTTGATAATCTTAGTCCCATACGTTGCCTTATGCCTAACGTATAATTTTATTTAACTTGGAATTCACATTAAACTTTTGCCTCTACTTATTCATTATAATTCTCATTTATAATCTTGCTAACTTCACGCTAGTTATTAATTCAATATTCACACATTAGTGTCATATACCTGTACATTATTATAACACTTATATATGTATTTACGCATAACATCCCTGAGCTATCCTCCCGGATGCATATAAATTTACTATTCGTAATATCCTTTTATTTTTTGGTATATATATACGTAAAAACATATCACATCACATATACATACATATATATCGCTCTTTATATTCATATAACTACAATCCCGGAGCATTACCTCGTGGATGCAAATCTTTAGCATGCTATCAGGCTCTAGAGATATTACCTCAACCTGGGCCATAGGGTCGGAATATCACCACCAAACCCCAAGCGTAAATGTCAAACCAAAGGCAGTCATAGTCTTAAGTCAGTGGATCATAATCATACATCATTATTACACATAGACTCCAACCTTACATAAAGTGGGCATGCACAGACCTATGACTTTGGAGATTGGTACTACGCCTTCCTGAGTGTCGCCAGGAGAGACCTCCCACTGTGCACAACCTCTATCGATAGAATCCCACTAGAGTAGGTATATTTCACATATCACACATACACACACACACACACACACACACATATAATAAAATCTCTCAACCGTGTACGTCACTCGTAGCATAGCCTAACTTTCTCGAGTCTAAATGCGACTCCCAAGTTCATGAGTAGTCACTTACTTAGTTATATATCATGATTATAATTTATTATGGGAACTAAGCCTATCTTAATCCAACCCGTATTCCAATTCCATCCAAAATTCCCATTGAAATCTATTAATACATTTTCGAGTGTCGTTCATCCCAAACACCCTTAATTTCACACCTCGGAGTATCCCAACTATCCCAAGATAACCATAAATATTTTTACATTTTTCCAGAAGTCCTAATCTTATCTACGGAGCTCTTGAAACATCCTGGACCTAGCCCGATGATAAAAACCACTTAGATAAATATGCTTGGCCAAATAGGGCAGTCGAACTGGTTCGGCTAGGAGGCGAATCTGTTCGCCCCCGAAAATTGGTCAAGTCGGAGCTGTTACATTTTGTATGAAGTTTTACCCAATTTCTAAACCCATAACAATCCTAAAATTCATCCCAACATACCCTATCAATATCCACCATAAGGGAATATTTTTCCTTGATTCAATTCATCAAACATCCATCTAAATCATGGAGTTTAATATCAAGTTATTCTGAATTAATCCGCCATTTAATTCAATGTTTATCACCCAAATTTCCAGATTTCTAATTCAAGAAAATCTCTACAATTATATAAATTTCAAAATTCTTTATCAAGAATCTATCTATTTTATAGGATTTATTTCATCAATTTCATATGAAATAATCATCAATCACTATCCATAATATCTTTTTTCCAAAAACCAATTTTAATAGGTGAATCCCTCCCAAAAGTTCATATTAATTTTTCACCAATCATGATATGAAGTAAAGCATAACATATAATATTAAAGCAAGTTAAACACTTGCCTCTAAATGTAGAAATCTATTCTTTCTCCTTGAGATCCTTAACTCGTAATAATCCAAGCCCCGAAATTGTTTAATCTCTTCCTGGCATGGTTATTGTGGGTTCAATTATTCATCTACGTGGACCAATGTGATAGGGACACCTATCTTTATAAACATCCACCTCGAGGTTCACATATACCTGGTCAGCCTAGAGATACTTGGTCGGCTAACCAACTGAACACAATCAGAAAGGTGAACCATCAAGTAGGGTAAAGGTCACTCACACGGGGGCTACCAACAACCATTCCACACATGCATTTGAAGATCAACAGTTTCATTTATAGTATATGGGTGTAAATTCTTGAATATATAAAGGAATTCCATCATTTCGTTTCATAACCACTATAAATACACCATCTACCTTAGCTCAATAGAGACACCAGTTAGAACGAGCATGATTGCACTAAGTTTTATATAACTACCCTCAACTGTAATATCATAACCATAGATGCAGGCATTTCCTCCGCTGAACCACATTAAAAACTTTTGTTGTATTGCTTGCATTACTTAATCTTTATATATATATATTTATTTATTTATATGTGATTATAGAATTGGTAGCTAAAATTAGATTTGTACCAATTTTATATATCAACAGATTGGCACTGTATGTGGGAATGACTGTTTGTCATTGTTCTTTATCAGTTTTATTTATTAGTTCACCTTTGAGTCCTTTTTGAAGGATGACTGATATTCTAATAAGTAGCCTTGCAGCTGGGGGTAATGCTTTCATTCCATCTGCTCCACCCAGTGCTACAAATATCCAAGGTATTTTAATCAACCTTGCTAAAGGGCAAGAAATAATGCAGGAAACGGTGAGGCAATTAACCTAATCGTTGTAAGACAAGTCTACTGCCGCTCCATCCCATAGAAGAAAAAGGTCGTCTCCTCTTCCCAGAAGTGAAATAAAGTCTTATTTCCCAGGAGCAACTTCTTCAATAAGATTCACTGCTTACTATGATGGTCGGTCTTTCTCTCCTAAACAGTCGAGCGACTTGGAGAGGTTGAGAAATGTCTTTGCCTTTGATTTTCTTGGCCCCCGAGCAACTAGAGGATATCATAAAGAAACATTGAGATCACGTGAGAACCGGTAAGGATTAACCAGTTCTAGAATAAGTATCTGAGGATCCACGATCGTCGAGCAGACTTCTCAGAAAGATAGCTCAACACAAACGCACGGTAGAATTTCCAAAGCTGTATAAGCCAAATCTAAGCCAGAAGATCATTCTTGAAAGGGATCAATATTGAGACTAGAACATCGCCTAGGGAAGATGGCCAAGACTAAAAATAATTTGCAAAGAAGTTTTGTGAAGGGATCTCTATTTATTCCATCCATTATGGATTTCCCTATACCTTTAAATTCAAACCACCAGTAGTTACTCCTAAGTATGATGGTAAAACTGATCCTATCCTCCATGTTAAATAGTACCAGCCTGCAACTGATATTTATTATGTTCCTGATGATATGCCTTGTCGAGCTTTCTCAAGTACAATCATTGGATCGACTCAGATATGGTATAATAATCTACCCCGAGGATAAATTTCTAATTTTTAGCAGCTCGTTGAACTTTTCATCAATAATTTTTTCCAGGGGAAAAATCTGATAAAGAGATTATCCCATCTACTATGTGTTTTCCAGTGACCAGGATAAATTATTCGAGAGTATATCACTTGCTTCAATAATGAGACGTTAGATGTGGTATATTATGAAGAGAAAACTGCTAACACTATCCTGATGAGTGGATTGCTTCCTAAAAAGCTGTACTATGCACTGGCAAAAGAACCTCCCAAAAACATGACGGAACTGATGGCAAAGGCTGGTAAGATCAGGAGTGCCGAGGAAGCTATGGCTGTTAAGCAGGTTCCCAAGATGAAATTTTACGGCCAGAAGAGCTTGGATAATAGGAAAAAAAAAGATAAGAAAGTCGAGAAGCCTAAGAAGTATGAAGAGTATACCCCACTTACCATAGGAGTACATCACATCTTGGAGGAGATTAGGGGCATTAAGGACTTGAAATGGTCTGGGAAATTAAAATCGCCATCCAACTGGAAAGATAAATCCAGATACTGTGATTTTCATAAAGATCATCGGCATACCATTGATAGCCGTATTGCCCTGAAAACTGAAATTAAATATCTCATTTGCTGAAGAAAGTTACCAAGTTTATTGATCGAATAGAAGGTTGGGACTCTAAAAGGAGGTCAAAATCACCTTGTAAGGATAAAGATGACAGAAAAGAGGTCGAGATGGTGACTCTAAAGATGATCCAGACCTACCAAAGAAACCTTGAGGACCAGAACTTGATATAAAGATAATATCCTTTGTTGTCATTTTATTATAGGAGGATACGCTATAGGTGGAGATAAAGCTGCCGATATGAATGCCTATTTAAATGATGCCAAAGCCTGTTCCTACATTCAACAGATCAACCTATCAGATGAGGTAGATGGTTGGCCCAAAAAGGTTAGTAAAGACAAGTTAGTCATTAACTTCTCAAAAAATTACTTATCAGGGATGCTTTACCCTCACAATGATCCATTAGTTGTCACCTTCACGTATATGAAGCAATGATTGTAAGAATTCTGGTGCATAATGGTAGTTCAGCTGATGTTATGTTCTATAATTATTTGGTTTCTTTGGAGAAAAGGTATATCATTTGGGTACTATCAAGTTGGAGGTTTTGATCGGCACTTGTCTAGCAAGAAGAACTGAGAAGATCCATTTCTTCACCCTAGACAAGAATATTCAGCCAGCCTATAGTATGATCCTTAGCAGAGTCGGATTGAAAAAGTTTGAAGCAGTGTCATCCACATTTCATCAGAGCCTGAAGTTCCCCACTCATTATAGTGTCAGTGTAGTAAAGGGAAACCAGTTGGAGGCCAGAGAGTGATTCTATACTTCAGCTGACTAGGATGAGTTAAAGAAAAACACCACCACTTATCAGACTAATACTTTGAATCCATGGGAAGAATCTGATTTAGTCAAAGGATAAGTGTTTGAAGCTACAAAAATAATAATATTAGATGACAAAAAACTAGGGAGGACTACTCAGATTGGCTCAACCCTAGCACCTCCCCTCAAACAGGAATTAATCACATTCCTTAAAAAGAAGAAAAATGTGTTTGCCTGAAGCTATGAAGACATGCCTAAAATTGACCCCAACTTTATATTCCATGAGCTTAATATCATCAAAGACGCCAAGCTGATCAGGAAGAAGCGAAGGGTGTTTGGTCTTGAGAAGAATGTAGCTATTCAAGAGGAGGTGGACAAATTACAGAAGGCCAAATTCAGAGAAGATGTCAAATTGCTAGACTGGTTGGCCAAAGTAGTGATAGTAAATAAGAAGCACAATAAGTGGCATATGTGTGTAGATTTCACTCACCTAAAGAAAGCATACCCAAAAGATCATTTTCCTTTTCCAATGATTGCTGAATTGGTAGATGCTACAGTAGGTCACGAGTTACTAAGTTTCATGGACCCTTACTCTGGTTACAATCAGATCAAAATGAAGCATGATGATAAGGAAAGTACATCATTTACCACCAGCTGAGCTACTTACTGTTACAATGTTAAGCCTTTGGGGGCTAAAAATTTCGGAGCAACATACCAAAGACTGGTAAATAAGGTTTTTTAGGATCAAATTAGAAAGAAGTTGGAGGTCTACATGGATGATATACTCACTAAGAATAAGAAAGCTGTCCCCCACATCAAAGACCTAAGCCATACATTTGATCAACTTGAGAAATATAAAATGAAACTTAACCCGAACAAATGCTTGTTATCCATAAAGGAACAAATGTTCTTGGGCTTCATTGTAAATCAGAGAGTAATTGAAGTTAATCTAAATAAAATTAAGGCATTGATTAATATGCAATCTCCCATGTGCAAGAAATATGTACACAAACTGACTAGAAGGGTGGTTACTCTCAACCGATTTGTCTCCCGAGCTACGGATAAGTGCTTACCATTCTTCAAGGTGCTCAGAAAAATATTTGAGTGGAATGAAGAGTGCGAAAAAGCTTTTTAAGACTTGAAAAAACACTATGGATCACCACCATTGCTTTCTTGGCCACTTATGGGAGAAAAAATATATTTATATTTGGATGTATTAGAATATGCTATCAGTTTGGCATTAGTTCAGCTGGAGAATGGAGTGCAAAAACCAATATATTACACCAGAAAATCTTTCAAGGGAGCAAAAATTAGGTATCCATGCTTGAAAAAATTATCCCTTGCTCTTATTAAAGCTTCAAAGAGAACGAAGCCCTATTTTTATGCACATACCATAGTGGTTTATACATACTTACCTCTGCTCTAAGTGATTCACAAACTAGAGAAATTAAGGAGATTAATGGCATGGGTAGTAGATCTATTAGAGTATGAAATCCTTTATGTGCCTAGAACCGCGTTGAAAGGGTAAGCTATAGTAGATTTCATTACTGAATTTACATATCAAGAGATGGTCACTAACCCAACTTTTCTTATCGAGCAGACTTCTTTGGAAGACAGCTCAATTCCAAAGCAAATTGAATTGATCACTGACCAACTTGTAGCCCAACGATATGACGAATAGAGCAAGAAGCTGTCTAAATAAGGATTATAATTTGAAGGGAATTTTGATGACGATATCCTAATATCGAAATTATATGTAGATGGGCCTTCGTGAACTACTGGTAGTGGAGTAGGGCTTATTATCAATACCCCAAATGATATAAATGTGGATTACGCGCTTTGTTTTTAATTCCAGGCCTCCAATAATGAGGCAGAGTACGAAGCACTAATCATAGGCATGGAATTAGACTTATATTTAGGAGACGAGTAGGTTATAGCACATAGAAATTCCCATTTAATTGTCTACCAGGTGATTAAAATATATGGGTTCAAGGGAAATCTCATGATCAAGTATTTTTCAAAAGCTATCGTAGTTATCTCCAAGCTCTCAGTAGTAAAGATAAACAGGATACCAAGGATGGAGAATGCCCGAGCAAATGCACTCGCTCGACTAGCCTCAGCGACCAGGACAGAGTTCAGAAGAACAATCTTGGTAGAAATCCTTACACATAGAAACATAAATGCGAAAGCTGTTAATTTCATGTCTTTGTAATTAGGATCTATATGGATGGATCCTATAAAAAATTACACTGGAAAGGTTTTACTGCCTATCGACCCAAAATAAGTAAGAAAGTTGAGATACAAGGCAACTAGTAATGTTCTCGTACGAGGAGTTTTATATGAAAGATGATAAACGATTTCTCTACTTCGGTGTGTACACCCAACCGAGGTGCCAGATTTAATTAAGGAAGTGCATGAAGGTTTGTGTGGATCTCATTCAGTAGGCCAATCATTAATGAAAAGGATAGCTATGCATGGATACTACTAGCCAACCATGAAAGTCGACTGTATATTGTTTGCTAAGAAATGCGATAAATGTTAAAATTTCACCGCAATCCATAAAACACCGGGAACTGCCTTAACTCCAATCACTTCTCCATGGCCATTTGCTACATGTGGAATTAATTTGGTCGACCCACTACTGAAGATAAAAGGAAAATACAAATACTTGGTGGTTGTAGTGGACTACTTCATAAAATATGTAGAGGTTGAGCCATTGGTCAAAATGCCCTATGAAAGAGTCTTCTAATTCATTTGGAAGCACCTCATATGAAAATATGGGATACCATATGCCTTCATCACTGATCATGGCACTCAATTTGATAATCAATAGTTTGAGGATTACTGCATTCAATTTATGATTCAGAAACTTCACTTTTCCCTAGAACATCCCCAGTGTAATACCCAAACGGAGGTAACTAATAAAACATTAATTGATGGACTAAAAAAGAGACTTGTTGATCCAAAGGGTAATTGGGTCAATGAGTTACACAGTGTACTTTAGGCCTATAGAACCACGCCAAGAACATCTTATGGAGAAACCCCTTACATGCTTACTTTTGTGACTGAGGCAATGGTGTTAGAAAAACTAGGCCTTTTTACCCACTCATAGAGTGTTAAATTTGATTCCCCTAAAAGTCATCTCATGAGGAGATTGGATCTAGACTTAATTGAGGAAGGAAAGGAGGATGTTGCATTTCGATTAACTGCTTATCAATAGTGAACAACTCGATTCTATAATAGGAGGGTGAAGCTGACTAACTTAAAATTAAGAGATTATGTTCTTAAAAAGGTAATCCAGACAAAGAAGAAGTTCGAAGAAAACTAGCATAGTCCTTATCGTATATCGGTATTCGTCGGACCAGGAACCTATCATTTAGAACACTTGAAGGGGAAGAATTAAAGAATCCATGGAATTCCAATCATCTCCGAAAATATTATTAGTAGTCATGTTGAGAATTTGATGTAGTTGTTTTAATCATTTTCATAAAGTTGTGATTTCCAATCAATTACACTTCCTTTTTATGTTTTTTTCGGGTATTGACGATGAGAATTGTCTTATCTTCAAAAACTGTAAAAATTAGACTTAATGTATGACTTCATCTTTGATAAGTAAAGAAGTTCTAAAAACTTCAAGTATTACCTAAAGTCAAGAATAAGAAGTTCTACCAGACCGAATTGAATTTAGGAAAATCCTGGATAGCTAAAATATTTGGTCGCCACTGGTACTAATGCAAACACTTAGATCCAAAAACGATCAAGATACATTTTGATAAACCTCAGTGCATCAGTAAAACCTAAGGACCAACAACTTAAGATAACACATGAAATAGTCAAACAGGTTAGTGAGTTACACATCTGATCAACTAATCAAAAGCTTAATTGTTGACAAAGTTAAATACATAGACAGTACATGTATTAAAAAGTAAATCTTCCTTATTCCAATAGTAATGGTTTCAGCAGGACAATACAACGATAGTATTAAAATAGAAACAATCATTATAAGGAAAAACAAAGCTCTTAGAAGTCATTCCATCGGGCATTTTCCCTCGACATTATCCATTGCACTAGGAGGAACATTAAGGGTAGAAGGAAGAGTACTGGTTTCAAAATCCCTCAACTTATTACGATCACTTATTTTAGTCTTATTTAACAAATAAGGAGAACGAATATATGTATCTTTACAATGCCGACCATAGTCGCCTAAATATTTTTTTACTAAGCTCTAAGGAATGGTATTAGTCAGAATCCACTCAGTCTTATTACTGAAAGGAGGATCGGGATAATACAGAATGCATGGATCATACTAATGCCATCGATGATCTTTCTGAGGCACTTTTAGCATTGATAGTACATTCAGCCACCCCCAATTATAACCTTCTCAATGGGCTTGTTCAAGTTCATCCCCCATATGAGGTATACCCTCATCGTAGCCATCTGTCCAGACAACTTTGGGTTGCTTGTGAAAATGGAAGGTTAGTCGATCAACTTGGTCTGTTTTCTTATTAATGGCCTTATCCTTATCTTTGAGCAAGGCTGTCTGGCTAGCTAACATATTCTTGGTCCATTCTTTATCTTTAGTAGGCTGAGCAACCATTACTTGTTAGGATGACTGACCAGACTTACTCTTCTTCAAACTATCTGATTCCTCGATCAGTCGAGCATTTTTTATTTCTAAAAATGGTGCTCCTTTATTTGGAATGACTTCTGAAGACTTATTCAAAGTCTCTAATTCATTCTTGATAGCGGTATTTTCTTGCTCTAGCAGGTTGGCCACTTCCTGAGCATTATTTACCACCCAATTATGTAGAAACTCCTTATTTCTGAAGGCCGAAGAAATATCCTATTTTTTTTTATCAAAACCATGACCAGTACTCAGAGAATTTTATTTAGCTTCATAGTCGGAGTGAAGAAGAGACAAAGGTTATGATCATCCTACAACTGCTTAATTATGTCACAATAGGCTGCATTGTTAAGCATTGCCCCTTCAAAAAGACCATACAAATGAAGGTAGTCCTCCTTAACTTGGTTTGAAGCATCAATGCCAAGCAAGACTTTTAACTCGACCTCAGGCAAACTTTCATGTCTGACTACAAAAAGTCTCATGCTTTATTTGAGTCTCCCAGTAGGTACTATCATAGGCTTCCGATAATTGAACTGAAAAATAAAAGTATCAGAATAACAGCCTACCAGAATTGTGAATAAGTATTGTTAAGGACAAACCAACAATTCAACCAGAGAAAAAAATTCATTTATCATCAGGAAAAGGTCTTACAAGGGACTATGCCCTTACAATCAAAATAGAAACAGAAAAAAATCAATCATCATCCAATAAAAACCACAAAAAGAAAAGCTATCCATCTGCCTAAGAGAATTACACCTTTTCTTTGTCCTCGGATGTCTCTTCTAGAGGTGAGACATTAGCCTAAATAATAGGTACAGTGAAGATTTCCCTATGCCCTATTCATCATTCACTTTTTTTCCAATGTTAGGTGAAGTGCTAGGGTCATGTCTCTGGAACAAGTCAGAGTTTGCAGTTGTGTCGACCTCTTTCAAGTCAATTGTCCAACCATTATTAAAGGAACCCCCTTCATGTGTTCTATCTGGACAACAGCAGTAACAGTGAAGGCCTTTTCCCATCCTCTATTAAAGACATCCTCTCCATCCTTATTGTGTTGAGTCTTAAGCTCCAAAAGCTTCTTCTTGTTAGTAGAAACTTCGACAGTCGAGTTAGCAGCCATTTGCTTGATTGTCCTTACCTTTTCCTCGGCTTGATCTAACTTCTCGTGCCATTTTTTTGGTCCCTCTCATGGGACTTGTAGTCGTACTAATGGATTCTTTTAATCCTTGGAAAGCTTCCTTTACATCAGTCGAGGACGATCTCAGTTGTCGTCCCTTATCAACAGTTGGTCATAATCGACCAAAAACTGCAAAACATGACAACAACAAGGCAGTTATCAATTATTATTAAGGAAAACATAAATCAATAAAGGCAAGTATATGATTAATAGTTACCAGAGCAAGGTTTTTATTGGCCCTTTACAGCAGTCCGGCCTAGACATAGGAGTAACTGTCAACCTATCTGTAGGTAAAACTCCCGAATGAATTAAACCCCTATCCAAACCAAGGTTTACTCCCACAGAGGCAAATTCAGCAGCAGCCTGGTCGGTCTGGGTCTTCCGTGCCAACTCTTGTTGAGGAGAAATATGTCTTTTCATTCTCTCAAATTAAGATTAAATATTCTTAATTTCCTCATTAATTAGAACTACTAGCCTTTTTGAACCACCTTCATCAAAAGTGGTTTTCTTGGGTGGGGGAGATAATGGTCCAGACATCAGGTTGGGGATCTTCCTCTTTCCCATCTCTTTTATAAATGAAGTTGGGATGATGGTGATGTCAAGTGAGTCGAAGGAAGGCTACATTCCTCCAGGTGCAAACTCTCTCTTTGCCAAAGGGGAATAAAAAACTATATCTGAGGAAGTTGAAACATGTTCTTCTCCAAGGTTGATTATGGGGTCTTATGGTATGTCTTATATAGGTCAGGCAACAAAAGATGTAATTAAACTCTTGTATTCCAGCAAAAATGATGCCATCCTAAGATGCTCTTCTCCTAATCTCTGACGTATCGACCAAAGAAACTTCAATTCATCAAAGTTGGCCTTCGACTGGACACTTCATTTCCCTTTTTTCTGTAAAAAAACCAAGTACAAATTATTAGTCAACATACTATAAAACAGTTTACAAGCACAAAAAAAAAATGGTTCAAAATAATTTTTGACCTATTCCATGCCCTTCCTAGGGGCACTTGGGACCGGTATATCTAACCCTCTTCGGAATGGGGGCATGTTGCCAGTTCTTGAAAACTACTCCATAATCCCAGTATTCTTTATTAGAATCAGGAAAGTTGACTACTAAATCTCTATTAGCTTGTCATGTCTTCAAATAATAGGTGTTTTCTCCAGTGGTTCCCCACTTATAACAATACATTAACTCTGTAATTCCTATGTGGGTTCTATGAAGTTCATTAAAGTGATTAATCCCATTCACAACTCATTAAATATTGGGAGCTACCCTAGCCAGGACCACATTAAAATGTTGGAAGAATTTAAGAAATAATTGGATGGGTGGGAAAGTTACACACTTTGCAATAAATAGTGTGGTAGCCCAATGGCCTTCATCTAAAATAAGAACATCTAAAGGTCCATCCACTACCACCATAATGACCCAATTTGGGATTTTTATCCTTTCCTTAAACTCTTTTAACGATCTCTCATCAACAATATACACCATTTTTACAAAAGTAACAAAGAAAAAAAGGGAGAAGAAACAATTCTTACAAATTTTTATAAACAACAGAAAACTCTTAAGAACTGCAAAGACAGCTTGAAGCCACTAAGAAAAGGTTTGAGTTTGAGGGTATGAGGTAAAGAGAAATGGGGGACAAGTTTCTTACTTTTATAGGTACAGTAGACTTACCTTGAATCTTAGGAATGAAAATGATTAAATGAACCAGCGATTGAAATCTCGATAGCTGCACACATCCCAAAAGGGCAGAAAGATCGATGCACCCTTTGACGGTTCGCTGTTTTTAAACTATTCACAAAAATGCCACTGCACTAATACACCGATGAAAAATTACAAGTCTTGAATGTCGATCATTGATCTCCACCATTTTCGGGTACTTAGCAACTTTTTAGAGTAAATGATCCATCCTTTCACTAAATCATCAAGCATGGAGCATTTGGGGATTTTGTTGTGGGTTAAATTATTCATCCATGTGGACCAATGAGATATGAAAATTGTTCTCATAAACATCCACTCCAGGGATTTACATATACTTGGCCGACCTCAAAGATACTAGTCGTCCAACCAGCTGACCACAACCAGTAAGGTGAGCCATTAAGTAGGGGAAATGTCTTTCACATGGAGGCAATCAACAACCATTCCACACGTACATTTGAAGATCAACAGTATCATTTATCATATATGGGTGTAAATGCTTGAATATATAAAGGCATTTCATCTTGTGGTTTCCTTTCCACTATAAATACACTATCTCCCTTAGCTCAAGGGAGACAGCAGCTAGCACGAGCAAGATTGCACTAAGTTTTAAGTAACCACCCCTCAACTGCAATATCATGACTGTGGATGTAGGATTTTCGTTAGCTGAACAACGTTAAATAATTTTGTTGTCTTACTTACATTAGTTAATCTCTATATATATTTATATTTGATTCTATAATTGGTATTATCAGGCTAAAATTAGATTTGTACCAATTTTAGACATCAACAATAGTGTCCTTGAATTTTCTCTTAAATTCCTCATCTCCTCTTGCCTCTCTCTCTCTCAAGATAAGATGATTTAAAATGATATATGGATACCTCCCTTCTTTAAAACGCTTTCATCTTCCCCTAATCCCAAAATTAGGTTAAATAATAACATTAAAATGACCCAAATACCCCCATACGGGGACCGTATAGCTTAAAAAGTCCCCGAAATCCGATTACAACCCCTGGTACCTAATTCTGACTATCTCGACCCATCCCAAATCATATGTGCACTCGAAATTACCATCCGAGTTACATATCATCAATTTACCATCGTATTTCCAACACGATCCCCACACGCAGGTCCTAAATAAGATCCTATCAACCCGTCATTTTTTCCCACTTACGACGTAATATAAAATAATAAAATTTCATTTACTTATAACACAAGTAAATATAATAACACATAAATATTAATCCAATATTCGGTAATTAATATTTATTCCATGCACTTTTATCTCTCAAATTAATTAAATTACGAGTACACATGTAATTTAAATACTCCCAAAAATACGAGTTGTTGAATATTCGCCCCCCTACAAAGGAATTTTGTCCCCGAAATTCGGATATAACTGGTACCATAAACTTCGGATACTTATTCATACGGCATACTCACAAGCCCAAAATCAAATCATGATAACATTATGGTGCTTCCACTATACACCCACTAATGGTACCCCCTAACTGAAGGCCTACTCACTACAACCCAAAACTAGTAACCAACCTATTCAATTTACTTTATACTGATATACTACATCATTCTTAAGGTCTCAACTTGATTAATATACACAAAACACATTGTGATCATGCTACACATATTCCAATAATACGAGCCTATACACCACTGGCTCTATCAACTTCCTACTGAGGAAAGGTCCCAATATCCCTAGGTGCCCACTTCCCTCTTTGCCAAACCACATAACTCCCTCTATGTGAGACATCTGTAATAACACCTGACCACAAATGTCAGACTTTAAAATTTTGATTTGCAACGACGTAACTCTTACGACGTTCTTGAACTATATGAAATAATTTATGATTAAACCAATCCTCTATGATGGACTCTGAATCACGTTCGGCCCGAGAAGTTTGTTGTTCTCCACCTCTAACAAGCTTAAGGGAGGATGATAAGGTCTCCTGCAAAAAGCTTTAAATGGTGCCTTGCCAATAATAAATCGATAGGAATTATTACACGCAACCCTACTAGCGGTAATTATACTTCGCAATTACCTTAAAATCCATAATACACATCCCTCGCATTCTTTAACATCTTAATCACCCCTCCCGTCTACTCCTCGGTCTATGGGTGATATGCATTGATTAAAATGTAACTCAGTCCCCATCGCCTCGTGATAATCCCTATAAGAGGTGGGACCAAGGATCTCATCCTCATCGAAAACAATGTTGGGCGGCACCATGTGCCGGCTCATTCTCTTTCTCCAATACAATACTGGGCACACTGACCAATAGTGTAACTCACCCAAATTATTAACAACCTCTCTATCTTAGTCAACCAATTCCATAAACCCAAAGAAATATTGAACTTTTCGTGACGTTGGTAACCCAAAAATATTAACTCCATCATCTACCCATCCCTTCCGTCATCGAAATCACTAAGTATTTGAAAAACTCTAGTTGATCACCTAGGACCACCCTTTTTCTTCTAAGTAATGGTACCCATGGATACCATTTTGATATGTCTCTTTCCATACCGATCCATACGCTCCATACAATACATTAAGTGGTACATTTTACTCCTCTTCCTGGGGTATACTAAAATCGTGACCCACGCGTCTTCTCCATAACTGCGCACTTCCTTTGTCATTTTTCTCTTGTAAAATTAATGACTTATTTATGCGCAAGCCATTATTAGAACTTAACTGAGTACGACTCCACTCTATCTCCCCAAAACTGTTGGATCCTCCCTTAACATGAGAGATCTATCGCCTTTGTCTTCACTGTCCTTTAACCCATTTCGGGTTCGATAACTCTCCTTACTGTATATATGCGGACTATCTTCTCCCCAAGTGATGTTCAGTCCATCTTGATTTTCTAATTCCACTTCTAACTACCCTATAGGCATATGACTAAACACATTAATTAGCACGTCCCCTTATCCTAGACGATTCTGCAATCAATTTAATTAGGGTGCCCATACACCCTATATCCCGTGCATATCTGAACAATTAATACATACATAACATTTTTATATCAAAATTATCCCCACATGCTCAGTGTGGCTTTCCAGTAAGGATATACCCAATTATCCTACTAATCGCGACTAAAATGTACTCGAGATTCCCTCACTAATCAACTCGTGGTGTAAAAATTCCCCAGTGTTCCTACCTAGCACTACCCAGATCCAATGGCCTTATGTCATATAATGGCTCTCAGCTAAAAATATTTTCTCTACACGTAATATGATTAACGTATAAAATCTATGCCCTAATATCCAATAACATCTCCTAATTCCCGACGTTCGCTAATGTACATGCGTGGGATGTCTCGCAAGCGAAATCCAAATAAAGAACCCCTTGATCCATTGTTACCTAGTATTATCAGTCATAGAGATCCCTTGACCCAAAGCGCATAATCGGGACACTCAAAATCGAGTCCTCAAATGTATAAGTTTAATTCTCTACTTCCAAATCTCTAAAGTAGTCATATCATACGACGCTCGTACTACCACTAAGTCCTCAGCGTCAAATCAATAACGATCTCAATCTCTCTACTAGGTGATAAACTTGATATCCCCTAAATCACATTAATAAATTCCCTACGCATTGGGATTGAATGTAATAAGACAACTATACTCTCGAAAGTCTTCTTTTCATTATAATATCTATACGCGAGTTCGATAGACATAATAAAAATAACACATTATAACCTGGAACAACGAATGCGATAGAATTTAGGGGTGCACATGGTTCGGTTCTGTTTGGTTCCACAATGGAACCAGAACCAAAACTGAAATTAGTCGATTTCATAGTTTTGGAACCAGAACCAGAACCAAAATTTGTCGATTTCGAACCGAATCGAACCATCGGTTCTCGATTTTGTTCGGGTCGGTTCACAGTTCTGGTTCTTGGTTCTAATTTATGGTTCTGCTTCACGGTTCTCGTTAATGGTTCTGGTTCTCGGGTTGCTTAATGGTTATGGTTAATGGTTCAGGTTCGCAGGTCGGTTCTAGGGTTGGTTCTTTGGTTCGGTTCTTCAATTTGTTTTTTCGGTTAGGTTCCATGGGTTTGGTTCGTTTTGGTTTAGGTATAAAATTGAGAATCGAACCGAACCTAACACTGCGGTTCTTAATTTTTTGGAACTAGAACCAACCAATGAAGAAAAAAAATTGAACCAACCCAACCCACGAAGGTCGGTTTGGTTCGGTTCTTCGGGTTGTCAATTTTTCTACACACCCCTAATAGTCTTACTATCACAATACACCATCGCTCAAACCATCGCTAACCAGACTATACCCAGGATAACATCATACTCGCATATCATATCTCCCTAAAATGAGTAGATCTATAAAAACATATCATCCTTTTGTCCACACCTGCTTCCCTGTAAATATAACCAAAAAGATCCCCGCTACCCAATGGTAATTATATTCACTTAGTAGTAATGCTAACGATACATCCACTAAACTCGTCTCATGTGCGAATCTAGCGCTAACAAAATACTATGATGCACTCGTGTCACGTAAAACTTACCCCATTTTCCCATGGGTAAAACTAATACTTTCAGTTGCCAATACCACTGTCTATTCAAATAGTTCCTGGACATAATACACACGTCTAAATTGAACTAAAATTGTTGTAACTTTTACCCTTGATGGGCACCCTGATTGTGTCCCCTAGCTCATTGCGGACAAGATCGACTCATACGGTCCTGCTCTCCACACATAAACACCTGCCTGTGTAATATCCACATCTATGGCCCTATTAGACATATTAGGGTTGCTTTAATGACGGCCCTGGTAGCCTCGCCCATGATGATTACTCATGTCATTCCCTTGGTTCCATTGACCTTGTGGAACGTGATGTTGGCCTATCTGAATACACCATTACTCAGTCAAAATTCCTCTGATTTGAATCATCTATAGGGGTTCCCCTTCTGGGCACTCACACCATGGTGACCCACTATCACGGATACACTCAACCGTACTCTACTGGCTACATTATCCACATGAGTCTATCAATAAACTCAAGGACCTTTTTTTTCCTTCGTATTTGTCTCGACGGGTAGGAAATTTGCTAAATGAGTAAACTCTTCCTCGTACACGATCACTGTCCGTCCTTCTGTGATAAGTCTAGAAACTTCCTTCACCTCTCTATTCGAATAACAGATGAAGGACTTTATGTCAAAATGCACCCCAAATTCCTCAATATTTATAGTATCTCTCTCCTCAGATGTGGTGAGTGACTCCCATTACTGTAACGCTGCTCCTGTAAGCTTCAAAGTCTCCAAAATTTGTTTCTGAGTTTCACTGCACTCCACTATACATAAATTCCTTTAAATATTCTCCTTTCAATGGCTATCTAATAACACATTCTCATTTTTTTAAAAAATCGGTGGATGGCCCTTCTGAAAGGTCCCTCTGACTCTCTCCCATACTGACTGCACTAGGTGACTCTGAATTAACTCCACTATCTACTGTGGAGGTGATTGGGGGGATACAACTGTACCCTAACGATCATCGCAACATTAACTACTTGAGCAACCATAGTGATGACCCCTGCTTCGGTCATCGTCCCCTGAGTAGTCTGTGGCTCTGGCCGAGCGTCTCCTCATGCGTTCCTCCTAACAACCCTCGCTTGTTACCCTCTACTGTTTGGCATATGAAACTCAATATAACTTGTATAATATTCACTTCAATTATACATAATAGTTGTAGAACGTAAATATTTGTCAATAGTCCTAAGTATTTGGGCTCTACATCAAAGAAAAGAAACAGTGAAAATGTTGTAAGTCTGCACAGATCTTAAGGACAATAAAACTTGATGCTCTGATACCTTTGTGACACCCCTCCTATTTAAATAACCGGTGATCCGTCCTCTACTAAAATAAAGAAGGAATCTTATCTGGTTTATTCTTGGCATCACTGTCGAAATATTTTAATTACTAATAACCTATTAGGCCCGGTGTCAATATTTTAAAACTTATTAACTTGTTTATAGAAATATCCATTCATATAACCAACCATGCAAATAATAAAACTCACACTCACTGGAATAAATTAACTAACCAATTACTCTCGGTAAAAATCACAATATAATAATCCAACTAACTGGAAGGAAAGAATTTGAATAAAATAAATACCAACTAACTAGGCAACATGCCCATAATCACTTTGAAGTACCTCCTATCTAGATCTCACAGATTGAAACGTCTGATTAATCCCTACAGGCATCCACAGTTCTGCCACATCGTCTGACTAGAAGGATGGCTAAGCCAGGTGTCCCAGTGGCTGAGCACCTGAAAGTTTTAAAAATATTTTAATATGGGTAAGAGCCCAAAACCTTTTGAAAATATTTTACAAATGTTTAAAAATTCATTAATAAATATTTCCTGCAATTTTTCATCTTTAGACCGGTGTCGCACTCCCATGAGATACCCCCTGCCCATCATCTGTAGTGCATACCTAACGCATGTATTATAAACACCCTAGTTACGCGACCCAACCTAACTAGTACCTCTGCTAATCTTAATCCCGTACGTTGCCTTATGCCCCATGTATACTTTTAGTTAACTTAGAATTCACATTAATCTTGCCAATTCATTTCACATATCTTCACGCTAGTTATTATTTCCATATTCACACATTACTGTCATATACCCATATATTATTATCACACATATATACATAATTACACATAGCATCCCAGAGCTGTCCTCCCGGATGCATATAAATTTACTATTTGTAATATCCTTTTATTTTCTGGTATATATATATATACGTAAAAATATCACATCACATATACATCGCTCACTATATTCATATAACTACAATCCCCGGAGCATTACCTCAAGGATGCAAATCTCTAACATGCTATGTCTCTAGATACAATACCTCAAACTAGGCTACCGGGTTGAAATCTCACCACTGAACCCGAAGTGTAAATGTCAAATCGAAGGCGGTCATAGTCTTAAGTCAGTGGCTCATGACCATACCACATTACTCCACTTGGAGTCCAACCTCACATAGAGTGTGCATGCACATACCTATGATCTTGGGGATCGGTGTTTCACCTACCGAGATTCATCAGGTGAGATCGCCCACTAGGTTCAACCTCCACCGATAACAGCCCACTAGAGTAAGTATATTTCACATATATCAATCACACACAGATATTTTCATACATATATACACACTGTCATTAACCCATATATACCATATAATAAAACCAGCTAACCGTGCATGCCACTTGTAGCACTAGCCTAACTTTCTCGAGTCTAAATCCGACTCTCAAGTTCAAAAGTAGTCACTTTCGTATTAATATATCACGATTATAATTTATTATGGACATTAAGCCTATCTCAATCAAGACCATATTCCAATTTCATCCAAAATTTCTATTCAGATCCATTAATATATTTTCGAGTGTCATTCGTCCCAAACACCCTTAATTTCACACCTCAGAGAATCTCGACTATCCCAAGATAACTATAAATATTTTTACATCTTTACAGAAGTCCTAATATTATCTACAGACCTCCTAAAACAATACGGACCCAAATCGATCCCTAAAACCATTTAAATAAACATGCTTGGTCAAACAGAGTAGCCGAATTGGCTCGGCTAGGGGCGAATAGGTTCGCCCCTGGGAATTGGTCAAGTCGGGGCTGTTACACTTTGTACGAAGTTTTACCCAATTTCTTAACCCATAACAATCCCAAAATTCATCCCAACATAATTTAATTCCACCCTATTAATATCCACCTCAAGGGTATATGTTTCCTTGATTCAATTCATCAAACATCCATTTAAATCCTGGGGTTTAATATCAATTTATTATGTACCCTTTAATTCGATGTTTATCACCCGAATTTCCAGATTTCTAATTCAAGAATATCTCTATAATTAAATAAATTTCATTATTCTTTATCAAGAATATATCTATTTTTTAGGATTTATTTCATCAATTTCATATGAAATAATCATCAATCACTTTCCATAATATCCTTTTTCCAAAAATCCATTTTCACAGGTAAATACCATCCGAAAATTCATATTAAATTTTCACCAATCGTGATGTGAAATAAAACATAACATATAATATCAATCAAGTTAAACGCTTGCCTCTTATTGTAGAAATCTGATCTTTGTTCCTTGAGATCCTCAACCCATAATGATCCAAGACCTGAAAATATCTAATCTCCTCCTAGCATGGTATTCTTGAATTTTCTCTTGAATTCCCTATCTCCTCTTTCCTCTCTTTCAAGCTAAGACGATTTAGAATGATATATGGATGCATCCCTTCTCTAAAACCCTTTTATCTTCCCCTAATCCCTAAGTTAGGTTAATTAAAAACATTAAAATGACGTAAATACCTCCGTACGGGTTTCATATAGCTTAAAAAGTCCCTGAAACCCGATTATAACCCCCGTTTACTTATTTCTGACTATCTCGACCCCTTTCGGATCATTATTGCACTCGAAATCATCATCCAAGTCACCTATCATCAATTTACCATCTTATTACCAACAAAATCCTTACACATGCGTCTTGAATAAGATCCTATCAACTTGTCATTTTTTTCCACTTACAACGTAATCTAAAATAATAAAATTTCATTTAGTTATCAGACAAGTAAATATAATAACACATAAATATTAATCCAATATTAACTAATTAATATTTATTCCATTCACTTTTATTTCTCAAATAATTAAATTATGAGTATGCGTGTAATTTAAATACTCCCAAAAATACGGGGTCTTATAGGGGCTTCCTTCCGAGCTTTTTTTTCTTGGACAATGGAGTTAGAGGCTTCACCGAAATTACCCTCCTGGCTTCTGTCGCTATCATATCTATCATCATCAGATTGAGGGGCTTTTGGGAGCGTATCACAAACATCCACTTTAGGAAAGAGCTCCTGGAATTTTACTCTACAAGCCTCAAATCCTCAAGAATTTGAGACTTTATTCATTTAATATTTTTGTTTCAGACTTGTATTCAGATTTTCTTATCAGTTGGATTTATTATTTGGTTTAGGATTTGAGCCGATGGTTTATCCGACAAGATTTTATTTACTTGAGATGATTTGGACTCTAGTATTATGTGAATGTTGCAATTGAGTTTTTCGCACATTATTATTATTTATTTGTTTAATGCAAGATAAAATTTGGCACCGACTTAATTAACTATTAGGTGATTAGCAATTAATTTGGTTTTCGACAGTTATGCTAAGAATGAACCATTTTTGTAAATCCTGTTTTAATTTAATAAAGTTATGATCACCCGGTATTTAATTAGGTGGGGTGTCACAGATGGTATCAGAGCATCAGTACATCTAGTTTCCATAGGATCGTTACAATTTATTACGATTTTGGCATATCGTTCTTTTGTTATATAACCCTATTATTAGGACTGTTGCTTTTATCTTCATATGCTTGAGATGGTGTACTTTTACTATTAGATGTTTGTATAAACTATGTACTTATACAATTTGATCTGTTTTCAGTTGCCACTGAGAAGAGAGCGAGCAACTAGGGAAGCGGCTAGGGATAAAGTAAGGGAGGCTCACCAGGACCCATATGAGGTGCCTAAGACACAACAACCACTAGAGATGATCTCAGTGGCTCAGGTGGCAGAGATTGTGACCCAGACGGTCAGTAGAGAGATGATGGCCACGGTTGTGCATTTCCCACAGCCACAGTCGCAACATCCAGTGGCACCGATCGTTTAGTCCTAGACAAGACCATCTACATAGCAGAGAGTCAGAGAGACGTTCCAGAAGGGACACCCACCCGAGTTTCAGGGAATTTTTGATGTGCTGGAGGCATGTCAGTGGAAAAAAAATACTCAATACCATCTGCGCATGGTAGAGTGTTATGAGACGTAGAAACATATGTTAGCTACTTTCAAATTGGATGGAGCTATAGAGGTGGGATTCGATGACCACTGCTGAAGAGAGAGATATGATGACTATTACCGAGTTTAGGGTGCTGTTCGATCGTAAATATTTTTTACCCGCAGTCGAGTCAGAGATGTGAAAGAAGTTTGGGGAGGTGACACAGGGTGATCGCTCGGTAGCTGAGTACGAGGAGGAGTTCACCCGCCTGGATAATTTTATGCCAGATAAGGTGTGTAATGAGGAAAGAAAGAAGACAAAGTTTATGGACGGTTTGGCCTGGAAAACCAGGTAGCATTTGATCGGTAACCCCACATTGTTGATATATACTGATGTTGTTAATGACTCTTTTGTACACGGTTAGGATCATCGCTTCCATGCGAAGGGGAGCAAGAGAGGTGGAAAGCCTAGCCAGTAGGGCAAGGCAAATAAGGGTGGTTCCAGCTCGACACCGCAGTAGCAGATAGTTAGTTATCAGGGGAAAGATTACCGGCAGCGGAATAATGCCAAGAGAGTCAGGCCCGAAGGGTACGGACCAGAGATGCAGGGTTGTAGACAGGGCCCAAATCAGCAGTAGTTTCCTCAGGTCCAGGGGAATCATGGGGGAGGCCATCAGGGCCAACAACATCAGGGCCAGAGATAAAGAGAGTTCCCAAGGCAGTGCTTCATCTGTGGATAGCGAGGTCATAGGAGGATTGATTTCCCACAGTAGGGTGCCCATCAGGAACAAAAGGTTATTTTACCCCATGCAGTACTAACACCACCATCCCCTCATCAGCAACAGGGATATATACACTATGGGCATGTGTATAATGTCCGGGACATACCGATGCCACCTGCACCTCAGGCACCGCCAACAGTATAGGGTACGTTTCCTATTAATGGGCTTGAGGGTAGGATTATTTTTTAGACTGGGGCATCGTATTCGTTTATTAAGACCAGATTTACTAGCGCTGATGATTTATTAGAGATCGTCAATATTCTCCTTATGTGTGTAGAGTCATCTATGGGTAGTGGTTCACTGATACACTAGATTTGTAGAGAAGTCGATATTGTGACAGGGATACTGAGCTTAGCGACAAACCTTCTAATGTTAAATATGGAGGGGTACGATGTGATTCTGGGAATGGATTGGTTGGAAGGATATCGGTCGATGGTAGATTGCTATGAGAGGACCGTTATGTTTTCCATTTCGGGGCAGGAGGCATTCCTTGTGGCGATGCCTCTTCCTGAGGGAGGGTCGCGCACACACTTATACTACATTGAGGAGGAGACCTCACAGGAGGTAGTGATTTCGATAGAATCAATTCCAATCACGAGAGATTTTAAGGATGTATTCCAGGAGATACTCGGGTTACCACCTAGCTGAGAAATCGAGTTTGTAATTGACCTAGAATCGGGTACGAGACTGATTGCTCGAGCACCATATTGCATGGCCCCTGTAAAGACGCGTGAGTTGAGAGAGCAGATTCAGTAAATCTTGGGTCAGGGTTTCACTTGGCGGAGTACATCGCCTTGGGGTGCGTCTATGTTGTTTGTGAAGAAGAGGGATGGTTCGCTTCACTTGTGTGTGGATTATAGGGAGCTAAATAAGGTTATGATATAGAATAAGTATCCATTACCAAGGATCGATGACCTGTTTGAATAGTTGAG
Source organism: Sambucus nigra (assembly GCA_949130495.1). Lineage (NCBI taxonomy): Eukaryota > Viridiplantae > Streptophyta > Magnoliopsida > Dipsacales > Adoxaceae > Sambucus > Sambucus nigra. The sequence continues at coordinate 532,534,790 of OX422217.1, forward strand.
AGGGGATGCCTACTTCTCAAAGATTGATTTGATATCGGGTTATCACCAGTTACGTATTAAGGGGGAGGATGTTCCTAAGACCTCTTTCCTGTCGCGGTACGGGTCATATGAGTTTAGGGTGATGTCGTTTGGGCTCACTAATGTACAAGCAATGTTCATATATCTCATGAACAGAGTATTCAGGGAGTTATTGGACCATTTCATGATCGTGTTTATAGACGACATTCTGGTTTAATCTCTAACCAAGGAGGAGCATGCAGAGCATCTGCGTAGGGTCTTGCAGACACTTAGGGACTATTAATTATATGCCAAATTCAAAAAGTGTGGATTTTTTCTATGGGAGGTGCAGTTTATCAGACACATCGTATCTAATAAGGATATTTCAGTTGATCCGAGTAAAGTATCGGCAGTGAGGGAGTGGGGAAAGCCCACGACACCGTTGCAAATTTTTAGCTTCTTGGGTTTGGCCAGGTATTATCTCCTCTTCATTAAGGGATTTTGAAGATTGTGGGTGCATTGATGAACCTGACTCGCAAGGGGGTACCGCTTTTGTGGAGCAATCACTATCAGCTGGCCTTCGATGAGTTGAAGGATAAGTTAACTTCAGCACCAGTGCTTGCATTGCCTAAGAGTGGGGTAGAGTATCGGGTTTACATTGATGCATTCTTGTAGGTACTTGGGGCTGTATAGCATTAAGAGGAGAGAGACATAGCATATGCGTCTCGAAAGCTTAAGTCCCATGGGTAGAATTACCCCACCCACGACCTTGAGTTACCAACGGTGGTATTTTTGCTGAGGATATAAAGGCACTATCTGCTAGGGGAGTAGTTTACATTATTCATGTCATTTCAGTATCTCTTCACACGGAAGGATCTGAACATGAGGCAGAGGCGGTGGCTAAATTTTGTGAAGGATTACAAGTTTGATACACAGTATTATTCTGGTAAGGCTAACATGGTAGTAGACGTGTTGAGCTGACAACCTGTTGGAGAGTTAACAGGGGTCTAGAAAGAGAAGTAGAGTGATCTTCGACATGATGATGAGGTTTCCAGAGCGTGTATGGTAGTGCTATCTATCACTCTTGAGATTGTGACGTGGGTAGTGAAATCACACGCGAAGGATCATTTCTGTCAGGACAGGGTGCGATATTTATTAGATGAGGGTGCGTAGTTTTACTCGATCATCTCCAAGGGAGGTCTACATTTTAATGGGGGATTAGTTGTGCCTGAGGATTTGAGGCATGCTGTGATAACTGAGTCCCATGGTTTGAGATTTGCAGAAAATCTCGGTGGGAATAAGATGTACCAGGATATGAGGAGACAGTACTGGTGGGAAGGAATAAAGAGAGACATAGCAGAGTTTGTCTCGAAGTGTGTTACTTATCAACTTGTGAAAGTTGACCATCAGATACCTTTAGGGATGCTATAGCCATTGGATATTCTCGTGTAGTAGTGAAAGATATCTCGATGGACTTTATTACAGGTTTGCCGACATCGCAGAGGGGTCATAATTCCATTTGGGTGATAGTGAATTGGTTGACCAAGGTGGCCCACTTCTTGTCGGTCCGCACCGACTACGAGATGAGTCAGTACGCACAACTGTTCATTACCGAGGTAGTTAAGCTGCATAGGGTGCCAATTAACATTATGTCTGATAGAGACAACATCTTCGTGTCTCACTTCTAGTAGAGCTTGCAAGAGGCCATGGGTATATACTTACGATTGAGTACCACTTATAATCCACAAATAGACGAGAAGACTTAGTGGATTAATCAGATGCTAGAGTACATGGTGAGGATGTGAATTCTGAATTTTGGGGGAAGATGGGAGTGATACCTTCCATTAATAGCGTTTACGTATAATAACCCTTACCAATTCACTATCGACATGGCACCATTTGAGGTATTGTATGGGAGACCTTGTCGTTCGCTCGCTTGCTGGTTAGAGGTGGATGACAATAAGTTATTGGGGCCAGAGATGATACAAGAGATGACTGCCCAGATTGAACTAATTCAGGGACGTATTCAAATCGCTTATGATAGGCAGAAGAGTTATGCTGATGCTGACCGAAGGCATATGGAGTTAGAGGTTGGGGACCAGGTGTTGGTTCGCGTGTATCCCATGAAGGGGATCATCAGATTTGGCAAGAAAGATAATCTAACGTCGAGATATGTGGGGACTTTTTTAATTATTAAGAGAGTGGGATTAGTGGAATATAGATTGGGATTACTAGAGCATCTTCAGTGAATACATGATGTGTTCCATGTAGCATCGCTGAAATAGTATAGGAGGATCGAGAGATATTTCTGGAACGTTCCACTCGAGGAGATTGAATTGCCGCCAGACGTCTCATATGAGGAGAGACCCGTGGCTATTCTAGATCATAGTGAGCATAAACTGTGGTCTAAGGTGGTGCCACTAGTCAGAGTTCAGTGGGGACACCACAGTGTTGATTTTACTTTGTAGCGGGAGGATAACATGCGAGAGCGATATCCAGAGTTATTTACCACAGGTATGACCTAATTTCGAGGACAAAATTCCCTATAAGGGGGGAAGTATGTAATACCCCGTATTTCTGAGTATTTGAATTTAATTAATTCGATAATTAATTAGTTTTGTTTTAAATTATGCGAGATAAGTAATTTATTTATATTGAATGATAATGTGAGATTAATATTATGAATTTAATTTACAATGTGAAAATAGTAAATAACGTATGGAAATTATTATGCGTAATAGAGATTGATATTGGCGTAATTGGAATTATCTCAACCTGGAGTCGCACGTAGACTAATTTGGGATTGAGATGAAATAATTATGTAGAGTGACTCGAATGATGATTTCAAGGTCATGGTTGACTTTGGAAGGGTCTAAATAGTCAAAATAGTATACCCGAGAGTGTTGATTAGGTCCCGAGAAATTTTTAGGCTAAACTGACACCGTATAGCGACGTTTTAGTCATTTGGGAAATGAGGGTTAGGAGACCTACGAATTTCTATCTCCTTTATCAGATGTTAGATAAGAGGAGCTAGGGTTAGAAACTCAAAATATAACGGGAGTCCATTGGAGAACAAAAGGAGAGAATTCTTAGAGGTTTTGAAGAGTTCTTGAGAGGTCGAAGTGTGTTCTTGCACCACAATTAAGCTTGGAGTGAGGATTGGCAGAAAAGATCATCAATCCATCATCCCAACCACAAAATCAGACCCTACTGATCAAAGGCAAGTGGTTTATTGCAATTCAATATGAAGTTATAATACCAATCTGAGTTGGGTTTCAATTATATTGATTAAATGAATGTTCTTGGATGAAAATAATGATTTTTATACATGTTATGGGTAGGGATTTCATCTAAAATGATTCAATATCTGTAGAGGATTAGAAATTATAAGATATGTGAGTATCACCATGGATCAAATATGAGGTTTTGAATGAATATGTGGGAAGAACACAAAAATAGGGTTTTTGATGATTATTGAGTTTGATTCATTCTTGACTGAATTTCTTAAGGATTTAATGTGTTTAGAACGTTAGAAATCATCCTAATGCATGTATAAAAGGTTTGGAAAAGTTGGTTTCAAATTTCGTGAAGAAACAAGTAAGACACACATGTGAAAATGGTGAAAAACGCATGAAAAACCAATGCAGAAGATGACCTTGTGCAAATCGAATCGATTTGGCCCAAGACTGAATCGATTCGGCAAGGAAAATCGATTCGATATTTGGGCGAATCGATTCGACCCTGCCAATTTTGCTATGTTTCCTATTTAAGCCTGAAACTTTGTGTAAATGATTGGGTGACCTTTGGGGCCTCTTGAAATCACTATGAGGGACTTATGGGATTATAGTAGGACCTTGATCAGGGCATGTGGTAGTCTTAGGAAGATAGATAAAAATAGAATAATTCAGGCTTAAATTGCAATTAATTCGCGAGAATGAGAATGTATTTATGGGAAAGCGTGAGTGAGCTTATGGCATGAACCAGTAGGGTAAGGAAGACTTAGTTACTGAAATAGAACAAGGGGCAACTTGGGCCCTTAGAGTAGAGAATAATACTTCATTAAATACGATAGTGAGAATAATCATAAATTAAAGGTATGATGAGTATTTGAGTGATATATACTACGTACAACTGATGATAATTAGGTTGTGTGAATACCTACCGAATATATATAGGTTGTGTGTGTACCTATTATATTATTGATGAAATATGTTAACATACCTACGCTTCCTGCTATCACAGAGGTTCTCGCGCAGTGGGCGATCCCACCTTGCCGATTCTACGGAGGTCTGGATTTGTGCCCCAGAACATAGAACTTAGGGAGGCTCACTATGTGCTATGTATTAGTGTGTACGGCATGTCGTTTGGGTACGTTAGGTATGTGCGTATCCCAAAGGCTTAGAACTATGTTTACCTCCACTGTTTGTTATCTGATTTTTGGTTCGAGGAGATGTACCGAACCATTTGTCCCTATTTATTACGAGAGGTACTTCGATTGATAACAGAGTATGTCCATGTTTCACGGTGGTCCTTTTAAGAAGACGCCGTATATATATACATATATATACACCGATGTGAATATTCTACTTATGTGTGACAGTGGACAATTAGATAGTGGATATCTGAAGACTGAATTAAGTAGTGAACTTAATTAATTAAAAAATGAGAATGTAAGTGAATTGATAATTTTAACTATTATAACGTATGAGAAATGTTAACTAACGAGTGAAGTATTGTATGGGCGGTACAGGAACATAGGTGTGTTCGTATTCAGAAATACTTAAGTCTAGTTAGCTTGGGTAGAAACGTTAGGTGGGCTAAGCACAATAGTTGAGAGGTGAGGAAACTCTAATGAGTGTACGTGAACCTAATATGTGTAATCAATAATTGATTTTAAATTGTGATAAATACATTCTAAACATTTTCAAAATGTTTTGGGTTCTAACCCTTGCTATAAAATCTTTTCAAAACCTTTTAGGTGTCCATCCACAGGGACGCCCGACTTGATGATTCCTTATAGGGACGTAAAGTTGCAACGCTGTGGAGGTTTGCAGAGTTTTGATTAGACGCATCTATCATTTCATTGCTAGCATAGGAGTTTATTTTAGTATTTCAGTTTGGGCATGTTGGCCCCATTTTAGACTTTATTCATATAGTATTTCAATTTCATACTTGTATTCAATTTTTCTTATTAGTTGGATTTATTATTTGGTTTGGGATTGGAGCTGATGGTTTATTCAGTAAGACTTTATTTACTTATATACTGGAGATATTTTGGACTCTAGTATTATGTGAATGTTGTAATTTAGTTTTTCGCACATTATTATTATTTGTCTGTTTAATCCAAGATAAAATTTGGCACCGACTTAATTAACTAATTGGTGATTAGTAATAAATTTGGTTTTCGATAGTGATGCTAAGAACGAACCATTTTTTAAATCCTATTTTAATTTAATAAAGTCCTAATCACTCGGTATTTAATTAGGCGGGATGTCACAAGAACCTTAACATACTTCTTTTGAAGTTCCCGACCCTTAGAGGTCAATGGGCCCTTTACAACATCATGATCCACTACCCACTGCTTCAGAAGATCCAGGTCATTTTCAGCCTGAAGAAGCTTCTCTTGAGGACTTTTAAACTTGAGAGTTTGACCCTAGATCACCTCTAACATCACTTTGTACTCAATCTAATCCAAATAACGAGCTTCCTCAACCTTAGCTGAAGAAGGAATAACTGTCCCTAAGGTTATTCTCATTGAGAAGTCAGACTCCCCTAATCCTTTTGTAAAAGAGTGATTTATATTCAAGAATCATACACCAATAAGAATTCAATCCCAGAAAAGTTTTAGTTTTTCAATGATTTCAATTCCACTGGGACACTAGGCCATGATGGACAAGATTTGTTTCCGTTTACTATTATAATTGCATATCTCATTTTACAATTACAATTGTGTCATTTTACTTATAATGTTGCATATTTTGTGTGCTTATTAATTAATTAATTAGGGCCCCACATTTTATTGACAATACGGATTATTATTGTGACTGACCTTTGACATTTTTTTGAAAAATCTATTTTATTTATTCTTCTTCTAAATTAAATTTAATAAGGTAATGAATTTAAAGGTAAGTTAAATTTTGATCTCTGGGTTTTATTTTAATTTAAAAATAGTTTTATTTTTGAAAAATTAAAATAGTGCAATCGGGTAATTTAATTTGTACAAATAAATTATAAATTACCAAAGATTTAATTCAGGCATTTAGAATTGAATGAATAGTTTTTCAATATATATATTCGAGTTTAAAACATTAAGTGGAAGAGGGGTTTCCACATAAAGCCCTCGGCCTTCATTGGTGTTTGAGAATTGTGATGTGATTATTTCCTCGTGTTAGCGAGTTTGGCCGACTTATAATTGGATTTAATTGGGGTGTCCGATATTCTTTAGATTCTTAAGTGATACTTACATGAATTGAATGTGAGTGAGTTTGGTCCCCCAAACAGGGAAGTTATTCATGGGCGGATTCAGTTTCAAGGAAGAAATTTATGGTATACAATTAAATGAAATTAATGATATCCTCCCCAACGGAGTCATTGTCATTAATTGCAGGACCAAAAGACACCGAATACTTATTATGTTGGACAAAAGTTTCCTGAACTTTCTGGATAGTATAATGAAAGATTAAAAGATGTTTAGTTCAAGGTGGGGTGATTTAAGCCCCCAACGATAAATCTCACCTCATAAAGGAACTAAGATGTTTGACGGGATTAGTTTTCAATTGGCAATAGAGAGATGCCACTTCAAAATTTAATCAAACCGATTCTTGCATAATTAGAATCTATTTTTTTCAATAACAATTCTAAGATTTCAAAACTAAATTTAACTTCTTCTCACTGTTTTAGTATTAAAGTTTTAATTGGAAAAAGTTTCAAGGAATGGAAATGTAATTGTTCTAACTTAAAGGGATAATAAATAGTTTAACTGATGCCAGCTCGTCTTCCCCTTATCAAATGGTTTTAATCATAAAATCATGGTATTTTAAAATGTATGGTAATTCTATTAAATTAAGCATTACATAAAATCATGGTAATTCTATTAAAATATATGGGAATTTTTTAACACATATGTTGGTCAATAACAATCAACTAATAATCATGTTCTTGAAATGATCTTCATCATTGATTGAACATGGGATTCTTTGGATTTTATATGGTAGGGGAACCCATGGCCATTTCGTAATCCGGGAGTGATCATCATCGGTCGCCAAAGGATGGCGTTAGTTGTGCATAAAAGAACTTAAATTCTTTCCCGAAAGGGAAGTAGGAGGGTGAGGCTAAGTCTTATATACAACGATTTAGGTTAAGAAGGTTCATATTCCTCGATAGTAGTGAAATAGAAAAAAAGAAGGCATTATCACTACAAATAGTTAGAACTTTAATAGCAATGGCGTACGATTTTCCTTACTTTATAAGAAAAGTGACATGATAATTGTTTTCTCTTAAAATTAAATGCATAATTTATGGTTCAATCTACAAGAACCTAGCGTGTAGACTCGAGAATCACAAATTAGGTCTACAATTCGTTGTAGAGGTTCCAAGTAATTGGAAAATTACTTAAAAAAGAGATGTACCTAATTATTGACAATTAAAATGTGATAGTAATATAAGCCGTAGTAAATCTTTTTAGACTGTGGTGAAGACATAACATTAATGTAGGTAAATTATTTAATGTACTAGGTTTTACTAAAATGATCTTGGTTTCTAAATTGGTGTTGAACATATATTCGATTGATTTTATAAAATTAGTTTATCAAAATTGAGACAATTTTTATCACCCCGCCTCCCTTACCACTATTAACCTTTCCCATTCTGTCGGGGTTTCTGCTGATTGAAACAAAACTTCTTCCACGGTACTTGGCCTTGTTGGCCCTGACCTCACTTCCGGTCACTGTCAGGTCCTGTCTCAGTCTTGGGTCCACCTGCTTGACCCTCTTTCTCTAGCTCCTTCTTATATTCAGTATGCTTTTTACAAAGCGTAGGCACAACATCCACTATTTGTATGTCAGTAGTGTATGTTGGGTTCGACATTAGAATCTATCGTATAATGTAAATGTGACTCTTCGCAAAAACACTCAATTCCCTTCTTCTATATATTCACTTCCTCTTGAGTAATTGATATTCCCAAATTGTACCTGCCAACTCGGAGTCACCAACCTCGGCCTGGATGACGACCGAGGTAACAAGAGCTCAAGACTGACGACCAACAATCTCGTCCTTCATAAGGTCGGAGATGGACAACGTTACTAATTACCCCTTATGTAGGCAACAACCGAGGTCCACATGTTTTATTTGATCAATGTTGTCAAGTTTTATTTGTTATAGAACTACCGCAAGTGCACGGGCTATTGAAATATAGCGTGTGTAAGTACGGGTCGAACCCATAGAGATTTTGTCAACTTTTATAAAATATCGATTGTCCAACTAGACATATGAGTGTGTCAATGTGATTGAGTGATGGAACAAAATAAATAAATAAATGCGTGACACAAATTATGTAACAATAAAAATAAAGACGGAATAAACGAACAATTACAAGAGATAATATTAAATGTGGAAGAATCTAGGACGTCGGTTCCGTTTGTCAATTTAATTAAATTAACACATCAATTTAATTTCGTACTTCCGAATTTATAACACAAAATATACCGATTCTCGTCGCGTACATTTCGGAGAATAAAACAATACATGCGCTCAAAATATTTTAACGTCTCTTAAATTAGACACCATAAATCCCTATTCCCTCGAAAATATCATGTTTAAATTTTTTAACGTGTATTTAAGCATGAGGTATCAAAACATCTAAGTGCAAGCATAACCCATCAAAAATGACAACTTTAAATTTTTTAAAGCATGAATTTATAATTAATTCGTTGAGGTTTAAAAATACACTCTCGTGTAATTTTAAGCGAATACCGAATTTTTTATTTCAAATTAGAACACGTCGGAATATGTACGAAATTAAATTAACATGCGTGGTTTAATTAGTCATGAGAAACATCACCTAAGTCCTAGTAATTAAACTACTCACACGACATAATTGACACACAAATATTGCAAGCTGAAAAAATAATTTTCATTAATAAATGTCAACTTACAAAATTTCGGGTCCAATACTTGAATTACAATACACAATATGCTCCTCCAAAGTGTGCCTCTAAAATAATCTCTACACAATTTTTTTTTCTCTCTCAAAGTGTTTTTTTTTTTCTCACTCTCTCGTCACTTTTTTTTTGTTGTTGTTCCCTTTGGGTGATGTAGGTAAAGGGTATTTGTAGGAGTTTGGTGTGAGCATGTAGGGGGAGTAGTGGGTAGGTGGGTTTGTGGGAAATTTAAGTGGGAAGGTGGGTTTTTGGGTGTCTTTCGGCAGAAGAAAGAAAAAGGAAAAGGGAAAAGGTTGGGTTGGTTTTGGTAATGGGTTTAGTGGGCAAGTGGGTTATTGGGCAAGTGGCAAGTGGACTTTCGCCAAAAATATAGGGGAGAGGCAGGGGTCGAACCCCTGACCTCGCGCATAACTCTCCTTGCCCCAACCAGCTCACCTAACAGCTCTTTCTAATATAAATATACACCCAATTATATTTAACAACATATTACAACCCAAATCTCATAATTTGCACAATAGCCAAAATCACCATAACTTCTTCATTCGGAGTCCGATTGACTTGACGATTGAACCGATGTGACCCTCATTTCGGTGCCAACAATATTTCAGTAGTGTCCAGGTCTCGGGATTGACTTTGGGCGTTGACCTGGGGCTTTGACTTTGACTTTCTTTTGAATTCAAACTTTGCACGGCCATAACTTCTTCATTTCAACTCCGATTGATACGCCGTTTGAGCCCAGGCGTCCCTTGATTCAAGGCCTTCAATTTCCATGGTTGGTCCGAGTCCGAAATCAGCCATTTGAATTTACAATTTTGCCCCTGAAGGTGCGTAAGTGACCTTTTCATGCTCAATTTGCATCCGGACTTCACCGCTTTCTTTTTAAACCTATTAATACTCAAAAACAAACTTGCACAAGAAATTAGCAATATAAGATGTGAGCTTGAAGTTCCCAAAATTGCATTATTAACCCCATTTATTCTTAAGTTTGTATTTTTCTATAAAATAGCAAAAATAACTCTAAAAGCTCTCTATTAATGATATAACGAGACTAACAAGCCCTAGATTAGGGTATAAATGATACAAAATAATGCACTCATCAAATACCCCCAAACCTAAACTTTGCTAGTCCTCGAGCAAAAATTGAAATCTAACTCACTTTCGTAGGAATCACGGTTGCACTTAGCATGTGCAACAAGCCGTTAAACCTCTAGGTTTCCCTAGTGGACGAGTTTTGTCTCGTGAGGGTTTGCAGTGAATATACCCACAAAATTCAAAAACTTGACTCTATTTACAAGAGACTCTAAAGTAATATAACAAAGTTTGAATGCAAACTTCATAAATATAGCAGAATTTCACTTTTCAATCTCAACTTATCGTGTGTGTGTGCATGGCCAATATAACCGTCCATTTCAAAAGATTTGATCGTTACATTTCTTATCCGAAAGTTTGTTTTGATTTCAAAGTCTCACAGAATGCACTCACAATCGAACGCTCGGAAATGGGTTATTTTCTCTCGGTATATGTGAATAAAAGAGTTAATTTATATGAACAAATTTCACCTTTACATGATCAAGAACGAACTTTTTATAATGGATGAATATGATCTCATGAACATAAAATCGATTACTTTTTGAAAACATTGAATCACACCATAGATCCTATTCATCTTCTCTCCACACTTTAACTAACTTCACTTGAGATCGATTAGGACTTTCTTTGGTTTTATTTTAGGCTTGAATTTTGGCTAGAAAGAATGGCTTTTGGAGTTCAAAATTTCTGAGAATATAGAGGTTTTTCAGTATTTTGACTTTTAGGTACTTTTTCTCACCTCCATTTTTCTTTTCAAAATCACATTTTTTTTTCTTTCTTTTCCTTTTTTTTTCTTTTCACACATCATTCTTGCAACCTCATTTTCTTTTGGCCATTTTCCAACCGTAATTTTACCCTAGTATTCTCAGAAAATGGGCATGGATTATTTTTATGGGGTTTAAACTCCTAGTTGGAGTTGGGTAGGATAGTGGGCTTTCAACAAAAGACTTATCTTCTTTTTGGCTCAAATGGGCTTGCAATGTAATAATGTAAAAAATGTTGGAGTTTGAGCTTAATTTTGGGCTTTCAAACGAGGGCCTAATCTCATTTCTCAAGTTTCATTAAGTTGATTTGTGTCTCAAGATGACTTACTAAGACTTCTAGTGCGTAAGATTCTGATTTTGACCTTTTGTTTTCAGTAATCGAACAAAACAATGAATTTGAGATCATCAACGAATTTATCACTGAAGTAATGTTTGAGTTATTTTAACTCGGATTGATTTAAATCTCTCGAAAACGACGAATGGCACAATATCTCACTCGGCTAAAATCTCCACATGTATTCTTTAAGCATATTAAATTTCGCCTCAATATCCATTTTCGATCATATTATATGGCTAAGTGTAATATGTTATAAGTTGAGAGATTTGTGAATTAATTCTATGTTAAGAAATTGTTTCAAAACTCACCTATATTGAAAATATTTTTGGATTTTTAAAATTTTTTTGATGTTTTTTTTGCGGAGAAAAATGATCTCAATACCCCCAAACCTAATTTCTACATTGTCCTCAATGTACAAGACAAAAATTGAAAAGGCGAGAAAGATATGAAAGATATTACCATAATGAGGGACTTTCTCCAACACATGTTTCCTGGAAGAAAAATAATTACAAAAAGAAAAAAAAACTATAATACAAAAATACGACCCAAGTTATGTTTACTCGTGGTATACCGGGTCTTGGAGAAGAATGTTCTCCACTTCCCGATCTCGCAATTCTAGATATGGCTTCAACCTTTGACCATTAACTTTGAAAATTTCACCATTTTTAGGATTCTCTATCTCAACCGCCCCATGTGGGTAGACTGTCCTAACAATAAAGGGACCGGACCATCTAGACCTTAACTTACCAGGAAAGAGATGCAATCTAGAATTGTACAAGAGAACTTTTTGTCCAGGCTCAAATGACTTCCGTAGGATGGACTTGTCATGGAACATTTTCATTTTTTCTTTATACAATTTTGCGTTTTCGTACGCATCATTCCGAATCTCCTCTAACTCATTGAGTTGGAGTTTTCGGACCTCTCCTGCAGCAGGTAAATCGAAATTAAAGGTCTTAATGACCCAATAGGCCTTGTATTCTAACTCTACCGGAAGGTGGCAGGCTTTTCCGTAGACAAGCCTATACGGGGACATAAAAAGTGGGGTTTTATACGCAGTGCGATAAGCCCACAGTGCATCTAATAACCGTAAGGACCAGTCCTTTCGATTTGGATTCACTGTTTTCTCGATGATTAGCTTGATTTGCCTATTAGACACTTCAACTTGTCCACTGGTTTGAGGATGATAAGAGCATCCTACTTTATGCGTGACTGAATACTTTTTCATGAGACTCTCAAATGTTCGATTGCAGAAATGGGTTCCTTGATCGCTAATGATGGCTCGAGGTGTACCGAATCGGGAAAAAATATTTTTTAAAATAAATTTGACTACCACATGGCGATCATTTGTACGACTCGGTATAGCTTTGACCCACTTAGACACATAATTAACTGCCAAAAGGATGTAAAGATTACCGCAGGATTTCAGGAATGGACCCATGAAATCAATGCCCCAACAGTCAAAAACCTCAATAATCAATATGGGACTTAAAGGCATCATATTCCTACGAGTGATCTTTCCTAACCATTGGCATCGGTCACAACTGCTACTATAGTCATTGGAGTCATGAAAAATGGTGGGCCAATAGAATCCACACTGCAAAATTTTCGCAGCGGTTTTCTTAGTACTGAAATGACCTCCACAAGCTTGGTCATGGAAAAAAGAGATTACGCTCTGAATCTCGTGATCGGGGACACACTTTCGAATGATTTGATCGGGACAATACTTGAAAAGATATGGGTCATCCCAAAAGAAATGCTTGGCTTCCTTTAAAAATTTAGAACGATCTTGCTTAGACCAATGCAGTGGCATTTCACCCGTCACAAGATAGTTCACAATATCGGCGAACCACGGAAGTTGGTTGATAAGGAATAGTTGCTCATCAGGGAAAGACTCATTAAGTGGCAACAAGTCATTGGAAGATTCAACGGTCAACCTAGATAGGTGATCTGCCACTACATTCTCACAACCCTTTTTATCTCGAATTTCAAGGTCGAACTCTTGAAGTAATAGGATCCACCTAATGAGCCGGGCCTTAGCATCCTTTTTAGATAAAAGGTGTCGCAAGGCCGCGTGATCGGTGAAAATGATGACTTTGGATCCTATCAAGTAAGACCTAAACTTTTCTAGTGCGAATACGACAGCCAAGAACTCTTTCTCAGTGGTGGAATAATTCAATTGAGCATCGTTAAGAGTCCTGCTAGCATAGTATATAACATGAGGAAGTTTCTCATCTCGCTGACCCAGAACCGCACCTAGTGAATAGTCGGAAGCGTCACACATGATTTCGAAAGGTTGACCCCAGTCGGGGGGTTGCATAATAGGTGCTGAGGTCAATTCCTTCTTTAGCCTCTCAAAGGCTTGAAGGCAATCATCGGTGAACTCAAAGGGTGTGTCTTTGGATAGAAGATTGCATAAAGGACGAGAGATTTTACTAAAATCCTTAATGAATCTCCGATAAAAATCGGCGTGTCCTAAGAATGATCGAATTTCACGCACAGTTTTTGGGGGTGGGAGATTAGAAATTAGATCAATTTTAGCCTTATCAACCTCGATACCCTTTTCAGAGATGATATGACCTAATACTATGCCTTGTTTAACCATGAAGTGACACTTCTCCCAATTAAGTACAAGGTTCTTTTCCTTACACCTCTTCAGAACGAGGGTAAGGTGGTGAAGGCACTCATCAAAATTAGACCCAAACATAGAGAAATTATCCATAAAAACCTCAAGAAACCTTTCGACCATGTCCGAAAAGATACTCATCATGCACCGCTGAAAGGTAGCAGGTGCGTTACATAGCCCGAAGGGCATGCGTCAATAAGCAAAAGTACCAAATGGACAAGTGAATGTGGTTTTCTCTTGATCCTCGGGAATAATTGGAATTTGATTATAACCGGAATAACCGTCGAGAAAACAGTAATAGGGGTGACCGGCTAATCTCTCAAGCATTTGGTCTATGAACGGAAGGGGAAAGTGATCCTTCCGTGAGACAGTGTTTAACTTCCTATAGTCTATACAGACACGCCAACCGGTTTGCATCCTAGTGGGGACTAACTCATTATTATCATTTCTCACCAGTGTAACACCAGATTTCTTTGGAACAACCTGAATGGGGCTGACCCATTGGCTATCAGAGATGGGGTAAATAATACCCGCATCTAACAACTTGAGCACCTCGGATCGAACGACTTCTTTAAGTATGGGGTTAAGTCTACGTTGTGCTTCACGAGAATTTTTAGCATTTTCTTCTAAGTGTATTCTGTGCATGCACACTGACGGACTTATCCCTTTGATGTCGGCTATGGTCCAACCGAGGGCTTCTTTGTGTTCACTGAGAACACGCAACAACTTACCTTTCTATTTTTCATCTAGGTCAGATGCTATGATAACAGGCAAGGTATCAGAAGGTCCTAAGAACCTATACTCGAGTGATTCTGGTAATGGCTTTAATTCAAGCTCGGGGGCTTTTTCAATCGAGGGTGGAATAGGTGACATGGAAAGTGAGTGGGGCTCAGGTTTAGACTTCCAATTTCCCACTTCCATGATAGGGGCAGAGTCGAGGAGGGCATTGACTTCTTCGATGGACTGCTAGACATCAAATTCGGAACCAAAAAAGGCAATACAAGATGCTAAAGGGTCGTCATTATAAGTTTGCTCGAAAGTCTCTCGGATGATACTATCAATCATGTCGACATCCACGGGTTCGTCGTCATCGGGTGGTTGTTTGGCCAAATTGAACACATTAAGGTCCATAGTCATGTTTCCAAATGATAGGTTCAATTGGCCGCTACGACACCGAATGACGGCATCAGATGAGGTGAGGAAAGGACGACCCAAAATAACAGGGATTTATGCAATAGGATTTTGCACTTGTTGGGTGTCCAAGACAACAAAGTCGATAGGAAATATAAAGTCACCCACTTTAACTAGGACGTCCTCAACAACGCCTCTCAGAATTTTCATAGAACGGTCGGCTAAGGACAAGGTAATCCTAGTCGGTTTCAAATCCCCCAAACCTAGTTTCTCGTACACGGTGTACGGCAGAAGGTTCACGCTTGCTCCTAAATCTAGAATGGCTTTCTCAATGAGGTGCTCCCCTATCTTGATAGAGATCGTCGGAGTACCGGGATCCTTATACTTGATGGGAGTTCGATAATAAATGATCGAGCTTGCTTGCTCGACGAGAAAAGCTTTCTTGGGTACGTTGGTGCTTCTCTTGAAGGTACAAAGATCCTTAAAAAATTTAGCGTAGGATGGAACTTGTTGTATGGCATCAAGCAACGGGATATTAATTTGTACGTGCTTAAATACTTCTAACATTTTATCCACTTGCGCCTTTTTCTTTTGTGGCACTAAACGTTGTGGAAATGGAGCTTTCGGGACGTAGGTCTCAATAGACGGTTCAGAAGATGAGGGCGAGGAAGAAGGCGGATCCAAAGGTGGGTCCTTCTTTTCCTTACCTTTCTCGGATTCACTCATGGTGGGTCGTGAGACATTATTCTCAACTTCTTTACCTGACCTAAGCATGCTTATAGCCTTAGCATGCTCTTGGGTAGTGGACATGCTAGTGTTGTCTTGGACAACATACTGACCCCTAGGCATGTTACCCTTAGGATTAGGCTTGGGTTGGCTTGGGAACATTCCTTTATTTCTCTCGCTCAAAGCATTGGCTAGTTGACTCACTTGTACCTCTAATTTGGCAATCGATTGGGTGTTGGCATGCAAGTTTTGTTGTGTGGATTGAAGGACATTTTGCGTGGTCTGTTGGAGTTGCAGGGTACTTTGGGCAAGTAAATTCATCGTTTCTTCTAAGGATTGAATCTTTTGGGGTGAAGGGAACGATGGTGCGGGGGTGCTTTTTTGGAAACCCGGGGGTGGGTTACTTAAAGATTGACCTCCACTACCCTGGTATTGACCTTTAGACCATAAAAAGTTGGGATGATCCTTCCAACCTGGATTGTACGAGTTGGAAAATGGGTCGTACTTGGGTTTGTTTTGATAGAGGGAGTTTGCTTGCTCGGTGAGAGCTTTATGGGCCGGAAGGGCGGGGCAACTTTCGACGAGGTGGTCGAAACTATCGCAAAGTAAACACATAGGTGACCCTACATGTTGCACGGCGGCATGTGTGGCTCGGTTACCCTCTTTACTCGTTTCCAAGGCTTCTAAACGACGGGCCAAGGTGGCCACTTTGGCATCTAGTTCAAAACCTTGTTCTTCTGGTTGAGCATTACCCTCATTAATTGTGGTGGTCTTCAAATCCCGATGGGGTGCCCATCGTTGGGACTTTTGAGCAACGGATTCTAAAAACGACCATGAATCGGCCTCACTCTTTTCTGTAAAATCTCCACTACACATAAGTTCAAGCATAGATCGAGTAGTGTAATCAAAACCCTCATATAAAATCTGAATTTGACGACCTAATTCGATTCCGTGATGAGGACATTGCAGGAGCAAGTCCTTGAATCTTTCCAGGTACATCCATAAAGTCTCTCCCTCTTTTTAATTGAAAGTATTGATGGCATGACGTATTGCCGCCGTCTTTTGGTTAGGGAAAAACTTTTGCAAAAATTCAACACTCAAATGATTCCATGTAGTGATGGAATTTGGTTTAAGTGAGAGTAGCCAACTCTTAACTTTGTCCTTCAAAGAAAATGGAAATAGTTTTAGTTTAACAATCTCATCGGTGAGTTGTTGTAACCTAACCGTTCCACAAATTTCTTCAAACTCACGCACATGGAGGTACGGGTCCTCCTTTTCTGTGCCTCGAAAGATGGGAAGTAAATGAATTATTCCCGACTTGAACTCGAAATTGTTTGCATTGTGTGGGGGAAGAAGTATGCATGATGGTTGACTTGCCCTATTAGGATACAGGTAATCCTTTAGGGCACGAGTTGCTAGCTCATCTCCCATTTCGGTGAAAATCGAGGTGCTACCTATAATAGTATCGGGAATACTAGACTCCACTCTAGCTAAACGACCCGTAGAATCTCGACACCAACCTAGCATACACCGTACTCACTCGATTTTTTATTTTTATTTTTAATATATTATTTTTTATACATATATATATATATAAAGCAAATAATTTGACACAGGACCACAAAATTCCTAAGCTAACACAAAGCAATTTGAGTTTATCTGAATTAGGTGAGGGGAAGTTCAATTTTTAAGATCTAGTTTCCCGAGATTATTCGACGACAATGGGTCTCCGAAATAATCTCCCTAATTAAAGAGCTCCTAATTCTTGACGAGGGAGAATTTAAAAGACGACCAACTCCGGACTATCGCCTCAATTACCAAATATTTCCTCCAGGTAGGTGGTCGGTACGAAGATTCATTAAAAATCACCAATCCTAGTCAAGGTCAAAATGGCATCGATTTGAAAATTTCGTGTTTGGATTAGCTTTTAATCCTAGCCTTGAAAAGAATATGCCTATGAGCTATGTGACACCCTATGGCCAATGTCTAATATTTTTTAAATTAAAATTATGGCTTGGGTTATGCAGATGCTCGGGTAACTTAATGGTTTTTGGGCCAAGGAGGGGTGATTAAATCCCCACCTTATCTTAAAATTGGGTTTTGCCCTTAAGTCAACTTATGCACGTGCTTATTGAAATATGCGAAAATAGTTTCATGTAGGAGCACACAAGACTTACCTCCGGCGTGGACTTTTTACGGTCACTTGTTTACGCCGGGCCGAAGTTTTATTTGACGTCGATCGGAGGGAAACGTCGCCTCCATTTCAGTCGTCTCCGAGAGTACCTTGTGCGCGTGGCAAGATTGCACAAGTAACGTTAGCGCTTTTCCCACGGTTGCTTTCTTTTTCGAATTTTTCTCTTTTCGCCCCTTTTTTTTTTCTACTCTTGTTTTTTTTTTTCTGAAAAAGAACACACACAAAAAAAAAATATACCAAGCGTAAAGTTTAAAAATTATTAAATACAAAAATACTTACGCATGCATTTACAAGGAATTTGTACACTAAAAAAAAAAAGAACAAATAATAACCAAAAACACACTATAAGAATGGGAGGAAAAGAAAAAAAAATTATATACTGAAAAAAAAAATATAAATTATGCTACTGAAATGAATAAAAAAAAATTCTAATTTTTATTATTATTATTATTATTATTATTTTTTGATTTTTTTTGATTTTTTTTTTCAAATTACAGAAACACGAAAATCTGGAAATTTCCCGGAAAAAAAAAATTATTATTTTCGAAATTTCCAAAATTCTATGTACTTTTGTGACAAACTAGTGTAAAAAACAACTAGTTTCTCATAAAACACTTAAAGCTTTTTTTTTTTTAAACAAATTACAGCAGTTTTGAAAAAAATTCCACGAAAAAGAAAAAAATAAAATAATAATAATTACGAATTGTTACAAATATTTAGGTAATTTATGACAAAATTAGTGTCAAAAACACTATTTAATCACAAAAGACTTAACTTTTTTTTTTTTTTTTTCTATATTCTGAAAATAAATAAGAAAAATTGCTGCTGGAATTTTGAACTTGTCAGATATTTCATTTTTTAAAAAAAATAAAACTAGTCTGAAAATCAATATTCTTAAAATTGACCGAAATCCCGGACAACGGTGCCAAAAACTTGTTGTCAAGTTTTATTTGTTATAAAACTACCGCAAGTGCACGGGCTATTGAAATATAGCGTGTGTAAGTACGGGTCGAACCCACAGAGATTTTGTCAACTTTTATAAAATATCGATTGTCCAACTAGACATATGAGTGTGTTAATGTGATTGAGTGATGGAACAAAATAAATAAATAAATGCGTGACACAAATTATGTAACAATAAAAATAAAGACGGATTAAACGAACAATTACAAGAGATAATATTAAATGTGGAAGAATCTAGGACGTCGGTTCCGTTTGTCAATTTTAATTAAATTAACACATCAATTTAATTTCGTACTTCCGAATTTATAACACAAAATATACCGACTCTCGTCGCGTACATTTCGGAGAATAAAACAATACATGCGCTCAAAATATTTTAACGTCTCTTAAATTAGACACCATAAATCCCTATTCCCTCGAAAATATCATGTTTAAATTTTTTAACGTGTATTTAAGCATGAGGTATCAAAACATCTAAGTGCAAGCATAACCCATCAAAAATGACAACTTTAAATTTTTTAAAGCATGAATTTATAATTAATTCGTTGAGGTTTAAAAATACACTCTCGTGTAATTTTAAGCGAATACCGAATTTTTTATTTCAAATTAGAACACGTCGGAATATGTACGAAATTAAATTAACATGCGTGGTTTAATTAGTCATGAGAAACATCACCTAAGTCCTAGTAATTAAACTACTCACACGACATAATTGACACACAAATATTGCAAGCTGAAAAAATAATTTTCATTAATAAATGTCAACTTACAAAATTTCGGGTCCAATACTTGAATTACAATACACAATATGCTCCTCCAAAGTGTGCCTCTAAAATAATCTCTACACAATTTTTTTTCTCTCTCAAAGTGTGTTTTTTTTTTCTCACTCTCTCGTCACTTTTTTTGTTGTTGTTCCCTTTGGGTGATGTAGGTAAAGGGTATTTGTAGGAGTTTGGTGTGAGCATGTAGGGGGAGTAGTGGGTAGGTGGGTTTGTGGGAAATTTAAGTGGGAAGGTGGGTTTTTGGGTGTCTTTCGGCAGAAGAAAGAAAAAGGAAAGGGGAAAAGGTTGGGTTGGTTTTGGTAATGGGTTTAGTGGGCAAGTGGGTCATTGGGCAAGTGGCAAGTGGATTTTCGCCAAAAATATAGGGGAGAGGCAGGGGTCGAACCCCTGACCTCGCGCATAACTCTCCTTGTACCAACCAGCTCACCTAACAGCTCTTTCTAATATAAATATACACCCAATTATATTTAACAACATATTACAACCCAAATCTCATAATTTGCACAATAGCCCAAATCACCATAACTTCTTCATTCGGAGTCCGATTGACTTGCCGATTGAACCGACGTGACCCTCATTTCGGTGCCAACAATATTTCAGTAGTGTCCAGGTCTCGGGATTGACTTTGGGCGTTGACCCGAGGCTTTGACTTTGACTTTCTTTTGAATTCAAACTTTGCACGGCCATAACTTCTTCATTTCAACTCCGATTGATACGCCATTTGAGCCCAGGCGTCCCTTGATTCAAGGCCTTCAATTTCTGGTCCGAGTCCGAAATCAGCCATTTGAATTTATAATTTTGCCCCTGAAGGTGCGTAAGTGACCTTTTCATGCTCAATTTGCGTCCGGACTTCACCGCTTTCTTTTTAAACCTGTTAATACTCAAAAACAAACTTGCACAAGAAATTAGCAATATAAGATGTGAGCTTGAAGTTCCCAAAATTGCATTATTAACCCCATTTATTCTTAAATTTGTATTTTTCTATAAAATAGCAAAAATAACTCTAAAAGCTCTCTATTAATGATATAACGAGACTAACAAGTCCTAGATTTGGGTATAAATGATACAGAATAATGCATTCATCAATCAACTACCCATAAGGTCGGCCATGGCCGACGTTGCAAGCACCACTCTAGGGCCCACAAAGTCTCTTAGGCTCAATGAAAAATCCTATCATCATCGGCCTTGGCTGACGTTACACTTCTTATCCAACCTCGACCGTCATCCACCCAGGCCGAGGTATTCAGAGAACATTAATCTCAGGTCGTGTAAAGGTCATATTCATCTAACCTCGTACTCATCCAGGCCGAGGTTGGTACCAGTCAAGGAGAAGGCCGAGAGTTTATAAGTGTGGCTTAGAACACATGGATAAATCCGTTATAACTAAATCATTCCGTCCACGTGAGGGAATATTGAAGTCATCATTATTTAGTTGAAGATCAGCCAGGTGTCATCCTTTCACTGGCTGGATATCCATGCATATGCTCATTGCATGCTGGGGGGGGTACATTACACCCCCCAAGCACTATATATAGAGGTCATCCTCTACCTTGTAAAAGGATCCAAAATTACAACCCTAACTAGAACTCTGTCAATTTATAAAGAAGAGAGAGAAAGCTTGAGAGATTGCATCCATGGCCGTTAGTGCCTCATTCCAGTGATATTACACACTCACTTGCACAGTGGATTTAGGCCTAATTGGCTGAACCACTTATATATTGGTGTTCATCATCATCTTCTCCTCATCTCAATCTCTTATATTTAGTATACTCTTGTGCTGCCATTGTTATCACTAGTTCGAGCTTACAAACACCTTGACTCGTGGTGCTATATCCAGCATCATCATTTTGGCACCATCTGTGGGAATTAGAAGGTGTATCTTCCTCTTTTTCTACTTGACCTCACCGGAGACTCTGGTGGTGAACCATGTCTCACCCTTTGCGTGGAGCTGTTTCACTATTGAAAGAGGTCCTTTAAGGTATTAAGCTCATCTTCTTCAAAAGCTCTTTAGTTTTAACATATGGCACCAGAGTTACCACCACCTCCTCCACCGTCCTGCGTTGGAGGACCTTGTTCCTACCAGGTACCACCCCAATCCAAAATAGTTGAGGTGGCGACGACCTTGAAGTCCTTGGTTACAACACAACAAGCAATGAAGGAGAAATTTACACAGCTCAGTCAAAATATGATGAGGCCACCTGGGGTCTCACCGGAGATGATTACTCCGGCAGCTGTTTAACCCCATCCTGAAGCCCGGGGACCACCCCAGGAAACACGAAAAGACCAACCTACCCCTCAGCGGAGGAGGAACATTACTGACCTTAGGCGTTTACGTCTGGGGAGGCAAAAAAACCCTTTCCCTGAGGATATGTATGACGATATGGACGCAGAGGAAGCTCCAGAAGACTGCTGGGAGTCGTATGAGGTTTCGAATAACACGGTACGTCCTATCCAGCAGAGCAGGGGTTGTGGAGGTAAAAGAGATGGGGGTTTCTAATAAAGAGGGTCAGCTTTTGACTGCTTAAGCAAAGGGTCAGCCTTTCAAAGGCTTAGCCCAGTTAATGACCTGAGGCAGAGGCTATCCAGGTCTAGAAGTGTAGCATGCTCACAAAAGGAAAAGGGGGAGCATCGGCCTCATCAGGACCGAACCCAATATGGCCGATACAGGGATCAAGAGGAGGTTAACAACCGACGTTGTGCAGCGGCTGGGGAACCCTCAGTTCACCCCTTGGAGGTGGATGGGGACAACCTCGGCCAAACCGATGTTGTAAAGATATGAAACGATTCCATTCAACATCTTGAAGAGAAGATAAGGGCCCTCATCAAAAGCCGAGACCCACTGTAAAGAGGTTTCTCGGAGGGTTTCCCATTCGTGTAAAGGATAGTTGTAGACATCCCATTATGTTACCCCCTAACTCTCCTTAGGTCCCTAGTACCTCCCTCCATCACTACAAACCTAGGTCATGTCCCGAGTACTGACCTAGATGACATCAGGCACTCCCCGACTCAGTTTGACCCAAAAGTCAAACTCTTCATCTCTATCAAGACTGAATGAATCTTTGATGGGCACTGAATACCCTTTCCAACGAACCACCCCATGCGCGATTCTGACTTACCATGCGGACGAACTATCCGTTTGCGTCCAAAACTTGACCAAGAGGCCACCGGGCGCTCCCGGGTGCTCCCGGGCTCTGTTTGACCTATGTACACTCTTCAGCTCAATCGAGGCTGAATAAATATTCAAAGGGCACTAAATACCCTTTCCAATGGTCCATCCCGTGCACGATTCTGACTTACCATGCGGACGAACGACCCGTTCGACTCCGAGAGGTCACCGAATACTTCTCGGGCCCAGTTGACCAAAGCCAACTCCCCAAACTGGGTCAAACTCTTTTTAATTCTAATCACATCTCCTAACCTTTCCATCGGTTCGTCCCGTGAGCGATTTGGACTTACCATTCGGACGAACGATCCATTTGCGTCCGAACGATTCCCCGTCCAATGGACCGACAAACGTTTATGAGCCATATTTGACCCAAAGTCCACTCCCGAACCCGGGAGCAGTCCAAAGGAATTTCTAAGGTATCTGAATTACCTTTCCAACGGTATGCCCCGTGTGCAATTCTGACCAACGGTTTTCCCTCGGTGGCTAATTTTCCAAAAAAGCCTTAAGCGCACTACTAAATGGCAGGTTCCAGACCCTGCCTATCGGCAGGTGCCGATAGGCAGGAACAGGTCTATGCCGATCAGCACCTACCTGGGCCTATAAAAATAGGCCTTCACCTCATTTGCAAAAAGGGCCCAAATCTGATAGAAATCTCTCTCAAACGCATCCCAGAAACCTCTTCCAAAGGCAGCTTGATTTCAACTTCCAAATCCCTTTTTTTCTTCCACTTTTCATCACCCTTTTCATCAAACTTGATGAATTAGCCACTCTCCATCATCATCCAAGTGCAAGGGATGCTCTCCAACATTCAAGATGAATCTCAAGATCTTTAAGAAGGTCCAACTTTCTCAAACTCTCTCTTAAACTCTCTTAAATTCCCAATAACTTGTTTTCTTACTTAGTGCTTTTATTATCTCATCTCACACATCCTAATATACTTTTTTATTTAGTATTATTGCACATATCTTATTTTCATATAAATAAAACCCAAAAAACAAGAAAAAGAGGGTTTGTTCATAAATTCTAAATAGGGATTCTCATACTTTTCTCACACTTTCCTCACAACTAAAACACTTTTTCTACACACACACACACTTACAAATAAGAGATCCCCCATTTGGATTTATGGGATAAATCCCACCCCTCGTTTTGTATGAGAACTACATGGACTTTGATGCCTTTATAGGCTACGTAGTCATCTCGGGGTAAAACCCGAGGCTCGAGTCCTCTTTCTGACCTTTTCTTTTACTTCCTCTTTTCTCTAAATCTAATCTTTTTATTGTAATGCCCCGTATTTATGAATATTCCCATTTAATTAAATTGGAGAATTAAATGAGAAAATACAGCTTAAATTTAAATTACGTAAGAGGAGTAATTTAGTAAGATTTATTAAAAATTTTGACTATGGAATATTAATCGAGAGATAGATACCGATTTATATTGCCTCATTATATTTACTTAGTGCGAGTAGTAAATAGTTACTTAACACGTGTAGAAATTTTTGGGGTGAGAACGAGTTATATTTTTAAATGACTCAAATGATAATTTAGAGGTCATAGATGAGTTCGGAAGGGTCAAATTAGCCAAAATAGTATACCCGGGGGTACTAGTTTAGTTTCGGGGTAATTTTGGACTAAACCGAGACTGTTCGGGGGCGTTTTGGTCTTTTAAAATAAGAGGGTATGAAGACCTACAAATTTGAGAGCCTTTTATCAGCCGTATGAAAGAGGGTTTAGGGTTAGAAAACCCATGTAAACACCAATACCATTAGAGAGAAGGAGAAAACCAATTCCAAAGCTTAAGAAGGGATTCTTGAAGAATTGGACTTGAATCTTGCACCCAAATCATCCATGGAAGAAGGATGGAGGGAGAAGAACATCAACCCATCATCAACTCCACGAAATAATATTTCCCTCTGTCAAGGCAAGTGTTTATTACAAATCAAATTCAAGTTATAATACCCATGTGTAGGAAGTTTTAAGAATTGGTTGATTCTATTGAAAAACTTTGAACTAAATGTATGAATTGATCATATGTTTGGGTGGGATTGCATGTAGAATGAATCCCTAAGTAAAGATGAAATAAAATTTGAATATATTTGATGATTAAAATATAATATTTATGAGTTCTTGGTTAAAGAACATGAATCTTGAATGACTTAGGGTTTAATTGATGAACACAAGATGTCAATCTGCCAGAATTTTTGACACAACTTTAAATGTATGCCATTTGAGTTGTACTTCGAATTAGAGTGTCAACCATACATGCCTGAAAATATATTTCTCTTATCTATCTAATAAACTTATAATCAGGTCAATCGGAGTTCTGTAGAGGGAGTAATCGGCATTTTACTATAGGGTGTTTGATCTGTCAACATAGTAATCTGCCAGAATTTTGACGTGACTTTAAACGTGTGCGATTTGAATTTTACTTCGAATTAGAGTATGAACCATACATTAATGGAAAGTTATTTCTCTTAGCTATCCAATGAACTTGGAATCAGGTCAATAGGATTTCTGTATAGGGAGAAATCGAAATTTTACTAGAGGGTGTTTAATCTGCCAGAAAAAATTATGATTCGTTTTGGCTGCGAGAAAATGTGAGATCTTTCTTTTTAAGACTCAAATGCCTAAAATTTTATCGGGGAAGTGTTTGGGACCTTGATGAAATATATTTCTATAATAATGATATGGAATTAGGTCTATGATTGAGTGTTGGACTTTAATTTTGTGAGAGAATTAAAGTGGAGATTCATAGGCTTGATTGTAACGTATTCTAATTCGAGATGATAAGAATATGATTTCGAAAAAGTGTGAGCGAGCTTAAATTTATTGAGTCAGTAGGTTAACAAGGGTAACTACTGAATTGATATAACAAGGGGTAACTAGGACCCTTAGAGTTGTGTGAATACTCGAATTAATATGAAAGTGAAATAAATTTGTAAAGCAAACAATTATTGTTAATATAAGAGAATACTATATTACGTACAAGTATGATTGATAGGTCGGGTGTGTACCTACTAAATTGTATGAACTATTAGGTTGAGAGATGTATACCTAAATTAACTACGTTAGGGTCTATGAAGTATTCCAAACTAACGTAGGGTTATTATATGTTAGGGTCGATGCAGTATTTCGAACTAACATTGGGTTATTATATGTTTGGGGTCGATGTAAAATGCCGAACCAAACCTTCTAACTGGTGGCGTGATGAAATAGTCCAAGCCAGAATATGTGTATATATATAAATAATTGGGGTCGATGTATCATTCTGAACCAATTCTGTACTTGGGGTCGATGAATCATTCCGAACCAAGAGTCCTTTATGTATGTCAAAAGGACATAGTAGTAAAACTGATATTTAGTATATATTGCGTGTGAAATATATACTTAATGATATTCTACTTCTGTGTGTTAGTAGATTGATATATATTATGTATTTAAAGATACATACCAAACTGGTAAGTTAAGTAGTGAAACTTAATTATGAAACGTAACGTTAGATAGAGAATATCTATTTAGTAATTTAAGTAGTGAAACTTAATTACAAAAGTGGGAAGATAGAAATTGTGATAATTGTAGAAATTTAGTAGTGAAACTAAATGAGAAGTTTTGAAACATAACATAGGTGAAATGTACTTGAATATTAATTAACCTTCGCGAGATGTTAATGAAATGGATGTACCGTGTGGGCGATATAAGAACCTAAGCGTAGATAATTTCAGATGATTACTTAGTCCTATCTTGGGAGATATGGCTAGGTAGGCTAAGTGTAGAACGTTACGTGTGCACAAAAGATGAGGGGTGAGTAAACTCAAGAGAGTGTACGAGAACCTAACATGTGTAATCAATAACCGCATTTTATATTGTGATAAACGCTTGTTAAATATTTTCAAAATGTTTTGAGTACTAACTCTTGCTATAAAATATTTTCAAAACCTTTTAGGTGTACAGCCACAGGGACGCCATGTATGCTAATTTCATTCCAGGGACTCGAAGCTGTAGCACAGTGGATACTTACAGGATTTTGACTAGACGATATCTATCATTCAGATCTAGTACAGGATCTCACACTATTCTATGTATGGGATTGTAGTCCGGTATCAGTTTGAGATGTCAGTTTCAGACTAGTAGTTATTATATTGTTGTTTGGGATCTTTTAACCGATGATTTATTCGGTAATACTTTTGTTCTGTTGTATTTATACTTTGTTGATTGAGTTACAGTACATGGTTATTTTTATTCTTTGTTCAGCATGGTTGATTTATCTATTTTAAGAAAGATAAAATTGGCACCGGCCTAATTTTCACTTAGAGGATAAGTAATTAAAAAGTTTTCTACACTGATGCTAAAAATGAACCATTTGAGAAATCTGTTTTAATTTAATAAAGGCCTGATCACCCGATGTTTAATTAGGCGGGGTGTCACACTTATATTCTATATACTTGCCCTTAGTGACGTATTACTCCATATGCGTTATCGTTCCATTATAACGATCAATGTAGGGGTAATCGCGTAAATCTTATTTTTCTAATATTATTCTTATATCTTCCTACGGATGACTCGCTTTATCTTTTCCATGATACAAGTCGAGGATTTCTACCTCCACTTTATATATATATACACATGCACACATATCACGGGGGGAAACATAAAGGAAAATAGCAAATATTCATGAGAGACCGAAAGGGCGAAATGGGTGACTAACACATTCCCATTTCGTAACTAAGCCTCCGAATCCTTCTCGAATCATTTTGGTTTCGCACGCACCAGTATGTCTTTGGATGCCATCCTTCGGGGTGGCTTCCCCTTTTTCTTTTGTCTGTTTTGAGTAAAATAAACTGGCGACTCTGAATCTCTCTACATTTTTGCACCACATCTCAAACGACACCGACTGAAGCGCTCCCGAGAGGGACGTACGGGACCCGAAGGATCCTTCCTCCACGTGCCCGCCCGCATGGCGAGGATCGGGGATGGCCACAGTGGCGACTCCGCTGGGGATATGTGTTTTTGTTTGTGGGCTTGACTCTATTTACATGGATGCTATATTTGTTTTATTCCCCCCATATCTGCATATTCCCCTTTCTCATATGTATCCCATGCTTATGCTTATGTTCACACACTTGTAGAAATTTCTCCATGAACACTTCACACCACGTGCACCTAGGATCACGTGTATATCCCCATGTTGCACGCATCACCCATCCATACTTGGTGTACCTTTTGGGGTACTTATACTTTGCTCCCTGTTTGGCATAATCAAGAAAGGCATTCTCTTTATAAGATACTAATAAAAGAATCATGCATGATTCACACGACATCACCAAAGAGCATTGATATTGACCAAATTTTACCCAGTAACTGGAGGGTCACTTCGTGATGGGCGCTGGTTCGGAAGGTCGCAGTTAGCCTAAGCCATATGACTCTCACCTTCCATTGGCCAAGTACCTTCGACGTATATCGAACGGTTCCCCCGCATTGTACCGCTTGACTGAAGTCATGACGGGAGGTATATCACAGGGAATTCGCTCACGTACGTCGAGTATATCGAATTCGTTCTTACACATACCGTCCCCATGAGGTATATGGTGAGGTAATTCACGTACACTCAGGTATATCAAATGGCTTGTCCACACGTACCGATTGCCCGCAAGAGCAAGACATATATCGTGGAAGTCACGCCAAAGGGGGGAACCCATGCCGATTCACCCAACTAACTGCATACCCGCATATAGGTGTCAGACCTAGGACACGCACTTTAGATTGTCGGTTTCAACCCGAAACTCTGCCGAAATTTTGGGTCGATCTGCTGCCCAAATTTTCATGAATTTTTAAAATGGGGCCCTGTCCGTGAGCCTGGTTACAAGTCAAAACAGTAGCTTTGCATATATTAAGACCCCCACTTTTCCAGGCTCGGGTCCCGTCGGCATTGCATTTAGGAGAATTAAATACAATTGAAAACATAATAATTATAATAATCATGCTGAGTTCCGTCTCCAAAAACATTTCTCCCTTCTTTATTAAAAATCCAAAAACATTTCTCCCTTCTTTATCAAAAATACAAAAACATTTCTCCCTTCTTTATCAAAAATACAAAAATAGTTCTTCCTTTTTTCTCAAAAATAAATCTCATCCTACGCCTTCTCAGGTCATTCGCAAGCCCTTGGCCTGGCTCCCTATTGGCTTCGATCTTCAGTTAAATTATCCCAGAGTTTCATCCGTTCCTCTACTACTTCTTTCATCTTCCATGGAGAATACAGATCAAGCACCAGTCATACAACCAGATCTGACGACAGTCCTAGCTCAGCTCGTGTCCAAGATTAACAACCTCCAAACTGAGGTCCGAGAGATGCAACGAAACCAGGTTCCTATTCCTTAAGAGCCCGATGCCTTGTTCCCTCGTGCTATGGGTTCGCCCGAGCCTATCTGGGTTTCGGAATAATATCAGCACGCTCCACGTGCCCTCCTGCTAATGGGCCACTGCCTGCCCAGCTTCCAATGCCAAATATTGCCCAGCCTATGGCTAATATGCCTGTGGTCGTTGATCCAAAGGAGGAGGAGTTGAATAAAGTCAAAGAGGATATCAAGATGCTCACCAAGAAGTTTAACCAGGTCAGGATCTCTGGGAATTACCTGGACTACACCCACATGTCTCCTTATCCTAAAACAAGGTTACCCAAGAAGTTCAAAATGCCAAATATCCAGAAGTTCGGAGGGAGTGGACCCCCAATTGTTCATCTTCGCAGTTATCATCGTTCCATGACTCTACTAGGGGCTTCCGAAGAAGTGATGCCCCAATTATTTCAGCAAACTTTGAAGGATAGTGCCCTCCAATGGTTTTTATCTCTTGAGGAATCCAGAATCCGTAGCTGGGAGGATGTAGCCCTAGAATTCATATCGCAATATAAATACAATGAAGAGCTTGAGGTCACCTGTCATGATTTTGAACTACTCAAGCAGAATCCTGGGGAATCAGTCAGTAACTTTATAAATCGGTGGAGGGAGGAGGCAGCTACCATTACCAATCGGCCATCCGAGGAAGAGAAGGTCAACATAATAAAGAAGAACTTATTGACCCATGTCCGAGCGATGATGGGAGGACAATACTATCCCCACTTCCGAGCTCTCAGAGAGGCTAGAGTGGAAATCGAGGAAAGCGTCGTTAAAACAGAGGCTGAACCGAAAAAGGTGTTCGGACAGTTCACCCCTAAAAAGTATGATAAGTCTGCCAGTGCCACCGTCTCAACCATCAACAACATCTCTCATCCAACCACAGCATGGGCACCAGAAAGCCGCCCTACCCCCATCCGAAAGGAATACACTGAGCTCCATTCTCCCCTCTCCAAAGTTTACCAAGCCTTGTTAAGCTGAAACCTCATCAAACCCTTGGATCCACGTCCATTGCCAAATCCACTCCCAAGAAACTTCAAGACCGAGCCTCATTGCGCCTTTCACCAAACTACCGGCCATACCACCGACCAATGCTTTCACCTCCGAAACGTAATCCAAGATCTCATTGTCCGGGGTACCATCGCCCCACCAGCCAATCCTAAGCCAAACACTACTCACAATCCACTTTCGAATCACACCAATGCCATCTTCTTAGAAGAAAACCCAGATCTCGATCCCTCAACTCAAATCACACCCATATACTCTCCTAAACCTCTTTAAATTTGCCCATATTTCCTCCTACACCCTACTAGCCTCGCTGATCAAGCATTGCCACTCCTCACCAAAGCATGCATCGCTGTCCGTACCCATTCTGAAAATGGAAGTATGGAATTGTCAGAGGTGTTAAACCAACTCCTAGAGTTCGGGCTGAAATTGCCCTCACAGATGGTCATCGATTGCCAAAAGTTCAGTACACTGTTCTTGGAGGCATGAAAGTGGGCTTTAGATTCAGACAAGTGGGTGGTACCAACCGACGAAGTCAACTTAGATGATGTTGTCCAGACTATGGCAGAATTATTCGGGCAAACCAATGACATTTGCAGTATCACCGGGTTACTTGACACTTTGAAGGTACAAGGGCATTTGGTCCCTTCAATCACACATATCCGCACAGAATGGGAGGACCTGTATGAAGAAGCCGTTGAAGTTGTGGAATGTATCGACTTTACATGGAAAGACAGAATTGCTACCACCGGATGGGGGGAAGAATTCAAAGATTCGAATGAAGAATAAGCTTCAGGAAGAACTGGCCCAGTAGCCGATATATGTGGGATGATAGCATTTGAAGAACTCCTAGGAGAAATAAATAGGGAGGCAGAACCACCTGAGATTGACGAGGAAATGGGATTCATGTATTTTCTTTCTTCAGTAAATCACATGACCAAATCAGGGAGACATTACCAGGTTCCAAGCTTATTACCAGCAAACGACAAAGGGAAGGGCATTGAAAACCTTCCTATGCCAGAGATGACCATCGAGGAGAGAGAGATCCTCGATCAACTGAAGAAAACCCGAACTATCTCAGGAAACTCCTTAAATGGACGATTCATCAAAGAAGGCGAGGACTTCCCCTTTTGCGGTTTTCTAAAACCATGGTATGACCACACAGACAAGAAGATGAGGTCGGGAATGGAGATCTTTTTCCAAGATAGCTACCCATGGGACGAAAGTTTCCCACACCGAGTACAACCTCTCATCAAAGATGTCGAAGAGACTGAGGAAAGTGATTCCGAAGATTCTTTCAACTTACAGATACTAGGGTTGGCACTCTGCATGGTTCATTCAGGCACTACATCAATGGACCCATCCCATCTGATTAAAGCTGCTGATACACCTCTCCTCAACTAGCACGCTGCACCAGTTCTACCTCTTGAAATCCCCCTAACCCTAATGTTTACCTTATTTATTCTCATACTGTCTATCCTTGTTGAAATGTAATCGAGACCTCTTTTGATGAGGTTCTCAATGCTGTCTTTCCTATCAATGAAATAAACGTAGATTTTGAGTATCTTGCTGTGCCTTACATTAATTGTTTAGATTCTAATCAAACTTTTGATGATGATGATTTTGCAAATGAACAATTCTTAACTGATATAAATAAGGTTAATAATAAATAACATAACCGCGTTCAAGTTAATGAAGAAGAGATTGTTATTATTAATCTCGGTTCTAGTAGCCAACTGCGCGAGATTAGGATAGGGGCCACCCTTGACGAGCATGAGCGCGCACAACTCAAAGAATTTCTGAAGGAGTTCGTAGATGTCTTTGCATGGTCCTATGATGATATGCCCGACATCGATCCTGGAATAGCTCAACACGAGATCCCCGCTCTCCCAGATTACAAGCCGGTTAAATAAAAATTGAGAAAACTCCGCACCGAATGGTCGCTCAAGGTCAAAGAAGAGGTGGTCAAACAGTTAAACGTGGGTTTCATTCGGGTGATCGAATATCCCATATGGCTAGCCAACATTGTACCTGTGCCGAAATCAGGAGGGAAGGTTCGAATGTGTGTAGATTATCGAGATTTAAACAAAGCTTCTCCAAAGGATGATTATCTGCTACCCAATATCGACATGATCATGGACAATACAACTAGTCATGCTCTCAAGTCATTTGTCGACGGGTTTGTCGGATACAACCAAATCAAGATGCACCCAGATCACCAAGAAAAAAATGCATTCATCACCCTATGGGGAACCTTTTGCTACACCGTTTTGCCATTCGGTCTCAAGAATGCTGGGGATACCTACCAAAGGTCTGCCACAACCATCCTGCACGATCTGATCCATAAGTAGGTCGAGGTTTATGTGGATGACATGATTATCAAGACCAAAACTAGAGAAGGTTATGTTCCCGCTCTCCGAAAGTTCTTTGAACGACTGCGACGGTATTAGATGCAACTTAATCCACATAAGTGTGTCTTCGGCGTTATAAAGGGAAAACTCTTGGGATTCATGGTTAGTAAAAAGGGGACAGAAGCAGATCCTGCAAAGCTGAAGGCCATGCTTGAGATGCCACCACCCTGAACAGAGAAAAAAGTCTGAGGGTTTCTTGGAAAATTACAATATATCAGCCGATTCATCAGCCAACTAACCTCCATTTGTGAACCGATCTTCAAGCTCCTCCGAAAAGATTCAACCAAGGTTTGGAATGAGGCTTGTCAAGAAGATTTTGACCAAATCAAACAATATCTGACCCAACCTCCAGTTCTCATGCCACCACAGTCTGGTCTCCCTTTGCTCCTATACCTAACAATAACTGACACTGCAGTCGGGGCTTTGCTAGCCCAATACCTTGAAGACTCCCGCAAAGAAAGAACCATATGTTATGCCAGTCACAAATTGGCCGGGTATGAGGTCAACTACACTGCTTCAGAAAAGGCATGTGTCACACTTGTCTGGGTCACCCAAAAGTTGCGACACTACATGCTCGCCTTCCTCATCAAACTTGTATCCCGAATGGATCCCATCAAATACCTGCTTGAGAAACCATCCTTATCCAGTTGAATGGCCTGATGGTTGATGCTCCTAACCGAGTTCGATATCATGTACGTCACACAAAAATTCATTAAAGGAAGATCCATCTCTGACTACCTTGTCGATTACCCCATAGACGAAGCAGATGTCTAGATCTCCAAATTCCCAGATGTAAATATCCTCTGTGCCACTCAAGACCGCATTCTATGGAAAATGTTCTTTGACGACGCTGCCAACAAAAAGGGATATGGCATTGGGATACTTCTGATTGCCCCAGATGACTCGCCATTAAATTGGATTTCCCTTGCACTAACAACATGACGAAATACGAAGCATGCACAGTGGGCCTCAAGGTTTCTCTCAAGAAAGGTATTCAATACCTTGATGTCTACGAGGATTCTTTCCTTATCATCGGTCAAGTGCTCAGAAAGTGGAAAGTCAAGGACGAAAAGCTCCAACCCTTTCATGCCCAATTATAAGAGTTAGCCTCCCGATTCTGAGATATCACCTTCCATTACCTACCTCGAGCAAAGAATAACCTAGCTGATGCTCTCGCCACCTTAGCCTCCATGGTCGACATGCCCAAAGGAATAACAATGATCCCATTCCTAGTTCAAAAGCAAGACAAATCGACCCATTGCTACCATATTGAGCTTGTCTCCACTAAAGATCCCGAACTAGCTGATTACTGGTACTATGATATCTGGTGCCTCCTCAAATATGGTAGGTATCCCGAGGGTTCCAACAAGAAAGATTGAACAACCCTCCGAAGACTGGCCGCCCAATACATCATCTATAATAAAGCTCTACTCAAGAGAAATTTTGATGGAACTCATATACACTGCATCGCAGGGGCTGAGATTGAGAAAATAATGCAGAAAATCCATAGTGGGGAATGCGTACCCCACATGAATGGTCACTTGCTCGCCAAGAAAATCATCCGACAGGGCTACTACTGGACCACCATGATCCAGGATTGCACCACCTATGTCCTGAGGTGCCTCAAATGCCAACAATTCTCCAATCTTCAACACTTGCCTCCGCGAGAATTATACAACATGACCTCTCCCTGGACGTTATCCACCTGGGGTATCGACATCATAAGGAAAGTTACACCAAAGGATTCAAATAGACATGAGTTCATCCTAGTTGACATCGATTACTTCACCAAATGGGTCGAGGCTGAGTCATACCCAATATTGAATGCCAAGAAAGTAGCCAAATTCCTCAAGAAAAATATCATCTGCCGATATGGGGTCCCGCACAGGATGGTATCAGATAACGGGTTGCATTTCGAAGCAGAAGTCACATAAGTAGTCAACGAGTACGGGATTCAGAAACACAAATCTTCTCCCTACCGACCTCAGACCAATGGTCCAGTTGAAGCCGCCAACAAAAACCTCAAAGCCATCATCAGCAAGATGACCGAAAGTTGTAGGGATTGGACCGACCGGATCCCATACACCCTCTGGGGCTATCGAACCTCAATCTGAACCTCTACTGGGCCTACCCCTTACTCCCTGGTCTACGACATGGAAACAGTCCTACCTGTAGAGCTGGAAATACCCTCGCTACGCGCCATGCTCGAAAGCAAGGTTAGTGAAGAAGACTGGTGCCAAAGCCGTCTTGATGAGCTAGCCTTCCTAGATGAAAGAAGATTAAAAGCACTTTACCACATACAGGGGTACCATCGCCGAATAGCGCGATCATTCAACAAGAGAGTCAAGGACCGCGATGTCCGGGAGGGGGATTCAGCCCTCAAGGAGATAGTAGAACCCATCTGGGACGGCAAAGGGAAATTCAAGCCCTATTGGAGCGGCCCCTACATTGTGAAGAAAATCTTATTCAGCGGTGCCGCCATGCTCACTGACCTAGATGGGAAGGAGATGGCTCGCCCAGTCAACCTGGACCGTCTCAAGAAATTCTACCCCTAGTCCGAAATCTCGGCGCGCTACGACTCTTCTCATCCCACTTCTATTCTAAAAAAAACAAAAAAAACTCTTCATTTCCCTCTACCCAGAACTACGTGGGCCTGATCCTCTGCAAAAAAAAAAACTATTTTGCAAACAGATAAATTTTTTTTTAAAAAACCCTATAGGTACGTAGGCAACTCATGCACCTCACATGAGTGCGGCCCTTTCTTTTTCACAAAATATTATTCTTTTCTTACCTCCGAGAACGACGGTTCATTCTAAAAATATTTGAACAAAAGGATTATGTATGCCTTAGCGATCAGTACAGATAATTCAAAATACAAAACTCATCGAAAGGCACAGCTGGATGATCAGAAACTTGTTTATTTCATTAATAAGAAATTACAGTACGAATTACATAAGAAAAAGGAACGGATAACTCCCTTCCCCACTACCATAAAAAGCCAAATAAAATCCCCACATATGTTACACAAATAAACTCCCCAGGAGTCCTACCCACAGCTACCAGAGGAGCATGCACCCTCATCATCTACATCCTGAGGTCCCCATGTTTCCCCTGCCTGAATAGAGTGCCATAAACATTCCATGGATCGATGAGCCTTAACCATCTTCGAAAAGATCATAACACCCCCTTCCATGGTGTTAGATAAAACAAACCATCTTTGTCCAGTCTCTACTGCCAACATCTTGCTGACTACTTTCCTCCACAACCACTTCATATAATCTTTGGGGACATGCCAAACCTTCCCAATAGACTGAGAGGGACGGGTCTACGGATGCCGATTTTCCCACAGAGACCCAAGCAACAGACGCAGGTGCTCAGTTAAATCTTCTATCGGAAAGAAATTTGAGGTCCGAGGGGGCACGACCTGCGCCCAGCCGAATTGGCGCAAAAGCCGCCAAGGGAAATAAAAAGAGGTCTGTCTGAGACCAACCAGCCGCACATATGAATACTCTCCTAGCTCCAGAACAAGCTGCAATTGTCCCCACCAAGTCACTGACCAATACAGCCCACGAGCCCCATGCTCCACAAGCCAATGCTCCAAGTTCTCAACATATAGGCCAACGCTGATGAAGTAGCGTGAAAATAAGTTGGGTACGACCGACAAGGGATACTTTGGAGGAGTCGCCAAGCGGAATCTTTCACACAACCACATGAACAACATCACAGGGCTACCCATCAAAAAGTTAGAACGGCCTTCTCTCCAGGCATCCAGGCCATTCAGGGCCTCCGCCAGTATCACCGCCGTAGGATTACGACGGTATGACATCCATGAGATAATGGCTACAAGTTGCGGGTCCACCAGCAGTTCCCCAGTCACCAATAATAATTTTGAAACCAGACCCAGAACAACGGCTCCAGCATAGCCAGCATCACCTACGTCCCACAAATGCACGAATTGTATCACCGCCGGGAGGGAGATTATTCCTCCAACAACCAATGATCTAGCCGCCGAAGGCGAAATATGAAGAAGTCCGGCCAACAAATCCCCGGGAGAGCGGGAAAATTTGGGCAAAGCCGCAGCCACACTAGGATTTACACCCAGTATGGCAGAGAATTCCTTGTAGTTAGGACAAACTTCTTCCAACCCAAAGCGGAATACGTGATCTTCGGGGTACCATAATTGTACCGCCGCCATGAGCACGTTCCATTCAATAGGCTGATTGTGCCACAAGGAGACTCGACGCATGTTGAAAGCATCATAGTCGAAATTATAAGAGCACATAGCTTCCAAGGCTTCGAGGTAGCTAGCAAACTCAATGCTACCAGAGAGAGCCATCTTGCAAGGATAAGAGATGGTGGGCTAGTAGGTAAGAATGCAAGGGTGTGATGAAAACACTCCATCCTTACCCCTTTTTATACTTGAAAACCCTCACAAGGGACATAATCCCTGCAAAAATCGAAGGGAATCCTACCCCACAAGGTACCAAAGGATGAAGAGGGTACCTTTCAAAGCTTTGAATTGATGGGACTGGACTGAACTGTCGATACGCAGGTCAGGGTGCTTGCCGATCGGCAACCCCCCCATTTTTAGAAATTTCCCTTTTTCCTCTTTTGTCAAATCAGAAAACTCAGTAAAAATAAATTGACATTCTCAACAGAATTTCAAAATCCCTTTTTCTCCTTATAAAATTCTCCCCTTTTTTTACTTCAAAAAATTCCAAAAATATTCCTTTTTACGGTCTCAGTAGCAAAGTAAAAAGCGCATGTGCATGCATTCGTCATTTAATAAAAGATAATCATGACACTCCATTGCATTGCATATATCTATTTTCTGTATTACATCATCTTTGCAGGAAATAAAAAGAAAAAGCAAAAACAACAGGACTCAGCCCGAACCCACATTCTCTCTCTCTCTCGCTAAGAGCTTCCACCCCTGCGGCTCCCTTCCCCCTACGACGAGATGACGCACCACCACTACCCGAACCAGAGTCCTCTCCGGATGAGGCAGACGACACC
Organism: Sambucus nigra; assembly: GCA_949130495.1. NCBI lineage: Eukaryota > Viridiplantae > Streptophyta > Magnoliopsida > Dipsacales > Adoxaceae > Sambucus > Sambucus nigra. The sequence goes on from OX422217.1 coordinate 532,572,541, forward strand.
AAGCAAGAAGGAATGGGAATCGCATCCCGAATATGGGCAGTCGCCGAAGATATCTAGTCTCTAATGTCCCTGAGCCAAGTGGTCGACACCCGAACTGGCTGCAAGGAAAGGCCAAATCAGTATCAAAGCAGAAATGACCAAAACAGAAAGGAAAGAAAGAGAGGAACATAAAAGTATACCGCAGGCCGAAGGACCTCCTCTGTCAAACCCAAGTCCTCCGGATCGATCGCATGAGGACGGTGCAACATAGGCACCATACCTCCATCAGCCCGCCGAATGTTGTACGAAGGGGTATGCAATTGCACAAAAGGGACCTCCGAGGTCGCCGCTGCCGCAGATGCTAACAGACCACCACCGCTGTGGGAAGATCCCACCACCCGACTCGAAGCCGCTGGAGGGAAGGGCAGGGCATCATATATGCCGGGGGCCATCAACCAGCTCGTCACAAATAGTCATTCGACGTAGCCGTACTGGTGTATAGCAAGTAGGACTCGCCGATCATCGCCGTGATCCTCTCATCCCCCAATACCAGTCGATTCTGCCTCATAGACGTAGGAGGCTGCGCGAGTGGCACCACCACCTCCTCCTGAGCAATATGACGAACCACCTTCTCCCCGAGGTACCAGGAATGGCCGAACTCATGCGCCAGCAAATGCCTCATCCGTGCGTTCACCCCGGTCACCCCCGCATCCTGAATGGCTGTCCCCCACGGGTAAAAGGTCACCTGAAAATCTCCAAGCGAACATAAATCAATACAAGATCAGAAGGTGCAAAAAAAACCAAGACTGAAATGAAAAGAGTCTTACCCTACCACTGGTTAGGTCATTCAAGACCTGACGCACCGCCTCCAGAGAGAGAGATCCCTTCGACTGTCGATTGGCCTTACGCCATCGATACAATCGACAGAAGTCCCCAACAGTGTCATCCTTTAAAGAGATCAACGGGGTATTGCACCCAATCACCTCATAGAACCATGTCTGAATTCACAAGCAAAAAGAGACACATAAGGAAAATGCGAATGCATGAAAGGAAAATGTGAATGCATGAAAAGAAATGTACAAACTGAAGAATACCTCAAGAAGGTACGTGGCCCCAGTAAAGGTCTGCCGGTAGCAACGGCTGAATGCATCCAGAGAAAAGTAAAGGGTCGCCAAGGTCAGACGCCCCCAATCATAGAAAGGGATGTTCGAAAACATCCTCAAGTACGGCAGAAACCACAAATGAACGACATCGCCGCTCGACGCCACCATGAAACCTCCCAATACCAGCAGGATGAATAACCGGGCCATCTGCCGCACTTGCAGCCCGTCCTCCACATCAATCACCCTGCTCAGCAGAACATCCTTCAGCAGGGACAGCCGGATAAAATCCCCAGAAACTATCCTCCCTACATCACCAAGTGCCGCACGCACTGCCTCCGGTCTCACCCGTAAAGAGCGATCCACCTCTATCTGCTCTCCATCATAATCCAGCCCCAACAGCTGCTGCACGTCTATGGAAGTCACAGTTATCTCCTTGAAGTCGAAATGGAAGGTGTGGGTAGTATCCCACCACCTCTTTCCCAAAGCGCACAAGACCACTGTCGAACGAGGCATCTCAGCCAGCGCAGATGCCAACCGCCCAAAACCCGCTGATGATACCATCTAACACACCACAGATGGGAGATGCTCCCAGACATCCTTGAGCCCCATTGTCCCACGGGCACGCATGTTCTTCAAAGAAATATCAGACTGGAAAAAAGAAAAGTCTCATCAAAGGTCAAGAAAGAAAGAAAAATCACCAAAAAGAGAAGAATGCCAAAGGTCGGGTCACTTACATAACCACCGGTACTCACTTTCCAAGAGCGATGATGCGATGGCTCTTGTAGCAAGGTCCGCTCATCCGTAACAGGCTCAAATGCATCAAAGGAGTTCTCACTCCCCAAAGCAAGAGGCGCTCTAGCCCTCCACTCCACATTCGCCCAATCATCAATGGTCAACCACTCCCGGTGGACTGCAGCGCTCACAAAAGCGACCATTTCTTAAAGATCGGAATGCTAGAACGATTTGCAGAAGAATTGCAGAGAGAGAGAAAGCAAAAGAAGCTGTGAAAAAAAGGAGGGGATTCGCCCCTTTGTATAGGATGCCAAGTGCCATGCCGATCGACACCTCCCCTTACCATACCGATTGGCACTGACCCCTTGCCTTCCCGAGGTAGCCCAAAAGTCCATGCCACTGTCGAATGGCACCCTTCATACTATGCTGACCGGCACCCCCTTAAATTTCGAACATAAACTTCCAGAAAATACCAAAAAGCCTCAAAAAATCCCTGAAAAATCCCAGGAGGGATTTAAAGCCTTTTCACCAAGAAAACTTCGCGTTCCCTCGAGTGAAATCCCTCTTTCCCAGCAAAATCCTTAAAAACCAAGTGAAAACTCCTCCTGACAAAGCTCCGGAGGATCTCTAAGGATCACCTGATCACTTCCCCAGCAGAATTCTCTTACATCACCCAAAATAGGTTGTTCCCCCCTGCGAGGTCTCTTAAAAGCTTCCCCAGCTATCAGCTCCCCAGCTCAGATCAAAATAACAAAGCTCTTTCTCCAGCAGAATCAAAATCCAATCTTTATCCACTCTTGGGTCAGAATTGGCCCCAGTCTTGGATCGTCACTTAACTTAGGTCATAATTGACCTCGATCCTCGATCGTCACTACTCTTGGGTTAGAATTGGCCCCGATCTTGGATCGTCACCTGAGTTAGGTCAAAATTGACCTCGGTCCTCGATCGTCACCACTCTTGGGACAGAATTGGCCCCGGTCTTGGATCGTCACCCGAGTTTGGTTAGAATTGACCTCGGTCCTCGATCGTCACCACTCTTGGGTCATAATTGGCCCCGGTCTTAAATCGTCACCTGAGTTAGGTTAGAATTGACCTCGATCCTCGGTCATCACCACTCTTAGGTCAGAATTGGCCCCGATCTTGGATTATCACCTGAGTTAGGTCAGAATTGAACTCGGTCCTTGATCGTCACCACTTTTGGGTCAGAATTGGCCTCGATCTTGGATCTTTACCTAAGTTAGGTTAGAATTGACCTTGGTCCTCAATCGTCACCACTCTTGGGTAAGAATTGGGCCTGATCTTGGATCGTCACCTGAGTTAGGTCAGAATTGACCTCAGTCCTCGGTCGTCACCACTCTTGGGTCAGAATTGACCCCGATCTTGGATCGTCACTTGAGTTAGGTCAAAATTAACCTCGGTCCTCGGTCGTCACCACTCTTGGGTCAGAATTGGCCCCGGTCTTGGATCGTCACCTGAGTTAGGTCAGAATTGACCTCGGTCCTCAATCGTCACCATTCTTGGGTCAAAATTGGCCCCGATCTTGGATCGTCACCCGAGTCAGGTCAGAATTGACGTCGGTCCTCGGTCATCACCACTCTTGGGTCAGAATTGACCTTGGTTATTAGATCTTCACCCTAAACCTGCAGAATTGGATTTGACCTGCATAATCGGTCACCCTCATCACTTAAGCCCGCAGATTTGGCTTTGACCCACAAAATTGGTCACCCCCTCCGACACCACTTCAAGTCCTCAGAATTAATCTAAACCTCTGATCTTCATTCATCCCCAGCACACTCCTTAGGTCCACAGAATCGGCCTCGACCCTCTGAATCGATCATACTCCCTCAAAAGCATCATTTGGTGTCTATTCGATGGTCATAATTTGTTCCAAACTCACTCGTCAAGGGGCTCTGTAGACACTCCATTGTGTTACCTCCTAACTCTCCTTAGGTCCCTAGTACCTCCCTCCATCACTACAAACCTAGGTCATGTCCCGAGCACTGACCTAGTAGCCATCGAGCACTCCCCGACTCAGTTTGACCTAAAAGTCAAACTCTTCATCTCGACCGAGACTGAATGAATCTTCCAAGGGCACTGAATAACCTTTCCAACGGACCACCCCGTGCACGATTCTGACTTACCATGCAGATGAACGATTCGTTTGTGTTCAAAACTTGACCAAGAGGCCATCGGGTGCTCCTGGGCTCTGTTTGACCTATGTCAACTCTTCAGCTCGACTGAGGCTGAATGAATCTTTAAAGGGCACTGAATACCCTTTCCAACAGTCCATCCCGTGCACGATTCCGACTTACCATGCGGACGAACGATCTGTTCGACTCCGAGAGGTCACCGAATGCTTCCCGGGCCCGGTTTACCAAAGTTAACTCCCCAAATCGGGTCAAACTCTTTGGAATGTCGAAGCACATCTCCTAACCTTTCCAATGGTCCACCCCGTGCGTGATTCGGACTTACCATGAGGACGAATGATCCGTTTGCGTCCGAACGATTTCCCGTCCAATGGATAGACAAACGCTTCCGAGCCATATTTGACCCAAAGTCAACTCCCAAACCCAGGAGCGGTCCAAAGGACTTTCGAAGGTCTATGAATTACCTTTCCAATGGTATGCCCCGTGTGTGATTTTGACTAACAGTTTGCTCTCAGTGGCTGATTTTCTGAAAAATCCTGAAGCGCACTACCAAATGGCAGGTTCCAGACCCTGCCTATTGACAGGTGCCGATGGGCAGGAACGGGTCTATGCTGATCGGCACCTACCTGGACCTATAAAAATAGGCCTTCACCTCATTTGCAAAAAGGGCCCAGATCTGATAGAAATCTCTCTCAATGCATCCCAGAAACCTCTTCCGAAGGCAGCGTGATTTCAACTTCCAAATCCCTTTTTTTCTTCCACTTTTCATCACCCTTTTCATCAAACTTGGTGAATTGTCCACTCTCCATCATCATCCAAGTACAAGGGCTGCTCTCCAACATTCAAGATCAAGCTCAAGATCTTCAAGAAGGTCCAAATTTCTCAAACTCTCTTAAATTCCCAATAACTTGTTTTCTTTCTTAGCGCTTTTATTATCTCATCTCACACATCCTAATATACTTTTTTATTTAGTATTATTGCACATATCTTATTTTCATATAAATAAAACCCAAAAAACAAGAAAAATAGGGTTTTTCATAAATTACAAATGGGATTCTCATACTTTTCTCACACTTTCCTCACAACTAAAACACTTTTTCTACACACACACACACACACTTACAAATAAGAGATGCCCCATTTGGATTTATGGGATAAATTCCACCCCTCATTTTGTATGCGAACTACGTGGACATTGATGCCTTTATAGGCTACGTAGGCGTCTCGGGATAAAACCCGAGACTCGAATCCTCTTTCTCACCTTTTCTTTTACTTCTTCTTTTCTCTAAATATAATCTTCTTATATTCTATATACTTGTCTTTAATGACGTATTACTCCATACGCGTTATCGTTCCATTATAACGATCAATGTAGGGGTAATCGCGTAAATCTTATTTTTCTAATATTATTCTTATATCTTCCTACGAATGACTCGCTTTATCTTTTCTATGATACAAGTAGAGGATTACTACCTCCACTTTATATATATACACATGGACACATATCACGGGGGGAAACATAAAGGAAAATAGCAAATATTCATGAGAGACCGAAAGGGCGGAATGGGTGCCTAACGCCTTCCCATTTCGTAACTAAGACTCCGAATCCTTCTCGAATCATTTTGGTTTCGCACGCACCAGTATGTCTTTAGATGCCATCCTTCGGAGTGGCTTCCCCTTTTTCTTTTGTCTGTTTTGAGTAAAATAGACTGGCGACTCTGAATCTCTCTACATTTTTACACCACATCTCAAACGACGTCGATTGAAGCGCTCCCGAGAGGGACTCGCGAGACCCGAAGGATCCTTCCTCCACGCGCCCGCCCGCACGGTGAGGATCGGGGATGGACACAATAGTGAACTTCCCAACCCTGGCCAAGTTCAAATCACCTACGGTGTCTCCCAAGTATGATGGTAATACCAACCCTGTGTATCATATAGAGATATACCAGTCTGCAGCGAACATTTATTGAATCCCAAATAAGATGAGGTTCCGGGCCTTCTCTAGAACTTTGACAAGAGCTGCACACATATAGTTTACCTCTCTTTCGAAGAACTCTTTCGAAAACTTTAAGGGCTTGACTGAACGGTTCATTCACAATTTCTATTTTGGGGTAAGATCTCAAAAGAAGACCACTCATCTGCTGTACGTTAAACAAGGCAAGAATGAGATCCTAAGAGACTTCATTTCTAGATTCAATAATGAGAAGTTGGAGGTTGAATATTATGAAGAGAATATAGCTATGAATGCCCTTATTGGAGGACTCCGGAAAGGGAAGTTACCGTGGAAGCTTACAGAAGACCCTCCCAAGTCCATGGCAGAGCTATTGCAATGGCAGGAAAGGTCATGAACGCTGAAGAGGATATGGACGCATAGTATGAGGATGAGAGCAAAAGTGGCAGCGGGAAGTTCCAAAGGAAGAAAGACAAAAAAAGAGGTCTGCAGATGACAAGTTTGCACACTATACTCCTCTAACTGTGAGCTGCGAACACATCCTCAATGAAATAAAAAATGACTCCCTGAGATGGTAGGAGGATCTAAAGGCTCCTCCGCATAAGAGGAATAAGAACCTGTGGTGTGAGTTTCACCAATACCACGACCATGTGACTGACAAGTGTTTCGCCTTGAAGGATGAAATTGAGAAGATGTTAAAGTCTGGAAAGCTCAGGAAGTATGTCGACGATAAAAATCCTAAGAGGGGAAGAGATGACCCTAAAAATAAGAGAAACGATAGATATCGAGAGGATCCCCCAGCAAAAAGAGATGATGACTCAGATGGTGATGATGAGGACAACCCAGATCTCCCACCGAAAGATGACAATGCCCCTATGAAGAGGGTTAACATGATCTCCTTCGGTTTTAACACCATATGAGGAGGACTGACAGGGGGTGACTCCGAAGTAGCCGACCGTAAAGATCATGTGGCAGAGGCTAAGTCAGGGAACAAAGTAGAGGTTATAAATTTGGCATCTTCAGAGGCTAAGAAGAAGAGAAAGAAGGTAGATATGGATAGCCTTACAGTTGGATTCTACCGACTCGACTTCAAAGGTATCTTAGCTCCGAATGATAACCCTTTGGTAATTACAACAAGAGTGAATGGATGTGAGGTACAGATAATCCTTGTAGATGGAGGAAGTTCAGCAGATATGATGTTCTGTCCCTGTTTTAAGAGCCTAGGCCTCAGCAGAACAAGGCTGGTACCCTATCATCATCCATTGATGGGCTTTAGCGGTGAAAATGTCCATCCATTAGGCATGTATGAGATGGATGTACGAATGGGAGATGAGTGGCCTAAGAGGTTGACCCAGAAGATCAATTTTTTCATTATGGATGAAAACGTCTTCTTGGCCTACAACCTCATCATAGGACGAGTAGCCCTTAAGGAATTTGAGGCCGTTTCGTCGACGGTCCTCCAAGTGCTAAAATTCTTGACCCCCTATGAGGTACGGGAAGTGCAGGGTGACCAGAACTCGGCACAAGAATGCTACTTTAACTCGACCCAAGAGAAAGAGGCCCATAAGAGGGCAACAACCACATATAATATTGATACACTTGATCCAATGGAAAAAATAAAATTGTAGAAATGAGAGGCCGCGAAAGAGGTAGAATTCATCGTCCTCAATGAGGATGAACTGAAAAAACTATCCAAATCAGCAAGGCCTTAAAACATGATATCAAGGAAGATCTGATAAGATTTTTAAAGAAGAGGCAGAGTGTCTTCGCTTGGAGCCACGCAGACATGCCTGGCATCGATCCGGAGGTTATGTGCCATAAACTCAATATGGCAGAAGATACTAAGCCAATCAAACAAAGACGAAGAGTTTACTCCAGGGAAAAGTATGATGTCAATAGGGAAGAGGTCAGAAAGTTGGAAGAGGAAGAATTCATTAGGGAGGTCATATACCCAGAGTGGTTATCTAATGTTGTCATTATGCCCAAAGCTAACGAAAAATGGAGGATGTTCGTAGACTTCACTGACCTGAACAAGTCTTTCCCAAAAGATAACTATCCCTTACCTCGAATTAATCAAATGGTAAATACCACGACAGGGCACGAACTTATGAGCTTCATGGATGCGTATTCAGGCTATAATCAGATCTTCATGGATGCCGAAGACTCAGAGAAGACAACATTCATCACAAATAAGGGGACATATTTCTACAAGGTTATGCCTTTCGGCTTAAAGAATGCAGGGGCCACGTATCAACGTCTTATAAATAAGATGTTAGAAGATCAGATTGGCAGGACCATGGAGGTATATGTAGATAGTATGTTGATGAAAAGCTTAAAGGCCTGCACTCACGTAGTCGACCTGGAGAGGACTTTCGACACCATGGACTTATACAGAATGAAGCTCAATCCTGCCAAGTGTGTCTTCGGAGTAGGAGCAGGGAAATTTCTTGGATTCATCGTTAATCAAAGGGGAATAGAAGCCAATCCCAAAAAAATCAAGGCTCTGCTTGAAATGAAGACACCCAGGACCATCAAAGACATTCAGAGTTTAACCGAAAGAGTTACTGCACTGAACAAGTTTGTCTCCAGGGCTACGGACAAGTGTCTTCCTTTTTTCAAAGTCCTTAGAAAGGCCTTTGAATGGGACGAGGAATGCGACAAGGCCTTTAAGGAGCTTAAGTCCTACCTTGGATATCCCCTACTCATATCCCGTCCCATTCTAGGGGAGAAGTTGTATGTTTATCTAGCAGTGTCAGAATCAGCTTTAAGTGCAGCCATAGTATGGGAAGATGATGGGGTATAGAGGCTTGTATACTTCAATAGTAAGGCCCTTCAAGGGTCTGAACAGAACTATCCTCAGAAGGAGAACTTGGCCTACGCCTTGATACACGCTTCCAGGAAAATAAAACCCTATTTCCAAGCCCAATCTATGGTAATCCTCATTGACTCCCCACTAAGGTAAGTCCTCCACATGCCCGAGAAGTCAGGAAGATTGATGACATGGGCCATCAAGTTGGGAGAGTATGAAATTATTTATCAACCTAGGGTGGCCATCAAAGGGAAGGCACTCGCAGACTTTGTTGCTAAGTTCACGTGGGAGGAGGTTGAGATTGAGTATAGCCCAGATATTACATAGGGATTGAACAATAACAATTTTCGAAACCCAAAAGAGGTTATATCCGGCAAAGCCAGAAAAGGAGTAGCTGAGAATGAGGAAGACAGGTACCTCTTCAAGCAAGGGATCCTGTCAGAGGGGAACTTCTCTTCAAATGAATATGTTTGGAACCTCTTCGTGGATAGGTCTTCTTATGAGAGTGGAAGTGGTAAAGGGCTGATACTGTCAGCTCCGGACGGTACCGACATTGAATATGCGCTAAGGTTCAACTTGAAGGCTTCAAACAAAGAGTCTGAGTATGAGGCGCTGATAGTGGGGCTCTCCTTGGCAAAAGCCTTTAGAGTTGGTCGACTCCTACTACACAGTGACTCGAGGTTAGTTGTTAACCAAGTACTTAGAGTATATGAGGCCAAGGACGAAAGGATGGAAAAATACCCGAAGAGGGTAAGAACGATTCTAGAAGGCTTTGAAGAGGTAAAAATGAAAAGGGTACCTCGGTAAGACAATAGTCGAGAAGATGCACTAGCAAGGTTGGCTTCAGCAATGAGGACAGGCATCAGAAGGATAGTACCAGTCGAGATCCTGCTAAAATCGACCATTGAGGAAGAAGAGATTGTCATCTCTTACCTTAACTTGAACCTAGGGGACATATGGATGGACCCCCTTATCAGATATATCAGACAGGGAGAGCTGCCAAAAGCAAAGTTAGAAAGGAGGAAATTAAGGTACAGAGCTGCCAAGTTCTCAATAATAGGAGATGTCTTGTATAAAAAAAGCTTCCTACTACCCCTCCTCAGATGTGTCCATGCCACAGAGGTCCCCCACATCCTGTAGGATGTACACGAGGGTTCCTGCTCCAGTCACATAAGAGGAAGACCTTTAGCCAAGAGGATAATTACGCAAGGATACTGGTGGCTGACCTTGGCCAAAGATGCTGATGCCTACGTGAAGAGGTGTGACAAGTGCCAGAGATTGTCCACTATTCCTCATCAACTTCATCATCCTATGACATCAATAAGTTCTTCCTGTCCATTTTCAGTATGGGGGATTGACTTGGTGGGACCATTGCCAAGAGCTGCTAACAATTATCGATTTTTGATAGTAGCAATTGATTACTTTTCCAAGTGGGTAGAGGCTGAGCCGATGATCACGATTATAGAGAAAAAGACCTTCCAGTTCATCTAGAAGAGCATCATATGCAGACATGGCCTTCCAAACACCCTCATCCCAGATAACGAAACCCAGTTCAAGAATTCTCCTTAGAAAAATATTGTGAAAGAGTGGCAATTAAGCAGTTCTTCTTCTCTCCTGGCCGACCCTAGGCAAATGGGAAAACTAAACTCATGAACCGAACAATCCTTGATGGGATTAAGAAGAGGTTGGAAGAAGCAAAGGGGAGATGGACAGAAGAGCTTTATGCAGTGCTATGGGCCTACAAAATAATGGCAAGGACACCAACGGTGGAAACCCCATTTATGTTAGCCTATGGTTCAGAAGTCGTCATACCTACAGAGGTAAGGCACCCTACCCACAGAGTTTAGACCTATGACCCTCAGAGGAATGGGGAAGAAAGAAGACTTGACTTGGATCTAATTGAGGAGAAAAGGGAAGACACTGAGATCATACAGGCATCCTACCAGTAGAGAATAATAAAGTTCTACAATCAAAGGGTGAAACCAAGACCTATAGCTGTAGGAGACCTAATGCTGAAGAAGATGTTGCATAAGATAAACAAGCTCCACCCAAACCGGCATGGTCCTTATAAAGTAGTCGATGAGGTTGTACCTGGTACCTACCGATTAGAAAATCTCGAAGGGGAACCTTTCTCCAACCCATGGAACACTGATCACCTGAAGAAGTATTATATATGATGTTGCAGTTATTTTCTTGTAATACATGTATCATTTTATGAAGAGAATGTTAATGAAAAGAGCAGTTCCTGTGTCAGTACTTTGTTTCGTCATGCTTTAGTGGTAATTTTATGAGGTTAAACATCATTAATTTGTTGAAAATTTATGAGGGAAACATCATGGTATGATGACCTCAGACCTTAAACATCATTAAATTGGTGAAAAGTTTATGAGGGTAATATCATAATTTGATGACCTCAGACCTTAAACATCATAATTTAGTGACAGGGTCTGAGGTGAAACATCATAGTATGATGACCTCAGACCTTAAACATCATAATTTAGTGACAGAGTCTGAGGTGAAACATCATAGTATGATGACCTCAGACCTTAAACATCATTAATTTAGTGAAAATTTATGATGGAAACATCATGGTATGATGACCTCAGACCTTTAACATCATTAATTTGGTGAAAATTTATGAGGGAAACATCATGGTATGATGACCTCAGACCTTAAACAAAAAATTACAAGTTAAAAGCTTCACAAATTAAGGTTTAAGGGTTGGCAGTTGCAGACATGTCCACTTGGGCGATATCGGTAACCTCGGCCCGTTCATCTCGAGGGTTAACATCTTTAGTAGTCTTTGTGGTTTCCAATTGTACAGTCTCTGCAGGAGCAGCGTATTCCTCCTCAACCTCTTGAAAGTCCTGAGCAAAGTGAGAATCACCGAAGCCCAGACTAACAATGTCCGAGGTAGTCAAGCTTCCTGTCTCATTCTTCTTGGAAACTGCCCTCTTCCCAGTTACCTTAATACCTATTTCGAGATATTCAAAGCTGAAGCTTATAAACTGGTCAGAGTCTTTATAGTCTGCCAAAATATTCTCAGAGGCATCCTCAAGGGCAGCCTTTACTGCAATATCAACCTTTGCCTAAAGGACGTCGTCTTTGGCCTGCAAAGTATAGGTGTGGTCCTTCTTAAGCTTAGCTATATCCCTATCCCTCTGCTTTACCTTATTCTCAGACTCAGTCAAGGAAGTCTTCAGATTTTCAACCTCTACATTTAAATAGGCTTCCACCTTCTGGGACTCTTTTCCCTTCTCAATAAGGGGCAACTTCCTCAGGGTCCAGTCAACGAATTGATGCATAGAGAGAAGACCCTGCAAAATAAAGTCAGATGTATGAATGGAAACCTTAGTCCAATAAAAGCTGAGGTTATACTTGGAATAAAAAGAAAAAGTTTTTACCTCGATAGACCTATGATGGAAAAACTCGGCCAGCAGAGGGGTATCTATCGAGCGTAGAAAACTCTTATCTGCGTCGGACATCGTAGAGACGATGGCATCTATTGCCTTCAGACCATTACCTATTAGGCTGTCACTGATCTTCAACTTCTCTAGATGAGCAACTAGTGCATCATCAGAGGAAATGGGGATGGCGCGATGATCCCCTTTTTGGGTTTTAGAAGGCCTCTGATCCTCCGCATCAGAGTTAGTCTTCCTCTTCTTTGTAGCATCGACTTTGGATGTACCGACGTTCTGTTTAGGGGGAGGGGCTGCATTATGCCCTGTCTTCTTCATCTGTTTAACAAGACTGGGGGCAGACATCTCCCACAAGTCGTCTGAGATACCTTCTGGGCGTTCTACAAAAAATGTACCTGAGTCAATAAATCAGAGATATAAAAAAAGAAGAGGTACAACTTATGAAAAATAATACTTACGAAGCTCGGTTAGAGGAATCCCCCAGGCCAGCCTCAGAGAGGTAATAGAGGGTCATCATATGCTCGTATTTTACCAGCCAACCATGCTCCCCCTAATCCTGAAGATCCTTCACCTTTTGTGAGTTATCCTGGCTAAGCCCAGGATCGGCCTTGGCAGAAAGTGATACCTTCCCCCACCTCAGGGGTATCCTTGGCTCCAATGATGAAGGGGTAGCACAAGGACCAAATTCCCACGCCCCTGAGGAAAATAAATACCGTGGTTTCCAGTTGTGATTCGAAGTCTGGGTATCCAGTAGCATCTTCTTATCAGACTTCCTAGCAAGGAGGTGGTAATAGCTGGGGTGGTTTTTAGCAGAGGATAGGACATAGCATCCTGTGAAGACCCTAACTAGAAGGTCTGAATGATGGACTACCTTCCAAAGGACAATATCAATAATTATCACCCTCCAGGCATTGGGGGATAATTGTAAAGGGGCCAGGTTGATGTGGGAAAGTATGGCTCTGATGGAAGGATGGATGGCGAGACGGAACCCCAGTTTAAACATCTGCTCATACACACATATTTCCCCATCTCGGCCACCAAAGGCTCTCTCACCCCTCAAAGGTATCCTAAGTACGATGGAGGGACCTATGGAATAGAGATGCCTGAAGGCTAAGAGGTCGTACTCAGTAATGGTACTCTCTATCTTGGCAGCCTCTGAGGTATCAACTTCACTCTGATGACCGTCATCCTCATCCCTAGCAACATCAGCCTGGGTAGGTGTAGGAACACCTCCAGAGGACCTCTGAGCAAAATCAACCCCTATGGTGACCGACAGGGGAATAGCATTAATAGCTGGTGGAATAACCATATTCGGCCCCATAACTTTAACATCAGAAGAAGTCCGTGAAGCGCTAGCATCGTTGTGGGACGAGGCACAACTTTGAACCTCGGCCTGATCAGGGACCTGATCTTGCCTAATCGAGAAGTCCATGGACTCTTGGAAAGAATAATTGTACATAAGGTCTGAGGTGGTGGACTCAGACTCAGATATGGGAGTAGGGTCTATCGGATCCTCTGCTGGCTCAGCAGGCTCGGCTGGCTCAGGGTATATCATCTTCAGAGGTGGAGGGAAGATAGGCCTGAGAGGGAAGGCCTCAGCCCTACAAGCTTCCTCTTGGGCTAGATCTATCTGCTTAATTTTTGTAAAGGTCTTCTCTCTAAGAGAAGGAAAATCTTCTAGGAGCTTATACAGAGGTCTGAGCATAAGTCAGACGACCTCACACTTGAGACTCTAAACCAAAAACAAACAACTTGGCACGACTTAACTAAAAGATCAAACTGGGATTTTGATAAATTTCAAACCAAGAACAACCAAGAACCAGTTCGCCGAAAAACTCAAAATGCTACCATAAAACCCTAAGAGCCTAGCTGAAAAGCCTAAATAATCACTGAAAAAGCAGAAATAAAAATTAAAGTCGGAAAAGGAAGAAATAGGGTGAAGATGGTACCTGTCTGAATATGGAATGAGGAAGAAGAAGATCGGAGACAAGGAAATCCTAAAATGCAGCAGCAAAATTCTTAAGAGAGAAATGGAAAACACAGAAGGCTCAGGTGGGAAAAGTAAGAGAAATGAAGAAGAAAGAGAGGGAAAAAGGGTTTAAACCCCAAAATCCTGCTGGCATAAATCCCAAGCCCATCATTGCCTTGGGATCCTAAAAGGCAATCAACATCATTGCATTTGTCAGGCACGCTACCCACTTCAGAAGTTAACACATGTCAAAGAAATGTTGGTACACAAGAAAAATACAGCCTCAGACATGCATACCCCTTAGTCACCTACTCACATAGGTAACTAAGGTCTAGGGGTGATTGATATGCCCAAATTTTACCTTTCAGCTCGGAGGCACCAACCTTGACCTGGATGACAACCGAGGTAACAAGAGCTCAAGACTGACAACCAATAATCTCGTCCTTCATAAGGTCGGCGATGGCCGATGTTAATAATTACCCATCATGTAGGCAATAACTGAGGTCCACATGTTTCGTTTGATCAACTACCCATAAGGTCGACCATGGACGATGTTGCAAGCACCAAGCGAAGGCCCACAAATACTCTTAGGCTTAATAAATAATCCTATCATCATCGGCTTTGGCTGACGTTACACTTCTTATCCAACCTCGACCGTCATCCACCCAGGCCGAGGTATTCACAGAACATTGATCTCAGGTCGTGCAAAGGTCATATTCAGCTAACCTTGTACTCATCCAGGCCGAGGTTGGTACCAGTCAAGGACAAGGCCGAGAGTTTATAAGTGTCTCTTGGAAAACATGGATAAATCCGTTATAACTAAATCATTCCCTCCACGTGAGGGAATATTGAAATCATCATTACTTAGTTGAATATCAGCCAGGTGTCATTCTTTCACTGGCTGGATATCCATGCATATGCTCATTGCATGCTTAGGGGGTACATTACACCCCGCAAGCACTATATATAGAGGTCATCCTCTACCTTGTAAAAGGATCCAAAATTACAATCCTAGCTAGAACTCTGTCAATTTATACAGAAGAGAGAAATCTTGATAGATTGTATCCATGGCCGTTAGTACCTTATTTCAGTGATATTACACACTCACTTGCACAGTGGACGTAGGGCTAATTGGCTGAACCACTTATATATTGGTGTTTATCCTCTTCTCCTCATCTCAATCTCTTATATTTAGTATACTCTTATGCTGCCATTGTTTTCACTGGTTCGAGCTTACAAACACCTTGACTGGTGGTGCTATATCCAGCATCATCAGTAATCGATGCCAAACTTCTACACTTTTTATCATACTCTAAGATAGTACAAGTCTCATGCTTGAGTAGAAAAAACTCTATTTGTATCTGTGAACGAATCGACTTGAGGAAGTACTTGTCATTGAGACTTCATAATTTTTGAATGAACTTCACCAAACATATTACTAGATATGTTCTAAGAGTCTTACGCCTAATATATCCTAACTCTTGACCGAACTAAGAAACATGCGTGGTACTTCTCACGAATGAAATTTTAATAAGAAACCCCCTCGATACACTTCGGTCTAGTTTGGTCGTTCATCAGGATAACTGGCACTAGACTCCCTAACGATTGTATCCTGCAATAATAATAAAAAGGAAACTAATGTATCAAAGGATGATATGCAAAAAACTAGAATTTAACCTATGGAATCTACGTTGCCTAGGACCATGCTCTGATACCAACCATGACAACCTGTAATTTTTAATTAGGTTGATCAAGTCTATTTATCAAAAGTTACAATTTGTCAAATAAATTTAAGCATGATCCTTATCATGGAACAAGAAACAAACATAAACAATAAAACAAAGTAAAGATCAACATGAGAAATCCCGAAATACTGATATATAATTAATATGAGTTAATTACATCACTAAGTAAAAACTGATACATACTAATTATATGAACACCAATTTATCATTTACAACTGAATACAAATATGGATAAATGAGTAAACCCCACATCTCTAAAAATAAATGAAGTTAATTTAAAAGTAGGTATAACCCCTACATATCTAAGGATCGATGGTGAATGGAACGACATTGTGCTCAAGTAAAAAACTAGGTCGGGTACATAGGAGCACTGCAACAACGCGATGGATCAGGCACACGACAACACAATATTATCTACATACTCAAGTTGTAAAACTATCAATCATGAGAATAAATAATAATCTCTACAGTTATTACATTGACTGTTATCTATATAAATTTAGAATTTATACATATACCGGTACTTCCTTCTACTTATCTATATCGAGTATACTAAACCGATGTCTTGGAGTTGAGCCATGCAATATTATTATTAATTCATAATAGGCTAATAGGGTATATAGCCTAACAGTATCCAAACAGTGTCTTTAATCCGTTAATCATTACACTTCCCCCTTATGCAAAAGGTCAATAATGAATAAACTATCCACAAAGTTTAACACAATATTTTATTTACGTCTATAACATTTAGAGCATTACTATTTTCAGTTTTAAGTTTTAAAACCCCAATAAGCCCTTATAAGTAAAATTTACTGAGTAAAGGGATTCTTTTAAAATTATCACATGGGTTCTCAAAGTTTAACTAAATTACAAAACTCCACTAGGTCCATTCACATGGGTATAAAATGTCGTCGTTCGTACGTCGCCGTTTGCATGATAAAAACCATTTTTATTCGCATACCATTGTGCACACGGTAAAAAATATGTTTGTTCATATGATACACGAAAAACAAAGTCATTCATAATCAGATCTCTACACCCCCTTATCCCAAGTCCTGTGATGATACCGAATTTAGTATCAACATATAAACTTGAATGATCTCAATCTAGTAAAACTATGGTGATGCAACAATGGTGATAAATGAGTGTTTAAATGAAGAAGGGGATGAGAAGAATATGAATAAACACTAACATATAAGTGGTTCAGCCATTGGCCTACTCCACTGTGCAATGGAGTGTGAATTTCACTGCATGAATGGGAACTAATGGCCTGAGTGATATAACTCTCAACACTTTCGCTCTCTACTGTAAACAAGTGAAACTTGGGCTAGGGTTTGTATTTTTTTGGATCCTTTTCCCTAGGGAAGAAGGAGACTATATATAGTGCCTGGGATGCACACCATTCCTCGATGCATGTAATGGGCATGTGTAGAATGTATCAGCTAATAAGAATCAACCACAAGTCACTGGAACATGTATGTCATGATGATGAAATATTCCCTCAGATGTGAGGGAGGGCTTGTTATAACAGTTTTGTCCACATGGTATCTGAAACCCATGCGCACTCTTCCATGCATGCTTCATTCCATGCGCTCTGCCAAGTGTCTACTACTGGTTGTGCGGGCCAGACTAAGGCCAAGTTGTTAGGTTCGATGTTCTGGTGGTAAGATAGTTGCCATGCTCAACCGAGTCTTCATTCGACCCTCGGCCTCCTGGTGATGGCCGAGGCCTAGGGAACTTGGGTCACCTTCCTACTAATACTGGTGTTGTTGGTTGTGGTTGAGAGAAGGCAGATGCTAGTTACGGTCGAGTCATAACTTGTTCAAACTTGTGGTTTGCAATTGATTGGCCTTAGTTGAGGGGTCCAACCCAGGGACGAGGTATATCATAGTCATTAAGAATTTAAATCATAATTTTTCTTCTTAAAACAAAATTCTATTCCCCCATACCCCCAAAATATGGTATATCATAGTCATTAAGATCACTCCTTATTTACAAATCCCAATTTCCCATGTTGAATTGTGAGATTTCAACATATACTTTTCATATCCCACTTCTATATTAATATGTGAAGGGAATTTTATAAATATATGTAAAGAAGTAGTCTATCACATGATTCCATATAAATAAAAATCCTAAGAAGGGACCTACAATTATCTAACCCAATTCAATTAAACGAATTTAAACTAAACATACAATTTAAAGAACTGGGTTCATTACTTTATTTATAAAAATCATTACGTTTCATTTCATCAAATAAACTTAATTATTTTTACAAAATTTTAATAATTTAGAAGACCTTATTTAGGTAAAAATCATTATTTACATAATGAGAGGTGAGAGTAGAATTATCTTGGATTGAATGATGAATACTAAATCCCAAAAGAAATCTAGAAGAAATTTCCTTGAAAGTCGCTTATAATTGCTCCTCAAACCTCCCAATTTATGTAGAAAAGAGTCCAATTTATGTAGAAAATACCCCCACTGATGTATAAAAGAGTCCCCTTTAAACAATAGTTGAATTGTTCTTTCAAAGTTATAAGTTTTTTGTTTAGTATATAAATGATGGAAATTAAAAGTATATCGGCCACTTTTAGTATTTTTTTGTTATTTTCTTTTAGTTTCTTTATTTAGTTGTATTTCTTTTTTTTTTCCTATTTCTTTGCTTGATATTTTGGGAAAGAAGTACCTAGGGCTATTAAGGGTATTTTTGTAATTAGAATTATAGTTTAGAGCATAAGATATTCCTCCCCTTTAAATACCCCCTTGTATTCCTAATTTGGGGACACTCACCATTTTGAATATAAGAAATCTCTTGATTCTCTCTCTAAAATTTAGGGTTTGGTTTATTTTCTATGCCATTGACGTGTAGTTTACGTCAAATTGGTATCAGAGCGAGATGTCGCTCCAACATTGGTGTTTGGTGTATCGGTGTGTTTTTATCAAAATTGTACACTACAATCAATGGTTACAAGAAGATCCGAACAACTATACGAGGAGATTAAAAAATGAACGGGAGAATGGGTACAATCACAACACAAAATCTATACCCATTTCCAAAACCCTAACCTTAACCCTAGAAATCCCTACTCACAACCCCGGCCCACCCCACCCTCTACACCCCGAAAATCCAAATCTTGAACCCTAATTTCCCCCCAAACCCAAATCCATTACATAAACCTTCTATTTAAGATCCAAGACAACCCACTTCTAGGGTTTCATCTACTATTTTATAATCCAATCTACAATTTACAAACCGTAGCTTCCAACCCTACAAAATTCCTCCACCAACAACCCAATTCCCATAACCCACCACCAAATTTTCAAACCCCAAACATAAAAAAAATTATGTTTCCGCCCTGATTAACTCCCGAGGCTCAATTCAAGATTGCCGGTGGCTAGTCTAAGATTGGTTGCTTCACTTAATCATTTTTCCTCCCTCAATCCTCCAATCGGGTCAAATCAATGATAAAAAGTCCCCTCCCAATCTGGTTGATTGCAAGAAAGATCGAAACGACGAAATTGGGTTGTGTATTGGGGATTTTTATGACATTTTTTATGAGGATGAGTGGGTGACTTGCATGCATTTTTTCTAGCCGGAAACATTTGATTTGAGCTACTTCTTCCCAATCTTTGGGCATGGGAATGATGATTTTGATGAAGTTGGGTCGAAGGTTATCTCTCTTGGAGTTGATTTGGATATTGGAGGTGATATGTTTGGTGGTGGGTATGTGGACCCATTCGTGGTAGGTTTGGACTAGAACTCAGAGGAAATTTTCTGCGATGCTACATTAAGGAGGTGCATCATGGGAATCTCGGGTCACGATTTTGTTGGTCGTCCACATTTGGATTGTGTTCCTATTCTCCAGGGGTTTATTGCAAGTCGGTACAAGGGGCATTTTCGATGATGACTCTTCTTCCTAGTGAGGAGTTCTTTAATGGTTGCCTTACTTTCTTACCGTTCATCTCCTATGCTCGAGGATGAGCTTTTCGAAGTCAGGAATAATGATGGAAATTAGAAGTTTATGGGTCACTTTTAGTATTTTTTTTGTTATTTTCTTTTAATTTCTTTCTTTGGTTGTATTTCTTTTTTTTAGTATTTGTTTGCTTGATATTTAGGGAAAGAAGTAGCAAGGGCTATTAATGGTAGTTTTGTAATTGAAATCATAGCTTAGATCACAAGCTATTCATCCCCTTTACATACCCCCTCTTGTATTCCTCATTTGGAGACACTCTCCATTTTGAATATAAAAAATCTCTTGATTCTCTCTCTAACATTTAAGGTTGGGTTTATTTTCTTGGCCATTGACGTGTAGTTTACGTCCATAAAAGAGATAATTTGTGAGTTGGGAGTTGGATTGTGGGAGGTAGTAGGGTTTGGGTTTCCTTTAGGTTTTTATATAAATTCTCTACTTCTTAAGCTTTACTCCTTTGTCCTTAACCCGAGCTTCCTCTCCAAGTATATACATCAATTCCCTTATTAACCTTGTCCACTCGACCAATTATATTACTTAGTTTCCATATAATAATTTAAAAGTCCTTAAACATTTTAAATTATTTTCTTCTCTCAAATAAAACCCAAATGTCATTATTTTTAAAGTTTCTTATAAAAAATAATTTCCATTATTTTTTTAATAAAAAATATGTTTTCATTTAAAAACAGTTATTTTAAATTTTCTAAATTTCATTTGAAAATTCAATCAAATCTTAAGCATCTGAATAAAATAATTATTTTAATTAATTAAATTCGATTACAATTACGGGGTACTATAATATTTGGATCATTTAGATATTCAATTATTAGTTTTCTCTAATCATTTCGAACATCAATAGTTCCAATTCCCATCATTGGCCATCTCTTATGTAGAAGACTTAAGAAGACATTAATATAACTAATCTTTTGTTTGGCTTCAAAGTCATTATCAAGTTTAAAACCTTATGCCTTTTGAGCCATTTCATTAGCTTCTTCATTTAAAAACCTGAGAATATAATTTAAAGTGACTTAATCAAATATGGATAGCAAATTTAATGCCACTTGGTTATATAGAGTGAAACCTTTATGAACACATATGTATTCACCAGTTAACTGCCTTATAACCAGTAAGGAATCATCGAAGGCTTATATTACTGAAGCATTTCAACTCTGAAGGATTCCTAATCCCATTATTATAACCTCATATTCTACTTGATTATTAGAAGGTATATTTTCTTCTAACCTGTAACCATGTTTTATTTTAATGTGTTCAAGAAATTCAATAACTACCCCTATACCTGACATTGTTTTATTCTTCTAACCATAAAACCATAATTTTCAAGGACTTGTAGACACATAACCTATCTTATATTCTTCATATGTTTTATCGTCACATGGATGATCTGCTAAAAATTTAGGCAAAGCTCAACCTTTTATTGCTTTTTAGGTATATAGTAGAGGAAAATTTAGACAGAGTTAATGCCCATTTGATAATCTTATTTCTTAGAATATACCTTGTTAGCATGTACTTAATCAAATCAAACTTTAAAATTACATAAACCTCTTTTGGCAACAAATAATATCTTAACTTGATAGCAGTAAAGTACATAGTTAAACATAAATTTTTAATCAGAGAATATCTATGTTCACAATCATTTAAGAACCTACTAAGGTAATAAATATCTTGTTCCTTGTGACTTTTGAAATCTTGAGCCAATAGTATTCCAATGGATGCATCAGAGGCTGAAATATATAGCTTCAATGTTCTTCCTTGCCTAGATAGAGCAAAAACAAGTGGCTTGACAGGTATCTCTTGAGTGTTTGGAAAGTCTACTCGTGTTCTTCTTTTTAATACATCTCCGCGTATTTTTTAACTTAAAAAAGGGTGAAATGTTTTAGTCTTTCCTGCATCATTAGAAATAAACCTTTGTAATTAATTTTTGCTTCTAAGAGCTTTGCTTTCAAAGATAGCCTTAACTTTGTTCTAATCAACTTGAGTTCCTTTTTTATGTACCATGTAAGGACATGTTTATAAGTCCTGACTTACATTAGTGTATGTCGTATACCCATACAACCGTCAAAGATTTATTCAAGATCAATCATGCATCGAGACGGATTCGAATATCAAAGTTCTTCAATATTCAAACCTCTACAAGATTAATTATGGTAAGGTTATATTTTAGTCCCTTAACGGTTCATTTAAAAGTGCTGGGATATTTTTCTAAAATATTTTCTAAGTGTTGAGGTGTTATTTTTCGTCAAAATATTTTTCTAAGTGTTAAGTCGGATTTTTGAAATAAAATGAAAACTATTTTTTTTCTTTGTCGTTCGAGCGACGTATGGTTGCCGTTCAAGCGTCATTGGCATGTCGCGCGATGTCGTTCAAGAAACATATGGTTTCGTAAGAGTGATTTTGACATTTCATTTCAGCGATCTTCTGACTCAAGTTTTTTATATAAAGCGTATTAAATGAGTCCTTTTTTTTTACTAAGAAAACCTGACGATTTTCATTTTGAACAAACTGCAAAACAGCAGAACACTTTGTCTTCTCCAATTTAGGGTTCAATCTTTTGTTTTTTCAATTCGCAAAAATCTCAAGTGCTCTAGTGAATTGTTTTGGAACCCAAGATACGTCTTTGCTGGAGTTTCTGTTGTAGGGAGGAAAACCTACTGCTGATCCAAGTGCCACTTGAGGGAGATACTGGGCTGACGTTGACTGAGTGTCATAGGGAGTACTCGTGGGTGTTCCTGGATGATTGGACTGTGTGTCTTTATGTATATTCTAAGGTTGATTCATTGCTAATTCAGAACTGTGTGATCTTATGGGTATCTGCGAGTATTCATTGCAGATTTAGCTTGTAATCATCGTGAGTATTGTTTGTAAGATTGTTAGAGGCTTACGTTTCATGAGAAACGTATTAGAGCGGGGGAAGGACCTGCGACACGCGGTGAGGTAAAGTCACATGGATCACGGTTAGAGGTACCTTTGAGAGAAAATAAGAGGTATCATGTTAAAGATGACAACGGTGGTGGGATTTAATAAAGAGAAATATTGCTAAATTTGTTTTGCAATGGGTCACCTGTCCGTTGGAAAAAGAGTGGACCACCCGAGACCGGTAGGGGTTTCTTCAATTGTTAGGGATTCCGAAGTAGGAATGGGAGAGTACTCCCAAGGGTTTTATTGCCAAGGGGTATACGATCCTATATTGGTGATAATGGATCAGTTGACCAAAATAGCTCACGTTATGCCAGTTAAGACTGGTTATACTAAAGGACAGTATGCGCAGATCCTTATATTAGAGATAGTAAGGTTAGGTGGGGTACCGCTTGACATAGAGTCCAATTGGGACAAGATCTTCATCTCTTGATTGTGGAAAGGTGTTCACGAGGCTTTAGATACCGAGTTGTGGTTGAGTACGACCTATCATCCCATACAAATGGGCAGAACAAGCGGACAAATTAGATGATTGGGAAAATAAATTATATGTGTACCCTTGGATCTTAGGGGAGGTCGAGAGTAGTCCCTTCCACAAGTTGAGTTTGTGAAAAATAACTCATATAAGTTAACTTTGGGCATGGTGCCAGTCAAGGTATGACATGAAAAACCTTGTTGTTTTCATGATCGTTGGTTAAAGGTGGGGGAAACAAATCCTATTGCGGATATTCGAGATGAGTTGATATCTATAGTGTATAATGTGTGTAAAGTATATACAACGCCAATAACCGACGCGTGTGCGATCGTTGCGAGATGAGATTGTGTGTATCTTAATAACGATTAATCTACTGAGGTGTGAATAGTAGAAGGATAGACAATAAATATATCTAAAATAAAGTTTAAGTAGTGAAACTGGAACGGTAAGACTTGGGCAGGAACCTATGTGACAGGGTAACCTGGAGTTTAGTACAAAATAAAAATAAAAATAAGTGGAGTGTTCATTATTAAGGGTTTTCGATAGCGTACTATATGGGTGGTATGGAGTAGTTTACTTGGGAGCACAATGATGCGATGCGCAACATATATTCAACATTGTTTGTACCTGGTATACTTTTTTGAATTTTGGGACGAAATTCCGTTGTAAGGGAGGAAATATGTAACACTCCGTATTTATGTTATTAAATTATTATGAGATTAATTATTATTGTTGGATTAATTAAATTAAAAAGGTGAGAAATTAATTTGTGAGTTAATTAATCCGAATTAAAATAATCATTAACTAGCATGCCAAGGGTTAATACTTATTGATGAAAATTATGGTATATTACTGTGTGAATATGTAATATGGAATTATGAAATTTTATAAATTGTCGAGAGTGGAAAATACGACAGTTTTGTATATTAAGTCGGGACGCGCGTGTGAGTTCTGCTAGGACTAATTTAATGGATTAAAGAAGTGAATTATTTTAAAGTAACTCGTATGGTCATTTCGAGTGTGCCATTGAATCCGTAAGGGTCGAGATAGTAAAAAAAATCTACTCGGGTATTCTATTTGGACTTCAAAATATTTTTAGGCCTAACCGGCACCCCATAGGGGTGTTTCTATCCTTTAAATTATTGGGGAAACATTATGGACGAAAATTAAAGAAAATAAATCAGGTAAACGTGGGGGAGAAAGGTTCTGTCAGTTCCAAGCCTACGAGAGAGAAAACAGAGAGACACAGAGGAAGGAAGAAGGAGTCCATAGGTGTTCTTGGTGCATAACTCAAGGACTCACATCACAAATCCCACCAAAGCGTAGATCGAAAGACGAGGAAAACGTCTATGCCAATTTCATCAACGTATCAGAACATCATAATCGAGGCAAGTGTTTGTTGCTTGATTTCTTTAGCGATAATTGTGTTCATGTTAGACTAGGTAATTACCCCACTATTATGAAGATGAATATTGTTGACAATTTGGGAGAATTGATCATAAATTAGGACTGATTTGAATAAAGTTTGATTCCCTCATGTAGATAGTGTAAGAACATAATTCTTATCATGTCGATTTGTTTTAACTGGCTTAATTCCGGACAAAATAAATTAAGTTTGTGGTAGTTTTATTATGGAGTTTAATTGAGCCTACGACAAAGTTCAAGTCCAAGAATGTGCAATTTAAAGCTTTGAAGAAGATTTCAAGTCAAAACGTGTTGCATATGTTTAAGATCACTCAGGTATGCATACTTGTGAGCATTTGAATAATTTAGTATGTTGATTAAATGCTGGGTGATTTAAGTGTTTGGGAATTTAATTTTTTTTGCGAAAACATTTTTTAAATATTTCCAAGTTAAAATAGTTTAAGAAAATTCGAGGAATTATTTAAAAGAAAAATAATTTTTAAATCACTATCGCTCGAACGAGACAGTGGGTCGTTCAAACAACAAACCCATGTCGCGCGAACGAGATCCACATCTCGCTCGAATGAGCTTGCCACCTCGATTTTTGTGTTTTAAATTTTTTGGACTCTGTGTTGCTCAGTTATATAATAAAACGTCTCTGCGAAAGTTTTAGCAGCAAAACAGTTTCGAAAAACTCATTCCCATACAGTTTTTCATCATCTGGTGTTTATTCAAGATCAAATTATTCAATTCCAAAGTTTGTGATCTTGAACGCGTTTATCGGAAGAAAATTCATTCACTACACCGTTTTGAACTTTGTGGGGAGAACTCTACAATCGGAGAGCTGCGTGCTATTGTGGAGGGAGTCCTTATGAAGTAACTTGTGGAGAAGCCGTCTCTTTTCCATTGCTGACCATCTGGAGTTCTTACGGGAGATTCCAGCAGACGACATCAGAACCGACACCTGCGGGTATTTCATATGTCACCCTATTTCATTGTAATCCGTGTAAGTTGTGTCTTACAAATTATAGTGAAATAAAAAGGTTTTGCCCTTCGGGGATTTTTCCTGAAATTGTTTCTTTTACCGCATGCTTTATTCTTCAAATGGATTTAATCACTTAGATGCATGTTTAGGGTTTAAGAAGTTAAAATTGGTTTTAAACTAAAAATTGGAACAAAGTTATTTTTACCTAAAGTACACACTAAAGGGCCTTCTTAAATTGGTATCAGATCTTGTTGCACTATCTTATTGTGTTTGTGATCCCGTGTCTTTAGGTATGCCTTTCGATGGTTTTGATGATTTTAGAATTCGCTTGTTTGAATCATCTAATTGGAAATCACACATGAAAATTACTCTTAAAAAATTGGTTAATAAGGGTGATTGTGAAAAGTGTCTTTGCTGCGAAGAGTTTGGTCACAGGATAGATGAGTGTCCCATTAAACTTAGGGAGAATTTTAATAAACCGATAAATCGTGTTTCTACCCTTAGTGATAGTGACCTAGAAGAAGAAATTTTTTATGCTAGTAAGCGTGAACTTTCCACCTTTGTGGCTAGTCATATAAGTGATAAAGACTTACCTTTTCATGATTCTTCCGCAGCCACAGAAGTTGATACACCTGAGAGTGAATGTGAGGTGAGTGAGGGTGAGAGAGATAGTCTTTGAGGGTTGATGGAGACTATGAAAAAGGAAATTCTTGAGTTTGATAATTCTTCCCATTTACTTGAGTCAAGGATAGGTGAGCTTGAGAAAAAACTGAGAGATTCGAGTAAAGTTAAGTTTTATTTAGAGGCTAGGTCTGAAAAGCTTGACAAAATCTTAGGCACCGTCGAAATCAAAGATAATCGGAGAGGTATTGGCTTTAATCATTATGTCGCGCCTGCACCCAAAGCCAAAACCATGCAACAAGAGAGACTCCTAGGAACTTTAGGAGAGAGCCACCTAGGAACGTGAGGTATAATCGGCTTATAGGACATGCTCCTCACCGTATCTACACTTTCACTCATTGCGGTAGGAGAGGTCATCTTAGACGATTTTGCTACAATCTTAAGAACGCTCTTAGAAAGTCTAAAGCTATTTCGGTTCCCAATGTCCCTACTCGTCGGTTCACACCTACTTGGGTTAGGAAGTCGGATTTAGAAGCGTTAGGTATTAGGCTTGGTGATTCTCGCGTCATTGCTCGTGGTTCTCCTCATGTTTCATCTTTCGATTGAGGTTGTTCGTTGGTTTGTCATACACTAGTATTTACATCATGTGTTATATTTTGCTAGAGTTATGGCATGTTTCTAGTTTTTGTTATGTATTTGAGTCTTATCAAAAATACAAAAAGATTTTGCTTTTTATAAAAACTTTTGAAAATATAAAAAGATATTGCTTTTTATAAAAACATTTGAAAATACAAAAAGATTTTTGGTTTTTGAGTCGTGAGGTTACATGGTTAATGTGGGATATTAGTGTGCTTGACCCCCCCCCCCCCCCCCTTTCCTCTCATTATTCATGTGGCTAGGACATTTGGTCATTGCTATTGATACTTAGAATGTCTTAACCATTGTATTATGGGGATGTTTCGAAGTTGATATTCTTTTTGATTCGACTTTACTTATATCCCATCCTTGCACACATGCACGAGTTTATATGAATGTTTGGCTTCTCTTGCATATTTGAGTTTGGTGAGACGTTCTTATCTTAATTTTGTCATGTATGCGTAAGTAAACTTAAGGAGGAGGTGTGCTTGCAAGAACCGTTTTTCGTGAGAATTGATATTAAAAAAATTATGAGTGTTCACGGGAAAGGGCTGCGAGAGTATAAAATTGACTTATCGTGAAAGCTACCGTTTAGAAGAGCCCAAAATAAAATCGAGGCAATAAAAATTCATATGCCAATAATTGGGGCCAATAGGACTTTCTCTAAGTTGAGATTGATAGATATTTCTAAAGATCTTGAAACATTCATATTTATGAGGGAGTTTGGTTAGAGATAAATTTAAACGGGTTTGCACCGCGAATCTTAAGTTGAAACATCGTATTATGACTCTATTGTTCGTAGAATAATCAATAATCCGGATTTGTGTGCATGTTGTTAGTGTAGTTCATTAAACTCACACTTTTTTGTCATAAATGGATTTGATGAAGTTTGATAATTTATTTCTATCAATTAGAACTTCTTGATCGGTTCGACGTATTGAAATGGTGACTCATTTGTTGTTTCTCACGTCCATTCAGTTCACATTCATGTTTTGAGCACATTCATACTATGTTATCATGTAATTTTTGTTGGTCTGTTTACTTTATTTTCTATTTTGTTTTCTGTTTTGAGTCTGTTTTAAGTCTATTTCTGTGTTCCAAGTACTGTTTTGGGATAATTTTTTCACTGGGCAAATCCTTACTGTTTTTGGGGTATTTTTGGGATTTTCATTTTCTCATTCGAATGACATCATATGTCACGCGAACATGTCGTTCAAGCGACATCCAAAATCGTTCAAGCGATATAACCAACTCGTTCGAGCGACTTCAAGCGAGATCAGGGTTTCATTAAACATCTGACGTTCTCTCTTCTCTCTTTTCATTCTCTCATAACTCCTTCTCTGCTCAAAAGGCGACAATAACTATTTCTTCACTAATAGCCATTAACAGTTTTTGAATCTTCGTGTTCTACATCTCAGTCATCACTCAAGTGCTACCCATATTCATCGTTTCTCTGTCTTAAGTGCGTGTATCTCTCCATATTAGCCTTTGTTCCTCCTGTGATAAAACTAGTTCAAAAAGGATCGTCGATCACCATTTTGTTTGATTTGCTCCTCCGGCGTGCATCGTATTGGTTCTCCGGCGTGTGTTCGTCCATTTTTAGTTCCTGCGAATTTTCACACTGTGAACCTCCTGTAATGGTTCCCCATTTTCGTCGATTTAGAGGTATTTCTGTTCATAATTGTCTTTTGATTTTTTTTAGAAATAATTTATTGAGAGTAATTGGTTGCTAGTTTTGAGTATATTTATCTGATTTTTGTTGTTATTAAGGTTGGTGTTCACGGTGGTTCGGTTGGATGTTTGTACGGTGATAGGTTATTAGGTGTGTGTTCCTCGTGCCAGTACCCTTTCACACATCACACATTACACTCTTCCGTCATGCCGCCTAGATGTCGTGGTGCCCCTTCAGGCTGACTCAATGAGCCGCCACCCTCTGTTTGAGCCCAGAGAGCTCAGGCCAGTAGGACCACGTACTCCCCAGTGAGATGGGCCACTCGTGTTGAGTATGATCATTACTGCTTATTGGGTCTCCACATTCGGTTTGTTGTTCAGGAGAGGGTGTTTTGTTATTCTGAGTTTTAGGGGTTAGGCATTCAACACTGGTTGTCTGGTAGGGGTTGGGATTATCTGCTTGAGGCTCGTGGGGTTGTCTATCTGGACATTGTCCGAGAGTTCTTCTTTTGCGCTCTCCCTCATGCTGAGGGGATCTTTTCTACTATAAGTGGCATTCCTATTCTTATCACTGCAGATCTCATAGCTGATTTTCTGCACCATCCCCGTGTCCTTGACACTGTGTTTCCTTGTTATTCTGACGATGGACCTACCTATGATGATATTCTGCGTCATTGCTCCTGGGAGATTCCCCAAGCAGGTACTACTATGTATCATTGCCAATTTTTCCCTGCCTTCCGTGTGCTAAATATATTTGTGTCAGCATCCATTTATCCTCAGATAAATCATACTTAGATCGGGTATGACATTATCTATTTCATGTACCATGTCTCTCAGTGGTGGGATATCGATTTACCGACTATCATGCTTCGTGTTATATCCTTTGTCATCGTCAGTGGTACCACCCCTGTCCGTCCTGCTCTTCTTTATGGGATTCTCATTTCCATCATTTGCACTACTATCGGGGTTCCTATTTTAGAGGGTAATTAGCGTCTCCCTTCGCCTGCTATTATTGATCATAATACTTTCACTCGTTCAGAGAGTCATTTTCCATAGGCGGCGAGAGGTCCACCCACTGAGGGAGCCTTCTCCAATGCTCATCCCTGTCAACCTGATGATCACTCTGTCTTGAGCACCTCTGAGTTTTCTCATCCACGCCCCTCCACACCTGCACCCACACGTCCTATTGAGGAGGAGGTCTCTACTTTACAGGCACATGTAGCTTCCCAGACCAGGATGTATGATTCTTTCATTGCCAATTTGATGCTGAGGCTGAAGCACATATTCGTGCTGAATCCAGGATGACAACATTCTTTGATGAGATGCGGCAACGAGAGCAGCTGAGAGGCGCAGGATCCTCTGGACTCAGTCAGATTTCATCTACATACACTGATGATACCGCTGATGATGATACTCCTATTGCTGTCAAGATGTATTTTTTGTTGTATCCAAGACATTGAGATTTCTGATGTATTTATTTATTCTCAGATACGATGTATTCTTATGGACAGTTGTATCACCATTGATTTTATTTTATGGCATGGATGTATAGTTTCGTTTGAAGTTTTAGTGATTCTCTCATTATGCTTCAGTTACTGCTATCTTTTTCTATCCATAGTCATATTGATATTGTTTATCTAGCCATGCTGTTCATTCTCATATATTCATGCTAGATTTTGTGTGTCTGTCCCACCTTTTGTCTATTCCTGGCAAAAAGGGGGAGATTAGATATGTGATGTGGGGGGAGTATTTATTATGATATTATACTTGTTCTTGTTCCTCCATACTTCACTTGGGTATTTGTTTATGTCTCGTGTGTGTAGGTATTGTTTTAAGAGATTCAGATATTTATTGGTACATCACATTCAGAGACAAAAATAGATTCAGATGATTACTATTCATAGACAGAATCAGATTCAGATGCTTGCTGTTTATTCAGTATCATTATGTCTTGTATTTTTATTTTTCTGAGTTTTGGGATAGGACATGTATTTTTTACGGCATATAGCATTTCTGTTTAGTTTTGTCCCGGAATAGCCAAAGGGGGAGATTTCGAAGAACATAATTCTTATCATGTCGATTTGTTTTAATTGGCTTAATTCCGGACAAAATAAATTAAGTTTGTGCTAGTTTTATTATGGATTTTAATTGAGCCTACGACAAAGTTCAAGTCCAAGAATGTGCAATTTATAGCTTTGAAGAAGATTTCAAGTCAAAACGTGTTTCATATGTTAAAGATCACTCAGGTATGAATACTTGTGAGCATTTGAATAATTTAGTATGTTGATTAAATGCTGAGTGATTTAAATGTTTGGGAATTTAAATCTTTTTGCGAAAATATTTTTTAAATATTTTCGAGTTAAAACAGTGTAAGAAAATTCGAGGAATTATTCAAAAGAAAAATAATTTTTAAATCATTGTCGCTCGAACGAGACAGTGGGTCGTTCAAACGACAAACCCATGTCGCGCGGACGAGATCCACATCTCGCTCGAACGAGCTTGCCGCCTCGATTTTTGTGTTTTATGTTTCTTGGACTCTGTGTTACTCAGTTATATAATAAAACGTCTCTGCGAAAGTTTTAGCAGCAGAACAGTTTCGAAAAACTCATTCCCATACAGTTTTTCATCATTCGGTGTTTATTCAAGATCAAATTATTCAATTCCAAAGTTTGTGATCTTGAACGCGTTTACCGGAAGACAATTCATTCACTACACCGTTTTGCACTTTGTGGGGAGAACTCTACAACCGGAGAGCTGCTTGCTATTGTGGAGGGAGTCCTTATGAAGTAACTTGTGGAGAAGCCGTCTCTTTTCCATTGCTGACCATCTGGAGTTCTTACGGGAGATTCCAGCCGACGACTTCAAAACCGACACCTGCGGGTATTTCATATGTCACCCTATTTCATTGTAATCCGTTTAAGTTGTGTCTTACAAATTATAGTGAAATAAAAAGGTTTTGCCCTTCGGGGATTTTTCCTGAAATTATTTCTTTTACCGCATGCTTTATTCTTCAAATGGATTTAATCACTTAGATGCATGTTTAGGGTTTAAGACGTTAAAATTGGTTTTAAACTAAAAATTGGAACAAAGTTGTTTTTACCTAAAGTACACACTAAAGGGCTTCTCAAATAGGATTATGTCCACGAATTTATGATAATGTGATGATTAAACCTGGGCTTAATTTGGAGTTTTGCATATAAATTTGAGAATGAGGGTTCTTGATATATTAATTTAGGGACTTCGAATTTATTGATGATTAGTGATGATTTAATGATGCTATATTGCTAGAAATCATATATAGATGTTATGTAGTTGATGGGAATTGAATGCTTGGTGTTTGTGCTGATTGCTTTAGAGGTTTTAGGCTTAAAAATGGTGGAAAACGAAACTATTAAGGGTGTAGAACGTAATTGTCCTGGTAGGGGAGAAGAGTGTTGAATCTCCTTCGAACGAGATTGATCTTCGTTCAAACGAGAAACGATGTCATTCGAAAGACACCTGATCTCGTTCGAACGGTAGGTCCAAATATCTGAGAAATTCTAGTTCAGTGCAATTCGAGTTACACTATTATTTTGAGTAAGGAAAACTATCAGTTGATGAATTTAGTATAGTGCAGAATTATTTGGAGGTAATTGTATAATGATACTTTATATAATTGGAAAAGTGAGTTAACCGAGGAAATTTCAAGAGAGAGAATAATAGAGATAATAATATTATAAGTAGTAATGAGCGAATACTACGTATGGAAAATATATTTATGGGTAAGATGAATACCTAATAAATTTTAATAGGATGTGAAAATGCCTATTATATGATTGTATTTGTGTGTATAGGATACTTACATTGCTTGCTATCAAGAGGAGGTTTCGCACAGTGGACAGTCTTATCCTGGGTGACCCAATGGGGGGATATTTGACTTGTACCCAGAGCATATGAACTTGGATACATGCTATCTGAGATGTAGGATAGTTTCGACGGCTGAATGGGAGCGTAGGTATGTGCATGACCCATTTGGCTGGTGAGTATGCTCGCCTCCAATATTTGTGTTATGAGATTCATGGTTCATGAGAGACGCCGAACCAATTGTCCATATGCAGCGATCGATGCACCAGGACATATCAGAGTATGTATTTGCGCCAAGTGGTCTTAACCTAAGGTTGCAGGATTATTGTGTATATATATATATATATATATATACGGATGTTATGACTTTATGTATATATGTGCTTGTGGATGTTTCTACTTTGTGAAACTAGTAGATGCGGTAATAATAATAATTGCTTTGTGCCAAGTGGTATTAACCAATGGGTGCAGGTGTAGTATACATATATAGGGATGATGTGACTATATATATGAATAAACTTGGGAAAATTCTACTGTGTGAAATTAGTAGATATAGCAATAATGAGAAATAAAATACTCTTTGTTGGTAAAAGATTAACCGGTTGGACGGCGAATAATGATGTTTAGTTATGAGGGATAAACTATTACAATCTGGGGCGGAGCTAGGATTTTATATTCGGGCGGGCTGACTTAACATTTATTTCCAGGGGTTGGGGGGCGGGAGCCCCCGAGCCGAATTTTTTTGAGGTTATTTTTTAGTATTTACTTAAAAATAATGTAAATTAAAAAATATAGGGGCAAAATAATGCCCAAAATAATGGTTCGTATAGTTTTTTTTAAGTGGATCATTGAGGTTTGGTTGGTTGGGCGGGATAACTTTTTTGTTTGTTGGGTGGGCTGTGATGTATTGAGCCTTAAAATTTAGACTATTTTTTTTAAGTGACTCGGGCTTGAGCCTGACCATGTCCCCCACTTAGCTACGCCCCTGATTACAATAACGTATTGTATGGGCGATACCGATATACTACTAGTGACGTAGATGATGGTATGGTGACTTCGAACTAGTTAGGCGGGGTAGCATAACTAATAGGGAGTAGATGTACGTTAGGCGTGCACAATAGATGAGAGGTGAGAATCTCACGTGAGAGTTTGAAATTAACTTTCACATAATACTTGATTCATTGCAGTTTGAAATGCTTGCTAAAACAAATATTTTTACAACTTGGGCTCTGACCCGTTTCTTGCTATTCTCCTCTCTTTTGCTATATATATATATATATATATATATATATATATATATATATATTATTTATCAGGTGCCCAGCCACAGGGTTGCCACAGACTTAAACACATGGATCATTTGGCGAGCTGCAGCTGTTGTGGAAACTGTAGGTTATTGAGATTAGACGCTTCTATCTTTCCATTCAGTCCTAGTTCAGACATTTCAGTTAGGGCATGTGTCGCCCTCTTCCAGTTTAGTTATTCAGAGGTTGTATTTTTCTTAGTAGCATTTCTTCTATTATTGGATTGAGTAGTATTACAAGTTTGGTTTGAGAATTCGAACTGGAGTGTTTTATCCAGTCTTATTTAATTCAGTAATTATTTTTTGTTCAGTAATTATTTTATTCTGGTGGAATGTAGATAGTTTTATTTTAATAATGAAATTTATTAACAGATTATTTGGGTATAATTAAAATTAAATGTTTTGACACTTAGCTTAATTATTTATTAGGTGATAAAAAAATAAAATTATTTTCGACAATGATGCTAAGAATGAACCAACCGGTCACTTCGATTTAATTTAATAAAAGGCCTGATCACCCGGTATTTAATTAGGCGGGGTGTCACACCCATGTGTCACAATTAGAGAGAGATCTTGAACGTGATCGGGAGGTAAAGGTCACTTTAGAGGATACATCTAAGAATGTAGAAAAGATGCTCCTCGGTCCCGCTCTGGGTATTGTTTAGAGACTAGGATTAGGTCAAGACGGTGCATTCACTTCCCATGTTACACCTGAGTCGGTTCTCAAGTTTTTGATTGATCCATATGGCTCTCAACCTAACCCACCTAGGCGTCTCGTACTTGACAGGAAAGTGCACCGTAGAAATTTTTAGAGAGATGTTCCTAGGCTTGTGCATGTTTTCACCCATTTGAAGAAGAGATGACACCTTAGGGAGTTTTGCTTTAAGTTGGGTGGTGTGTCTCATAGAGTTTTGCACGTATTCAAACACACGAACCTACACATGATGCTCTGAAGGACTACGTGAGAGAGTTTGCACATATTAGGGAGCAAGTAAATTTTTGGTCAAGATTTCACATGACTTGATGGATGTTTTTCACATGATGACACCACCGTTGGAGAACTCCACCGCACCTAGTGGTTGAAGTTTAGACTTGTTTGCTAGCATTGGATGATTTTTATGCCTATTGCTAGTGTGTATCATTTTTGTATTTATATATCCCATTTTTGATATATTTTTTGAAAAACCAAAAAGATTTTTATTTTTGAAATTTTTTGAAAAAATACAAAAAGATTTTCATTTTTTAAGAAAAAAATTGAAAAAGCCAAAAAGATTTTATTTTAATAAATTTTTTGAAAAAAGATAAATAGTGTTTTTTATTTTTTTATATCTTTTTTGAATGGAAATTTAGGATGACCAAGTCACAATTTCATTCCATATCCATGGGATGATTTTATAGTATTTTGATATGCGTCATCATTTCATTTTTGTGCTTTATAATGTTTGGAGTCATTAAGATGTAATTTGAGATTACTACCTACTTGTTTGACTCTTAGTTTCCTTTAAAACATACGTGCACACATTTATTTGATTATTTTACTTGTTTATCACATGTTGGTCGAAGTGTTTCCATCTCAATCCTGTCTTTTAAACGAATCAAATGCGATAAAACTTGACAATAATAGTAGTGCATGTAAGAACCGTTTACCGTGTGGAATTAAATTGCAAAAAAAATAATGAGTGTTCACAGAAAAGGGATGCGAGAGTAAAAAATTAACTCGTCGTGAAAGCCACCGTTTAAAAGAGTCAAAGAAAAAAAAATAAGGTAATAAAAATAATCAAATGCCAAAAATGGGGCCTATAGGATTTCTCTAAGGAGAGAAAAATAGATCACCTCAAAGAAAAAATAAATGCATTATTATTTATGAGGGTGTTCAGATGCAAAAAGTAAAAAATGAGTTTGAACGTCCTGATATAGTCTTGAAAACGCATTACACAGTTTTAGACATTATTGGTGTGAAAATCATTTTAGACTTTGATGTGTCGATTAGATTGAGTTGATGCCACATGAATTCACATTTTTGACACCTAAGGACGATTTTGAGATCATTCATTAGGAGTATCCGTATTTATCGTGCACATATGTTATGTTTGATTGCATTGATTTTTCTATCGAATTTGTTCACACCCATTCATTCCGTTTCCGTGATTTGATTATCTTAGTGTAAATTCATGGTGTGTGATTTTTATAAAATGATTTTGCATTTTTTGTGTGAAAAATTGAAAGATCAAAAATAGTTTGTGAAATTCTTTTGAGTATCTCTTAATGATCGTAGTTATTTTCTATACTTATCGTGACAACTCCATGTTTGTGATGTTTTGTATATTCTTTTCCTTGTCTATTTCTAACAAATAAAAGGGGAAGAACGAATTATGGGGGAGATTTGAGATTCGATATTTGTTTTGATGTTATGTTTATCTCATTTCAAACTCGATACACCACGAAGGTATTTGCTTTGTCTCATGTGTGTAGGTACAAATATTGATGGTCATATGTTGCACACCTTGATGAGAAAAGCTTTAAGACTTGAAGATTTGATGTTGAAGATTTTTGAAGAAATTTTGTTATCTTGTATTTTTTGTACCTTTTCAGTTTTGAGATCATGATAGGGTACTAGATTTGTATAGGAATTTTGATTTGATAATTCAGATGTTTTTATTTTGTACCGGCATAGACATAGGGGGATATTTATAAGGACATATTAGTCCTGGTTTACATTAGTGTATGTCATATACTGCTACAACCGTCGAAGTTTTATTCAAGATCAATCATGCATCGAGACAGATCCGAATATCAAAGTTCTTCAACATTTAAGCTTCTGCAAGATTAATTATGGTAAGGTTATATTTTAGTCCCTTAACTGTTCATTTAAAAATGTTGGAATATTTTTCTAAAATATTTTATAAGTGTTGAGGCGTTGTTTTTCGTCAAAATATTTTTCTAAGTGTTGAGGTGGATTTTTGAAATTAAAAAAAAATATTTTTTTTTTTGCACTGTCGTTTGGGCAACATATGCCTGTCATTCAAGCGACATTGTCATCTTGTGCAATGTCATTCGAGCGACATCTGGTTTCGTTCGAGCGACTTTGACATTTCGTTTGAGCGATATTGCGACTCAAGTGTTTTATATAAAGCATGTTAAATGAGTTCTTTTTTGTTAAGAAGACCTCACAATTTTCATTATGTACAAACTGTAAAACAGCAGAACACTTTGTCTTCTTCAATTTAGGGTTCAATATTTTTTTTTTCAATTCACAAAAATCTCAAATGCTTTAGTGAATTATTTTGGAACCCACGATACATCTTTACTGGAGTTTTTGTTATAGGGAGGATAACCTACTACTGATCTAGGTGTCACTTGAGGGATGTACTAGGCTGATGTTAACTGAGTGTCATAGGGGAGTACTCATGGGTGTTCCTGGATGATTTGATTGCGTGTCTTTGTGGATCTTCTGAGGTTGATTCATTACTGATTCAGAACTGTGTGTTCTTGTGGGTATCTACAGATATTCATTGCAGATTTCGCTTGTAATCATTGTGAGTATTATTAAGTGAAATAAAAGGTTTTCCCTTTTTTTTTTCCTGAAATCTGTATGTCAACAATTATTTATATTGGTTTGATTTTACCCACATAGTTGTTTGTGTTTGGGGGCTGAAATTAACTTGGATAAAAATTGACTCCAATTAAATAAGTTTAAAATTGGAATTTATGACTTTGGATTAATCAATATCACATAGTCTTTCACACACCATATACCCAAGGAAATTTATTGTAGAAAGTCCAAAGGCACATTTTAAAGGGTTCATTTTAAGTTGATACAACCTCAATCTTCTGAAAGATTTCTTAAGGTGTGTTAGGTGGTTAGTTACTGATTTTGACTTCATAATTATATCATCCATACAATACTTTAGAAAGTTGACAACCATATCATGGAAAATGGTGTTTATTCTCCTTTGGTTTGTGGCCCTTGCATTCATTAATCCAAATAGAAATTTGATCGATGTGAAGGTCCATAAATTACCAGGACACCTGAGTCCAATCTTATGCACATCTTCTTCAGCTATGCAGATTTATTTATAGCTAAAATGATCATCCATCATATATATAATAGAATGACATGTTGACATATTAACCAATAAATCTACTACCGGCATTGGATATTCATCCTATGGAGTAGCTGCATTTAGATTCCTAAAATTAATTCACACTCTTAATATCCAGCTTTCAGTAGCCTTTCTATTATTTCCTTTATTTTAGTTGTAAGCTCTGAAGTCATTTGCCTTAGAAGGTGCTTAACAAGTTTGTGTCCCTCTTTAATTTCCAGTTTGTGCATCACCAATTCTCCATCTAGGCTAGGTAATTCTTCATATTGCCAAGCAAAGCAGACATTGTACTGATGTATAAAGTCTATCACCAATTTTTAGTCTTCTTTTACTGAGATTAACACTAATATAAGTGACTATTTTTTCTATTTTATCCCCAAATTAATTTCTATCAGGGGATAAGGTTGATTTACCATCAGTTCCTAACATTCTATTGGTGAAATTATTAATTCACCACTATCTTTCGTAGTTTCATTTCCTATATCCTCTTCGAAGATGTAGTCAGGCAAATTTATGGTCTTTTCTTCACCAAGTCCCGTGCTTAATTCTAGATATTTAAACCTATAGATTTCATTGTCTTGCTGAATGTCATTAAACTACTGTTTTATCTTCTTCAGTTGACCATTATGCCAAAGGCTAGATCATTCTAACCTTTTTTAGACTAAACTTTTCGATGCCTCGGGCACTAAAGCCACTTCCTTTACTAGCCCCATATCATCATTTTAGAGATCTTATTTAACATGGTTAGAACTAGCTTAAAAAGCTAGTGGATAAGCTTTCACTTTTTCCACAAGGCCATCCTCCTTCATCAAAATTAATTTTCGATGTATAGATGAAGGAATACATTTGTTAGAGTGGATCCAATATCTACCAAATAATGCATTAAAATTTGGTCGGCCTATAATTTTAAAGAAATTCGTTTAGACTTTCTAGTTCCTACTTAAATATCAACTAGTAGTACACCTTTAGTGGACTTCTTATTTCTAATAAAACTAGAGATAATAATTTGAATCTGGACCAATTTAACATTTTGTTTAATAATTTTAGATAACATGGAAAGTGGCATTAAGTTGACACTGGTACCATTATCTACCATTATTTTATTGATAAAGACTCCATTTATTTAAGATTTGATAAATAAAGGCTTTATATGATTAGTCATATGTTTAGCAGGTTCTTCGAACCCATATACAATGTTAGGTGTAGAGATAAATAGATAAAAATTATCTATCTTTGACTCTTGCTCTCCATCTGTTTCTATGGAAGGTGCCTCTTGACCTTTTTTTGCTTCGAACCTCTTAGGGAGGATCACAACCATATTGGCAGACATTTACTGAGGTAGAGAACCAAACTAGATAAATTGACATTATTTAGTCTCTTGAACAAGTGTTGTAGATTTTCCTTTTCATTCAAAGAGCTTTCCCAAATGATCTTTCTCTATCCATGCTCATAGTCTTCTTCAATTCCTTTAGCCTTTTTGATAGCAAGTCGAAAGATGTCTAACTCCCCTCTAGTTCCCTGTGAAATATAGGGGTTGGTTTCGAAGTTAAAAAAGAAAAACCTTATGGTACACTAGTTTGTACAATCTCAGAGGCCTCTTGTTAGGTCTTATAATTACTTTGGATCCTTTTTTGCTGAGTTCAAGAGATCACCACTTCAGGTTCTTTTCTCTTTGACCTAGGTTATTACACCACATGCCATGAGTCACTTGCTTAGGTTTGAGTGCTTTTGTTTTCCTTGGAACATCATTGAATTATTGTGCAACCTTTGGGTCTTGAACCACAAACCAATCAAGTACACCTTTAACAATTGGGATTGACTTTGGGACCTTTGTTGGCTCTAAATTTCCCCATTTCTCATGAGATTTGGCCTATTTGGCGCCAGGTATGACGTATTGGTTACTCCTTGGTATCTTAGCATTCCCTTGGGGATGAAAATGACAAAATAATTGTCTTACTTTCCCAGAAGGCTTGCTTTAAACCCTTCCTTAATTATGGAATATTGGGGTTTTAGATGTATTGACATTATTCCCACTCTTGTTGTTCTTTTTCTACTGATTGTTTTTTTCTTCGAAGTCACCCACTGGCACATTTTAGCATAGTATTACCCATATCTAATACATAGGCACTTCATCATCTTTTGATCAGGAACTTCAATTTTTTCTAGCTTTGAAGTCTTATGCTTAGCCTTAGTCTTTATTTTGATCTCCACGTGCCTTTTTTTTAGGCAATTGAATTGATTGTATATTGATCCCAAATCCTTTGACTTTGGGAAAGGGCCATTATCTATACCCGTTGTGCTTTCCTCTTTTGTAGGGAACTTGATATTCCCCCACCTGGTCAAATGTTTCACCCTATCACGAAATATATAGCAGTCATTAGTTGAGTGAGAAAACACATTATCCTATTTGCAATAATTTTTTTCTTTAATTTCATGTGCATTTTTATCATCATCATCATCATCATATGATTTTAAAATTTTTTCATTCACAACCTTGGTAATGTCAAAAGAGTACTTTTTTGTCATTCCCTTTTATTTTGGTGCAAAGGATTCTGCTATTGTATCCTTTCGAACTACAAGTTCATAAATAATAGTCTTAGTTCCTATAATTTCAGCGACCTGAATTTCAAAATTAGGATCCTTATAATATGTTTTTAAAGAATAAGCATCTATCTCATGATCTTCTTCAAAAACAACTTTATAGCTGGATACCTTGGCTGTTAATTCTATAAAATTTCTAAATTAGTGGAATCAAACTTCTTTCAAAGCTTTAAATCTAAACCATTTTCTGCCAATTTTACAAATTTTGACTCATGCATGACTATTTTACATTTATTCCTAGCCTTTTTAAGACTGTTTATGAATACACTAATCTTTTCATCAGGCTTTTTAGTTAACCCATCCAAATAAACCATGGAAACCTCTGGTTCAGTTTGGAAGAACTATGAATGGAACATATCTTCCATTTATTGCCAAATCTGAACAAAATTTGGTGGCAAACTTATGAAACATGTAAAGGCTGCATCTGTGAGGGAATTGAAAAAAACGTAGCCATAAGTAATCATTTGTTCCAGTATTAATACATTTACTAGTGAACCTAACAATGTGTTCTGCTGTGGACTGACTCCCATCCCTTGGGAAGATACTAAAGGTTGAAAATTTTAATCCTTTAGGATGTTTAATCATATCTATTCATTCTGGATATGGCTTTCTATAAACCGGGGTATGCACCCCCTGAGCTATTGGTCCACAGTAGCAAAACAGTGGAAGAACCTGACAGTAGCAAAACAGTGCTAAAATAGTAAGGTTTTAACACAAAACGCATAAAAACTAAAAATGGGAGTTACATGCAAACATAGAACCTATGTGCTCAAACATGGACATGGAATGAATCAGCGTGAGACTACAACAAATGAGTCACAATTACAATACATCGAAACAATCAAGAAGCTCTAATTAATAGCGATAAATCATCAAACTTTATCATAGCCATATGACAATTAAAGTGTGAGCTTAATGAACTAAGAATACTACATGCACACAAATCCAGAATTTTGACAATTCTACAAACAATAGCGTCAAATTGCAATGTTTCAACATTAGGATTAGTTGTGCAAACTCGTTTAAATTTTTAATCCTTCCAAACTCCCTTAATATTATCATATTTTCTTTGGAATGAACTGAACTAATTTGTCACTTTTCTTAGCATATTACATTTTCTTTTGGGCTCTTTTAAAAGGTGGCTTTCACGACTAGTCAATTTTGAACTCTCGCAGCCCTTTCCCGTGAATCACTCATCATTTTTTCAATTCAAATCTTCACGGTAAACGGTTCTTACATGCACATTTTTCTTAAGTCTACTTACACATAGATGACAATATTGAGATAAGAACGCCTCACCAAATTTAAATATGCAAGAGAAGTCAAACATCCATATAAACTCGTGCATGTGTGCAATGTTGGCATATATACAAAGTCGAATCAAAATGCATATCAACTTCGAAACAATCCCATATAAACAATGTTTAAGATCATTCTAAGCATCGATAATAATGACCAAATGTCCTAACCACATGAATATGA
The DNA here is from genome assembly GCA_949130495.1 of Sambucus nigra. Classification (NCBI taxonomy): domain Eukaryota; kingdom Viridiplantae; phylum Streptophyta; class Magnoliopsida; order Dipsacales; family Adoxaceae; genus Sambucus; species Sambucus nigra. Next base: position 532,614,427 of record OX422217.1, read on the forward strand.
TACGATTTGGGGGGGGGTCTAAGCACACTAATATGCCACATCAAACATGTAAACTCAAAAACAAAAACAACAAGAAAACAAAGCTATTTTCGGTTTTTCAAAAGTTTTCTCAAAAATATTTTTTTTTGTATTTTTCAAATAAGACTCAAACAAATGAAAAATATAATAAAAAATGATACACATGTCATAATACTAGCAATGAATATATCATGAAGAAAACTAGCATATGACAAACAAGGTAATACTTTCATCCTTTAGATTTAGCATGGGAAGAATCAAGTGCACCCAAACGAGAATCATGAAGTTTAATTCCTAACACCACTAAATCCGATTTCCTAACCCAAGTAGGTGTAAAACGACGCATGGGGATTTTGGGAACCGGGGAAACTTTATTCCTAAAATTCCTAGGAGCTTGTCTATGGTCGTAACAATAACGCATAAGGTGACCTTTCCTATCACAAAACGTGCAAGTGTAGTGATGGTGGGAATGATTACCTATATGTGGACCTTTTCTAACCTTCCTAGTGTTTCTCACACGTGCGGGGGGAATGGAAACAACTCTCTCATCAAAACCTATACCTCCCCTATCTCCCTTAATTTGGACGGTGCCTAGGATCTTATCTAACTTCTCCGACCCAGCCTCCAAATCAATCTTGACTCTAGACAAGTCTCTCAGTCTCTCCTCCAACTCAATAATCCTAGACTCCTCAAACGCTAAAATATCCTTTTTCAAGGACTCCATCAAACCACGGAGACTATTTCTCTCTTTCTCCACAAACACTAGTTTCTCCCTAAACTTCTTATCTCGTGCCCTAAGATCCTCAATCAAACTATCATTATTTTCCATGGCACGCTCATTCAACTTAGCTTGCAATTTTGAGTTAGCCTTTTTCACCTTCACCGTTTCGGCATACAACTCGTTAAACGCATTTTGCAATTCTTTCACATCTACCTCCTCCTCGTCACTTTCTTCACCCTCACTAACATGGGATTCACTCAAAACCTCCTCGGAAGTGTCATGCACATGATAATCTCATCGCTCTCATGACATGCCATAAACACAACAAAGTTACGATCAATGGGGGAACTCTCTCCCTCTTTCGGATCACTATCACTTAAGGTGGCATTATAGACAATGGGTTGCTTTCCCTCTTTCTTAAGTCTAGTGGGACACTCCTTAACTTTGTGATCGTACCCCTCACACCCAAAACACTTATCCAACTCATCTCTCTTAGGCTTCTCAAACTTATCCTTAGAGGTGGGATCTACTTTGTTGGTCCTGAATTTTTCAAATTTCTTGGCATCTTTCGATTGCTTTTGAAAACAATTTTTTTAAATTTGTTTGCCAACAAAGCAACTTCCTCAAAATCGAAATTGTAATCCGAATCCGAAACTTTAATTTCCACCTTCCAGGTTTTCGAAGCAATACCCTTTTCTTTCTTAGGCACTTGCTTGGAGGTAATCATGTCGATTTCATAGGTTTGTAAGTCACCTACAATCTCTTCTAGTTTCGTCGACTCTAATTTACCCAAGGAGTTTAAAATTGTCACTTTCGCATCAAACCTACTAGGCAACGACCTAAGGATTTTCTTAATGACATGGTTGTCGGGAATTTTCTCACCTAGGTTAAACGATGATTTGACAATATCGGACAACCTAGCATAAAACTCATCAAAAGTCGCACTCTCTAACATCCTAATGGTCTCAAACCGTGTAGTGAGATTTTGAAGTTTTGACACCCTAACCATGCTAGTGACCTCGTGAGTGAGTGCCAAAATATCCCAAGCCTCTTTTGATGTTTCAGAAGTCATAATTATATTATATTCTTCCTATGTGATATGTGAAGAAATAACGTGCAAACCCTTAGAATTATATTGTTCAAGTCTCAGTTTCAGTCCATGACTCAACAGACTTTAAATCGGTGACCTCACCTACAATAGTGACATGGGGTGTCTAACCTTTCTCAATTGCTATCCCCACACGCTCATAAATAGATTTTAATGCACATCTCATTCTCATCTTCCAATAAGTGTAATTAGTGCCATAAAAAATAGGAGTTCAAGAAAATTCGTTATATATAAAATTCATCTTTTGAAAACACACGGGATCACAAAACAAATAAAATATGTTTTCTAGCTCTGATATCAATTTGTAAGAGTGGCCCTTATGCGTGTGTTTCAAATCAAACCAATTTTTACCAAAAATTGTTCAACTTTTAATTTGCACCAAACCAAGATGTGAAAACCCAATTCTTACTTTAAACCAATTTGATCTTGATTAATTTTAAACATGCATCTAGTGATTAAATCAAGTAAAGTAAAGTAAAGAATACTCACAATGCCGGATGTACGAGGAAAAACCCAAAACGGGAAAACAATCTCGGGCGGCCCAAGCCAGACAATCATTATGAACAAAGGTTTTACAAAGACAGATTAACCTTACTCAATGACTCGATCCCCATGGGTCTTGACGCTCCTTCTGATCTTCTACCATTCTTCAATAGTGCCCACATAGAAATTCTGTCTTCCACGATACCTGTCCATAACACACGCATCCACATATGTTTCGGTATCCATCGATTGGCTTTGATTCGTCTACGATGTCGAACAAGAAGTCCTTCTCTTTTCTTCACCGCAAGACCCTAATGTTCAATGGTAGAACAAACCTTCTTGGTGCAGCAAGATCACATAAACATATAAGAATGACAACTCGGATCTTTGCAAACTCTAAGGATGTGTTTATGCTTTTTAAACCTTAGAAAATATGTGCAAAACTCGTACTGGATCGTATACTATTTTTCTAGAATGCACACACATTTTATTCTGACGCAAAAACTCTTTAAATAGGAATTAAGTGCCATTTCAAAAAACATGTCGTTCGAACGATAAAGCCACGTCGTTCGTGAGAAATAGGTATCTCGTTCGAACGAGATCTTATGTCGTTTGAACGACGCTGCGCCGGTTTGACTTTTTGACTTTTTGTTTAAAACATCTCTTCCAAAAGAGATCCAAATTAGTCAAACTCTATTTCGAGCTTATCAGAATAAAACGTAGTGTAAACCATTAAAACAATTTTTAAAAACATTTTAAAATATTTTCTTTATAAAAATTACATCCTTATCTTTTATAAAAATAATTATGAGCACCGTTAATTATACGCATTCATACCTGTGTGATCTCGGAATGCAATTAATCTTGAAGACGAATAAACTTGCACCAATTTAAACTTCGGCATGATTAAATCTTTGAAGCTTTGACACAACCTCTTCAATTTTCTTCAATACGTCATAGACCAAGTGGGATCGTGAAAAAATAAAAAATCTCCCTATGACATATTACAAACACAGTTTTGTTCACGGAATTAAGTCAAAACAATACACGGACTCAATTGGAAATTTATGTCCTTACAGTCTTGTGTCAAGATTGAACCTTTGAAGATTTAAGGCCTTGCATACTACTCATTGAATCCTTCCTTTACTAAAAATGAAGACTATATCCTTTTGCGGAAGTTTGATTTAATTTTGTCTATTGCACAGAGTCACATGTTTTCCAAATTGAGAGATTTTTTCTTAAAATTATTTTAGAAAAAAGTTTTATAAGTTGTGTATTTGCTTTTTGAATTATTGGGATTAAGGCACATCTCTTTAAAATGATTTTGGAGGAATTTTTTTTATGAAGGCGTTCACATGAATACAAAATGTAATCATGCACACAGAGGCGTTCACACGACAACAAAATATTTCAGTGCGTACGAAGGCAGATTTTGAAATTTCTTTATAAATAGCTTTATTTCCCTCCATTTGTGTGTGTAAATTTTCCTTAATTTCAAAATATCTTATCTGAGGAGATTTTCAATTTTGTGAGGTTTTATTTTTCTCTCTAAACCTAATTTTAAAATTCAATTGAGAGTTTGACATTTTTTAAGATCTACAATGTGATATATATATTTGTGAGTTTTTTTTTTGAGTTTTTTTTAACTACAATAAAACCAAAGTTACATCGACATCTGATTTTCTATGATTACATACTCCTTGATCTAAAAGAGGAGGCACTCCAAGTTATTGAAGAATTTGGAGTGTGGAGGGACTTTAAAGAAGGGAATGGACTTCTTCATTCACGACATAAAGCTTGAGGTGGATTCTTATTGACTACGAGGGAAAGTTAAAAGTTTCATAGATAACTAAATGATAGATATTGTATGAAAAGTATCTTCTGTAAAATTATTTTTCAAGTGGAAATGAGAATTAGAGTGCATCGAGATTTTTTACTCCTAGATGGGGGTTTTTCCTCATAAACCTTGTCTAGTGTTTGTTTGTAATTGATTCTTATAGTCATGAACATATTTAATCACACACTTTATTTTGATTGAATTTGGATTAAGTAATTTTGGATAAAATTGAATTAGGCGTTCTAGATTGTGTTTTCACATTTAGATCCACTTGATTCATTGTTGTGTGTGTTCAACAAGATAATTGAAAAGTTTTTTGACATAATTTTTATTAAGATATTTGTCGTTGTAAGTAATTTTGTTGTTTTCAAAAAATTATCCATGTGAGTCTACCAAACCTATTCACACACCCATCTAAGTTTGGTGTAGGTTGTTTACATGCATCTTTCTCATCAAGTCCCATTGAACATTGGACTGGGCGCAAATTTATTTTAGGGCAAGTTCGGATCTGGGGGTGCCCGATAATTTGGGGATAATATTTTCCTAATCGAGAAGGAGGTGGGAGTATTTCCTTACATAAGAGAGTGGTTGCCTAGGTATCTCGACATCAAGTACTTAGGATAAGCCAAACACATCTTTATAATCAAGATTTTTCTAAATCGTTTATGCAGGATGTTGGGCTTATCCCAAATCAGTAATATCGTTATCGTACACACAAGATTAACGTGCGAGATTCCATGAACATATTTTCTTTTTAAATATGGATTCATTCCATTTGGAAATTAGTGGAAATATTTGATGAGATGAAATGAATGACGAATATACCTAATTCTTCGACGGTAGGCAAACTCATGTATGTTATATTATGTGCTAGACTAAAATTTGTTTTCCCTTCAGTTGGTCAGCAAATTTTAGTCCAATAGTCTTAAAAGTTTAAAGTAAAAGGACTAAATTTTCAATTAGATAAGGATTCCAAGTTTTCTAGCTCAAAATATGTGTTTACCTAAGGAGGTTGAGCTGTAAATTGGAGGAATGTGAAGAAATCTCGAATTGCTGACTTCCCCGTGGAGGCCAAAGTTGTTACCACTTCGGAGACAACTAAATAGGTTATATGGTTCACTTACATCGTAGCTAACTTTGGTGAGATTCCTTCAAGTACAATTGGATATTATACTTTTAGTGTTCAAGCGGTAAGTTGCAAGTTCAAGAGAAATTGTAAAACATAAAAGGGTTAAGAACATTGAACATGTGCTTCATGTAGTTAAAGAGATCAAACAGGGAGATGATAAGTTTATCACAAGGCTATATCGGATATCACCAGATTAATAATTCTACCAATAGGCAACAAACTACCGTGCAGATGGGTTGCAAGTTAGACACATGACTTTAAGACTAATTGGGGGATTGTTGGGGTTTTATTCTTAAAACCACGTCTGATGTTTACTTTTAAATAAAGGCATGTCTGTTAATTTTGAAATGAATATCATGGTTATGAGAATGACTTAAATTTATGTGTAAATATATTGTAGACATATCAGTCAATTATACTTAGGAGGAATTTCGACGAGTTAGGTTCGATTTAATCACGGGAGATCGGAATTCTAATTCTAGTACTATTGAACAGTGCACAATATATAGGGACTTGGCATCCAATTGAAATGTTCGAAGTACTATCCTAATGGTTTATTTCAAACTACAAGAACCTATCAAATGGTTCGGGAGCTTATGTGACAGTACAAAAGAGTATTGTGACTAGTACATCCCGAAATGCATCAAACAAAACACTTGCGAGATTTTAAGTCCAACGGTTGTCTTGATTAGACTAGTTAATCTCAAATTCCAAAGGGTGAATAGATTCTTAATTCCTAGAATTATAAGGATTGGAATGCTTACAAAATTATTACTTCGAGTGCTATGGGTGCGATTCGACTTTAGATTTAATGAAATGATCCTTACAAGTTGGGTAATCACTATGTGAGTAGGTTTGGGATCATAATTTGGAGGAATTTATAACCAGGAGATATCTTGGATTGTGATAGCCCCTTGATAGACTTATATGTTTTATTTCCACCAGTAAACTCAATTGGTGGATTATTTTACAGATTGAGTAGCAAATAGATTAAGTCAAAGAATCATGGAATTGATTAGAGGTTGGTTAAAATTAATTAAATTACAGTCCTGATTGAGTAGCAAATAATTATTTTACAGTCCTGATTGAGTAGCAAATAAATTAAGTCTAAGAATCATGGAATTGATTAGAGGTTGGTTAAAATTAATTAAAAAAAATTAATTTGACCAATATGTATCGAAAACTTAACGTGGGTAATCACATTATGTGCTAGAATCAACTTTGCAAATAATATCTCTCAATATCCAAGTGATTTTCGAGATCAATTAATTGGAGTGCAGTCGTGATTATTTAGTGGAGTTAATCATGATTAAACAAAGAAAGGAAATGGTTACCATAATAGGAATTGGGAAGGAAATAATTACCATAATAGGAAGCCAATTTAATTATTTGTCTTGGTTCCCTAGTATAGTCCATTGCCCAAGTAGTAGAACCCAAACACTCTGAAAGCCCAGTTTGACTAAATCCCATATCCATACCTATTTATATTGGTTTAGGCTAGTGTTTTATAGGAATGATCCATTATAGAGGGTTAAAAAGGGCGATGAAAAACACTATTTGTGTTTTTATGAGGGGTAGGTAAAGAGAAATGTATTTTTCTCACATTTCACCCTGGTGTCATCTAAAAAAGTGCTCTCACACATGACTTACTTTGGTGGATCATATGCTAGAAAATTCTAGATGTTCAGAGTTTTATAATAAAGTTTTTGGAGACCTTGAAGGGAAGAAGGATTGAGAAGGCCCGACGGTTCTTACGTAGGGATGGTCACAAACAAAAAGTCTATTTCTAGATCTTTCAATTTTGAAGAATAATACTTTAAACAAATTAAAATAAAACTTATTCACCAAATTATATCGTTTTCTTGTGAAAAATCGATTTACCCAGTTTTATCTTTTTAACCTAAACATGCATTTATGTGATTATGGATAAAATAAGTAAAACAATCGCACAACCTGCCGATGTACGAGGAAAACCCACAAGTGGAAAAACCTCAGTTGGCCTAGCCAAACAGATCACTATAATAAGGTTTAACAAAGACTAAACATTAGAATTACTCAACGACTCATCTTCCTTGTAAGACTTGACACTCTAATATCTTTAACTTTTTCTCCATAGTGAAACACAAAAGTCCACTCACACAAAGCTGCCACAACATGCTAAAGGCTCAACAATCGTCTACGAAATCGGAATACATAACACCGATTATTCATTGCAACACAACAAATCACAAGTATAGAGTCCACCACACGAAATTTTTCCTCAATCCAAGATGATGAAAAACAAACTTTGGTGCTCAACACAAATATTTCAAAGCATAAGAACGTGGACGCTTGGATTTTTAAACTCAATGGATGAAACTAGGGTTTTCTAACTTTGGTAAACAAATAGGAATTTATTTTAGCCAAAAGTTCTTTAAAAGCCTGAGTCCAACATGCCTTAAATAGGAAAATAGAAATTTCAAGGAGACTAACTCGTTCAAATAAAATCACATTTCGCTCTAAAGAATCTCAAGTTAGTTCGAACGACTAGCTTTCTTGTTTTAATGAACTTTCAACGGGTGACCTTCTGTTTAATAGAGTGTGCCTGTTTGATGTTCGTTTGATGTTCATTAGATTTGCATTCCAATGAATTTCTAAAGGTCATTCTAGTGAGGTTGAAAGTTACTTATAACGAAATTGCCATTTTGTTCTAACGAGGTGGGCTACTTCGTTCTAACGAGCTCATAAACAAAAAACTCTTATCTCCAAAAAAATATTTTAAAAACACTTCCAAACGATTGTTTTTAAAATAAAACCCAAAAATATTTCCAAGGATCATATTCTAAATGCATCCATACCCACAACATTCTCGATAAATGTGAAAACAAACTTAACACGATATATGGCAAAATGCGTATCCAATTTTGAAGCTTGGACGCTACATCTTCATCAAATATGTCATAGGTTTACGAGATCGACAATACAAAGCCTAACATATGACTAAAATGTTGTTTCTGGAATCAATCCAAATATAAACGATTGGCTGGATTGGAAATTTATCCTTACAAGGATCTTCATAATCTTTTACTTACTTCTCATCATACAAACCATAACATGATTCACCATGGTGTTCTATTCTTAAAACCCTAGGTATAATTTTTAAAACTAATTCTTGCTTTTCTTTCCGTTGCACGATCTTTCAAAGTTCTTAGGGATAATTTTTTTTTTGGACTTTGGAATGTCAATCCCAAATTGTTTTTCCAAATATGATGTTATCCCTGTATTTGGTATAAACCTTTCAGTTTATTTTCATCTAAGAGTGTAATTCGTTATAGAGATTTTAGTACCAATCTGTTTCTCCCACTTGGATCTCAAGCATAACTCGCAGGGAAGGGATATCTAGTTAGATAGGTTAGATTACCTCCATGCCATGGACTAAGAAGTATGAAGTATCCTCAGTAGGTGTTCTGATAGATGTGCGGTATCACTAGAGAGCGTAAGGTATTCTATCGACCTAATCTATACATTAATTTTTTAGCGAAGAGGGACAGTACCCCCACTCATTTTATTAGAAATCGTAGAGAAATATCCTCTCTAGTAGCGGTTACAAGCTTTGAAGATAAAAGACTAATACTAGAAGTTAACTATTGAGCCTAATAAGTTGGAAAAGCTAAAAATAAGGGAGTTTATAATCACCCCCATTAAAAAAATTAAAATAAATGGAAATATGGGGATTTATAATTATTCCCATTACATGAATTGAGGAAACTAAAGAGGAAAATCATTGGAAAATTTTGAATTTCTAAAAGAGGGGATTCCCAATTATCCATTTTCAAATGACCTTTGAACATGTTGGGAAGCTCACTAAAATCTTCAAAGAAACTTTTCTTTTTGGAGTACACATCAAAATTGGCCATAGAATCCGCAACAAAGTTTGCTTCTCTAAAACAATGCAAGAGTCTAACTTCCAAAACTTATGATATCTGCAAAATCTCCTTGTTGATATGTTTTATTCTTCATGGGATGATATTCTTTTTCTTGGCGAGAATCTCTATAAGAATTTTTGAATTAGATTCAACATCAATGAAATTAAGATTTCTTTGCTTGCATATCTTCAAGCCTTTTAGCATTGCTTTATCCTCTGCTACATTGTTTGAGGTAACCCCACCAAATTCAGAGAAATCCCAAATGAATTCTCCCTTTTTATTCCTTAAAATTCCACCATGACCTGATTGGCCTGGATCTGCAAAATCTCCTTGTTGATATGTTTTATTCTTCATGGGATGATATTCTTTTTCTTGGCGAGAATCTCTATAAGAATTTTTGAATTAGATTCAACATCAATGAAATTAAGATTTCTTTGCTTGCATATCTTCAAGCCTTTTAGCATTGCTTTATCCTCTGCTACATTGTTTGAGGTAACCCCACCAAATTCAGAGAAATCCCAAATGAATTCTCCCTTTTTATTCCTTAAAATTCCACCATGACCTGATTGGCCTGGATTCCCTTTCAAGGGCCCATCATTATTCAACTTTAACCTTTAATTTCCAGGTTTATTCCAGCATATAAGAGGATTTTTTATTGATGTTTGAAATCCAATCCTTAAAGAGAACAAAGATACCAGTCCTTAAACGGAGATCCACATTTCAGTTGATGAAGATTAGAAATTTCTTTAACTAAAAATATGACTTCTTCTATAATTTTAGGAGCCATCATTTTGATACTTTCATGGATGGCTTTATTTCTGTGCTTCTAAATCTCCGACATTATGCAGGTAGGAATAAAAGTTACTTGGTAGTTTTTCTCAACCTCCACTCCATAATCATGACTTTAAATGATCTAATAAAAGATTTAATCCCAACTAAATAAGAGAAAAAAGTTTATACCCGGGAAGCAATTGTGCCTTTGATGAATAAATGGTCCATTTCTTCAGAATTCTGATAACAACATCTACAAATAAGGGCTATAAAAATTCTAATAGATTTAAGATTTTCCTCTATTGGAATTTTATTGAAGAAACATTTCCAAAGAAGAATTGACATTTTTTATGGAATGTAATTATCCCATATGAATTTAAGAAGCAAATAAGATGATTTAGCAGCCTTGATCAATTGAAAAGCAGAATTGAAGCTAAAATTCTCATTTTTTGAGAGGGTCCAGATCTTCTCCCCATCTAACTCTATGATGTATTGATCAATATCATGAAGCTAATTTTGAAAGCTCTGGATGGCCATAGAGCCATTATTGTTTGGAGTTTTTTAATACTTACACCTCATGAATTCAGCCCAAAGACTATTGCCACTGATATAATTCCAAGCAGTTCTCCATCTAGATGCAATAGTTACATCTTTAAGGCTTCTAAGGCCTAGATCATATTCTTTAAAATTAAAACATATATCTTTCCAGTTGATCCAATGCTATTTTTGACCAAAATCTATATGAGATCCCCCAAAATAAATCACTAAAGATGGAATTCATTTTCTTGAGAATAATTTTAGGAGGTTGAAGAGCAGTAAGGGTGTGAAGAGGGATAAAATTTATGAGTGACTTAAGCAACACTATTTTACCAGTTTGAGATAAGAACTTGGATTTGCAGCCATCTATTTTAGCTTTGATACTTGTTGATGATGCTGAAAATGGCACCACCAGTCAAGGTGTTTGTAAGCTCAAACCAGTGATAACAATGGCAACACAAGAGTATACTAAATATAAGAGATTGAGGTGAGGAGAAGAGGATAAACACCAATATGTAAGTGGTTCATCCAATTAGGCCTACGTCCACTATGCAAGTGAGTGAGTAATGTCACTGAAATAAGGCACTACGGCCATGGATACAATCTCTCAAGCTTTCTCTCCCTACTGTGTAAATTGACAGAGTTTCATCTAGGATTGTAATTATCGATCCTTTTACAAGGTAGAGGATGACCTCTATATATAGTGTTTGGGGGGGTTTAATGTACCCCCCAAGCATGCAATGAGCATGTACATGGAGATCCAGCCAGTGAAAGGGTGACACCTGACTGATCTTCAACTAAGTAATGATGACCTCAATATTCCCTCACGTAGAGGGAATGATTAAGTTATAATGGATTTATCCACGTGTTTCGAGCCATACATATGCGTGTAGATGCTCGACTGTCTTTGCTTGTTACCAACCTCGGCCTGGATGAGTACGAGGTTGGTGAGATATGACTCGTGCCTTGGCTGGGAATTATATGATGACCTTAGTTGGGGGTGCCAATCGAGGTTAGATGTTTGGAACGTCGGCCAGGGCCGATGTTATCTTATAACGTGATGCTGAACCTGTATGGCCTTGCTAATCTTTAGTGGAACTAGTAATGTCGGCTATGGCCGATGTTGATGCTGATGGGTAACCCATGTCCATTTTCACCTTAGATGATGCCCCCTCCGAGGTGATACTTGTAACATCGGCTGTGGCCGACCTGATGGATAACTGACCCCATGAGTCATGTAGACCTCGGTTGATGCCTAATCATGGTAGTACTTTCAACATCGGCTGTGGCCGACGTAGTGAAGAATGACATAGTTGATGGGTAATCTCGAGCTCTTGTTACCTCGGCTGTCATATAGGCCGATGTAGGTGTCTCTGAACTGGTAGGTGCACTTTGGGCATATCAATCACCCCTAAACCTTAGTTACCTATGTAAGTAGGTGACTAAGGGGTGTGTATGTTCAAGGCTGCATTTCTTTATGTACCAATATCTCTTTGACAGGTGTCTACTTCTGAAGTGGGTAGCGTGCTTGACAGTGTACTGATGTTGATTGCCTTTTGGGCTCCCAAGGCAATGATGGGCCTTAGGAAGCGTGCAATGAGTTTTTAGGGTTTAAACCCTTTCCTTTCTCTTTCTTCTTCATTTCTCATATTTTTCTCGCCTATGCACTTCTGCATTCTCTCTCTCTTCCAGAGCTTGATCGAGTCTGTGTCTTGTGGATTTCTCTTGTCAATCCTCTCATTCTTCACCTCGTACTTCATCAGGTATTTCTTATTACCTTTCCTTTGTTATTTTTCAGCCTTGGTTTTCCATCTCTTGCATTTTACGGTGAGAGTTTGAGTTTTTCGGTGGTTTTTTGAGTTTTTCGGTGGCTCTTTGAGTTTTTCGATGGATCTTATTCTTGACTGTTCTTGGTTTGAATTTGACCAAAAACCAAGTTTTGATCATTATTTTAAGTTGTCCCCAGTTGTTATTTGTGGTTTAGAGTCCAAGTGTAGGGTCACCTTCTTTATGCTCAGACCTCTTTATAAGCTCATAGAAGATTTCCCTTCTCTCAGACAGAAGACCTTTGCAAAAATTAGGCAGATAGAACTAGCCCAAGAGGAAGCTCGTAGGGCTAACGCCTTCCCTCTTCCCTCCACCTCTGAAGGTGATATACCCTCAGCCAGCAGAGGATCTGATAGACCCCACGCCTATGTCTGAGTCTGAGTCATCTACCTCAGACCCTATGTCCATTGTTTCTTTCCAAGAGGCCATGGACTTCTCGATTAGGCAAGATCAGGTCCCTGATTAGGCTGAGGTCCAAAGTCGTGCCTTGTCCCACAACGAGGCTAGCACTTCACAGAATTCTTCCAATGTTGAAGTTGTGGGGCCGAGTGTGGCTATTCCACCACCTATTAATGCTATTCCCCTGTGGGCCACCACAGGGGCTGAGTTCGCTCAGAGGTTCCCTGGAGGTGTTGCCACACCTACCCAGGTCGACGTTGCCAGGGATGAGGATGATGGTTATGAGAGTGACGTTGATACCTCAGAGGCTTCCGAGATAGAGAGTATCGTTACTGAGTACGACCTCTTAGACTTTAGGCATCTCTATTCCATAGGTCCCTCCATCGTACTTAGGAGACCTCTGAGAGGTGAGAGAGCCTTTGGTGGCCGAGATGGGGAAATCTGTGTGTACGAGCAGATGTTTAAACTGGGATTACGTCTCCCCATCCATCGTTCGATCAGATCCATACTTTCACACATTAACATTGTCCCTTTACAATTATCCCCCAACACTTGGAGGGTGATAATTGGTGCTATTATCCTTTGGAATGCAGTCCACCACTTAGACCTTCCTGTCAGGGTCTTCACAGGATGCTATATCCCATCCTCTGCCAGAAACCATTTCAGCTACTATCACTTCTTAGCTAGGAAGTTAGACAAAAAGATGCTGCTGGTTACCTAGACCTCCAATCACAACTGGAAACCACGATATTTCTTTGCCTCAGAGGCATGTGAATTTGGTCCTTATGCCACCTTTTCATCGTTGGAGCCGAGGGTACCTCTGAAGTGGGTAAATGTGTCACTTTCTACTAAGGCTGACCTTGGTCTTAGCCAGGATAACTTTTAAAAGGTTAAGGATCTTCAGGATCAGGGGGAGCACGGTTGGCTGGTAAAATACGAGCATCTGATGACCCCCTACTTCCAATCTGAGATTGGATTAGGGGGGAGTCCTCTAACCGATCTTCGTAAGTTTTATTTTGCTTAAGTTGTACCTCTGCCTTTTTGATATCTCTGATTTACTAACTCAGGTACATTTTTTATAGAACGCCCAGAAGGAATCTTGGACGACTTATGGGAGATGTCTGCCCCCAGTCTTATTAAACTAATGAAGAAAGCAGGGTATAATGCAGCCCCTCCCCCCAAACAGAACGTCGGCATGTCCAAGGCTGATGCTATAAAAAAGAGGAAACCCCCCACTAACTCGGAGGATTAGAGGCCGAGTAAGCACCAAAAAGGAGACCGTGCCATCCTAATCTCCTCTGATGATGCACTGGCTGCTCGTCTGGAGCAGCTGAAGATCAGTGACAGCTTAATAGGTCATGGTCTGAAGGCAATGGATGCCATCGGCTATGCGATGACCGATGCAGATAAGAATTTTTTATGCTTTATCGATACCCCTCTGCTGGCCGAGCTTAGCCTTCATAGGTCTATCCAGGTGAAAACCTTTGATTTTTTTATTCCAAATGTAACCTTAGCTTTAAATGGATTAAGACTTTAACTCATACATCTGACTTTGTTTTGCAGGGTATTCTGTCTATGCACCAATTCGTTGACTGGACCTTGAGGAAGTTGCCCCTTATTGAGAAGGGAAAAGAGGCCCAGAAAGTGGAAGCCTCTTTAAATGCTGAAGTTGAACATTTGAAGACAGCCTTGGATTAGTCTAAGAATAAGGTGAAGCAGAAGGATAGGGACATGACCAAGCTTAAGAAGGACTACACCTCTGCTCTGCAGGCCAAAGACAACGTCCTTCAGGCAAAGGTTGATGTTGATGTCAAGGCTGCCCTTGAGGATTCCTCTGAGAAGATATTGGCCGACTAAAAAGTCTCTGACCAGTTTATAAGCTTTGGCTTTGAATATCTCGAAAGAGGTATTAAGGCAACTGGGAAGTGGGCAGCTTCAAAGGAGAAAGAATCAAGGAACTTATCTGCCTCAGACTTTATTGGTCTAGGCTTTTCCGATCCTTGCTTTGCTCAGGCCTTGCAAAAGGTTGAGGAGCAAGACGCTGCTCTTGTAGATACTGCAGCATTGGAATCTACAGAGACTAGGGATGTTAACCCTCAAGATGAAGGAGTCGAGGTTACCAACGTCGGCTAAGAGGACCCTATTGTGGCTGCAGACCCTTAATCTTGATTTGTGAAGCTTTTAACTTGTAATTTTTTATTTATCTCAATGCTTTGTAAACTCTGATAACATATTTTGAGGCATATACGACTTGTAATTCTGATTACTTGTTATACTATCTTCTTGAGATGATTTTTCTTCTTTCAATGAATGGTTTCATGAATGTTGTCCTGAGATCATCATACTAAAATGTTACCCTCATAAATTTCACCAAATTAATAATGTTTAAGGTCTGAGGCCATCATATTATGATGTTACCCTCATACATCTCACCAAATTAATGATGTTTAAGGTTTGAGGTCATCAAACTATGATGCCTCACCTCAGACCTTGTCACCAAGTTAATGATGTTTAAGGTCTGAGGTCATCAAACTAAGATGTTACCTCATAAATTTCACCAAATTAACTATCTTTAAGGTCTGAGGTCACCAAATTATGATGTCTCACCTCAGACTTTGTCACCAAATTAATGATGTTTAAGGTCTGAGGACATCATACTAAGATGTTACACCAAATTAATGATGTTTAAGGTCTGAGATCATCAAACTATGATGTTACCCTCATAAATTTCACCAAATTAATGATGTTTAAGGTCTGATGACATCATACTAAGATGTTACACCAAATTAATGATGTTTAAGGTCTGAGGTCATCAAACTATGATGTTTCACCTCATAATTTATAACCAAATTAATGATGTTTAAGGTCTGAGGTCACCAAATTATGATGTCTCACCTCAGACCTTGTCACCAAATTAATGATGTTTAAGGTCTAAGGACATCATACTAAGATGTTACACCAAATTAATGATGTTTAAGGTCTGAGGTCATCAAACTATGATGTTTCACCTCATAATTTATCACCAAATTAATGATGTTTAAGGTCTGAGGTCATCATACTAAGATGTTACCCTCATAAACTTCACCATATTAATTATGTTTAAGGTCTGAGGTCACCAAATTATGATTTCTCACCTCAGACCTTGTTACCAAATTAATGAGGTTTAAGGTCTGAGGACATCATACTAAGATGTTAGCCTCATAAATTTCACCAAATTAATGATGTTTAAGGTCTGAGGTCATCATACTAAGATGTTACGCTCATACATTTCACCAAATTAATAATGTTTAAGGTCTGGGGTCATCATACTAAGATGTTACCCTAATAAATTTCACCAAATTAATGATGTTTAAGGTCTGAGGTCACCAAATTATGATGTATCACCTCAGACCTTGTCACCAAATTAATGATGTTTAAGGTCTGAGGACATCATACTAAGATGTTACCCTCATACATTTTACCAAATTAATGATGCTTAAGGTCTGAGGTCACCAAATTATGATGTCTCACCTCAGACCTTGTCACCAAATTAATGATGTTTAAGGTCTGAGGTCATCATACTAAGATGTTACCCTCATAAATTTCACCAAATTAATGATGTTTAAGGTCTGAGATCACCAAATTATGATGTTTCATCTCATAATTTATCACTAAAGCACGATGAAATAAAGTGTTGACACAAGAACTGCTCTTCTCATTAATATTCTCTTCATTAAATGATACATATACATAGAAACAACTGCAACATCATATGTAATACTTTTTCAGGTGATCAACGTTCCATGGATTGGAGAAAGGTTCTCCGTTGAGATTTTCTAGCCGGTAGGTACCGGGTACAACCTCATCGACTACTTTGTAAGGACCATGCCAGTTTGGGTGGATCTTGTTTATCTTCTGCAGCGTCTTCTTCAGCACTAGGTCTCCTATAGCTATAGGTCTTGATTTCACCCTTTGATTGTAGAACTTTGTTGTTCTCTGCTGGTAGGCTTCCTGTCTGATCTCAGCGTCTTACCTTCTCTCCTCAATTAGATCCAATCAAGTCTTCTTTCTTCCCCATTCCTCTGAGGGTCATATGTCCAAACTCTGTGGGTAGGGAGCCCTACCTCTGTAGGTATGATGACTTTCGAACCAAGGGCCAACATAAATGGGGTTTCCCCCGTTGGTGTCCTTGCCGTTGTTCTGTAGGCCCATAGCACTGTATAAAGATCTTCTATCCATCTCCCCTTGGCTTCTTCCAACCTCTTCTTAATCCCATCAAGAATTTTTCGGTTCGTGACTTCAGTTTGACCATTTTCCTGGGTCGTCCAGGAGAGGAGAAGAATTGCTTAATCCCCACTCCTTCACGATATTTTTCTAAGGAAGAATTCTTGAACTGGGTTCCATTATCTGAGATGAGGGTGTTTGGAAGGCCATGTCTTCATATAATGCTCTTACAGATGAACTGGAAGGTCTTCTGCTCTGTGATCGTGATCATCGGCTCTGCCTTTACCCACTTGGAGAAGTAATCAATTGCTACTATCAGAAATTGATAGTTATTAGCAGCTCTTGTCAATGGACCGACCAAGTCAATCCCCCATACTTCAAATGGCTAAGGATAACTGATTGACATCATAGGTTGATGAGGTTGGTGAGGGATAGTGGAGAATATCTGGAACTTGTCACACCTCTTCACGTAGGTAGCAGCATCTTTGGCCAAGGTCGGCGACCAGTATCCATGCATAATTATCCTCTTGGCTAAAGGTCTTCCTCCTATGTGACTGGAGCAAGAACCCTCGTATACATCCTGCAAGACGTGGGGGACCTCTATGGGATGGACACATCTGAGGAGAGGTAGTAGGAAGCCTTTTTTATACAGGACATCTCCTATTATTGAGAACTTATCAGCTCTGTATCTCAATTTCCTTCTTTCTAACTTCGATTCTAGCAGCTCTCCATGTCTTATATATCTGATAAGGGGGTACATCCATGAGTCCCCTAGGTTCAAGTTGAGGCAAAGGCTGCAACCTCTTCTTCCTCAATGGTCGGTTTGAGCAAGATCTCGACTGGTACCGTCCTTCTGATGCCTGTCCTTATTGCTGAAGCCAACCTTGCTAGTGCATCTACATGACTGTTGTCTTGACGAGGTACTCTCTTCATCTTCACCTCTTTGAATCCTTCTAGCATCGTTCTTACCCTTTTCAAGTATTAATCCATCCTTTTATCCTTGGCCTCATACACTCCAAGTACTTGCTTGATAACTAACCTCGAGTCACTGTGTAGTAGGAGTCGGCCAACTCTAAGGTCTTTTGCTAAGGAGAACCCCGTTATCAGCGCCTCATACTCGGACTCGTTGTTTGAAGCCTTGAAGTTGAACCTTAGCGCATATTCAACATCGGTACCATCCGGGGCTGACAGTATCAACCCTATGCCACTTCCACTCTCGCAAGAAGAACCATCTACGAAGAGGTTCCAAACATCTTCATTTGGAGAGAAGTTCCCCTCTAACAGGGTCCCTTGCTTGAAGAGGTACTTGTATTCCTCATTCTCAGCTACTCCTTTTCTGGCTCTACTGGACACAATCTCTTTCGAGTTTCAGAAGACGTTGCTATTTGATCCCTCTGTAATCTCTGGGCTATTCTCAATCTCAGCCTCCTCCCATGTAAACTCAGCAATAAAGTCTGCGAGTGCCTGCCCTTTGATGGCCACCCTGGGTTGATAAATAATGTCATACTCTCTCAACTCGATGGCCTAGGTCATGAATCTGCCTGACTTCTCGAGCTTGTGGAGGACTTGCCTTAGTGGGGAGTCAGTGAGGATGACCATATAGTAGGCTTGGAAATAGGGCTTCATCTTCTTGAAAGCGTGTATCAAGGCGTAGGACAACTTCTCCATCCGAGGATAGTTCTGTTTAGACCCTTTAAGGGCCTTACTATTAAAGTATATAGTCCTTTATACCCCATCATCTTCCTGTACTATGGCTTCACTTATGGATGACTATGAGACTGCTAGATAAAAATACAACTTCTCCCCCAGGATGGGCCGGGATAAAAGTAAAGGGTATCCGAGGTAGTACTTGATCTCCTTAAAGGCCTTATCGCATTCCTCATCCCATTCAAAGGACTTTCAAAGGAATTTGAAAGAGGGAAGACACTTGTCCGTAGCCTTGAAGACAAACCTCTTTAGCGCAGCAACTCTTCCGGTTAACCTCTGAACGTCTTTGATGGTCCTGGGTGTCTTTATTTCAAGCAGAGCCTTGATTTTTTCAAGATTGGCCTCTATTCCCCTTTGATTAACGATGAATCCAAGAAATTTCACTTCCCTTACTCTGAATACACACTTGGAAGGATCGAGATTCATCCTGTATAAGTCCATGGTGTCAAAAGTCCTTTCCAGGTTGGCTACGTGAGTGCAAGCCTTCAAGATTTTCGTCAACATGTCATCTATATATACCTCCATGATTTTATCGATCTGATCTTCAAACATCTTATTTACAAGACATTGATACATTGCCCCTGCATTCTTCAAGCCGAAGGGCATGACCTTATAGCAATAGGTCCCTTTATTTGTGATGAATGTTGTCTTCTCCGAGTCTTCGTCATCTATGAAGTTCTGGTTGTAGCCTGAATACGCATCCATAAAGCTCATAAGTTCATGCCTTACTATAGAATCTACCATCTGATCAATTCGAGGTAAGGGATAGTTTTCTTTTGTGCAAGACTTGTTCAGGTTAGTGAAGTCTACGCACATCCTCTATTTTCCATTATCTTTGGGCACAATGACGACGTTATATAACCATTCTGGGTATATGACCTCCCTGATGAATTTTGCCTCTTCCAACTTTCTGACCTCTTCCCTGATGACATCATACTTTTCCCTGGAGTAAACTCTTCGTCTTTGTTGACCCGCTTAGCATCTTCTTCCACATTGAGTTTATGGCACATAACCTCTGGGTCGATTCCAGGCATGTGTGCGTGGCTCCAAGCGAAGACACTTTGCCTCTTCTTTAAAAATCTTATCAGCTCTTCCTTGATCTCGAGTTTTAAGGCCTTGTCGATTTGGAAAAATTTTTCCGGTTCGTCCTCATTGAGGATGATGGATTCTACCTCTTCCATGGCCTCTCTTTTCTTCAATTTTATTTCATCCCTAAGATCAAGTGTATCAATGTTATATGTGGTTGTTGCCCTCTTATCGGCCTCTCTCTCTTCCGCTGAGTTGAAGTAGCATTCTCGTGTCACGGTCTGGTCACCCTGCACTTCTCCTACCCCATAGGGGGTCGGGAATTTTAGCATTTGGTGGATCATCGACGGTACGACCTCGAATTCCTTAAGGGCTACTCGTCCTATGATGAGGTTATAAGTCGAGAAGACATTTTCATCCATAATAAAAAAATTAATCTTCCGAGTCAACCTCTTAGGCCACTCATCTCCCATTCGTACATCCATCTCATATATGCCCAATGGATGGACCTTTTCACCGCTGAAGCCCATCAATGGATGATGATAGGGTACCAGCCTTGCTCTGTTGAGGCCTAGGATCTTAAAATAGGGCCATAACATCACATCTGCTGAACTTCCTCCATCTACGAGGATTCTCTGTACCTCACATCCATGCACTCTTATTGTAATTACCAAGGGGTCATCATGCTGTGCTAAGATACCTTTGAAGTCGAGTCGGGAGAATCCAACTATAAGGCTATCCATATCTACCTTCTTTCTCTTCTGCTTAGCCTCTGAAGACGCCAGATTCACAACCTCTACTTTGGTCACTGATTTAGCCTCTGCTATATGAGCTTTACAGTCGGATACTTCGAAGCCACCCCTGCTAGTCCTCCACATATGTCATTGACACCGGAGGAGATCATATAAACCCTCATCACAGGGGCATTATCATCTTTTGGTGGGAGGTCTGGATCGTCCTCATCATCATCATCTGAGTCATTTTTTCATCTCACTAGGGGATCATCTCAACATCTGTCATTTCTCTTCTTCTTAGGGTCTTCTCTTCCCCTCTTAGGATATTTACCGTCGACGTACTTCCTCAGCTTTTTGGACTTCAACATCTTCTCAATTTCATCCTTCAAGGCGAAGCACTTGTCTGTCACATGGCCGTTGTCTTGGTGGAATTCACACCATAGATTCTTGTTCCTCTTATGCGGAGGAGCCTTTAGCTTCTCCAACCATCTCAGGGACCGGTCATTTTTTATTTCGTTGAGTATGTGGTCGCAGCTCACAGTTAGAGGAGTATAGTGTGCAAACTTGTCATCTGCAGACCTATTTTTTTCATCTTTCTTTATTTGAAACTTTCTGCTGCCACTTCCATTCTCATCCTCATACTTTGCGGCCATAGCCTCTTCAGCGTTTATGACCTTTCCTGCAGTTGCTAATAGCTCTTACATGGACTTGGTAGGGTCTTCTGCAAGCTTCCACAACAACTTCCCTTTCTGGAGTCCTCCAATGAGGGTAGTCATAGCTATATTCTCTTCATAATCTTCAACCTCTAACTTTTCTTTGTTGAATCTAGCAATGTAGTTTCTCGTTCTTGTCTTGTTTGAGGTACAACATATGAGTGGTCTTCTTTGAGGTCTTACCCCAAAACAAAAATTGTGAATGAATCATTCAGCCAAGCCCTTAATGTTGTCGATAGAGTTCTTCGGAAGAGAGGTAAACTAGATGTGTGCATCTACCGTCAAAGTCCCAGAGAAGGCCCGACACCTTATCTCATCTGGGATCGGATAAATATCTACTACAGACTGGTACATCTCAATATGATGCGCAGGGTTAGTACTACCATCATAATTAGGAGACACCGTAGGTGGTTTGAACTTGGCAGGGGTTGGGAAGTTCACTATTTTTGGCACAAATGGGGAGCCCTCTGAGAACCCTCTTAGTAGCGGGTCTCGGCTTTTGATGTGGTCCCCTATCTTCACTTCAAGACGTTTAATGGAATTGTTCCGTGGTTTTGTAATGTCGTCCTGGCCGAGGCTATCCCCAGCCACCTCCAAGGGGTGAACTGAGGGTTCCCCAGCCGCTGCACGACGTCAGCTGTTGACCTCTTATCCACAGTCTCAGCCTTGATGAGGTCGGCACTGATGAGGACGACATTCCCCCTCTTCCCTTTGAGATCCAGTGGCACTTCGTGACCTGGATAACCTCTATCTTAGGTCATTAACTGGGACGATGTAACACCCCGCCTAATTAAATACCGGGTGACCAGTCCAATACCAAATTATAACAGAATATACAGTTGGCTCATTCTTAGCATCACTGTCGAAAACATTTACAACTCACCCAATACCCAATTAAGCTGGTGTTAAAAACTTTCCAAATTTTAATTTAACAAAATCCATTTCAAGTTTAAGAATAACACAACACATTTTATTCTACAACACTGATAACCCAATAATAACACAAAAGAATTTAAAAGCATTTGTAATAAACATTCCCACATAATATTAATCCATTACAGTAATCCCAACAATGTTAAATGTATTAAAAGACACGAATACAATAGTATTTGACCTCGATACAAAAGAGATAACTGAATCCTTTGGGCGACATGCCCTAACTAAGAATACTGTGAATCAAATGAAGATAAGCATCTAAGCAATACTCCATAGCTCCATAGCCTGTCATAATCCGCTAAGGTTGGCGTCCCTGCTGCTGGACACCTGATATAGAAGATACAATAGAAAAGAAAATATGCAAGGAAACGGGTCAGAGCCCGAATACGTAAATGATTTTTAAAACAACAAGTATTTAACAAGTGCAATAAAGCATTTATTATGTACATGTTAGATCCAACTCTCACTTGCTATTCTCACCTCTCAACTAGAGTGCACACTTAACGTCTCCTATTAACCTCCTAGTTAATGGTTCCTCTTTTCCAGTTTGCATATTATAATTCCATTCCCATATCATAATCCCCGTATGTCCCATACCATACGTCACATTATTATTCATTTACATTTCTCCTTTATATGATTAGTTTCTCATTAACATGAATCATTTCTCATTAATATGAATTAAGCTTTTCAATTCTTTAAGAATAAACATTCATTAACTTAATTCCATTATCTTTCTCTATTCACCGTTATCAACAATTATCACCGTAGATAGATTTAACCAAAATAAATATCCATTCGTTCATTTCATCCATTATATATATATTCATATATAATATGGCACCCCGAGTCATAGCTGCGGTGCAATGCATTACTCTGCTATCATGCCCCAATATCGCTGGTCGCCGAATAAGAGACAAAAGGTTCGGTAAGGATACCTCGAACCATAAACAACAACACAATCATTGGAGGCGAACATAGTTCTCATACCCATGGGTCACGCACATACCTACGTACCCATAGTCAGCGGACTTATCAACTCCCCGATAAGTCTTTCATAGACCTATGTTCTCGAGCGACAAATCAAATATCCCATGGATTCATCAGGATATGACTGCCCTCACGCACAAACCTCCCACCGATAGCAAGTAAGCTAGGTATGTCATACACATAGATCATCAATCAATCAAATAGGTATTATCATACCTATAATATAATATCAATAAGGTAATATCACTACCCTAAGATAATTCCCATACGTAGCATTATATCTCTTTTAAATTCCACGTATTAAAATATCATATCTTTACTTCATAATTTAATTATCCTCGCATCCTATAACATCTCTCCACTCCTGACGTCATTAAGGTTCATGCGCGGAGTGTCTTGCAAAGCGAAATCCAAACAAGGAATCCCTCCAATACACTACTACTTAACTTTGTCGATCGAGGAGGTCCGACAACTTCAACTATGCTATCGGGATAACCTCATACCTTCTTTCAACCAAATGTGTTCTAAACTCCCATCTCTATCCAGGAGACATACCACTACGCTCTTGTATTACACTCCGTCCTTGCGAAATCAATAATGAGCTTAAAATCAGTCCTTGATGTTCAAATTGTAACCCTAAGGCTACCCTCACTCAATACACAAGATTCAAATAGGTTTTTCCTCAACATATATTCAGTAAGAAGTCACTAATATCCTACTGGTCCATAACATTATTTCTCCCGAACTACTACGAGTTTTGTTCTCCTTTTAATTAAGGTTAAAGCCGATAGTTTCAAATCTATTATAAACACATATTCTTTCACTTAGGATTAAACCCTCTTGTAAACTTAAGGATACCCAGGTGTTATATTAAATCATCCCTACTGGTCCTATCTTTAATCCTCATACATCCCCATTTGGAATTTAACAAATGAATCTAGCAACCGAAATTCCATTCAATATAATTTTTATCATTTTAATCACTTGAATCCAAATCAAATTAATTCAAATCTTATCAAGGGTTTACTGATATTTTCTAT
Organism: Sambucus nigra; assembly: GCA_949130495.1. NCBI lineage: Eukaryota > Viridiplantae > Streptophyta > Magnoliopsida > Dipsacales > Adoxaceae > Sambucus > Sambucus nigra. The sequence goes on from OX422217.1 coordinate 532,638,511, forward strand.
GTCCCATAATATCCAAATAATAATCAGCAAAGACCCACAAAAGGTTTGGGATAAAAATCATCATTTAAAAAGAAACAACTTTACATATTCCGGGGAGGTCGATCGATCGAAGGCAGGGGTCGATCGATTGATCCCTCAGGTCACATCCTAGTTTTTCTGCATTTCATCAACTACGAGTTTCACCATTTTTACTCATTCAAACCTTCATATTAACATCCAAAATGACTTATAATTATTTCTACATGATATATCAACATATATGAACGGTTTCCAATACTCTAAACATCCTAGAATCATCAAGGGATTGGATTAAAAGCATGTTTCTCTCCTTATTTCCAGAAAATCATCAACATATTAACTTCAAGAACACTTCAATGGTTTTTCAGATTTTTCTTCAACATATTCATGATCATTTCGTGGATTATTATCATCCTACAATATAAGTTTACTTCCTATATTATTTCAGTTTCTATAAATCCATATAACAACTCCATTATGTCTTCCAAACAAGAAAAATCATCTCTTTTTATAATTATTCTAACATGGACAATATACGAACTTAAGTTGAAATTATCAAACACTTGACTTTACTGAAGATCTAATCCTTTGGTGTAGTATATCTCAGTTGGTTGTCCCTTCTCCGGTCAAAATCCGGTGGTGGTTGGTGGTGGTGAACCTTGGTTCTTGTTCTTCTCCTTCCCAAGTGAACTCCTCTCTTCCCAAGCACCCTTTTACTCTCTCTAGGAAGATGACTTCTCTACTTTGTGTAGAGGAGATGAATAACCCACATACACTTAATCTACCAATACTTATAATAGGATAAAATCCGAAATCACTATTCATCCCCCCTAGAAAAATGACCAAAATGCCCTTTCAGGTTGTCTATTCATTTCCAAATGGCCCGAGACTCAAAATTAACATCCAAATGGACTTTTCTGACTATTTCGAACCTTCCGGACACAATGGCGCAGTCGAAATGACTATAAGGTCGATAGAAAATAAATTTCCTTTTTAATTTAATAAATTAGTCCCGACACGTCCCATACCGCGTCTGACTAAAAATCCAAATTACCGAAATTATATCACACCGTCATAACAATGACATCACATTCATATATTACCTAAATATCTTTAAGTAATATTCAGAATTATCAATTTTAATATCCACAATTCGGATAAAGCCCAAATGAATTAATTTATAGTAAAATCCAATTAATCCATTAAGTTAAAATATAACCCATTTTAAAAGTCATAAAAATTATGGGGTATTGCAGCCGAGCCTTTGAAAGGCTGAACCTCTGCTCAAGCGATCAAAAGCTGATCCTCTTTGTTGGACACCCCCATCTCTTCTTCCCCCATAACCTCTGCTTTGCTGGATGGGATGTACCGTGTTATTAGAAACCTCATACGATTCCCAGCAGTCTTCTGGAGCATCCTCCACCTCCATGTCGTCATACCTATCCTCAGGGTAAGGTTTTCCTTGCCTCCCCAGACGTAGACTCCTAGGGTCAGCAATGTCCCTCCTCCATTGAGGGGTAGGTTGGTCTTTTCGCGGTGCTTGGGGCGGTCCCCCGGCTTCAGGATGGGGTTGAATAGCTTCCAGAGTAATCATCTCCGGTGAGACCCTAGGTGGCCTCCTCATATTTTGACTGAGCTGTGCAAATTGCTCCTTCAATGCTTACCGTGTTACAGCCAAAGATTTCAAGGCTGCTGCCACCTCAGCCATTTCGGACTGGGGTGGTGCCTGGATGGAACTAGGTCCTCCAACACCAGATGGTGGAGGAGGCGGTGGCAACTCCGGTGCCATATGTTAAAACTGAAGAGCTGGTGAAGAAGATGGTCTTAATACCTTTAAGGACCTCTTTCAATGGTGAAACAACTCCATGCAAGGGGTGAGGTATGGTTCACCACCAGAGTCTCCGGTGAGGTCAAGCAGAAAAAGAGGAAGAGACAACCTCTCGTTCCCACAGATGGTGCCAAAATGATGATGCTGGAAATAGCACCACCAGTCAAGGTGTTTGTAAACTCAAACCAGTGATAACAATGGAAGCACAAGAGTATACTAAATATAAGAGATTGAGGTGAGGAGAAGAGGATGAACACTAATATGTAAGTGGTTCAGCCAATTAGGCCTACGTCCACTGTGTCAGTGAGTGAGTAATGTCACTGAAATAAGGCACTAATGGCCATGGATACAATCTCTCAAGCTTTCTCTCTCTACTATGTAAATTGACAAAGTTTCAGCTAGGGTTGTAATTATCGATCCTTTTACAAGATAGATGATGACCTCTATATATAGTGTTTGGGGGGTGTAATGTACCCCCCAAGCATGCAATGAGCATGTGCATAGAGATCCAACCAGTGAAAGGGTGACACCTGGCTGATCTTCAACTAAGTAATGATGACCTCAATATTCCCTCACGTGGAGGGAATGATTAAGTTATAACAGATTTGTCCACGTGTTCCAAGCCATACATGTGCGTGTAGATGCTCGGTTGCCTTTGCTTGGTACCAACCTCAGCCTGGATGAGTACGAGGTTAGTGAGATACGACCCCTACCTTGGCTGGTAATTATATGATGACCTTGGCTGGGGGTACCAACCGAGGTTAGATGTCTGGAACGTCGGCCAGGGCTGATGTTGATGCTGATGGGTAACCCATGTCCATTCTTACCTCGGATGATGCCCCCTCAAAGGTGATACTTGTAATGTCGGTTGTGGCTGACCTGATGGATAACTGACCCCATGAGTCATGTAGACCTCGACTGATGCCCAATCATGGTGGTACTTGCAACATCGGTTGTGGCCGACCTAGTGAAGGATGACATCGATGATGGGTAATCTCGAGCTCTTGTTACCTCGGCCGTCATATAGGCCAATATTGGTGTCTCTGAACTAGCAGGTGCACTTTGGGCATATCACTTGCATTCAGACCCTTGAAGTAAATAGGCTTTCTCCCACATTTAGCCAGAGGACATCCTAAGTATTTTATAGGCCAACTACCCTTCATCAGTTAAGTTGTTTCTTGGATAACCTTGGATCTTCTTGGATGAGTTTTAATAAAAACTATAAATTGGCTTTTGGCTTTGTTAATTAACTGACCAGAAAGTTTTTCATAATCACTGAGAAAATTAATTAAGGACCTTAAGCTTCTTTTGGCTCTATTAGATAAGATGATAATATCATCTGAAAAAGCAAGATGACTAATAAGGGAACAATTTCTAGGATGAGAAACTTGACCAATTTTACCTTGAAGCATCATCTGATTGAGACCACCTCTTAATATTTATACTGATAAAAGAAAATGACATGGAAATAAGGGCTCCCCTTATCTTAAGCTTATTATAGACTGGAAAAATCCACTTGGCTGCTTATTTACAACAATTGAAAACCAGTTTGAAGATAGGATTTTCCAAATTATATCAATGAATCCTTCTAAAAATCCAAATTTCCTGAGAACTTTGTGAAGAAAATATTTAATACTAAAAGTTTATTTACAAGATTAATAACAAACTGTTATAAGTTATGTAAACTCTGAATAAAATTTTTGGGCAAAACTCTTTTCGAAAAACACAAGATGTGTTGTAAAAGACTTTCTGAATGTATGGTTTAGATTTGATAGTTGGTTACCTTTATTTTTAAGCTTTAAGAAACATCTACTAAAGTCACCATGCAGTTCTAATAACAACAACTGTTAGGAATATTCAAAGAAATAGACACATGAATTTTTAACGTGGTAAAACACTTAAACAAGGGAAACATCCACAATGCCCTCTACGGCACAAAAAAAAATTTCAATAGAATAAAGAATCAAGTTACAACACTTAAGCAAACCACAAAGATCCTAACCTAAGTTCATAATATACCTACTTGAGATTCTCCACTCCAAAGGTAATCTGAATTGGACTAATATTTTCTTGCTGCTTCTTTACTTTTTCCTTGATCTCCTTCACTTTGAATTCTGATTCCAGCAACTCGTTCAAAATCTAAGATTCTCAGATAGAACCACAGTGTCTAAGTGTTCATGTGAGATAGTGTTTGTTATGTGCTACTACATGCAAAGATGCTACTCAGTCTCTCAAAATTATACAAACATTCATAACAAATTACAACAACTCTAAAATGATAGGTTATTTCCAAATCTGTATTTTCATGTCAAGACTTCTTCATCTTTCTATTAATCCACAGATCTCAAGGATACCCTACTCAGAAGACGGTTCAAGGTCTTATACAATTTCAGTATTTTGAAAATATTTTTGAAATTGTAAACCTCCAATTAAGATCCAAACTAGGCTAGAAGTTTATTTTGTAAAAACAGATTCAGACTTAACATGCAGAGGCTGATTCAACATATTTTGACATAAAACTTATTTTCTCAAATCTATCGTTATGCTTTAAAACTTTAACAAAAAGTTCTTTGTGTCCTTTTTATTTTTGTACACACGTATTTCATAAAACATGAAATAGAAAACCAGAAATATAAACAACTCACTAGATCTGAAAATATTTTGAAACAGTAAAAGTTTCTATTTCAAAATTTGTTGAAGTAGAATGGATCTAAAATACTAGATCCAAAAAGAGAAAAAGAAAACATATTGTGTGATGTTTTCTTTTTAGAAAAACTCAGTTTCAACAATGAAACTTAAGTTTCACTTAGAGATGAGTTCTGAGAGAACCAAGAACTTGAAGAGGTCTTCAAAATGAAGAAAAAACTCCACACCAAGAACACAGAAACCCTAAAAATGTCTGGCTCTCAAGAATAGGTTTTCTAGTATATGGAAATTTAAGGTTTTGGTGTTTGGTTATGGAAGAAATTACTCATAGGTTGAACTATGAAGAACCTAGGATTTCTTCTCTTTTTTTTCTCTTTTCTTTCCCTCTCTTCTCCCTTCTCTCTCTTCACTCTCTTTTCTCTCTTGTTTGAAGAAATGGAAAAAGTTTGTAATGGCTGATGCTTGGGTCCTATTTATATTAATCGAAGAAGGTTCCAGAACATCTCACTCAATCCTATGGCTGGAATTGAACATTGACCAATGACTTAAAATCCAACGGTTCAACACAAGCGGTGGGTTAAACGATTGTTGATTGGTTTTCATAGGTGTTATAAGGATTGACTCTAAACGCATGCAGATCATTGATAAGTTTCACCCAAGGGCTGAGAAGACACACACGGGTTGTGTCTTAGAAGAAACACAATCTAAGCCGACGAGAGTGCAACACGTGTACGAGCAAGATGCAATAAAAAATGCGTGTTGAAAATAATTACAAAGCGTACCCTGAATTCTCTAGCGCTTTTGTATTCTACCCAGACAAACAATCAACAATAAAAATAACTTTCTGGAATTAAAATTTTACCCACAACACTTTTAAAAACAAGTTTTAATTGATTCAAAAATTATTTTAAAATTGTATAAAATGTTTTGAATTGAATTAAATGATTTTAAAAAGTCTTAAAGTGTAGTAAAATCATAAATGCAAATAGGAGATATGAATAATGCAATGAGTGTGCCCTATTTGTAGTTTTAAGGATATAAATAACTTCTCTTTATGTTGATCTTGAGTGTCTTCTTGGACATGATTTCTTCATTTAACTTGTACCTTTGAGGAGATGGAGTTCTCATTAAATCTAACCTATCTTGTCTAGATATCCAAACTAGTTGGAACTTCAATATATGTAGACTCAAGTAAGTCAATATATAGTGTGTTCTCAATCTCCCCCCTTGGATATTAGAGACAAAATTCCCTTGAGTATTCAGAACTCATGGGTCAAAATGAAAAATCCTATTTGTCTTATACGAAAATTCTAACTACCCATTCCCATCCTAGAACCGAAAATAACGTAAAAAAATTCATTACTCAATTATATACAAAACAATACCCTACAAAATAGTAACAAGATATACAATGGGTCTGAAGTCCCTGTGACAAAATAAACACTAAATGGCATATTAGTTGAGTTAGAATTAGGAATAGATAGAAAAATCGCTAAGCAATACTCAAGATCCTCTCCCCCAATTTTTCTCAAATATACAAGGGGTATAAATAAAAGAAAATAGAGATTAATTTAGAGTTATCATGTCTATAGCTATGCGCAAATACTCAAATTATATGTTATCTAGTGGTTTGGTAAAGAGATCTGCGAGCTGTTTTTGATTCAGATATTCAATGACGAGATCTTTGGATTCGACAAGGTCATGGATAAAGTGATGTCTAATCTTAATGTGCTTAGTACGAGAGTGCATTACAGGACTTTTAGAGATATTAATGGCACTTTGGTTATTACAAAACATGGTTAATTATTTTTCGGTAAGACCATAATCGCTAAGCATCTGTCTAATCCATAGTAATTGTGAACAACTACCAGCTACTATATATTCAGATTCGTCGCTAGATAATGAAATACAGTTCTGTTTCTTACACGAACAACCTACGAGATTATTGCCTACGTAGTAGCAAGTACAAGAAGTTCTCTTACTATCGTCAGAACAACCAACCCAATCGGCATCCGTGTATCCTATAATAGAACTAGTCGTATCGTTTGAGTACCAAATACCAAATTTTAGAGTACCCTTAATATATTTAATAATTCTTTTCACACTTAATAAGTGAGATTCTTTAGGGTTACTTTGATATCTAGCATAGATACAGACAGTGAAGGATGAGTCGGGTCGAGATGCGGTAAGATATAGTAAACTGCCTATCATACTTCTATAAAGTGTGGGATCAACACTTTCCCGTTATCATCCTTAGAAAGTTTAGTTGAAGTACTCATGTGGGTTCTAGAAGGTTTAGCATTTTCTAATCCGAATTTTTTAACTAAATCTACAGCATTCTTGGATTGAGATATAAAAAGACCATCACTGCATTGTTTAACTTGTAAACCCAAAAAATATTGTAGTTCACCCATTAGAGACATCTGAAATTCGGTATGCATGATATCAGAAAAGTTCTCAACTTGTTTAGGATAGGTGGAACCGAAAATAATGTCGTCCACATATACTTGTGCGATTAAGACATGTTTATTTTCCTTTATAACAAACAACGTTTGATCTTTTCCACTGTGGACAAATTTGTGTGACACTAGAAAGGTAGACAGTCGCTCATACCAACCTCTAGGAGCTTGTTTTAAAGCATATAAGACTTTCTTGAGCCTAAAGACGTAATCTGGGTGTACAGGATCAACAAACCCTTTGGGTTGTTCTACGTAAACTTCTTCAGATAAAATTCCATTTAAAAAAGCAAATTTAACATCCATTTGGAATAATTTGAATTGCATATGACGAGAGATGGAAAGTAAGAGAAGAACTGATTCTAGACGAGTAACAGGTGCAAAAGTTTCGTCAAAATCAATTCCCTCAATCTGGGAGTATCCCTGTGCAACCAACCTCGCTTTATTTCTAATGACCTCCCCATTTTCATCAGTTTTGTTTTTAAAAATCCATCTAGTGCCAATAACCTTCGAATCTTTTGGTCTAGCAACAAGATTCCACGCATCGTGACTCTTAAATGGGTTAGCTCTTCTTGCATAGAATTTATCCAAAATGAGTCAGTAAGGGCATCATTAACATTTTTAGATTCCTTAAAAGAAACAAAACAAGAAAATTGTGCCACTTGCCGAAGTTGGGATCTAGTTCGAACAGGTTCCGAAGGATTATTGACAATGGTTTCAGTGGGATGATCTTTAGAAACCCAAGTGGGTACAGAAGGACTCTCAGGTGGCAATGAATCCGTGTCATCTTGAGGATCAACGGAAAAATTAGGTTCGTCCTCATCAAATGCTACTGGTTGACTGTAACTTTTCCTTACACTCATGTCATATACAATTACATTAATTGATTCCGTAATAGTTTTGGTTCGATAGTTGAAAACACACAAAGCCCTACTATTTTGGGAATAACCAAGAAAAAATCCTTTTTTTCCTCGGGTATCAAATTTTGAAAGTTGCTCTCTATCTTTGCAGATGTAACAGATACTACCGAAGGTTTTAAAATATTTTAAGTTTGGCTTTTTGTGGAACCATAACTCATAAGAGGTTTCTTTGGATTTTTTTTTTAGGTAGATACGATTAATAATAGGACACGCAGTTTGGACAGCTTTTACCCAAAAATATCTAGGGAGATTTTTAGCATGTAATATAACCCTAGTCATTTCTTGTAAAGTCCTATTCTTACGTTCAGCTATACCATTTTGTTGCGGGGTTTTGGGAGCATTAAACTCATGTTTATAGCCATTAGCTACAAAATATTCATAAATACCAGAGTCCTTGAACTCTCCACCTCTATCACTCCTAATTCAACACACCTGGGTATCCTTCTTATTCTCAATTTTCAGGATGATTCTTAAGAATTCATTGAAGGTATCTGATTTCTGCTTCATAAAACTACCCATGTATATCTCGTATAGTCATCCATTATAACTAGGATGTAAGAGTTTCCACAGAAACTAACAATTCTTGAGGGACCCATGAGGTCTATGTGGATAAGTTCTAAAGGCTTAGTGGTAAGGACATCTTTAACTTTCTTGTGAGGGGATTTACTTATTTTGCCTTACTTACAAGGTCCACATATAGGATTAAAAGAATTTTTAATTTTAGGTAAACCTCTAACTATCTCTTGGGAACTTAATATTTTAAGATTATATAATTTGTGTGTCCCAATCTATTGTGCCACAGATTAGAATCCTCTAATCTGGCAACATGACAAGATTCAGAATTAGGCATTACTGTGTAACAGTTTTTCGGGGTTTTGTTTCCTGTTAAGATACAATTACCTTTTTCATTAATAACTTTGCAATAATTTTTTGAAAAAGTAACTAAGTGATTGGAGTCACAAAATTGTGATATACTTAAGAGATTATCTTTAAGGCCTTTAATTAAGAGAACATCATTCATTTCAGGAGGCCCATGCTCACTCGATGTTCCCTTACCTATGATTTGAGATGAAACACCATCTCCAAACATGACACTACCTCTAAGGAAGTCTGTCTTGTTTTTCAATTTGGTTTCGTCCCAGGTCATATGTTTAGAACATCCGGAGTCTAAGTACCATCCAGTTGAAGTGCTTTGTGCCTTTAAAGAAGAAATGATAATGTTTCACTTGAGTTGGGGTAATAGATCATCTTTTCTCATCCAAATAGGCCTAGTTTCAAAAGATTTGTGGCCTTTTAATTTAGAAAAAGTTTGAGGAGTCTTTTTGAATGATTTTTTCTTAGTCTTGGGCCCTCTCTTTTTCTTTTTATAGTAAGAGTTGTTTGTGGCATGTCTAGGAAGTACATAAGTGTTTCTTGATTTCCTAGAATAGTTAAAGTTTAGGTAGATCGGGGTGTATAGCCTTTTTTGAAATACATTCATCAAGAGTGTGATAAAAAATATCGCAATAGGATTAGTACTGATGAGTATAGGACTTGACTTTCTTGCTAAATTCTTTAAAAATTGGCTTGGATCTATTAGGTACAATATTCCATTTGTCATTAGGTTTAGGTTTCTGTCTTTGGTCTCTGGCAGAAGGACAAATATATTTGGTCTGACTGTTTGGTTTCAACTGTTGATTGTACTGATTATGTGTTGCTTGAGAGACATTGAGACTAGATTCACCTTTTTGATCTTTTTGATAAGTTTGGCCTTGTTTTAGAAAAGTAGCATTTCTAGGAGAAACTTTGGTCTTACTTGTATGCACTATTTCTCTAAAACCTAGGCCAGACTTATCTTCAGAGTCAAATTTGCTTCCAGTAACAATTTTTTCATAAGTCTTGGTTTGTGTTTCAAAGTGTTGGAATTTTTTAAACACATTTGAAACCATTTATTTTGACTCTTCTAGTTCAACAAGGGTTGCCTTATATTTTTGTTCAAATTCATGGTTCTTTTGAGTCAAATCTTTTATTTTTAAGGCATAATCTTTAATCTTAGTCTCATGAGCAACAAATTGAGCAGTATAATCTTCAGTGTTCTTCCTAATGGTCTGGTTAAGCAAATCGATATGCTCACTTAAGGTTTTTATCATTTTTTTCTAGGCGAGCACTCTTCTTAACCGTTTTAGTGTATAATTCATGTAAATCAGGAAGATCATCATCAGACTCGCTATGTGCATCGTATGAAGTGTCCCCTATGTTCTTAATAGGTTCTTTACTCACACACTCGTTCAATTCGTCATCAACATTCTCACTTTGACTCACACACAGTCGTTTAGCAGATATAGGAACAAAATTATCAGGAATATCATTAACAACATGCATAACAAGTTCATGAGCAGGCGAGCATGCATCATCATTACATATTATCTTAGCAAAAAAAAACATGCAATACTCATTTATATGGGTCATCATAATGACTAGAGTCGTCCCATGTCTTACACATATTAGCCTTGTTATTTTTATTAAAACTAGTTGGACATTTACTAGCATAGTGACCAAGTTTACCACAACGGTGACATTTAACATCTTTTATGTCAGGTTTAGGTCTGTTGGGGTCATAATTCCTCCTATTTTCATAAGTGTGTTTGGTATTGTCTCTGTCATGAGGTCTGTGAAATTGATTCCCTTGATAATTTGATTTTCCTTGTTTAGAGGCTACAACATTTCTAAATTTCAAAATCTTTTTGAAATGCTTTATCATAAGAGCTATTTAATTGTCAAGATTTTCCAAATGATAGTTTTCAAGACAGTCGGTGTCAAAATCTAAAGTGTTCAATTTAGGCACTGGCAATTTAGAAGAAAACACAACATTTGAACTAGAGGCTTTATTAGTCTGTCTGGTCAATTGCTTTTTGAAGTCTAGTTCCAATTCTACAGTCCTCAGTTTACTTCTAAGTAATTAAGGAGTCATATTAGGGTCATTCATTTTTTCAATAGGTTATCTCTTGTTGTCAAATTTAGATGGCAATAACCTAAGAATCTTTGAAACAATTTCCTTTCTACTGTAGGTTATACTATTGGCATGAAGTTTTGTAAAAATATCAGTTAACCTTGTGTAGAAATCGTCAAAAGATTCATTGTCATTCATAATCAGGGTGTTATATTGTTAAATGAGCATTTGAGTTTTTCCATATTTGACACATTCATCACCCTCGTGAGCAATGACTAATGTGTCCCATGCCTCTTTGGAAGTAGAAAATATGGATATTCTTTTGAATTCATGTTCGTTAATGGACATAAAATTAGCATTCTTTCCTTTGTTATTTAGAGAGGCTTTTTTCTATTCCTTAGTAAATTCACTGAGAAGTTTCTTAATTCTTGTTGGATTAGTGGCTGAAGTAGGTTTAGTAGGATTTTCAAACCCTATTTCAATCATTTCCCAGACTTCATCACCCAGGGTTCCTTGAATGAAAGCAGTCATTCGTACTTTCCAGTACGAAAAAGAGTTTCCATCAAAGAGTGATGGTTTGGATAGGTTACCTAACTTCACAAATTTTTCTTCCATATTCAGAAATTTTTCGGAAAGAAGTTTCGATTTTTTTTTATCATATTTCAGGATCACAAAAAGTGTTCCCGCTCTAATACCAGTTGAAGAAAAGCTTTAATACTAAAAGCTTGTTTATAAGATTAATAACAAACTGTTATAAGTTGTGTAAACTCCGAATAAACTTTTTGGGCAAAACTCTTTTCGAAAAATACAAGATGTGTTGTAAAAGATTTTCTAAATGTATGGTTTAGATTTGATAGTTGGTTACCTTTCTTTTTATGTTTTAAGAAACATCCACTAAAGTCATCATGCAGTTCCAATCACAACAACAGTTAAGAATATTCAAAGAAATAGACATGGGAATTTTAAACGTGGTAAAACCCTTAAACAAGGGAAACATCCACGGTGCCCTCTACGGTATAAAACAAAAATTTCAGTAGAATAAAGAATCAAGTTACAACACTTAAGCAAACCACAAAGATCTACTTGAGATTCTCCACTACAAAGGTAATCTGAATTGGGCTGATCTTTTCTTGCTGCTTCTTTTCTTTTTCCTTGATCTCCTTCTCTTTGAATTCTGATTCTAGCAACTCGTTCAAAATCCAAGATTCTCAGACAGAACCACAATGTCTAAGTGTTCGTGTGAGATAGTGTTTGTGATGTGCTACTACATGCAAACATGTTACTCACCCTCTCAAAATTATACAAACATTCCTACCAATTTACAACATTTCTAAAATGATAGGTTATTTCCAAATCTGTATTTTCAAGTCAAAACTTCTTGATCTTTCTATTAATCCACAGATGTCAAGGATACCTTGCTCAAAAGACGGTTCAAGGTCTTAAAAAATTTGAGTATTTTGAAATTATAAACCTCTAATTGAGATCCAAACTAGACTAGAAGTCTATTTTGTAAAAACAGATTCAGATTTAACATGCAGAGGTTGATTCAACATATTTTGACATAAAACTTCTTTTCTCAGATCTATGGTTATGCTTTAAAACTTTAACAAAAAGTTCTTTGTGTCCTTTTTATTTTTGTACACACATATTTCATAAAACATGAAATAGAAAACCATAAACACAAACAACTCACTAGATCTGAAAATATTTTGAAACTGTAAAAGTTTCTATTTCAAAATTTGTTGAAGAATAATGGATCTAAAATACCAGATCCAAAAAGAGAAAAAAAAACAAATTGTGTGATGTTCTCTTTTTAGAGAAACTCAGTTTCAACAATGAAACTTAAGTTTCTCTTAGAGATGAGTTCTTAGAGAACCAAGAACTTGAAGAGGTATTCAAACGAAGAACAAACTCCACACCAAAAACACAGAAACCCCAAAAAATGTCTAACTCTCAAGAATAGGTTTTCTGGTATATGGAACTTTAAGGTTTTGGTGTTTGGTTATGGGAGAAGTTACTCAGAGGTTGAACTATGAAGAACCTATGGTTTTTTCTCTATTTTCTCTATCTTTTCTTTCCCTCTCTTATCCCTCCTCTCTCTACTCTCTCTTTTCTCTCTTATTTGACGAAATGGAAAAAGTTTGTAATGGCTGAGGCTTGGGTCCTATTTATATTAATTGAAGAAGGATCCAAAACATCTCACTCAATCCTATGGCTAGGATTGAACATTGACTAATGACTTATAATCCAACGATTCAACACAAGCGGTGGGTTAAATGATTGTTGATTGGTTTACATAGGTGTTACAAGTATTGAGTCTAATCGCATGCAGATCATTGATAAGTTTGATCCAGGGGTTGAGAAGACACACATGGGTTGTGTCCTAGAAGAAACACAATCTAAGCTGACGAGAGTGCAACACGTGTACGAGCAAGATGCAATAAAAAATGCTTGTTGAAAAAAATTACAAAGCATACCCTGAATTCTCTAGTGCTTTTATATTCTACCCAGGCAAACAATCAGCAATAAAAATAACTTTCTGGAATTAAAATTTTACCCACAACACTTTTAAAAACAAGTTTTAATTGATTCAAAAATTATTTTAAAATTGTATAAAATGTTTTGATTTGAATTAAATGATTTTAAAAAGTCTTAAGTGTAGTAAAATCATAAATGCAAATAGGAGATATGAATAATGCAGTGAGTGTGGCCTATTTGTGGTTTTAAGGATAGAAATAACTTCCCTTTATGTTGATTTTGAGGGTTTTCTTGGACATGATTTCTTCATTTAACTTGTACCTTTAAGGAGATGGAGTTCTCATAAAATCTAACCTATTTTGTCTAGATATCCGACTTGTTGGAACTCCTATATATGTAGATTTAAGTAAGTCAATATATAGTGTATTCTCACTTTGATAAGGTACAACCATGAGACTCTATCATACGCCTTTGCCATTTCCAGTTTTATAACCACATTGCCTCCTTCATTCTTTATATCCAATAAATGTAACATTTCATGACCAAGCAAGATACTGTCAATGATGTTCCTTCCCTTGATGAATCCAAATTGGTTAAGAGAATTGAGAGAAGGCAGGAATACTCCCAATCTAGTAGAGATAATTTAAGAGATAATCTTGCTGTTGAAATTACAGAGGCTAATAGGTCTAAAGTCTTTGCATTGCTTTGGATTTTTGGTCTTTGAGATTAGGCAAATGTTAGTGGCACCCCAATTTTTTGGAATATTTTCCTCAAGAAAAAAAATCTTGAATGGCTGCTATGAGGTCTATTTTAATTATGTCCCAACATTTCACATAAAATATGCCATTAAGTCCATCTGGACCTGCTATACTCTCAAAATTTAAAGACTTTATAGCTTTAATAATTTCATCTTCTTTTACGATTTTTGTTAAAGCCACATTCATTTCAGAAGTGACTAAGTTAGGAATATGCTCCAACAAATGAGGCATGTCCTCAGTTACTTCTTCATTCAAAGCTTGTTGAAAGTAAGAAACAAACAACTCATTCATATGATTACTAGATTCCACCCAATCTCCAGAATCATTTTTGATTTTATGAATCCATAGTTGCCTTCTTGAATTATTTACCACATCATGAAAGTATTTTAAATTCATATCCCCATCTTTGTTCCACTTAATTATGGCCTTTTGACTCCAATATTAGTCTTCACATTTAATTGCCCAATTCAACTTGGACTTTGCATACTCCATTGCGGCCCTATTCTCCTGATTAGGCTCCACACAATATTTTGCTTCTTTGATTAGTAATTCGTCTTCCATATTAGCCACTTCTTAGAAGATGTTTTTAAAATACATTTTGTTCCACTATTTTAATTCACCCTTTAACCTTTTTAATTTTAGATCAAAAGAGATAATAGGCTTACCCTGAGATTGGCCTTCCCATGGATTCTGCACAACTGAATGAAATTGATGGTGGTTGAACCACATGTTTTGAAATTTGAACTGTTTGATAACCAGCTCCTGAATATTAAAGAAAGATACCAGCAAAGGGGAATGGTCTGAACAATTCTTATTTAAGAATTTTCACCACTGTAGATGGAAATGCTTCAAGCCATTTCTGGTTGATCAAACCTCTATCAAGCCTTTCCCAAATTCCCCTATTTGAATATTTATTATTGAACCAAGTGTACTTGGTTCTAGAGTAGCCAAGATTTATGATCCCTCGCCTCTAAATACAGTTGTTAAACTCCTCTACCCCTAACAGGTCTATTTCAAAACCACCAATTTTTCAGAGATGTCTAGGACTATATTAAAATCTCTTATTATTAAGAAAGGTTCATTCAAGAAATTGATACACTTACATACTATCTTCCTCCGTAACTCCATTCTTTCAATTCTGGAACAGTTTGCATAGACAATATTGAGAAAAATACTTGTTAGCAGCATGGGGTAGGACATGTGCAATATATTATCTTGATCACCATTATTAACTATGTTACATTCAACTCCATACCTCCAAAGCCACCATATTTTATTAGATACATTAGATCCTCCACCAGAAAAGTTTAAGTACATTTTAAGATCCTCCAATTTGCATTGATCCAGCTTAGTCTTTAAGATAGCTATAAAAGGAAGTTTATGGTACTTACAAAGATTTTTTAGCCTTCTTCTTATGGATTTGTTCCCCACTCATCTTGAATTCCCTATGATTGTATTTATCGTTTGGATATTGGGAATGATAAGCTTTTGTTGTTCTTAACTGCTACTCTAGTTAGTCTTTTGAACATAGGATCTGTAGGTTTCTTCTTCTGTTGATTTTCTTCATTGGTAAGCCTTTTGATCTTCTCAGCTTCTATTTTGTTCTTGTCTTGGGCTTTCAGAAAAGCCTCTTTTTCCTTGGTTCACTGAATATTCAACTCCAATTATTTAGAAAATTTAATTAAATCATCCAAAAAGGGGGTTTCACCATATTTTCAGTCTTCAGAGTATGAATAGGATAAATTGTCATGTAAAGATTGATTAACTTTCCCAGGAAGGTCTGTTCTTCTTGGGGATAGGCTTACTACCTCAACTATCTTGGTATCTTCTATGTCAACCTCTATTGATTGAATTTTATCTATGTGGGCTTTAATTAATTCATGAGAAATTTAGTTTCGTCCCTCTACTATGTTCTAATTTCTTCTTACTGATTTAGAATTGGTACCATTAACTGTTGCAAACTGCTAATGCACTTATTTTGGATTTACTGGTTGGTGGCCATTATTTTCTTCATATTGCTGCATATCTTCTTGTCTTATAGCTTGAAAATATTCTTGAGCAAAATCTTCTTGAATTACCATGATTTTTTGATTGGATATCTCGATTTCGTGGTCTTGGTCTTCAGCCTTTGGGTTATTATGTTGATTTCTCTGAAGAATCCTCTATTCTTTATCTTGGGCTGTGCTTTTCTCTGAAATCTTGCGAGTGTTTGCCATTTTATTGGGAGCTTTAATATTGAATAAGCACTTTTCTTCTTTGTGGCCTATTTTAGAGCGCACCACACAGTAGTCTGGAACATACTCGTATTTGATATCTTGCCGAAAACCACAATTGTCACAACCTAACCACAAACGATGAGGTCTTTCTTTAAGACAATCTAGCTCTACACAGACCCTTGCCACATTTGGTCTATTGACTGACACCGTGGAAGCATGCAGTTTTAATGGTTTTCCTACGACTTGGGCTATTAAATATATAGATTCCTTCACAAAGAACTGAACGGGGATACCTGGAAGGGAGATCCACACTAGGGCTATAGAGCTTTATTTATCCAATCTAAACTCTGGAGTCCATTTAAACGTTCTCATGGGAAATTTACCAATGCACCATTGATCTTTCATCCACAATCATACAAAGTCTTCTTCTGAATAAAGTCTAATTAAAATGTGTTTTTGATCAAGAAGGACAATAATCTAAGCTGCCTTAAGACCAAAGGTTTCAAAGTGCTTCCTGATGAATTAGATGTTTGGCCTTCTATGAGAAAATTTACCTACCATTGCAAGTTTGAAAGGATCAATGATTTTTTGGATATCTTCTTCGGAGAAGATTATGGCAGGTTCTCCTTTATACTTTGATTGAGGCTTCAAAGGCATTTGTGAAGAAGAAGGATAGGAGTTTAACACACTAACAAAGGATTCAGACCAAATTGTGTTTATGGGTAAAGTATTAGGATGTTTAGGCTCATTTTGGGAAGGGTTGGACGTAAGGTTTGCCACGCAAACCCTAATTAGGTTTAGGGTTTGCTAGAGAGATAGCGAGATAGGGGCGGCTAGAGAGAGAGAGAGAGAGAGAGAGAGAGATATCTAAAGTTTGCCCTCTATATTTTTTATCACACTACTGATTATGGATTTGAGAATCTTATTCGCAGCTTCACCAGCCCCATTGGTTTGTGGTCTGTAAGATAAAGATTTCTGTCTCTGAATCCTATACTCCTCGATGACTTCTATGACTTTAACTTCAAAATGGAGGCAATTATCCGATAAGAACCCATGAGGGACCCCGTAGTGACAAATAATATTCTTCATAATAAATTTGGCCACCTTCTTAGCATTCAAGACCACATATGACTCGACTTCAACCCATTTTGTAAAATAGTTAATAGCGACCAAGATGGACTCATTCCCATTAGATGCTTTGGAGTGAATTTCCCAAAAATTTTAATGCCCCAAGTCAAGAAGGCCACAAATAGGTTATGTTGTATAGCTCTCGGGAGGTAAATGTTGAAGATTGGCGAATTATTGGCATTTAAGGCACCTCTTAACGTATCTTGTGCATTACTGGACCATATTAGTCTAGTAGTATCCCTATCGGATGATATTTTTGGAAAGCATATGACTATTCATGTAGGGTCCTCACTCCCCACCGTGGTTATTTTGCATTATCTCTTTAGAATCAACCCTGCTATGCATTGTAAATGAGTGGCATCAAAGTTTCTCTTTTATAGGGGATTGCCATAATAAATGTATTGGGTTACGAGATTCTATAGGGCCATACGATATTTTTTGTTAGTCCCTTTAGGGTATCGACCGTATTTGAAGATGCAACGCTCCAGCCCGGATTTATGGTTTACCCGTAGTCAACCCGGTCCGACCCGGGCATTAGGTGCGAAGTGTAATGAAACAACATATATAATGTTGCTTGTCCAGTTTTATTTTAATTAACATTTCACTTGTTAGCATGCGTTCTATATTTTACATTAAACTACGTGAGGGACCCATGGGGAGCGCCCTAAAGTCCAAACATACAGAGATACTAACGTAAAAATAAATAAAGTACTTACCTATATAATGCTCTCAAAATACACAAGTCTCTGCCATCCTACCATAATAAATCAAGGGTGTGAGCCAAATGATCAGTGAAAAATATACAAATGCAGTATAGAATCGAAAGACATAAAGGAAATTCTAACATGTTATGGCTACGTGCACATGCAACTACCTTGTATACATATATACACATACATATACTTAATTCATGAATAATTTTACTTCTGAAAGCCTTATTTACCCAGATTAATTTACCTTAATCTTATAAAAAATTTAATTTTCCTCATTTTAGTATTTCTCGATTTATTTAACACATACGGTTCAATACTTGAAACCAATACACTTGATTTTACCAAAAACCATTCCTTTACCGAAATCACCGTTTTTATTGTATCCAATACACATTAGTCTTTTCGTTGAAAACCACCCTTTCAACACATGCGTTCACTGTGTTAGAAAATACTAATTTAGACTTTAAAAATATTTTACAACACATTCTTTGTTTAATTATGGGTTCAACCACTTAAGTTTCTTAACCACCCATTTACTCACTTACTTTACCATTTTCCTTATCTTATGGACATCAATCAATAACACATTTAAATGTCCATTTTAAACTTTACCGGAATATTTATTAATTCATTCAAGTTAGGTTGTATTAACACATTTCACCATATAATCCATTTCTTGACATGTTCCTTATTCCTGTATTTTTTTCTCGGAATCTTTCAATAACCGCATACTTCAATGGGCTCCAAACCGCCGGCTATGCACATCATATGCTCTGGCCAATAATTGAAGGTCTTTCATACCAGGGCTCCTCCTTAATTTTCCCGATGTCATCCGAGTTCCTTTTTAATGTGTTTTAATAATTTACAATGTTCACATTATTCCACCTTTCCTTTTTACCCGACTGAAGCCAAAACTCGGGATTACCCCAACTTGTGTCACACTTTCAAATTTTACCATTTCATGTCCTTTACACTTTAACCTTGATTTTATTCCAAAAATCATATTTATTTAGGAACAATTTGTGTAACACCTTTTCCAACATTTTAATTTCATAAAAATGTTCCACTTTAAATAAATTTACCATTTTATCCATTTGTTTCTGATAAAGAAAAACTTTTCGATGTATATTTTTCGTCGCTTCTTGAAAAGCTCCTCTAATCAAAATCCTCAAATACCTACATATATATAAAAAACTCAAGTGTAGAGGTAAGTAAGGGTCTCAATCCACATCAAGGGGGTAAGCAAGAGACGAACTCAATTGTAGTTCACTTTTTATTTTCTTTTTGGGCTTTTGCTTTTTCTATTTTTTTTTAGCTTTTTCAAATATTAAAACAATTAGGTGAGGTGAGGTGAAATAACACTAAACTAAAATGAAAGATCAAATTACAAACTAAAAAGTGACTAAAATGAAAAATAAAGTCTAACACAAAAATAAGAGATAAAGTGAGGCAAAAAAAAAATGTGAGAACAGTCAAGGAATGAGATTACACCACCAATTTTAGCTATTCTAATTAATTAATTGAATTAATTGAATCCTCCTAAATTAATATCAAAATTAAAAATCAACTCTCGTTGCAAATGTAATTTTAATACTAACCTTTTAGAAAATTAAGTATAACCCTCCACAACTCTAGAAAATAGATCTACACTCCTTTTAATTAATCACCTACTAGGATCGATTTATCAAAATTTATGTAAATCTAGAAAATAAATTTTAGATTTGAAATTCAAGGAATAATACCACACTTAAGAAACCCCTATCTCTAGTTCGAATCTAAAATGGGTATGATAACTAGAATTTTGATTTTCTCTCGAAAATTATTTACCCTCTCTCGAGGCGTAAATTTAAGGGTGAGTGATCAAAATTAATATTCAAAGGGAATTTTTAATTAATCAAAATAACATCAAATAAAGGTTCACCCCACCCCTTGAAAGGGGATTTAGCCTAACATAATATCAAACATGATAATCAAATAATCAAAGGCTAATAAAATAAAGTAGAAGAGAAGAACAATCAAACCAAATCTCTTTGAGTGAAATTGGACTCCAATCCTGAAATTTGCAATTTACATCCCTCCAATTTGTGTCATCAAACCAAAATTACATCAACAATTACACTCAAAAATGGATTCTCACTAATTTATTTTTCTCACTAATCTAAAAAAAAAGTAAAATGAAAATAAATTCTAACCTAAAAAAAAACTAAACTAAAAAAAAGGTGTTTCTCTCTCTTCAATTTTCTCTACTAATTCCTATTCTAAAGATTTTTTTTTCAAATGGGGTCTTGAGTCTTCTTTTATAGTAGATGCATGGCACACATGGGGCTAAGGGGTATTTTTGGGAATGGGTTTGAGTGTGCATGGAAATGGTGAGAGGAGTGTGAGGTTATGTGGGTGAGGGGACAGGAATAAAACAAATCAGATTTAGTTAAGGGTTATTTTTGGAAATGGTTTAAAGTTGGTAGTTCGGGGGCATTTTGGGTAAAGGGAATAAAGGGGTTAAGTTGAACATGTGGACAATTGACTTTGGTCTTTGTTTTAGTCTTGTGTTTGTTGGCAAGTAAGAAGATCGATTTGGAAGAAATGCGTTGGAAGGGGAAAATGGGTATTGGATTGGTTGCTTGGGTTTGTGTGGGTAGGCCATCGGATTCAGGCATCCGGGTACGCGGGTATGGATGGACAACGGGGATTCCGGTGAGTTAAGCCCGCGGACGGGAGGGTAAGTTCGGAGATGGGTCGACGAAGGGTTCTGGGTTCTGGGTGAGTTCAGGTCCGTGTTGGACCACCGGCAGCTGGTGGACAGCGCCAGGTTTGGACAGGGGGATTCCGACAGTCGCGATTGACACCGGGTTGTGGATCGCAAGGGGTTACGGTCGAGTATAGGATGTTGGTATGAGTTCGGAGGTAGATCGGAGCTGGCAGGGGGTCTAAGGGATGGGTCGGCGACGACGAGTAGGAGGGGAGATCTGGTTAAGGGGTAAAAGGGGTGGTTGTGTCATGGGTTGAAAGGAAATGGGTTATGGAGGATACATGAGAGAGAGTGTTGGGAGGTAGAAGAAGGTAGGGGGTGATAAGGTGTGTGTGGGTGTAGGGTAATTAGATGAGGGTGAGTGAGTTATATTGTGTGTATGTGAGTGTGTATGGTAGTAGGGTGTGAGAGGTTGTGTGTGTGTGTTTAATTTGAACCCTTAAAAAAAATAAAGACTAACTAATAAAAATAAAACTGCTAAAAAATAAAATCTAACTAAAAATAAAACAAACTAAAAACAGTAAAAATAACAATATTAAAACTAAAAAAAATAAAATCCTAAGCTTATATAAAAACTAAAATAAAACCAAAGAAATAAAAACTTAAAATCTAAATGAAAACTAAAGCCCTTAAAAATTTAAAATCTAATAAACTAAAAATGAACTCCTAAAAACTAATCCTAATAAAACTAAAAATTAATAAAAATAAAAATAAAATAAAATTATGTTGATAAAGATAAAATAGAAAAAAAAATAGAAAACTAAAACTAGAAAATACTAAATAAATCAAAAATAAATACTAAAAATAAAACGACACAAACTAAAAATCTAAAAAAATATTAAAAAGGGACAAACAAAACACACACAGGGTTCGGGGTAGGTTTAGGCTCGATTAAGGTTACGGGGGAGGGAATTTAGCTCCATTCAACGCGCATTTGCCTTGATATATAGCTTTTGACACCGCAAACGGACATTTGACCTACAAGATCAAAATTTAAGCACATAAGACCCATATTGCCGAGAATTAGCAACTAAAATAAAACTATTCGGGGTATAAAATGTACAGTTTTGGGTGCTTATCACACCACCCCCAAACAGAGGGTTGTTAGTATTCGAGCAATAAGATAGAGAGAAAAAGAAAGATGAGAAACCAAAAGTGTACCACTTTCGCGGGCACCTGCGATTGCACTTAGCATGTGCAACAAGCCTTTAAACCTATAGGTTGCCCTACAGGACGAGTTATGTCTCGTGAGGGTTTGCAGGGAATATACCCACAAAATTCTTATTTATAAAAGCCATTAAATCTCTTATTAGACGTAGAATAATAGCACAATCCATCACATGAGATAAATATTTTCAGAAATACAAGCTAGAATGTAAAAAGTTTAGCTAAGTAAATACTCACGGCACATCCTCCCTAGAACTCAACATGTGTAGTGTGAATCAGTCAGAACGGGTGGCGTATCACAAGAGTAATTCCTAGATTGCCTCTTCGGAATCAACGCTTTAACTTCAAAATCTCACGGATATATCTTTCTCAGACGAACTCTCGAGATTAGGGTTAGTGTATCGCTCTTGTGTGTGAGGAGGTGAGTAAATGTAATCAAGTTCAAACGTCTCACACACATATAAGAAAGAACGAACATATAGAAGGAAAATGATCTCATGAAAGAGATGATAATCACTATAGTGAGAATGTCGAGTTATTCATCACGTTGACTTTCATTTGCTCGAACACCTAGGGGAAAATATGGATGATTATGGGTGAGGGGAAAATAAAATGGGATATGTGGGATGAGGTGAGGTAGGATAAGATGGATGTGTGAAATGATAAGTGATGGATAAAAGATGGAGCGAGAGAAGAGTGTACTATGAAGAACAAATGTCTTTATTTCAAAACCAACTACTAACTACAAACTCTCTTTCTTTTCTTTTCTCTCTTTTTTTCTTTATTTTTTTATTTTTTCTATATTCTTGTTTTTTCCTTCTCTTTTTTTTTAATATTTTTTTTTGCTATTTTTTTTCTCTCTCTCTCTCTTTTTTTTTTACCTCTCAATCACTGAAGACATATAACATTTGGAATCTACACTCTATTTCTCAAAATAATGGATGATATATGAATGGAATGGGGTATGTATATGGATGGGGAGAATATGGAAAGGTAATGGGTGAGTGAATGGAAATGTGATATGGAAAAGCATGGGAGTGTGATGAGTGAAGTGTATGGGTGAAAATCTAGTGATCGGGACAAACTTCAAGACACGCGTTTCTTACAACTCGAAAATAATGTCGTTCTCAGTGATCAAGCCAAATTTTTTTAGTGATGAATAATGAGATCATACAACGATTTAAGGTGCAAACCCAAATTAAGTTGAATCAACTCGTGGCTCGGAGATTGCGTAAAACTCTCTGAAAGGTGAAAGGCACAAATTTCACAATCTAAAGTCTCTACTAGTGATCCTTAAGGTTCTCTTGAGAATTATAGTAATCTTCAACTCTAAACCGTAGTGACGTGATAAGTGCACAAATTTTGTTGAGTCTAGAAATTCATGGTGCAACATGCCTTGTTATGTATTACATAAGTTATTTAAAAAAAAATTTCTCTAGCTTGATTCCTAGACTTTGAAAGATGGATGATTGAAAATTCACATCAATGATTGAGATGAAAGAAACTGCATGAAATTAAAAATCAGGTTTAAAAATCAAAATTTTTCAAAAGAGGTACGATTTTGATAAAATTCCCCACCCCCAAACAAAAAGGAACATCGTCCTCGATGTTAGATAAAATGATTTTTAAAATTGAGAGCAAAAGGTAGGGAAGAGATTACCAGAATCAACTGCTAATGAAGTGAACAGATGAAGCCAAGAAGAAACCTGAATGAAATGAGAGAAAAAAAATGTACAAGTCTATAAACATGGCTAAACACAGGGTGATGTGAAACACCACCCCCAAATAGGATTGGACTCATAAAAGAAACAACAGGCTGCCTCCCGGTAGCGCTAAGTTTATTGTCTTCAGCTAGACCGAAGGGATCTCACCCTAAAGATAGGATCTATAAAAGAGCGGGGCTGCAGAAAAATTGGGGTGATGAGAATCACCCACAAATAAGACTGAAGCGTCAGTCTTGATGGATAAAGGCTAAAGGGGTCAATGCACTTTTATGGCAAAGTTCATCACGCGATACAAAGCATCGGTGGACCATGGGTGGGTGGGTATTAGGATAATGGTGAAAAAGGCATGGGTGATTAAGCATTGATCACGGGCCTTGTTGAGCTTAAAGGTGAGGGAAACTAGGGCCCTATACGCATGGTGCTCAAGTTGGTGAGGAAGGAAAAATGGTTTGGTAAGTGTAATGGGGTGGGCCTCAGAGAAATCACACAACCATTCTATAAATGGGCGATGGTAATCGTCGTGCCTTGACACACCAGGGAGCTGTCGATAAGAAAAATCAACACCACAAGGAAGAGGTGTGCATGGAGGAACAAGATCGATGTCACAAAAGTGGAGAGTAACACCACAAATACTCTCATGGGTGGTGGAGGATGGTTTTAGGTGAGGATCTAAAAATTTCCATTGAAACATGAACTGTGTAAAATCAAGATCCAAACCAGGTGGTGGGGTGGAAAGGACAATGGGTGGGTCGGGTGGGATAAACAATGGAGGAAGATGATCCAACTCAAGAGTGGGATACACACACTCCTCATAATGCACGGAGTGATCCTCAAGGGAACTCACAGGAGGTAGTGTGGAAATAAACGAGTGAGTGATCAACTTCTCCGCAAGAGTAGCATCAGTGAATGTGGTGGGTGGATAAGACGAGGCACCAAGATCGGAGATAGAGGAATCACTAGAAATATTGAGCTCAAAGGGAGCCATTCATGGTGGAACATCATGCATATTCGGATAGTTAGGAACTATCACGGATTCTATCTTGAGAAAATGGTGAGCACTCGTAGCCAGAGCTAACCTAAAATGGGTTGGCTCAGGGACATAAGGGTGAAGCTCTATAGGTATAGACTCGGCCATATTTTTGGATTCGACGGGAACGGGAAGGCTAATGGGAACCTCAAAGTGGGGTTCATGTAGACATGGTGGGATTGGATCAGGCTCACTAATAAAAGGTAAGTCAACACAATTGTCGACTTGGGACCCGAACCATGGAATGGTCTCAACTTCAAGATTCTCGGGGTGGTAGGGTTGGTCACACTCAAAATACGTGTCACAAGAGGACACATCATCATCACACTAGGTTGCAACGATGGGAGGATGCATGGGAATATCCGACTCTCTCGCACACTCCAATTCATTTAATCGTTGTTCAATCCTTTGGAGAGCTTGAGCTTGAATTTGAGTGGCTCGCTCTTGCTCGAGTATGAACTTTTGCAAGAGGATTTCGAGAGTGGATGTGGATGGATATGGGGAATTGATGGGTGGTGGATGTGGATGAGGTGGACACAAATCACTATGGTCAGGACTATATGGAGAATACTCAAATGAAGTGTGGGGAGTGGGGCCAAGTTCATCATACACGAAAGTATCGCTTTCGTGATGGACAATTGGTTGATACTCATGGGGTGCGTAGTGAGAAAACTGATCGTGAATGGGTGCACAAGGTTGCCATGACGACTGTTGGAATGTGTGAGGATCCACAACATCGAGTTGGGATTTGTATTGCGTGGAAGCGTGATCAGGCCTCCACGAATAACTGGGGTACTCACACAGCTCAGGATGAGATACATCGGGAAAATAGGCTGAGGTGGGTTCCGAAACAGTGTTATATGGATACACATGTTCCATGGTGGGTTCGTAGGGATATGACAAGTAAGGACACTCATGGGACAAGTGATCGGCATAGGAACAATGGGTGCACAACAAGGTATGCGACACGCCGACACTTGACACCGAGGGTGATGGAATAGGAGGTGAGTGCATAGATGGGTCAAGAGTATCTACGATACTCGTGAGAGAGGTGAGACCACTAAGAATATCATAAAGAGACGGCTTGGGATCACTCTCACACGTGTTGCGTGTTAATGGAAAATGACCAAAGTAGTCCCGTAATGGATGTTCGTTGGGCATGTGGAGTGCAATATTTTTTTGGAGTTTTTAATTTTTTTTTCAAAAGGAAAGAAAATATTTTTGGATTTTTTGGAAGAAAACGTGGGGAAAAATATGGACTCGTTGAATTGTAAACGAACTCACTAAAACCCGACTACCGAAAAATTAAATTGGACACACGCAAGCCAAGGAGAAATCCTAACTAGCAAATAGCCAATTTTTATGTTTGAATTTAGTGAAAGGGTAGTCCAATTTTAATTAAGTCCACGGGCGATAAAAAATCATGGATTTGATCTGAGTGATCGACTTTGCAAAATTTTCTCCTACTGGGCTATCTAGTTGATTGATTTTAAATTTAGTGATGGCTAGGGTAGCACACAATGGTAAGCGAGTGAGTCGAGTGATGAAATCCCTTCTCGTGAGTGACCGGGTGTAGGTCTTAGTCAATTAATTCATCACACCATTTGAAAATAAATGCGAGAATAAAATCAAGTAAGAGCACACAAGCACACACAATAATTGACTCGCTAACATGAGAGGTGCGAGGGTTTAGAAATGTACCTACCATGGTTTTTACGCCGTGGGGTGCCAAAAAATTTGAGTCGATCGGGGGGAGATTATGCCTATCTCAGTCGGCCCCGGGAGTCCTAACGACCCAAGGTAGAGAGGCTTCAAAATTATCGCCAATGGACACCCTCTCTCTACCTCGTCCAGTTTCCCTATCACGCTTTCTTCGATTGTTACAATTTTTAAAATGAAAAATAAAATTAAGGTGTCTTTATGCACCGAAATACAAGCAATGATAAAATAAACCTAATACAAGCCTTCTAAAATAAAGAAAAATGGTACTAAAATGCAACAAATATAGGAAATAAATGAACTACAAAATTGAATCCGCTCCGAGTGCTTCACGCTTCCAAGAATGGCAACGACGCCATTTAATAAAAAAAAACTTTTTGGGGTATATTTCTCGTCCCTGCTTGAAAAGCTACTCTAATCAAAATCCTCAAATACCTACAAATATATAATAAACTCAAGTGTAGAGGTAAGTAAGGGTCTCAATCCACATCAAGGGGGTAAGCTAGAGACAAACTCAATTGTAGTTCACTTTTTATTTTCTTTTTTGGCTTTTGCTTTTTCTATTTTTTTTAGCTTTTTCAAATATTAAAACAATTAGGTGAGGTGAGGTGAAATAACACTAAACTAAAATGAAAGATCAAATTACAAACTAAAAAGTGACTAAAATGAAAAATAAAGTCTAACACAAAAATAAGAGATAAAGTGCAAGAAAAAATGTGAGAACAGTCAAGGAATGAGATTACACCACAAATTTTATCTATTCTAATTAATTAATTGAATTAATTGAATCCTCCCAAATTAATATCAAAATTACAAATCAACTCTCGTTGCAAATGTAATTTTAATAGTAAACTTTTAGAAAATTAAGTATAACCCTCCACAACTCTAGAAAATAGATCCACACTCCTTTTAATTAATCACCCACTAGGATCGATTTATCAAAATTTATGTAAATCTAGAAAATAAATTTTAGATTTGAAATTCAAGGAATAATACCACACTTAAGAAACCCCTATCTCTAGTTCGAATCTAAAATGGATATGATAACTAGAATTTTGATTTTCTCTCGAAAATTATTTACCCTCTCTCGAGGCGTAAATTTAAGGGTGAGTGATCAAAATTAATATTCAAAGGGAATTTTTAATTAATCAAAATAACATCAAATAAAGGTTCACCCCACCCCTTGAAAGGGGATTTAGCCTAACATAATATCAAACATGATAATCAAATAATCAAAGGCTAATAAAATAAAGTAGAAGAGAAGAACAATCAAACCAAATCTCTTTGAGTGAAATTGGACTCCAATCCTGAAATTTGCAATTTACATCCCTCCAATTTGTGTCATCAAACCAAAATTACATCAACAATTACACTCAAAAATGGATTCTCACTAATTTATTTTTCTCACTAATCTAAAAAAAAAGTAAAATGAAAATAAATTCTAACCTAAAAAAAAACTAAACTAAAAAAAAGGTGTTTCTCTCTCTACAATTTTCTCTACTAATTCCTATTCTAAAGATTTTTTTTTCAAATGGGGTCTTGAGTCTTCTTTTATAGTAGATGCATGGCACACATGGGGCTAAGGGGTATTTTTGGGAATGGGTTTGAGTGTGCATGGAAATGGTGAGAGGAGTGTGAGGTTATGTGGGTGAGGGGACAGGAATAAAACAAATCAGATTTAGTTAAGGGTTATTTTTGGAAATGGTTTAAAGTTGGTAGTTCGGGGGCATTTTGGGTAAAGGGAATAAAGGGGTTAAGTTGAACATGTGGACAATTGACTTTGGTCTTTGTTTTAGTCTTGTGTTTGTTGGCAAGTAAGAAGATCGATTTGGAAGAAATGCGTTGGAAGGGGAAAATGGGTATTGGATTGGTTGCTTGGGTTTGTGTGGGTAGGCCATCGGATTCAGGCATCCGGGTACGCGGGTATGGATGGACAACGGGGATTCCGGTGAGTTAAGCCCGCGGACGGGAGGGTAAGTTCGGAGATGGGTCGACGAAGGGTTCTGGGTTCTGGGTGAGTTCAGGTCCGTGTTGGACCACCGGCAGCTGGTGGACAGCGCCAGGTTTGGACAGGGGGATTCCGACAGTCGCGATTGACACCGGGTTGTGGATCGCAAGGGGTTACGGTCGAGTATAGGATGTTGGTATGAGTTCGGAGGTAGATCGGAGCTGGCAGGGGGTCTAAGGGATGGGTCGGCGACGACGAGTAGGAGGGGAGATCTGGTTAAGGGGTAAAAGGGGTGGTTGTGTCATGGGTTGAAAGGAAATGGGTTATGGAGGATACATGAGAGAGAGTGTTGGGAGGTAGAAGAAGGTAGGGGGTGATAAGGTGTGTGTGGGTGTAGGGTAATTAGATGAGGGTGAGTGAGTTATATTGTGTGTATGTGAGTGTGTATGGTAGTAGGGTGTGAGAGGTTGTGTGTGTGTGTTTAATTTGAACCCTTAAAAAAAATAAAGACTAACTAATAAAAATAAAACTGCTAAAAAATAAAATCTAACTAAAAATAAAACAAACTAAAAACAGTAAAAATAACAATATTAAAACTAAAAAAAATAAAATCCTAAGCTTATATAAAAACTAAAATAAAACCAAAGAAATAAAAACTTAAAATCTAAATGAAAACTAAAGCCCTTAAAAATTTAAAATCTAATAAACTAAAAATGAACTCCTAAAAACTAATCCTAATAAAACTAAAAATTAATAAAAATAAAAATAAAATAAAATTATGTTGATAAAGATAAAATAGAAAAAAAAATAGAAAACTAAAACTAGAAAATACTAAATAAATCAAAAATAAATACTAAAAATAAAACGACACAAACTAAAAATCTAAAAAAATATTAAAAAGGGACAAACAAAACACACACAGGGTTCGGGGTAGGTTTAGGCTCGATTAAGGTTACGGGGGAGGGAATTTAGCTCCATTCAACGCGCATTTGCCTTGATATATAGCTTTTGACACCGCAAACGGACATTTGACCTACAAGATCAAAATTTAAGCACATAAGACCCATATTGCCGAGAATTAGCAACTAAAATAAAACTATTCGGGGTATAAAATGTACAGTTTTGGGTGCTTATCACACCACCCCCAAACAGAGGGTTGTTAGTATTCGAGCAATAAGATAGAGAGAAAAAGAAAGATGAGAAACCAAAAGTGTACCACTTTCGCGGGCACCTGCGATTGCACTTAGCATGTGCAACAAGCCTTTAAACCTATAGGTTGCCCTACAGGACGAGTTATGTCTCGTGAGGGTTTGCAGGGAATATACCCACAAAATTCTTATTTATAAAAGCCATTAAATCTCTTATTAGACGTAGAATAATAGCACAATCCATCACATGAGATAAATATTTTCAGAAATACAAGCTAGAATGTAAAAAGTTTAGCTAAGTAAATACTCACGGCACATCCTCCCTAGAACTCAACATGTGTAGTGTGAATCAGTCAGAACGGGTGGCGTATCACAAGAGTAATTCCTAGATTGCCTCTTCGGAATCAACGCTTTAACTTCAAAATCTCACGGATATATCTTTCTCAGACGAACTCTCGAGATTAGGGTTAGTGTATCGCTCTTGTGTGTGAAGAGGTGAGTAAATGTAATCAAGTTCAAACGTCTCACACACATATAAGAAAGAACGAACATATAGAAGGAAAATGATCTCATGAAAGAGATGATAATCACTATAGTGAGAATGTCGAGTTATTCATCACGTTGACTTTCATTTGCTCGAACACCTAGGGGAAAATATGGATGATTATGGGTGAGGGGAAAATAAAATGGGATATGTGGGATGAGGTGAGGTAGGATAAGATGGATGTGTGAAATGATAAGTGATGGATAAAAGATGGAGCGAGAGAAGAGTGTACTATGAAGAACAAATGTCTTTATTTCAAAACCAACTACTAACTACAAACTCTCTTTCTTTTCTTTTCTCTCTTTTTTTCTTTATTTTTTTATTTTTTCTATATTCTTGTTTTTTCCTTCTCTTTTTTTTTAATATTTTTTTTTGCTATTTTTTCTCTCTCTCTCTCTCTTTTTTTTTTACCTCTCAATCACTGAAGACATATAGCATTTGGAATCTACACTCTTTTTCTCAAAATAATGGATGATATATGAATGGAATGGGGTATGTATATGGATGGGGAGAATATGGAAAGGTAATGGGTGAGTGAATGGAAATGTGATATGGAAAAGCATGGGAGTGTGATGAGTGAAGTGTATGGGTGAAAATCTAGTGATCGGGACAAACTTCAAGACACGCGTTTCTTACAACTCGAAAATAATGTCGTTCTCAGTGATCAAGCCAAATTTTTTTAGTGATGAATAATGAGATCATACAACGATTTAAGGTGCAAACCCAAATTAAGTTGAATCAACTCGTGGCTCGGAGATTGCGTAAAACTCTCTGAAAGGTGAAAGGCACAAATTTCACAATCTAAAGTCTCTACTAGTGATCCTTAAGGTTCTCTTGAGAATTATAGTAATCTTCAACTCTAAACCGTAGTGACGTGATAAGTGCACAAATTTTGTTGAGTCTAGAAATTCATGGTGCAACATGCCTTGTTATGTATTACATAAGTTATTTAAAAAAAATATTCTCTAGCTTGATTCCTAGACTTTGAAAGATGGATGATTGAAAATTCACATCAATGATTGAGATGAAAGAAACTGCATGAAATTAAAAATCAGGTTTAAAAATCAAAATTTTTCAAAAGAGGTACGATTTTGATAAAATTCCCCACCCCCAAACAAAAAGGAACATCGTCCTCGATGTTAGATAAAATGATTTTTAAAATTGAGAGCAAAAGGTAGGGAAGAGATTACCAGAATCAACTGCTAATGAAGTGAACAGATGAAGCCAAGAAGAAACCTGAATGAAATGAGAGAAAAAAAATGTACAAGTCTATAAACATGGCTAAACACAGGGTGATGTGAAACACCACCCCCAAATAGGATTGGACTCATAAAAGAAACAACAGGCTGCCTCCCAGTAGCGCTAAGTTTAATGTCTTCAGCTAGACCGAAGGGATCTCACCCTAAAGATAGGATCTATAAAAGAGCGGGGCTGCAGAAAAATTGGGGTGATGAGAATCACCCACAAATAAGACTGAAGCGTCAGTCTTGATGGATAAAGGCTAAAGGGGTCAATGCACTTTTATGCCAAAGTTCATCACGCGATACAAAGCATCGGTGGACCATGGGTGGGTGGGTATTAGGATAATGGTGAAAAAGGCATGGGTGATTAAGCATCGATCACGGGCCTTGTTGAGCTTAAAGGTGAGGGAAACTAGGGCCCTATACGCATGGTGCTCAAGTTGGTGAGGAAGGAAAAATGGTTTGGTAAGTGTAATGGGGTGGGCCTCAGAGAAATCACACAACCATTCTATAAATGGGCGATGGTAATCGTCGTGCCTTGACACACCAGGGAGCTGTCGATAAGAAAAATCAACACCACAAGGAAGAGGTGTGCATGGAGGAACAAGATCGATGTCACAAAAGTGGAGAGTAACACCACAAATACTCTCATGGGTGGTGGAGGATGGTTTTAGGTGAGGATCTAAAAATTTCCATTGAAACATGAACTGTGTAAAATCAAGATCCAAACCAGGTGGTGGGGTGGAAAGGACAATGGGTGGGTCGGGTGGGATAAACAATGGAGGAAGATGATCCAACTCAAGAGTGGGATACACACACTCCTCATAATGCACGGAGTGATCCTCAAGGGAACTCACAGGAGGTAGTGTGGAAATAAACGAGTGAGTGATCAACTTCTCCGCAAGAGTAGCATCAGTGAATGTGGTGGGTGGATAAGACGAGGCACCAAGATCGGAGATAGAGGAATCACTAGAAATATTGAGCTCAAAGGGAGCCATGCATGGTGGAACATCATGCATATTCGGATAGTTAGGAACTATCACGGATTCTATCTCGAGAAAATGGTGAGCACTCGTAGCCGGAGCTAACCTAAAATGGGTTGGCTCAGGGACATAAGGGTGAAGCTCTATAGGTATAGACTCAGCCATATTTTTGGATTCGACGGGAACGGGAAGGCTAATGGGAACCTCAAAGTGGGGTTCATGTAGACATGGTGGGATTGGATCAGGCTCACTAATAAAAGGTAAGTCAACACAATTGTCGACTTGGGACCCGAACCATAGAATGGTCTCAACTTCAAGATTCTCGGGGTGGTAGGGTTGGTCACACTCAAAATACGTGTCACAAGAGGACACATCATCATCACACTCGGTTGCAACGATGGGAGGATGCATGGGAATATCCGACTCTCTCGCACACTCCAATTCATTTAATCGTTGTTCAATCCTTTGGAGAGCTTGAGCTTGAATTTGAGTGGCTCGCTCTTGCTCGAGTATGAACTTTTGCAAGAGGATTTCGAGAGTGGATGTGGATGGATATGGGGAATTGATGGGTGGTGGATGTGGATGAGGTGGACACAAATCACTATGGTCAGGACTATATGGAGAATACTCAAATGAAGTGTGGGGAGTGGGGCCAAGTTCATCATACACGAAAGTATCGCTTTCGTGATGGAAAATTGGTTGATACTCATGGGGTGCGTAGTGAGAAAACTGATCGTGAATGGGTGCACAAGGTTGCCATGACGACTGTTGGAATGTGTGAGGATCCACAACATCGGGTTGGGATTTGTATTGCGTGGAAGCGTGATCAGGCCTCCATGAATAACTGGGGTACTCACACAGCTCAGGATGAGATACATCGGGAAAATAGGCTGAGGTGGGTTCCGAAACAGTGTTATATGGATACACATGTTCCATGGTGGGTTCGTAGGGATATGACAAGTAAGGACACTCATGGGACAAGTGATCGGCATAGGAACAATGGGTGCACAACAAGGTATGCGACACGCCGACACTTGACACCGAGGGTGATGGAATAGGAGGTGAGTGCATAGATGGGTCAAGAGTATCTACGATACTCGTGAGAGAGGTGAGACCACTAAGAATATCATAAAGAGACGGCTTGGGATCACTCTCACACGTGTTGCGTGTTAATGGCAAATGACCAAAGTAGTCCCGTAAAGGATGTTCGTTGGGCATGTGGAGTGCAATATTTTTTTGGAGTTTTTAATTTTTTTTTCAAAAGGAAAGAAAATATTTTTGGATTTTTTGGAAGAAAATGTGGGGAAAAATATGGACTCGTTGAATTGTGAACGAACTCACTAAAACCCGACTACCGAAAAATTAAATTGGACACACGCAAGCCAAGGAGAAATCCTAACTAGCAAATAGCCAATTTTTATGTTTGAATTTAGTGAAAGGGTAGTCCAATTTTAATTAAGTCCACGGGCGATAAAAAATCATGGATTTGATCTAAGTGATCGACTTTGCAAAATTTTCTCCTACTGGGCTATCTAGTTGATTGATTTTAAATTTAGTGATGGCTAGGGTAGCACACAATGGTAAACGAGTGAGTCGAGTGATGAAATCCCTTCTCGTGAGTGACCGGGTGTAGGTCTTAGTCAATTAATTCATCACACCATTTGAAAATAAATGCGCGAATAAAATCAAGTAAGAGCACACAAGCACACACAATAATTGACTCGCTAACATGAGAGGTGCGAGGGTTTAGAAATGTACCTACCATGGTTTTTACGCCGTGGGGTGCCAAAAAATTTGAGTCGATCGGGGGGAGATTATGCCTATCTCAGTCGGCCCCGGGAGTCCTACCGACCCAAGGTAGAGAGGCTTCAAAATTATCGCCAATGGACACCCTCTCTCTACCTCGTCCAGTTTCCCTATCACGCTTTCTTCGATTGTTACAATTTTTAAAATGAAAAATAAAATTAAGGTGTCTTTATGCACCGAAATACAAGCAATGATAAAATAAACCTAATACAAGCCTTCTAAAATAAAGAAAAATGGTACTAAAATGCAACAAATGTAGGAAATAAATGAACTACAAAATTGAATCCGCTCCGAGTGCTTCACGCTTCCAAGAATGGCAACGACGCCATTTAATAAAAAAAAACTTTTTGGGGTATATTTTTCGTCCCTGCTTGAAAAGCTACTCTAATCAAAATCCTCAAATACCTACAAATATATAATAAACTCAAGTGTAGAGGTAAGTAAGGGTCTCAATCCACATCAAGGGGGTAAGCTAGAGACAAACTCAATTGTAGTTCACTTTTTATTTTCTTTTTTGGCTTTTGCTTTTTCTATTTTTTTTAGCTTTTTCAAATATTAAAACAATTAGGTGAGGTGAGGTGAGGTGCAATAACACTAAACTAAAATGAAAGATCAAATTACAAACTAAAAAGTGACTAAAATGAAAAATAAAGTCTAACACAAAAATAAGAGATAAAGTGCAAGAAAAAAATGTGAGAACAGTCAAGGAATGAGATTACACCACAAATTTTATCTATTCTAATTAATTAATTGAATTAATTGAATCCTCCCAAATTAATATCAAAATTACAAATCAACTCTCGTTGCAAATGTAATTTTAATAGTAAACTTTTAGAAAATTAAGTATAACCCTCCACAACTCTAGAAAATAGATCCACACTCCTTTTAATTAATCACCCACTATGATCGATTTATCAAAATTTATGTAAATCTAGAAAATAAATTTTAGATTTGAAATTCAAGGAATAATACCACACTTAAGAAACCCCTATCTCTAGTTCGAATCTAAAATGGGTATGATAACTAGAATTTTGATTTTCTCTCGAAAATTATTTACCCTCTCTCGAGGCGTAAATTTAAGGGTGAGTGATCAAAATTAATATTCAAAGGGAATTTTTAATTAATCAAAATAACATCAAATAAAGGTTCACCCCACCCCTTGAAAAGGGATTTAGCCTAACATAATATCAAACATGATAATCAAATAATCAAAGGCTAATAAAATAAAGTAGAAGAGAAGAACAATCAAACCAAATCTCTTTGAGTGAAATTGGACTCCAATCCTGGAATTTGCAATTTACATCCCTCCAATTTGTGTGATCAACCCAAAATTACATCAACAATTACACTCAAAAATGGATTCTCACTAATTTATTTTTCTCACTAATATAAAAAAAAAGTAAAATAAAAATAAATTCTAACCTAAAAAAAAGTAAACTAAAAAATAGGTGTTTCCCTCTCTACAATTCTCTCTACTAATTCCTATTCTAAAGTTTTTTTTTTCAAATGGGGTCTTGAGTCTTCTTTTATAGTAGATGCATGGCACACATGGGGCTAAGGGGTATTTTTGGGAATGGGTTTGAGTGTGCATGAAATGGTGAGAGGAGTGTGGGGTCATGTGGGTGAGGGGATTGGAATAAAACAAATCAGATTTAGTTAAGGGTTATTTTTTTGCAATGGTGTAAAGTTGGTAGTTGGGGGGCATTTTGGTTAAAGGGAATAAAGGGGTTAAGTTGAACATGTGGACAATTGACTTTGGTCTTTGTTTTAGTCTTGTGTTTGTTGGCATGTAAGAAGATCGATTTGGAAGAAATGGGTGAAATGGGTTGGAAGGGGAAAATGGGTATTGGATTGGTTGCTTGGGTTTGTGTGGGTAGGCCGCCGGATTCAGGCATCCGGGTACGCGGGTATGGATGGACAACGGGGATTCCGGTGAGTTAAGCCCGCGGACGGGAGGGTAAGTCTGGTGATGGGTCGACGAAGGGTTCTGGGTTCTGGGTGAGTTCAGGTCCGTGTTGGACCACCGGCAGCTGGTGGACAGCGCCAGGTTTGGACAGGGGGATTCCGGCAGTCGCGATCGACACCGAGTTATGGATCGCAAGGGGTTCCGGTCGAGTATAGGAGGTTGGTATGAGTTCGAAGGTAGATCGGAGCTTGCAGGGGGTCTGAGGGACGGGTCGGCGACGACGAGTAGGAGGGGAGATCTGGTTAAGGGGTAAAAGGGGTGGTTATGTCATGGGTTGAAAGGAAATGGGTTATGGAGGATACAGGAGAGAGAGTGTTGGGAGGTAGAAGAAGGTAGGGGTGATAAGGTGTGTGTGGGTGTAGGGTAATTAGATGAGGGTGAGTGAGTTAGATTGTGTGTATGTGAGTGTGTATGGTAGTAGGGTGTGAGGGGTTGTGTGTGTGTGTTTAATTTGAACCCTTAAAAAAAATAAAGACTAACTAATAAAAATAAAACTATTAAAAAATAAAATCTAACTAAAAATAAAACAAACTAAAAACAATAAAAAAAAATATTAAAACTAAAAAAATAATCCTAAGCTTATTTAAAAACAAAAATAAAACAAAAGAATTAAAAACTTAAAATCCAAATGAAAACTAAAGTCCTGAAAAATACAAAATCTAATAAACTAAAAATAAACTCCTAAAAACTAATCCTAATAAAACTAAAAACTAATAAAAATCAAAATAAAATAAAATTATACTAATAAAGATAAAATAGAAAAAAAATAGAAAACTAAAACTAGAAAATACTAAATAAATAAAAAATAAATACTAAAAATAAAATGACACGAGCTAAAAATCTAAAAAAATATTAAAAAGGGACAAACAAAACACACACAGGCTTCGGGGTAGGTTTAGGCTCGGGTAAGGTTACGGGGGAGGGAATTTAGCTCCATTCAACGCGAATTTGCCTTGATATATAGCTTTTGACACCGTAAACGGACATTTGACCTACAAGATAAACCTTTAAGCACATAAGACCCATATTGCCGAGAATTAGCAACTAAAATACATCTTTTCGGGGTATAAAATTTACAGTTTTGGGTGCTTATCAGTTTGTAAACTTAATTTTCTCAAAAACACTATTAAGTTAATCATACTAACTCCTTAAGTGTTTTAATATCTTAACACCCCTTTAACCTTGGAGTAATATTCTTCTTAATTGAAAACGTCTTCATTTCATTATTTTCTTTCCAATTTCATAAGTGTTAATCTTTTACAACATTATTAAGTTACAAACCAACTTTTCAATGTTTAACCATTAACACTTATTCAACATCATTACTAACCATTTTTCAAACTAGTCATTTCTTTACTTTCTTCATTCAAGTAATTTACTTACACTTGAAGACTACTTTTATATAACAATACCATTTATTTTTGTTAACACATGTAGTCTTACAACTTAATGTTTATTTTACCTTTAATCCTACTTTCACACACTTGAAGACTAGAATTTTCACTTTTTCTTTATTTCATGTTTAAACCCAACAAAATCTTCTTTAAGCTTATTTATACATTCATGATCAAAATACTACAAGTTTATATGCATGAGAAGATGGATTTTAAACCTTAAAATCCTTTTAAACGGGTTAAATATATTTTTCATTCTAAAAATTCATCATACTTGCAAAAATACACTTTCAAAGTATAAAAGACATTTAATTTTCCAAACTCGACAAATTTTTATTTTCATAAAATCTTCATTTTTGCAAGAAGCATTATTTCATCAATGTTTACCAAAATAAATCATTATTTTCAAACATTTTATTTCATAAAATGTTTAACATCAATCTTTCTAGAAAATACACCATTTTCATAAAATACCAACTTTTAAATTTCAAAATCTTGAAATATTTATTCATTCTTTATTTGGAACAAAATAATATTTTACCAACATTTTTATTCAATAAAAATATTTATTATTTTCTACACATCAATTTCATCATTTAATCAGATGCACCCTACTCATGTAATCTAACTACAAGACTATAAATATGCAAAATAAAGTTTTAATACTAAGAGTAAGGTTTTTCCACATCTAAAGGCTCCAATTATGGTAAAAATATTGGTGTAGGAGGAGCAACCCCCACCTCCAAAGGTTATCTCAAGGGGTTATCAACTTCATCCTAAAAAATGCTCTGAATGTGCTCCATCTAAGTTTCCAAGCAAGACCCAATTGAAACTCCATAGGATCTCTCAACACTTCTCCAAAATTCATAAATCTTCTTCAACAATGGTGGAAATGGGAGTACATGATCCCAATATGGTTAAATACACTAAGGAAATGGTGGTTTATGGTTAATGTGTGGTGGAGGAGTGGTGGTTTGTGGTGGGAAAAGGTGGAAGACCACCTATCTCCCTCTCTCTCTTATTGCATTTTTCCAACACAAATAACCCCAAACACACCCTTAAAAAAAGCTCTAGAAACCCCAAATTCCCACTTTGCACAATCTGGGCTGATCTGGACTTGATAGCATACCAAATCAAGGGCCAGAAATGTGACAGTGCACAAGGGCAACTGGTTAAAATTTTTTAATTTACGTCATTCGAACGATAAGCCCATCTCATTCGAATCTTGGTCATTCAAACGACAAGCCCATCTCGTCATGTAAAGCAGTGGCATCTTGTTTGAAGCCTTATATCGCGCAACATCCTACCTCACTTCTAATGACCCTCCAATGTTATTTAAACGTTCTTCTTATATTTTCCATTATTTTATTTATTCAATTTTGACCCACAATTCTCTTATAATCATCATTAACCCCACAACAGTATAATTTATATTTAATTTAATTGAATTATTGGGACAGGGTATTATAGAGGAGGCACCAGATATCATAATAATATAGTCCATCTTTGTCTGAACTTTCTTTGATGACGAGCCTGATATGGTAGCAGTGAGTTGCCTAGACTGCTTCTGAAGTTGCAAAGGGGAAATATTTATTAAATCTGGCATATCGATCATGGAGGCCAAGGTGTCCAACGCATAGTAAAGTTATTCCTTAAGTGAGAGAGATAATGAAATTTCACATCTTTAAATTATGAGGTGAGATCTTCAGAATGAACGTGGAAGGGTAAGAGTTTCTCATCCTTAAATTTTCGTTTTCAAAGGACTTAACCTATGATGAGGTTCAAATCTCCATAAACATCAAGGTATTGGTTCCCTTCTCAAGAGAAATCTTGAGGCCCACAGTGGATGCCTCGTATTTTATCTTATTATTGGTGTAAGGGAAATCTATCTTGATGGCGATAGGATTATG
Organism: Sambucus nigra; assembly: GCA_949130495.1. Lineage (NCBI taxonomy): Eukaryota > Viridiplantae > Streptophyta > Magnoliopsida > Dipsacales > Adoxaceae > Sambucus > Sambucus nigra. The sequence goes on from OX422217.1 coordinate 532,677,927, forward strand.
TGAGTCATCAGGTGCGATTAGGAGTATCCCAATGCCATATCCTTTCTTGTTAGGGGCTCAGTCAAAGAACATCTACCATCGGAGTTCCTCTTTGGTAGTGCATAGAATATCTTCATCCGAGAATTCGAATATTCACACATCAAATTCTTCCATGGGGTGATCTGCAATGTAGTTAGAATTGGAGCTGCCTTTAGCGGCCTTTTGCGTGATGTAAGCAATGCCAAACTCATCCAGTAAAAGAAACCATTGAGCCACACATCTTGATAAGATAAGTTCTCCAGAAAATACTTCATAGGATCCATTCAGGACATTAACTTTATAAGTAAGGCAAGCATTTAATAATGGAGTTTCTGGGTGACCCGAACTAAGGCAACATATGCCTTTTCCAATGCTGTGTAGTTTATTACATACCTTGCCAACTTTCGACTGACGTAGTAGATGGCTTTTTCTTTGTGTGACACTTTGATATATTCGGATAGCATAACCACTGCAATAGTATTTATGATGGTTAAGTGCAATAGAAGGGGTAGACTAAGCTATGGTCGTATGCCCACCGATGGTCGAGTAAGGTACTCCTTAATTTTTTCGAAGGCTTATTGGTATGCCTCATTCCCAATTTTGGTTGAATACTTTCAGAGGAGTTTTAAAATGGGTTCGCAAATTGAAGTGAGTTGGCTGATGAATCTGGTAATGTACTGAGGCTTTCCTAATAAACCATATAATCCTTTTTTTTAGTTCGAGGTGGTGACATGTTGAGGACTACTCTGATTTTGTTAGAGCTTGCTTAAATTCCCTTCTCGCTAAGCATGAAACCTAGAATTTTCCTTTTTATGACACCAAAAATGCATTTTTACAGATCGAGGCACATTTAGCATTATCGTAGCCATTCGAAAAATTTCCTCAAAGCAGGGATGTGACTCTCTTGAGCTTTGAATTTGATGATCATATCTATAGACACCCCATTCTGATACCTCCTAGACCCTCGGTCCTTCTTCCAACGCTAGTTGGATAACAACTATATGCTATCCGCGCTTAGTTTGACCTTAGTAGCTATTGAACCTGGGATTCCCCCAACATAATTTCATATAGCTCTAAATCCCCTTTACAACAAATCTGACCAAGGTCAAACTATATGGCTTCCTATCAATGGGATATCTCACCTGCCTCCTCACACGTGGAGACTTCCTCGGCCAGCAAGTCTCACCACCCTGCTGGTAGGCAAGGGATGAGGCATACTGGTGGCATGTCCCTAAGGACAATCTATTCTTTTTGTTCAATTAGGCTTCTCCTATTGAAGGAAACCTTGACCTCATTTGAAAGGGATCTCAATCTCGATTTTAGTGCGATAACTTTACTCAAATTTGGAGCATATCACTTTCACCATATTCCATTAACATTCCCCTACATCACCTCTACCTCACCATTAACCAACATTCCACTGCCATTATTTACATTCTAAAATCATCCCACAAAAGTCCTAAAAAGCATAATTTAAAGAGCTTGAAGGTCTAAACCTCTTCCTGACCTAATAATCCCATTCCATACGTTTGAGTGTTTTAAACATATTCTTATCGTGTTTTATTCATTTTCACAATAATGCCATCCTTTTTTTATTATATATACATCTTCAAACTTATTTTTATAAAAAAAAAACCCATAAGGGGGTTTATCATATAATTCCCAAATTAAAATTTTCTTATTTTTTTCTTACAATATCACTACACTTCACACACTTTTTTCACAAATCAAAGGAGAAACTGTAACTTCGGATTATTATTTATACCCTAACCTTAGTTTCAATATGAACTATGTAAATTTTGATGTCTTTTTTGGCTAGGTAGGCATCCAGAAGGTATTTATGGATTCAAGTCCTCATTTATCCATCCTATTTTTATTCATGTTCATTTCATTCATATATTTAGCGTGCCTCGTCCATATAATTAGATTATCTATATTTATCTTTTCTTAGCGATCCTATATCATACATACTCACTTTTCAATAGTGATGCCACAATCTCAGGATTCTATTCATATTTTAGTCATTTTCACATACTTTTAGTTAGCTTATCTCCTTAGAATGATTGATTCCCATCTTTTCCATAACGCGATTATGACGATTTTACTTCTCACGCACATATGTATACTTTCACATTCGTGCATACTCTCACTTTGCACACATGACACATTTTACACATGCTCACACACTTTAGGAGAAGGAGAACATTTTTATTTCCCATAAGAGACCCAAAGGGCAGAATGGGTTCCTAATACCTTCCATTTCGTAACATAGTCTTTGAGCGCACATCTTATTTGGTTTTGCACTCACTAGTAGCCCTTTATGTTGTCTCTTTGGAGATGGCTACTTTTTTTTCTGTTTCGAGTAAAATAAGCTGGGGACTATGACTTCTACATACAAACACCTCACATCACCGATGATGACCATTATACGAGTCCCCTTTGGGAGTCCGTGACGTATGCACGAGAGGATCGATGAGTGGCTAGGATGGACACAATGTCATCAATATATATTTATACTTCCCTGTGGATGATATAATGCAAGATAGTTATGGATGCTCTTTAGTATGTAGCTTCGACATTTTTAGATAAAATGGCATAACAGTGTAGCAAAATGCTCCCCACAAGGTGGTGAATGCAATGTTTTTTGGGTACTTGAAATGTATCTTGATCTGATTATACTTCGTGAATCCATCGACGAATGACTTGAGAGCATGATTGGTGGTGTTATCATTGATCATGTTGATGTTGGGATTATGAGAATCATATTTTAGAGAAGCTTTGTTCATATCCTGATAGTTGACGCACATGTGCACCTTTCCTCCAAATTTCAGCACACGACCTATATTAGCGAGCCAAGTGGGATACTCGACTACACAGATGAAACCCACATTCAATTGCTCGACCACTTCATCCTTCGCTTTGAGATACCATTCAAGTCAAAGTTGCCTTAGCTTTTATTTGATAGGCTTACATTCAGGGTATGTAGGGATCTTGTGTTACCCAATTTTTAGGTCAATGTTAGGAAAATCGACGTAAGATGATGTGAAGATGTCCACGAAATATTTTAAAATCTATTCAAATTATGACCATTATTTCTTATTGAGGGTCAATCCTATCCTAGTCTTCTCATCATTAATTTGAACGTGGTTATGTTAATTTATATTTTCCTTATTGAGATTAGTCAAGTTTATAATAATTATCTTATTAGCTTAATCATTGTAATTAATATAAGGCACAATAAGATAATTAAAATCTTCATTCATTTCATTAATATAATTTTAGGAAAATGATAGTGAGGATCCCATCAAAGGAGGCCTCATTTACATTGACATTAGAAACATAAAAGGTAGAAATAGGTTCAGTCTCAAGGTGATAGACAACAGGGTCCTTGATTGGAAAGGTCAGACTGGTCGAGATGCTCCACCTGTTGAGGAGAAGTTTATCAGCAAAAGAGATCTTCTTAGTAAGGTCAAATGATTTAGATTTGTGCAGAGCATACATATCCATATGATGTTGTCCTTGAAGAATATTTTTAAACCCAGTTTCATCTTCTTTTTAGCCATGTCATACCATTATTTCAAAAAGCCACAATAAGGGAAATCTTTGCCCTATTCGATAAAATGGTCCTTTCGAGAGTATCAAGAAATGACTTATTTTCTCTTAAACACTCTTTTTTTTGTATATTTAGTGTAGAGATATAAGTTCTGTTGATGACAGTTGATACCCTAGACCGTGCAATGAATAAGCTATTTTCAGGACAAATTGCTTGAGAATCCATTGTTGCCTGTGATCGTGCCCCACACCAATTATAAACTTAATTGTCTTGAATATTTGAATTGGGTTAACATTTCCATGTGGGTTATATTCGGAACTCACCCTTTATTTTAAATTATCTCCATTCGGTATCTTGAATCCTGATAGGAACATGTCATTAGTGTTAGGTGGAATTTCCAAGATCAGGTTTGCTGGGTTTGATGCCATCTGAATTATCTTCATCCTCAATGATAGTGATGACTCGGCTATATGCTAAGAACTTGAGTTTTAAGTGGATAGAAGAAGAAATTCCTCTGATGCTATGGATCCATGGGAGGTCAAGAAGCAGATTGAAATATGTTGGGATGTCGATCACTTAGAATTCCACTTGAGGGTAAATTAGACCAGCGCCAAGTGTGGGGAGAAATAACCCCATAACTTCTCGATGTCTGTTGTCAAAAGCATGGAAAACATATGATGTATGAGTGATATCACTGACTTGTAGACCCAGGCATTGAAGCGTTTGGAGTGGTCACGCATTCAAGGAGGAACCATTATCGACAAGTACCAATGAGACCATTTCTTACAAAACATCGACGAAGATATTAAGACCATAATTGTGATTAGGGCCAAGCTTAGGAATTTCCTCATCGGAAAAATAAATAATCCTCTTAGCGGCATGAGTTACAACTATATATGGATACCCTCATTAGGGAAGGTAGAATGAGGAATTATAGTTTGTGTAAGAAACTTGATAAGGGAATTCCTGTGAAGTTGAGAGGACATAAAAAGTTCCGATAAGGTGATGTTTGTTTGGGTCTTATTTAGTTGTTTGAGAATATTGCTCTTTTCGATGGTCATCTCAAGCATCGATAGTTTTTCAATAACTTTTTTCCCTTTATCTATGGGTGCACTGTCAGTGGGAAGAACTGAATCTTTGTAGTTTCGACCCAAACTGGTCATGTGGTTTACAAATGATGGGAAAAATAGGAAGTTGATTTCTTTATTTATCTTGGGAGAGACAGAAATTTCATTGATCTCTGATAGAATTTCTTCAAAGGAAATCACTCTATAAAATGAGGAAAGAACACCGGGAGTTCCACTTTCGAGTTTATTTTCTGAATTATCTGAGAGGTCGGAGTCATCACCCCATTTTTTGGTGGTTAGCTAATTGCTCCCGGAGAAGTCTATGCATTCAAAAATTTCAAATTATTTAAATTAGAAATCTTCCCACTCCATAAAGAAATGGTTCTAAAAAAGGACCAAGTGTCCCTTTAGCTTTATGGAAATGATTAGATCTGGATCTTCATAGATCTTTCCCTTATTGATACTTTATTATGTTTAGAGCGAAACAATGCTATCCGGGCTAAACTCTTTGGGAGATACGAACTACTTGTGAGATTAATGAGACCAATTCTGGGCTTCCATATGAACATCGCTTATTCTTACACATTCTTCCTATTAGAGGATCAACTTTGGAGGAAAATTTAATCCAAACTCTTGAACCTGTTTAACAACGATGAGCAAGTTCGTTCTCTATGTTTCTGATTTTATACGGACAACTATACAAGCTCTTGTCATAAAAAAGAAGACTCTATCATGAGCAGTTTTAGGATGCAACAGATAGGATTAGCATATTTGGAGAGGAACCAGGGATTAATCCGGGTTTATGGATGAAGTGGGACTGTTTATAGGCTTGATTTTGCTTAAGGGGTCAAAATTGGAATTTTCATTGATGAGTATTGCGTTCACGTCGATCAAATGCATTGGCAGAGGATTTTGGTGGTTAGCTAATTGCTCCCGGAGAAGTCTATGCATTCAAAAATTTCAAATTATTTAAATTAGAAATCTTCCCACTCCATAAAGAAATGGTTCTAAAAAAGGACCAAGTGTCCCTTTAGCTTTATGGAAATGATTAGATCTGGATCTTCATAGATCTTTCCCTTATTGATACTTTATTATGTTTAGAGCGAAACAATGCTATCCGGGCTAAACTCTTTGGGAGATACGAACTACTTGTGAGATTAATGAGACCAATTCTGGGCTTCCATATGAACATCGCTTATTCTTACACATTCTTCCTATTAGAGGATCAACTTTGGAGGAAAATTTAATCCAAACTCTTGAACCTGTTTAACAACGATGAGCAAGTTCGTTCTCTATGTTTCTGATTTTATACGGACAACTATACAAGCTCTTGTCATAAAAAAGAAGACTCTATCATGAGCAGTTTTAGGATGCAACAGATAGGATTAGCATATTTGGAGAGGAACCAGGGATTAATCCGGGTTTATGGATGAAGTGGGACTGTTTATAGGCTTGATTTTGCTTAAGGGGTCAAAATTGGAATTTTCATTGATGAGTATTGCGTTCACGTCGATCAAATGCATTGGCAGAGGATTTTGGCCAGTGTTTTTGGGACCGTTTGGGGAGCGATGATGCATTTATCGATAATCCCTTGCACTATATTTTTATGGTTATGGCATTGATCTGTGGTATGCCCTGCTGTTTGTTATAAATCACAGTGGGCATCATGTTTGAAATATTTGGGAAGAGGGTCACATAGTGGATGGGGTTTCAAAGGCTTGATAAGATTACGAGAGATCAGAACTTGATACAATTTGGAGAGGGGGTCATGGATTTCAATGTATTAGTCTCTAACAATAACATGATTATCATTCGATGCCAAGAAAGTGGTAGTTTAGGAAGAAATATTATTTATGGCAACAACAGTGGTCTTCTTATATTTTCGAGGAGTAAATTGACCGACTGACCTTTTTGCTTATGTTTCTGTCTTTATATTTTCACTAGCGATATGCTCTTCAATCCCTACCCCAACCTATCGAAGAGCTCTTAAATAAGGTTAATACTGTCTACCTATGGTATTTTTAATGTACAACATAAAGTTCTTTACAATACCGGCTTGCTCTTTCTTTGGCGGGCGGTTGGTCATAATGCCAGTTTTTTCCAACCAACTAATTATATTGATAGATTCCCTAGGTCTTATTTGAGTAACTCAAGGTCATGGAGGGCTACTTATAGTTCTTTATTGTACTTTTATTGAACCAAGAATTCTCTGGTGACATCCTACCAAATTCAGATTCAAGACACTTCTAGCTATTAAAACCAATTAAGGGTGCTTTCTTTAAGTTCTTGTTGAAATATATGGGTCATGATTTCTTCTCCAGACCCTAGAAGACTCAAGGTTTAATGGTAGTTACGAAGATGCACAATGGGAGGCCCACTGCCTCCAAATTTCTCAATATCAGGCATTTTGAATTTTTGGGGCAATTGTGCCTTTGGGTGGGGAGACGTGTGTAATCCACATAATTTCCTGAGAGCTTCACCTGGTCAAAATTTCTAGAAAACATGTTAAGGTATTCTTTCACCCTATTGAGTACTTATTCTTTAGGTTCTGCTAGAAGGGTCACAAGCATATTAGCCCCTAGTTGAGTAAGATGCATAATAGGAATATGTGCAAGAGGTGCTCCATTGTTAGACGGGATGCATGGAGGCAATCTAATATGTTGAACATGATAAAATTCTTCAGGATCCCACCCCCAGGGCTCAGGCATTCCTTGACCTATAATAAGTAGAAAGGATACATTCTAATTTGGCATGACTTTTGGTCCAGAGATTTATGGAATTTGAGCTTTGATTCTTTATAACTCGTGAACATCTGACTGCAAGGTGTTTCTTAGTGGAAAGCTGAGCTAGCATGATCATCAAATTTGGACGAATATTAGCATCCTTATTAGGGTTATCTATGAGGTTGGTGTATTAGGACTGCTCTATCCTTCTGATGCTAGCGAGAAGGAGGATTAAGTAAGACTCCGAGGTGGTCAGATGACAGACAGTAATGAGTAGGGATTCATGCCAAGCTAGGGGAAATGCGATCGCACTTAAGAGGGAAGTGGTTTATTTTTAGAAAATGGGACATTCTTTATTTTTGAAAAGAAAATGTTTTAGGAATTTTAAAACTGATGAAAATGGGAGAAAAACCCCCTTAATGTGTTTTTTATTGTTAGGTTTCACTTGTATTGTGTTACACCTAGGGTGAAAATGAAATTCTCCGAGTCTGAGAAAAACTAGGTTCTGTAATTGCAGACATTATTTAACTTGTTTTCAGACTCATGGAGAGGGTCTTGTTTTAAAAAGAGTCAAAATGGCACAAAATTGGGTGGTAAGACGACTCAAAATTCGGGCAAAGTTTTGCGTTGGAACCAAAAATCTAGGTATGAGTGTGCTAGGGCAGACATCAATATAAGGATAATATATGGGAGGTGAGTGTAAAGGTTCTCCTCTTTGGCATGAATTCCATAATTTACATGTTGCCTTTTAGGGAAATCATTCATCGGTATGCATGGAGAATCCATTTGATATACTAGAGTGTACGTGAATTACCTCACTATATACCTCGTGGTAAAGGTAATGTGAGAGCGATTTTGATATACTCGACATACATGAACGAATTCCTACTATATACTCCCCATAATGAGTTCGATCAAGCGGTACGATTTGGGGGAACTGTTCAATATACGTCAAGGGTACTTGGCCAATAGAAGGTGGGAGCCTATAGCTTAGGTTAACCGTTCCCCGCAGATTTGGCAACCTATCACAAAGTGACTCCGTGGTACAAGATAAATATATAATCAATGCTCAATGCTCGTGTGATGTAGTGTGCAAATTCATGAGTCTTATTAGTATCTTCACGCAAAGTATAATGTATACTAAGAGGGATGAGTAGAGCATGGAAAAAGAGAAACATATACAAATAACATGTGATTAAAAGGTAACTACACTAGTGAAGTCAGACATGTGAATATGTGCAAGTGATATAAAGCATGTGAATATATACAAGTGGGATGAAACATGAAAATAAGTATAAACGAAGTTAAATACGTAATATATAAGTAATATGAGGCGTGTAAATATACACAAATGTGATTAAGTGGAGTGAATTATGGAATCGCGCATAAGTGAAATAAAACACGGATTTATGGAAGTGACATGGAACATTTGATCAATACAAATTAAATATAGCATGTGATATATACAAGTGGCATGGATCATGTGATTTGTCATAGAAAAAGTGGGATATTCATGTGACGAAGAAACAAGTACGTACATGAGATGGAGAGGAATATACATGGATGGTATAATATGAGGATGACATATGGAACATGTGATCATGAGAGACGAGTGATATCTAAGTGAGAATATATGTACAAAGGTAGAAAATAATGTAGGAGAAAGAAAACAAAACCCATGTAAATAAAGTCTAGTCCTAAGAAAATGGTCCCGAACAGAGTCGCCACAATGGCAATTTTTTGGCCCCTCACCGATCCGCTCGCACGGACGGGCTCCCAAAGGGACTCATATAGTGGTCGACGGTGGTGGTGTAAGGTGTGTGAATGTAGAAATCAGAGTCACTAATCTAATTTACTTAAAACAAATAAAAAAATATAGCCATATCTGAAAAGATTGCATAAAATACTACCAGTGCATGTGAAACCAAATAAGATGTGGGCTGGGAGACTATGTTACAAAATGGGGAAGTTTTAGGCACTCATTTCGCCCTTTCGATCTCTTATGGGCAAACAAAAATGTTCTCCTTCTCCTAAAGTATGTGAACATGTTTATAATATGTGAAATGTATCATGGGTGCGAAGTGATATTATGCATAAATGTGCAAGTATGCGTGCTTGAGAGAAAAGTGAAATAATCATATCCGCATCATATAAAAGATAGTAATAATCATTATGTGTACGTGTATATATAGATGGAGAATGAAATTACTCGACTCATGTCATGGGTAAAGGCAGAGTGAGGTTATCCTCATAAATGTTTCCAAAATTGTAATCAAAATATTATGTAAGCATTTGTCGAGTCACTGATCGTTTATAGAAGGACGATGGTACACGTTGGACAAAACGCAAGCATGAATCAAAATTATAATATATAACAAATAATATATGAACAAAAATAGGAAAGGGGGACTCTAATCTTGAATTTTACCCGATATGCCTACGTATCCTAAAAGGAATCAAGTCCATGTAGTTTGCATATGACATGGGGTGGGGTTTATCCCATAAATCCAATTGGGAACTTTTCTTATTTGTGTGTGTGGGGAAAAAGGATGTTTAGTGTGAGAACATGTAGTGAGAAATCCCCGTTTGGAATTTACAAGCAAACCCTCATTTTCTTATTTTTGAGATTTTAACAGAAAATATAGTATGTGCGATACTGCTAATAAAATGGTTTGATATTATTGGGTGTAATCTAAAAAAATGAAATGCTAAAAATGAGAATTAAGTAACTTAATGCGAAGATAAGATAATTTAAAGAGAGGCTGAAAGATTTGGACGTTCTTTTGAAGCTTTAAAGTTAATCTTGATTATTAAATGGCTGCTCTTGCAAGTGGATGAAGGTGGTATGAGGAGTGGGAATGGGATTTGCCAAATTAGGTAAGGAAGCGATAGGAATAAAATATGGGGGAGAGGTTTCAATATGGAAACCACACTGACTTTGAAATATTGTTGTTGAGATCACCGAGAGGGATGTTTTTTAGGTGCCTTTCGAAGTGAGATCAAGCTCTCCTTATATAAGGACAAGGGAGTACCGATTGGCATTGTCCTTAACATGGCTATTAGCAGGCAACCCCAGATACACTGTCGATAGGTAGGGAAATAGGTTTTCCATTCAGTACTCTCAAGCAAATCTTCTGGAAAAATGATCATAAAACTCAATTCGTGAGTCGAATCGTGCTCGGAATGAACCATTGGAAAGGGTATTAAGAGTCCTTTAAGAATCCATCGAGCGTCTCCGGGGTTTGAGAACTGACTGCGGTCAAACGAGGCTCAAAAGGGCTCGTCGGTCTTTTGGACAAGTAAGAAAAAGATTGTTTGTTCGAACTATAAGGCCGATTCACACATGGGTAATATCATTATAAAGGTTATGTAGGGCACTTCAATGCTTCAAAAAACTTTATTCGGTTAAGAGAGTTGGCCTTGGTCAAATGGGGCTTAAAAATCCCCGCTGACCCTTCGAAGTAAAATGGGTGGTTCATCCATACCGTAAGGTTAATTTACGCATGGGGCGGACTGTTAAAAAGGGTATTCAGAGACTTTAGAAGATTCATTCAGTCTCATTCGAGATGAAGAGTTGATAAAAGTCAAACAAAGCCCGGGAGGGCCCGGTGTCTTCCAAATCAGTTTTAGGGGAAAGTGGATCATTCCTATAAGGTCGATTCATGCAAAGGGTAGACCATTAGAATGGGCATTTAATACCCTTCAAAGATATAATGAGCTATCTCTAGGGTGAGAGAGTTGACCGATAGTCAAATGCGGCCCAGGAGCGCCCCGGTGACCTCCAAATCAATACTCGAAGTATGACCTAGGTTTTATGGTGAAAGTGGAAGTGCTAGGGATCTAAGGATATGCCTAGGAGGGTACTAGAATATGGTGTCTATAGAGCCCCTCGACTGGTCATCTTGAAATAAGTGAAGGCCATTGAATAGACACCACATTGACGTTGGAAAATAGGGTGTTTAAGGTCAATTCTACGGACCGAAGGGATGAGGGTTGATCGGTTCAGAGGGCTACAGTCAATTTTGAGGACCTATGGTTGTGTTAGGGATAACCGATTTGGGGTCGAGGTTAATTATGAGGGCCTACAGTTGTCGGGACTGATTCTACGGGTTCAGATCAATTCTGAGGACCTAAAGTTGACGAGACCGATTCTGCGGGTCGAGGTCAATTTTGAGGACCTAAATTTTAGGGGGATCGATTTTGCGATCGAGGCCAATTTTGAGGACCTAAATTTATAGGGATCGATTCTGCGAGTCGAGGTCAATTCTAAGGACCTAGGATTATGATGACCATTTTTTAGGGTTGAGGTCAATTCTGAGGACCTAGGATTATGATGACCATTTTTTAGGGTCGAGGTCAATTTTGAGTACCTAAAGTTATAGGGACCGATTCTACGAGTCGAGGTCAATTTTGAGGACCTAGGATTATTCTGAGGACCTAGGATTGTGATGACCCTTTCAGAGGGTTGAGGTTAATTTTGAGGACCTAAGGTTTGGGGGACCGATTCTGTAGGTCAAGTTCAATTCTGAGGACCTAAAATTATAGAACTCGATTCTGTGAGTCGAGGTTAATTTCTAGGACCTAAAGTTGTAGGGATCGATTCTACGGGTCAAGGTAAATTTTGAGGATCTAAAGTTGTAGGGGCTGAATCTGCAAGCCAATGTCAATTCTGAGGACCTAGTATTGTGATGATCATTTTTTAGGGTCGAGGTTAATTCTGAGGACCTAAATTTGAGGGGACCGATTCTGTGGGTCAAGGTTAATTACAATGGCTTAAAGTTGTAGGGACCGATTATGTGGGTTGAGGTCAATTCTAAACTCCTAAAGTTGAAGGGACCAATTATGTGGGTCGAGGTCAATTTTGAGGACCTAAAGTAGTAGCGGCCAATTTAGGAATGGCTACAAGTCGGGTATGGGGCAGGTTTTTCAAAATCCAAAGTCGGGTTTGGTATGGATCGAATATGTGGGTTAAGGTCATTTTTGAGGACCTATAGTTGTATGGACAAATTTTACGGGTCGAGGTTAGTTCTGCGTACCTATAGTTATAATGCATGGAGTTATTCTCCTGGGATACTTTTGAATTGGGTGATGCAGATGCACCTATTATCCTGCTAGGGATTGTGTTCTTTTAATACTTTTTCGGGGAAGTATTTATCCTTGAGACATTCGATTGGGAATTATGTTATTTTGAGAAGGGTTAACTTCACTTTGGAAGCCGTGGGGGATTTTGATTGCAGGAATATCGTGAAATTCCGATGGTGGATGGGTTGGGAGAAAGTTCATCCTTGAGATTCCGCAGGGGAACTAGGAAGGTTTTATCTCGCAATTTTACTGTGAAAGAATTTGATTTGAGGCTGGGATTTCACTGGGGAAGACTTGAGATTGAGATTTTGTTGGGTAATTGTAGTAGACTAGGGATGCAGGCGTATTGTTAGTCCTGTTTGCGAAATATATTGAGGGTAGGTTAGGGTTTATGCTGGGGATAAGAGCATAATATTGATCCTACTAGGTATTTTGAGAGTTTTAAGGGATTTCGTGCTCCAAAGATTGGATTTCATGATGAAGAAATGTTCTAATATTTTTTTGGTATTTTTAAGAATTTTTCGGGTAATTCTTGGATTTTTATGGCAATTTTTAGAAATTTTTGTGCAAAATTTGCAGAGGGCTGCCAATCAATATTCTATAAGGGTTTCCATTTATCCATGGCACAGACTCTTGGGATACCTTGGGAAGAGTAACATGTAGGTATCGATTGGTATGTGCAAGGGTTTGTCGATCGGCATGTCGTTTAGTCCCAAATAAAAAGGGGCAAGTCCCTCCTCATTTTTAACACCTTCAAGTGTTTGAATCTTCTGCTTCCTCTCTCTGAAAATTGTTCATTTTTCCTTTAAGACATCAAATGGAAGGTTCTGCTAGCGAAGGATATAATTTGGAAGGGTTGAATGCTGACGAATGGGTTGGCCTGGAGTGGCTGTATAGGGTGCCCCTTTCCTTGGGTAATGAGAATGCTTTTGATCTGCTTAAGCATGTTTCTGATGAACGCACTCTTCTACGCGAGCTTGCACACCACCATTCGTCTAGGGTGAGGAACCCTAGTGGCTTCCTAAGTATGGTGACTTTTGGTATTCTTTTTTCCTTTTTCTTTTATTTCCTTGTGTTGATGAAAGGTTTATTCTTCTCTTTTGCTTTAACAAACTGATATAGCTCCTTCGAGCATGCGTTCTTGGGGGATGACTGGCTTGAAGGATGTTTGGGATAATTTCCCGGCGATAGTGGATGGGATGGTTATTTCTGATGGTTTTGGCCTTCTGGCACAGGCCTTGGATGAGATGCCGCGCTCTACTACGGTGTTGTGCGCTTTGGGAGAGAGGTGTGGTGGAACTCTACCCTCACCTTCCATTTGGGTTTCGAGGAGATGACTATTACTTTTCAGCAACTTTTGGGGATAAATTGCGAGGGTGTGAAGACAGAGGTGGATCGCCCCGTGAAGGTAACGTCGAAGGCGATTTAGGCGACATTGGGGGATGTAAGCAGGATCATTTCTAGGGATTCTATCTGCATCTCTTCTCTTCGAGCGGTTTTCTTGAGTAGGAGGATAGATGAGACTGACGGGTGACAGGTGAGACAGATAACCCGGTTGTTCATTTTGCTTTTGTAGGGTGGTTTTTTGGTGGTGACAAATGGCGACATCGTTAATCTCTAGTATTTTCCATTTCTGAGCACATTTTTCCACGTCCAATTCTATGATTGGGGGAGCCTTACCTTGGCGACCCTTTATTCTTCTTTGGATTCATACATACGGTGCTTCTGACAGATTTTACAGGGTCCACATATCTTTTGGTGGTAACTTTTACATTCATATTTCTTTTTATGCATTTTCCTTGCATTCTTCTTTGTGTTCTTTTTTTGTTGATTCCTGTCTTTTACAAATGTGGTTCTATGAGGTGATTAGGCTGAACATGAGGTTGATGTAACACCCCACCTAATTAAATACCGGGTGGCCAGTCCCATACTAAATTAAAACATAATATAAAGTTGGCTCATTCTCAACATCACTGTCGAAAACATTAACTAATCACCCAATACCCAATTAAGCTGGTGTTAAAAACTTTCCAAATTTTAATTTCAACAAAATTCATTTTTAGTTTATGAATAACATTACACATATTATTCTACAACATTAATAACCGAACAGATAACACAAAAGAATCTACATGTAACTGGAATAAACATTCCCAATTAATAATCCAATACAGTAATCCCAACAAAAGTATTAAAATGACACGAGTACAAGACTATTTGACTCAGATAGGAAAGAGATACTGAATTTCTTTGGGCGGCATGCCCTATATAAAAGAACACTGTGAATCAAATTAAGATAGGCGTCTAAGCCATACTCCATAGCTCCATAGCTCGTCATAATCCTCTAAGGTTGGCGTCCCTACAGCTGGACACCTGATATAGAAGGTACAATAGAAAAGAGAATATGCAAGGAAACGGGTCAGAGCCCGATGTGAAAATAATTTTGAAAATAGAAAGTATTTAACAAGTTCAATAAAGCATTTATTATGTACATGTTAGTATCTAAACTCTCACTTGATATTCTCACCTCTCAGCTAGAGTGCACGCTTAACGTTTCTTATTAACCTTCTAGTTAATGGTTCCTCCTAACTAGTTTCCATAATATGATTCCATCCCATAACATAACCCCGTATGTCCCATACCATATATAGTATAATCATTCATATACGTTTCTCACAAGTATGAATTAAACTTTTCCAATAGATATTCATTAACTAAATTCAATTCATTATCTCTATTCCCCGTTATCTACAATTAACACACAGTAGATTAATCAAACCACTCTATATACATTCATTTAATTCATGTAAGGACATTTTTGTCATGTCCGTTATCTTACAGTTTTGTATGTCGTACGCCGTTACATTTGGCACGTTTCTACATGATCACATATGACGGCCTCAATCCGAATTCTAGGAATCAAGCATCCTGCATCTCCATCATGTGTTTTTCATCAGCCTCAATGACTTCACGTTCCATGCTTTTAGGGACTATATGCCTAGTGGTACGCAAGAGAAGTCAAAACAGTGAAAAAGGCTCGATATGAAAGTTCAAGGGCAATTCGGTAATTGTACATCCACCATCCAGAGGATAGGTCAACTGGAAAGTTGAAGATCTTGCCGCAACAAAGATACTGGAAGAAACGGCATCTCATTCCGAGCTACGGTGAAGAAGATATGGCCCTTTGAAGATGGAGAGATTTCTTTGAAGGAATCTGGTTCCTGAGGATCGGACCGATCCGGACCAGATAAAAGAACCGATCCGGTTCACCGGACCGATCCGGATAAAGGGACCGGACCGATCCGATTGCTGAAGCTAAGTCCAGTACACCCCGGATCCATAGCGAACCGATGAAGACAAAAGTTCCGGACCGATCCGATGCCAACCAGACCGATCCGGTTTCAGAAAAAGAACCGATCCGACTTACCCGGACCGATCCGCCTAATCGACCGGACCGATCCGGCGAGGATAATCACTGCCAGATCGTGCAGCCGATTTTGAAGGGTTTCGATCCCTTATTTAAACCACGATCAGCAGTTGGTTTTCTTAAGACTTTTCCACGATTTTCAGAGCATATCAACCCTAAAGTCTTCACCTATTGAGTCCTATGATTCTAGGTTTTTAGATTCACACATCTTCCGTATCTTTGTGAATCAAATTTGGTAACCCAAAGAACACCATTGATGTTGTTCAACCTTTTGTGAAGTGGACCGTTTCTTCCTCTTCATTGCAGCCCTACTGGACAGGGATAGTTCCAGCCGCAAGCCCTTCTGGAAAGGGATTTTCTTCCAGCCGCGACTACAGAATCCGATACCCAAGGGTAATTCTTAGTCAATCTGTATTTCATTGTAATCCGATTGTAAACCGTATTTTACAAATTATAGTGATATACAAATGGTTTTGCCCCTGTGGGGGATTTTTCCTTAAACTTTGTGTGTTGAATATCTTGTGCATGATTTCATATTATTTCAATCACACCTAGTTGCATGCTTAGGGTTAATTTGGGTTAAAATTGGTGTTTATTATATTATTTCTTATTTGAACGCAAGCGCCAACTCTTTCAAATTGGTATCAGAGCTCGTGTTATCACAGGAAATGGTCATGGTGTCCTGTGAAATCCCATAATCCTCCAACATTTGCTTCATCCACATGAGTTGCGTGCAACAACTCCCGGCGGCGATGTACTCAGCCTCCGCAGTGGACAAAGAGATGGAGTTTTGCTTCTTGCTCAACCAAGAGACAAGAGCAGAACCAAAATAGAAACACCCACCAGAAGTGCTCCTACAACCATCTACGTCCCCAGCCCAATCGGCATCCGAATAGGCGGACAAACGGTCATCGGTATCAAAGGAATACCAAATACCGTATGAGAGAGTCCCACTCACGTATTTGATAATACGTTTTAGAGCGAGTAAGTGTGACTCTTTGGGAGACGCCTGATAACGCGCACAGACTCCAACACTAAAGGCAATGTCGGGACGACTAGCAGTCAAGTAGAGAAGACTGCCTATCATACTCCGATACAAGGTTTGCTCTACGTCCTTGCCTGAAGTGTCCTTACTAAGCTTGGTAGTGGTACTCATAGGTGTACGAGCATGCTTAGCGGAGTCTAAACCAAATTTCTTTACTAGGTCTCTAGCATACTTGGATTGGGAGATGAACATCCCATCCTCTAGCTGACGAACCTGGAGACCAAGGAAGAATGTAAGCTCACCTACCATGCTCATCTCAAACTCACTTTTCATCTCCTCCTCAAAGTGGTGAGCATGCTGGGAGCATGTGGATCCAAAGACTATGTCGTCCACATAGACTTGGGCAACCAAAATAGCACCGTCATCTCTCCTGACGAACAACGTCATATCAACTCCCCCTCTCTTGAAGCCACGGGCTAAGAGATAGGAAGTAAGCCTCTCGTACCAAGCACGGGGTGCTTGCTTCAAACCATACAAGGCTTTCCTCAGATAATAGACGTGTTCAGGGTGCTTAGGGTCTTCAAACCCTTTTGGTTGTTCCACAAAAACCTCTTCCTGTAGAATGCCATTCAGAAAGGCACTCTTGACATCCATCTGATATACTTTAAAGTGCAGATGACATGCGATGGCGAGTAATAAGCGGACGGACTCAAGCCTCGCAACAGGAGCAAATGTCTCCCCAAAGTCTACACCCTCTATCTGTGTGTAGCCTTGAGCGACCAACCTAGCCTTATTTCTGATTATGGTACCATTTTCATCCATTTTATTCTTGAAAATCCACCGGGTACCAATAACATTAGTATCACTAGGTCGGGGGACAAGTTCCCAGACATTTTTTTTCTTAAACTGAAGCAACTCATCATGCATAGCAGATATCCAGTGTTCATCTTTGAGTGCTTCCTTGTGATTCTTGGGCTCGACTTTGGACGTGTAGCAAAGATGGCTAACAACGTTCTCTAGCTGAGCACGAGTCTTGACCTCTAGAGTGGGATCACCAACAATGGCAGAAGGGTCATGACTCTTGCGAACCCAAGCAGGTGTGTCCCCTAACACAGGAATAGGGTCCACAGAGTGTGGGAGAGGAACAGGTAAATCACTATCAGAATTGTTCTCATCCTCACACTGAAGGTTGGGATCAATAACCGTCGGAGGTTCGTCATCTTGCACAGTGACGTTTATTGATTCCATAACCTTAGAGCTCTTCAGGTTAAAAACCCGGTACGCTCTACTGTCCGATGAATATCCTAGCAATATTCCCTCGTCGCTCCGGGAGTCAAACTTTCCTAATTGCTCTCTATCCCGTAGGATGTAGCATTTACTCCCAAAGACACGGAAATAAGCCAGGTTGGGTTTCTTGCCTGTCCACAATTCATAAGGCGTCTTAAGTGTGTGTGGACGCAGATAGACCCTATTCACCGTGTGGCATGCAGTAGACACTGCCTCTACCCAAAATCTCCTAGAAATTTTACGACCTAGAAGCATAGATCTAGCCATTTCTTGGATCGTTCTATTTTTCCTCTCAACAATCCCATTTTGCTGAGGAGTTCTCACAGCAGAGAACTCATGTTTGATCCCAAGGCTATCACAGTACAAATCCACCTTTGCTTCCTTAAATTCAGTGCCGTTGTCACTACGTATTCTGTTAATAGTGACCCCGTGTTGATTTTGCAGGACACGGCACTTGGTCGTTAGGAATTCAACAGCATCTGATTTCTCTCTTAGAAAACCGACAATAGAGTATCTAGAGAAATCGTCCACCATCACGAGAATGTATCTCTTACCACCTAGACTCTCTGTGCGAGTAGGACCCATAAGATCCATGTGAATTAACTCAAGAGCACGTGAGGTGGTAATGGAATTCAACTTCCTATGTGGGCTACGGATTTGCTTTCCCAACTGACAGGGTCCACAGATCGTGGAAGTTGGCTTTCCAAGTGATGGTAAGCCACGTACTAGGTCCTTTTTGACTAAACGAGATAAGTCTCTAACGTTCATGTGACCTAGACGTTGGTGCCACAGATCCATATGAGTGATCGTGGCGCTGTTGCAGACAAGTGAGGATTTAGGCTCAGTCCCATAACAGTTATCTTCTGTCCTCACCCCTTGCACTAATAGTTTACCGGCTTGATCATAGACCTTACAAGTTTTCCGGTCAAACTTCACTGCAAAGTCATCGTCGCACAGCTGGCTGATGCTAATAAGGTTTGCTTTCAAACCTTTGACGTACAGCACGTTCTCTAGCTTTGGAAATCCTGGTAACTCTACTGTACCTCGTCCTACTATGCTAGATTTGCTACCATCTCCAAAGGTGACTCTCCCATCATTATAATCCTCAAGATGGGTAAAATATGAGGTATCACCTGTCATATGTCTGGAGCAACCACTGTCAAAATACCACTGTGAGGTATTATGGGCTTTGAGAGCGACATGGACAACAAGGGCCTTTTTCTCTTTCTTAGGAACCCAAGAGTAGGTACCTTTTAGTATTCCCTTGTTGTTGTTGTTTTTAGCCGGAATGCGGGGCGCATTCATTGATGGTAAGGTCATCCGTCGGAATTCCTCCATCAAGCTCTGTGATGTGGCGGCTAGAAACTCAACACGCTCTCTCAGACTGGCAAACTCATCAGTCTGAAGTGGTGGAGCAACCGTACGTCGTGTCCGACCCAACTTATAGCAATCATCCCTAAGGTGTCCATTTCTTTTGCAATGGGAGCAAAAGGGCACAATATTAGGAGAACCTTGGTTTGCTTTTCTTGGTCGAACTCTCCTTCTTGGTTTTTTATGACGGCCATAAGGAGTTGTAGTAAACTCAGGAATTGGTCCGGGTGCAATTTGAGACGTGGAGGCACCATCAAAACCTATTCCTTTCCGGTCACCAAAACCTAAAGCGGGACCGAGGAGCATCTTTCCCATCTTCCCAGATCTGTCCTCGATTTGTACCTTGACTTTCCTAGCTCTCTCAACGCAATAAGTAAGCTGAGCAACAAGGGCTTCAAGTTTCTTTCGAGTCTCCAGGGAGGAATGGAGCTCACTCGTAAGACTAGCCACTTGTTTAGTCAAGTCCGCTTTTTCTTTCTCAAAACTGCACTCTCTCTCTTTAAGCAAATTTTCTTTACTAACCCAGGCAGACTCTTTCTCTCATTTGTCTATTTGGGGACATCATAAAAAGGGGGAGAATGAATTATCTGATTATGGGGGAGTTTTTGAAATTCTGAGAATATCATCTTACATTGATATATATGCTTATGTTTATTTCATTTCAAAACTCGATACGTCACTTGGTATTTTGCTTTATCTCGTGTGTGTAGGCACTATCTTGATGATCTCTGAATTGCACACCCTGATGAGAAAAGCTTTGAGATTCCTGAAGATTTGAAGAACAAACGATGTAGTCTTATTCATATGTATCTTTCCAGTTTTGGGTTCATGGAAGGGTAGATTTGTATAGGCAGTTGTGAATTGATAATTCGGATTCTTTATGTATGTACCGGCATAGACATAGGGGGAGATTTGTAAGGACATTTTTGTCATGTCCGTTATCTTACAGTTTTGTATGTCGTACGCCGTTACATTTGGCACGTTTCTACATGATCACATATGACGGCCTCAATCCGAATTCTAGGAATCCAGCATCCTGCATCTCCATCATGTGTTTTTCATCAGCCTCAATGACTTCACGTTCCATGCTTTTAGGGACTATATGCCTAGTGGTACGCAAGAGAAGTCAAAACAGTGAAAAAGGCTCGATATGAAAGTTCAAGGGCAATTCGGTAATTGTACATCCACCATCCGGAGGATAGGTCAACTGGAAAGTTGAAGATCTTGCCGCAACAAAGATACTGGAAGAAACGGCATCTCATTCCGAGCTACGGTGAAGAAGATATGGCCCTTTGAAGATGGAGAGATTTCCTTGAAGGAATCTGGTTCCTGAGGATCGGACCGATCCGGACCAGATAAAAGAACCGATCCGGTTCACCGGACCGATCCGGATAAAGGGACCGGACCGATCCGATTGCTGAAGCTAAGTCCAGTACACCCCGGATCCATAGCGAACCGATGAAGACAAAAGTTCCGGACCGATCCGATGCCAACCAGACCGATCCGGTTTCAGAAAAAGAACCGATCCGACTTACCCGGACCGATCCGCCTAATCGACCGGACCGATCCGGCGAGGATAATCACTGCCAGATCGTGCAGCCGATTTTGAAGGGTTTCGATCCCTTATTTAAACCACGATCAGCAGTTGGTTTTCTTAAGACTTTTCCACGATTTTCAGAGCATATCAACCCTAAAGTCTTCACCTATTGAGTCCTATGATTCTAGGTTTTTAGATTCACACATCTTCCGTATCTTTGTGAATCAAATTTGGTAACCCAAAGAACACCATTGATGTTGTTCAACCTTTTGTGAAGTGGACCGTTTCTTCCTCTTCATTGCAGCCCTACTGGACAGGGATAGTTCCAGCCGCAAGCCCTTCTGGAAAGGGATTTTCTTCCAGCCGCGACTACAGAATTCGATACCCGAGGGTAATTCTTAGTCAATCTGTATTTCATTGTAATCCGATTGTAAACCGTATTTTACAAATTATAGTGATATACAAATGGTTTTGCCCCTGTGGGGGATTTTTCCTTAAACTTTGTGTGTTGAATATCTTGTGCATGATTTCATATTGTTTCAATCACACCTAGTTGCATGCTTAGGGTTAATTTGGGTTAAAATTGGTGTTTATTATATTATTTCTTATTAGAACGCAAGCGCCAACTCTTTCAATTCATTATATGTATACATATATAATACGGCACCCCGAGTCACAGCTGTGGTGCATGCATTACTCTGCTATCATGTCCCGGTATCACTGGTCGCCAAATAGGGGACTAAAGGTTCGGTATGGATTCCTCGGACCGCAAATATCAACACATAAATTGGAGGCGAACATAGTTCTCATACCTACGGGACACGCACATACCTACATTCCCATAGTCAACGGACTTATCAACTCACCGATAAGTCTTTCATAGACCTATGTTCTTGAGCGACAAATCAAAGATACCATGGATTCATCAGGATATGATCGCCCTCACGCGCAAACCTCCCATCGATAGCAAGTAAGCTAGGTATGTCATACACATAACTTATCAATCAATCAAATAGGCATTATCATCTACCTATATAGATATAATATCAACTAGGTAATCATAATACCCTAATATAGTTCCCATACGTAGCATTATATCTCTTTAAATCCTACGTATTAAAATATTATGACTTACTTCCTTAATTTAATGATTCCAGAGTCTCACTCATTACTCAAGGTTTAAATGAGTTTTTCCTCAATATCTTTATTCAGTAAGAAATCACTAATATCCTACTGGTCCATATCATCTTATCTCCCGAATTACTATGAATTAAACTCTCCTTTATTTAGGGTTATAACCGATAGATTCTAATCTCTTTTAAACACATCTTCTAACCCTAGGATTGAATCCTGATATAACCCTAAGGCTACCCAGGTAATTTATAACAATTTCCCCTAGTAGACCTATCCTTTATCCTCATGCATACAAATTAGAATCCAACACATGAATCTACCAATCGAAATTTCTTTCAATTTAATTATCATAATTCTAATCATTTAAATCCCAATCTCATCAATTCGATTCTTATCTAGGGCTTACTGATCTTCCCTAAGTCCTAATCTCCAAGGTACATTCTCTCTCTATACCGAATTAATTAAATTATGAATTCTCACCTACTTTTCCCAAAATTCTTTCCTATTTGAATTTAAATTTGGTAGTTTCTCTTACTCCAATAAACCGACAATCTCAGAACTGGACTCTAAGAAAATTCTCATAAATTCACTCTGTCGTTTGAACCAGAATGACATGTCATTCGAACCACTTCCAATGTCATTCGAACCACTTAATATGTCGTTCGAACGAGATCCCCATCTCGTTTGAACCACTTTGCGGGAGACCTACTGTTTCGTCTTCTTCACCAAATTTCAACGTTTTTCACCATTTTTGAGCCTAAAAACCTCTAAGATTCAACACCCAACATCTCATCATCAATACCTATCAGGTTATAAATCATTCCTACTCTTCAAGGATCATTAAGAGTTTGAATTAAAAGCATATATTTATCCTATTTTTCCAGAAAATTATCTACATGATATCTTCAAGAACAAGCCAATGATTCTCATAATTTCTTCAACAAAGTGATGATTATATCGTGGATTACTATCAACCTATAACATGAGTTTGATTCCTATATACTTCCATTTTCTAGAAATCAATTTAACAACTCTGTCTTTATCTTCCAAACATGAAAAATCTCATTTTTAATAACTATCCTAACATGGACAATATACAATCTAGATTGCAATCATCAAATAACTTGCCTCTAATGAAGGTCTGATCCTTTGGGGGTAGTATAACACAGGTGGTTCTCCCTTCTTCGATCACTTCCGGTGGTGGTTGGTGGTGGTGACCTTTAGTCTTTGGTTCTCCTCCTTTCCAAGAAAACTTCTCTTCTCCCAGCACCCTTTCACTCTCTCTAAAAAGATGACCTCTCAATTTTGTGTAGAAGAGATGAATGAAACTAAGTACAAATAATCTCCAAATATTTATAATAAGACAAAATTCGAAATCACTATTCACCCCCCTATAAAAATGAGCAAAATGCCCTTTTCGGTTGTCTTTTCATTTCCAAATGACTCGAGACCCAAAACCCACATCCAAATAGACTTTTCTGACTATTTCTACCCTTCCGGATGCAACGATGCACTCGAAATGACTATAAGGTTGATGTAAAAATAAATTTCCTTTTTAAACTAACAAATTTATCCCGACACGTCCCATACCGCGTCCGACTAAAAATTCAAATTACTGAATTAATAACTCACAGCAATATCAATAACATCACATTCATATATTGCCTAAATATCTTCAAGTAATATTCAGAATCAATCATTTTATTATCCACAATTCGTATAAAACCCAAATGAAATAATTTATAATAAAATCCAATTAATCCATAAATTTAAAATATAACCCATTTTAAAAGTCATTAAAATTACGGGGTATTACATACTTCCCCCTTATAACAGAATTTTGTCCCGAAATTCAGAAAGATAAATCATACTGGTAAGGTCAACTCTGAGTGTTGATGTAAAAAATTAGATTATATCTAATTATTTAATCATGGATAAATAAAATGAGACAAAGAAATTTTAAAGTGGTTCAGCCTTATAAGAATGGCCTACGTCCACTGTTTCTGTTATTGCTGACTGTTTGGGAATTCTCGATTACAAGTTTTCTCCAGAAATTTCGGCCCCCTTACAATGAGGATAATGCAATGTATTTATAGCCCTAAGGCTGTAATGTGAAAGGGTAATACATTTAATGCCCCTTAAGCGTATACATCTGTATGATAATAATCATTTAATGTGCAGTCAAACTGTTGGGTTATCCTGCTATTAATGCTTTGTTCGAGGTGCAGCTCGGACCGCCTAAGTTGCTCGGACCGCCTAAGTTCCTCGGTGCTCAAAATTTTCTCGATACTCAAAAGTTCCTCGGAGAGTTCTTGTAGGTCGGAGCGTCTTAGTTGATCGGGGAAGCAGAGTTCCTCGTTGCAGTATGGTTCCTCGGGGTCGAGGTGTTGTTCGTAAGTGTTTGTCGTTTCCACGTGGATTGTCACGTGTCTTCACCCAATTGATCCATGTCAGCAGACTAAATTTGGTATCAACAGAAGCCCCCAATGTTTCATAGTTCGAAATTTGAGGAGTGTGGAACATTCTTTCTTGATATATGGCGGTTTTAAATGGTCATCCTGAAATTTAGGAGTATTTTCTTTTGAATTTATTTCTCCTTCCAAATTCGTAGAATCGGATTTTTTTGAATTTTTCTTAATCGCTTCGATTCCCGCGCCTCTTTTGTCTGTTTAGCCGCCGGTAACGTAACCGTCTCTTTTTGTAATCATTACTTTTACCCTTTCCCAAGGCAAAGTATTTAAACGTTGCAGAAAATCCCATCGTCTTCTACTTTTTCAAATTTGTCTCTTTGAGTTTTCTATTGTCTCTCTCTCTCTCTCCTGTGCGTTCATCTCTTCCATCGTTTGTTGTCAACAGACTCATCCCTTTCCTGTAAGATTTTCTTCTTTCTCTTTGATTTCCTTCTTTCATCATGGTTTATCCTGTAGAATCAATTGATAAGTTTCGCTCTGATTTCTCCATTCCCTCATGAGTTATTTTGGAAGAGCTTTCTGAGCTTTCAGACTATTTTCGTTTGGCTGAGGGACATTGGTTCCCCAGTCTCTTTGTTGCTGAGTGTGGCTTTTCTTTTCCCCCAAACCCTCTATGTCTGGAATTCTGTCAATACTTTGACGTGGTTCCTGCACGAATAGCCCCCAACACATGGATAATAGTTAACGGTGTTTATATATTAAATCAAATTCATGGAACCCGTATAGGAATTCCTAAAATTATGTTTTGTTATAGATGGGCTGTGGGCGATAATACTTTTTATTTAAAAACTAGGTTTTTAAATAGAGCTTTAGTGGTCAATCTCCCAGATGCCAATAGGGACTACTTTGAGCATGGGGTTGTTATGAAAAATTGGCAACACCCTCCATTAACTGGAGATGATGTTTATCAGGGTCCCAGATGTCCTCCCTATGGCAATGGAATAGGTTGTTTTTATTTTATTTTATTTTCAAAATTATGCTTCATTTGTGTTTGATAAAATGTGCCATTGATATTTTAAATTTGATTTATTTGCAGTTGCCAACAAAAGAAAGTTCCCAAAAGAGGCAGACGTTAATATAAGGCACTTAAAACTTATCTGGAGTTTGCATCAGACTGTTGTCGACGAGCATATTAGGTCAGCTTCATATCTGCTTCCGTACAAAAGTTACACATCCTCTTTTACTGCTCGTCCGGTGATAAGCCACGCAGAACCAGTACCAGCCTCTACCAGTTCTTCACCCGAGTCACATATTCCTTTGAGTGAAGGGATGAAGAAAAGAGGACCTCCTACCCTTTTTGAGAAACTTGCCTCTGGTGCTGGTGAGGCAAAAAGAAGTAAGCTTTATGTCCCAGGATAAGGGACAAAGAAAATTGATGCATCTTCCTCGGCTGCTCCTATGAAGCTAGTCGAGAATCCCCCAGTAGCCCCGAGCAAGGCTGCTGCTCCAGACGAGGTGATTGTCATTTCTCCGACTAAGACTACAACGTTAGTCGAGAAAATTGATGCTCCTCTGAGGAGGCTGAAGAAAATCTCCTCTGTCAATTTGGCTAAATCCATCTCTCAGCCCCCGACTAGTGGTGTTCCCACTTTTGTTCCTCCGAGCTCTGTTATAAGCTCGGTGAATACTTGGATCATTCCCGAGATCCAAGGTATTGAAGAAAACCTTTCTCGGGACACTGTTACTACACTAGCAGCTCGTCACATTGCTTCTATAAGTCCCATAGTCTTAAATTTTCATTCTTTCCTTTTTGTATCTGTGCCCTAACTTTCTTTAGTTTTCTTTTCATAGTTGGTGACCTGTTTTAATACAATTTTGAAGAAAGATGAAGCTATTAAAGCTTCAAGCTCCTCGTCTGGTGTAGAGGAAGCATTGGTAGGACTGGCGCAGTCTCTGAAAGATTCTTGTCATAAATATGATGATGATAAGGCAGTATGGGAGAAAAATCTTACTTCGACTGAGAAGGAGAAGGCTCAAGTTATTGAGGTCTCTAAGGGGTTGGAGAAAAAAATGAATGATTTGGAGAAGAAGAATAAAGAGCTCGAAGGGAAGCTAAAAAATGCTGAGGAGTTTGAAGATACACTCAAGGCTGCTGAGGAGGAGTTAGGTCGACTTCGGGAAGTAGGTCGTCAAAAGGAGGAAATTAAGAGTAAATTGAGAGTAAATTGAAAGCTGCTGATGACCTTATTTCCGAGAAGCTTTCCTCGGAGAAGGCAAAAAGGAAATTGGTTGTTAAGAAATCCTTCAGCGCCGGCTAGGATAAAGGGTGGAACAAAGGCTTGGCTGCCATGATGTCGCAAGTAGAATATGACAGCCTCAAATACTTTAGAGATGGGTGGGTCACTACTCTACAAGAGATGAGAGTTGAGGAAAATTCTGAATTATTTCAGCGACACATCCCTGGCCCTCCTCCAACTCCTGAAGACGAAGAAGAGGACGAAGCTGCCTCTGAGGAGTCTTCCATGGTGATGGGAGATCAAGTTTCTCATCACCCAGCCTACTAATGAGGAATTTCAGCAACTCGTTACTTCATTCGAGCAACTGCCAGCGCTCCCCGAGCAACTCTCTGTTCCCTCCGAGCAACCTACCTACTCATCCCAGCCTCCCGAGAAAGTTTTGGGAGACAAGGAAAAGGTGTAGAGTTATTCGGGTTTCTCTCTATTTTATTTTTCTTTGTCAAATGTAACTTCTGAACATGTAACTCTGAACCTTGTACTTCTGAACTTTGTGATGCGATAAAATTTGAACTTTTGCTTATGCATACTATTGATTCTCTTCTTCATGCTCTGTTTGTACTCTTATTGATTATTGCTTTTTCTTCCTCTACTAGTTTCTGGCCAGGATGGAATTATTGTCTGCTCATGATACAAAGTTGTTACGGCAATGCAATGAATATTTTAAAGCCGGTCATACAGACATGAGTGCAGCTCAAATCACTGACATCCTCGGTCATGGTGCTTCAGAGCAAGCAATTGTAGCATATCAGTATTTGAAGTGCCTACTCGACCGTCTAGTGGCTAACAACGTAGCATACTATGATATAATTGAGGATCTCCAAGGCACTCTTGAAGAACTTAAGAAACAATATAAGGAGTCTACTGCTCTTTTGCACGAGGGGTACGAGAAGAAGTATCAGCAAATCTGTGCCGATAAGGGATATGATAAACGGTTTGCTGCTTACGATGTGCGGGAGAGAACGTTAAAAGCTGAGGTCGAAGAGCACAGACAGATAGCTGAGTTATTAGAGCAAGAAAATAATAACCTGCAAAGAGAGGTGTCTCAGTTGAAGTCTGTAGCTTCCACCTCAAATGCTCTGATCCCAGTGACCGACGAGGTATTCTCTTTCTTGGAGGTTGAAAATGCCAACTTGAGGGATGAGTTGGAAACTTTGAAGAGGTATGGCCCCTCTACTTCTACTCGTGGACGAGCAAGAGCTCCTCGGGGATGAGCAAGAGCTGCTCGGATTCCTGTCGAGGAACAGATGACTCAATCTGCTCTAGAGAACCAGGCATTGGCTGAGATGTCTAAGAAAATCAAGGACCTGGAAGAGCAGCTTTCTGCGCAGAAGTCTGTCTTGGAGAATAAAGAACTTTTTATCAAAAATCTCCACGAGCAGCTGGAAAGATTGACATATCAATTCCACAAGCAGCCCAGAGAATTCTGGATGGCTGGATACAATGAGGCTCTCTACCATTTGGATGATCGTATCCAAAATTCCAATAATGAGGGTTATAAACAGGGATGGTTGAATGCCTTAGGTGTGCTGCAACTCGAACAGGGTCATTACCTGTGGGATTACCATAATCCTGGGCTACTTGACCTACCAGTGCCACCATTCAAGCTTGATATGAGTTGGATCCCTGCTCAGGCCATCCCTCGGTGTCTGATTTCCAAATACCTCGGCGATTATAATCTCCATTCCAATGTCAAGATATCTCGTCCCGAACACCTACTAGATTGACCATCTGTGATGAATATCAGGATGCTTGAAGATCTTAACATCATAAATTCCCCTCATGCTTTAAATGATCCACCTGCTGGCGAGGAACCTGTTTCAAAAGCAGAGCGGAAGAAACCAATAGAATAGTAATCTTAATGTAATAAATTTGTATTTCAATCTTGATGTATTTTGTTCTACATTTAATGAAATAATTTTATTTACAAATCTTGACTGCCACTGTCTTGTAATTATAAAACACTTTTCATATGTGCATGTATATCTGTTAAAAAGATAACAACATCGTGTTATTTGTCGATCAACTGGAGTAAGACTTATTGTCGACTATCTTGAATTTGTGGTATTTAATGACTAACCAAAATTGATGATATTTTGTTTCTCGACCAACTTGGTAGTAATTTAAAAAGTCACGAGTATCAAAATTTTGCTCGATCACTTTCTCGACCAACTACAGTTAGTGGGTTTTTCTTACCAACCAATCTTTGTCACTTTTTGGAATAGTTTTACTTCCCGAACAACCTTTGTTGGCGTTTTCGAGAATATATTTACTTCATAACCAACCAAGTTGGCATTTTTAGGAATAGTTTTACTTCCCGACCAACCTTAGCTGGCGTTTTCGAGAATATATTTACTTCCTGACCAACCAAGTTGGCATTTTTAGGAATAGTTTTACTTCTCGACCAACCTTAGCTGGCGTTTTCGAGAATATATTTACTTCCTAACCAACCAAGTTGGCATTTTTAGGAATAGTTTTACTTCCCGAACAACCTTAGCTGGCGTTTTCGAGAACATATTTACTTCCTAACCAACCAAGTTGGCATTTTTAGAAATAGTTTTACTTCCCGACCAACCTTAGCTGGCGTTTTCGAGAATATATTTACTTCCTAACCAACCAAGTTGGCATTTTTAGGAATAGTTTTACTTCCCGACCAACCTTAGCTGGCATTTTCGAGAATATATTTACTTCCTAACCAACCAAGTTGGCATTTTTAGGAATAGATTTGAGTAGTCCGAGATCTGCTGGGCAGTGTGTAGCACTAGTATTCTGCAAAAAATTTCCAATAAAAGGAAAGAAACTGGGCAGAACATTGTCACTTTATTCATATTGATGAAACTGCATTACATGAGAGTTTACATTACTGATAATGTTTGCGCAGGTGCTCTGCATTCCATGCATTCTTAAACTCCTCCCCCTCTAAAGTTTCTATTTTGTATGTCCCTGGTCAAACAACTTCCTTAACTCGGTAAGGTCCATGCCAGTTGGCTTCCAGTTTGTTATGCTTTTGAATCACCTTTTTTAGCACATAGTCTCCTTCTTTCAAGTCGCACTTCTTTACTCTCTTGTTGTAGAACAAAGTTGTTCGTTGTTGGTAAGCAGCATTTCTAATGACTGCTTCTTCCCTAACCTCCTCGAGCATGTCCAAGTCTAACCTTCTCATTAAATCGCTGATAGGGGAATTGAAATTCAGTATTCTGTGTGTTGGGAGACCCAATTCGGCGGGTATAACAGCTTCACTTCCAAATGCCAGCATATATGGAGATTCCCCTGTTGCTGCTCGGGGAGTAGTTCGGTAAGCCCGTGATTAGGCATAAATTCTTCACATTTATCCCCTTAATTTCGGTATTTTTATGATCCCGTGCAGTGTAAATAGATTGGATTTGTCTCATATTTATCCTACTAACCCTTTTTGGCAATTATTTCGTATTTTGTGTATCCCTTATGTGTTTTACAGGTTTTTCATGCAAGAAAGATGGAAAAGAGAACTCAAAATAGTGAAAGAAACCAAGAATCGGGGAGTTGAGGGGCATTTTCGTAATTTTGTAGCCTTAGTCCGGAGGTGGGGACAACTGAAAAGTTGAAGAGATTTCAATTACAAGAACACTGGAAAAAACGGCACCTTAATCCGAGTTACGGTGAAGAAGTTATGCCCATTTGAAGTTGAGAAGAAATCCAAGAAAAAAGCTGTCAGACCCAAACCGAACCGAAGCTGAGGAAAAAACCGGTCTGCCCATTTGTCACGCACCAGATCCGTTACTAAATTAGTCACGCTCCAGACCCGTTACTAAATTAGTCACGCTTTCTAAGTGTGATAAATTGGCAGATACGAGATTTTTATTTTGTGCTTATCTTTTAGCCAAAAGAGTTTTATGTTTTGGGGACTCTTCTAAACGACCCTTAGCCTATATATTTAGTCATTAGGATTCTTTTTATTCAGATTTCATTCATGTAAAATCTCCATAACAAGTAGGAACATCTAGGAGAAGAATTTACATACTTTGCAACATTAATTCAAGAGTTTTTCGAGTTTTTCTTCAATCTTTGATTTCTTCTTGCATGTTCTTGTTCTTCAATCCTGGTAACTTTTATTTTCAGCACTTTTATCATTATTCACCATGTTAGGCTAGGTTTTTAAAGGTTGGGATGCATGAACCCAACCTGATGTTATAGTTGCGTGCGTATAAAATTAATCCGCTGAATTTAGTGATTGATTATGACCGTATTGCGTAGTTACACAACAATTGTAGATCTTTATATCTCGTTTGCCTCTGGGTACTCGTGATGATTTAGAGTGCAATTCGAGTGCAACTATCGCGATACTGATTTACTCATCCTCAGATTAAGTATGACGTGGGCTTGAACCTCGTATACGTAATGCTTGGGAGTACTAAATTCCGGGTCAAATTAATCAGTTAAATTTACGATTATTTTTATACCATCAATACTCTAGGGTTGGGGGATTGTGTCTCTACCTTAATTTTCCAATTAGTTTTAGTTAACTTCTTTATTTCCCTTTTCCCTTTCTCACTCAATCATCTTATTTTTTATTTCTTTTTAGAGTCAAGTTAAGGTTAACATTCTTACCTTTGTCGTCACGTTCACTCGTCCTAGTTCCCTGAGGATTCGATACCCAGACTCACCACTATACTCCGCAAGAGTGTAGTTAAAGTTTAGGTTTTTTTGTATT
Source organism: Sambucus nigra (assembly GCA_949130495.1). Taxonomy (NCBI): domain Eukaryota; kingdom Viridiplantae; phylum Streptophyta; class Magnoliopsida; order Dipsacales; family Adoxaceae; genus Sambucus; species Sambucus nigra. The sequence continues at coordinate 532,709,506 of OX422217.1, forward strand.
GTGGTTGGAAGCCGACAACAACGACTAGCGTATTTACACGAACGCTCTAACTTAGAACTTTGCGCGTCCCGAGCAATGTAAAAGAATGAGAGTATGAGTTAAGGACCCTTCAAAAACTTTATTGGGATAGAATACCTTTTTCGCGGGCAAACGATTGCATTTAGCGAATGCAACAAGCCTTTAAACCCCTAGGTTACCCTAGTAGGACGAGTTGTATCTCGTGAGAGTTTGCAGTGAAAATACCCACAAAATTCGACTCAAAGAAAATTCAAAATATGCAAAAATTGAGCAATTCAAACTTTTCCAGAAAATAGTCATCATTAAATCATATTTACGAGTCTCAAACCGTAGTGTGTGTGTGCGAAGCCGGAAATGTAACCGCCAATTTTCACCAATTGATCATTACGTAACTTATCCGAAAATTCGTTTTGATTTCAATTTCTCACGGAATACTCTCTCAAACGAACCTCTCGGATTATGGCTATTCTCTCGGTATGCGTGATATAAAGAGTAAATGTAATTGAAGCAAATTTACGCATGCAATTAGAAAGACGAAAATTTTATGGCTAAAGGATCTCTTCAACGGATTACGATTTTAAAAACGGGAACATTGCCTTTATTCCGCGCACTTAGCCTCTTATATTATCTTTTGGTGTCTTAGCTCTCCACGCGGTAATCAATTTTCGCAATTTGGACTCGGTTAGGACTTTTTCGGGTTGAAGGTTGCATTGGGTAAAATGAAAATGGTCAGGAAGTTCGGAATTGGAAAAGTTATTTAGGATGTCCATTTGTGCTTTTTTTTCCGGGCTATTGCTCAGTTTTTTTTCTTTTTTTTTTCACTTCTTTTCTTTTCTTGCTATTTTTGTTGAGCATTCTTCTATTTTTTTCTTGCCCCTTTTTGTTGCACTTTTCGGACTTAAATTCTGAATTTTTTTCATTTTTCGCAATTCCGGGCTATTTGGATTTTTCGGGTTGTCAAACGAAAAGGATAATTTTTATTGGCTCAATTTGGGTTACAAAAGGGATGATTTTTCGTTACTTTTTCTGGACAATATTTTTGGGTGACAAATGATGGCCTACTTCATTGTCCAAAATACCAATTGCGTTACCATATGCGTTTCGAGATGAATTTAAGTTTAGAGACTAATTTGGCACGTTTTTTAAGGCAATATTGCACACATTTTTCAAAACCGGTCAAAATGAAAGGATTGAGATCCTTGACAACTTATTTTAAATGCTGAAAAGAACTTTGAGTTAACATTTAACTCGGATTGATTTAAAAACTCGCAACAAGTGATAGGCTCGAATCTCACCGGGTTTGTTAATCTCTACACTTATTCGTTAAGTCGTCAATTTTCGCTCAATTTCCATCTTTGGTCAATTTCGTCTTTGTGTATGTTGAATTTTTCAACTTGAGACTTCAATCCGACTTTTAATAATATTTTTGAAAAATTTGAATTCCAATTTTTATTTATTTTGAACAAAAATATTTTTGGCTTTTTCAAAATTTTATGATTTTTTTTTTTTTTTGAAATTTATGATTTTTTTTTTTCTAAAAAAAAACATACTTGGAACGAACACGTGATCAAATCAATGAAACTAAACAATAAATGGGAAGAATATCCCACACCCCCTAACTTAAATGTTGCATTGTCCTCAATGCGAATCAAGAACACAATATAAAGAGAGGAAAAGAAAGATATTACCCAATTGGAGCGATCCCCGATGAATGCGAGTCCATTGAATCTACAAAACATGTTAGAACCAAGCATAGCAAAAATAATAACAAAAACTCTAAACTAAAAAAATAAAAAAAATAAATAAATAAAAATAAGATAACTATTGTACAACCTACGATTTTCATATTCTATTAAATTATAAACTAGAAGTCGAAAAATTTGAGGGTCCACCCAAAATACAATATGACTTTGAGGGATTAATGGTGTACCCTCACTAGGATGCATGCCTCCCGAAAAATAAGGATTCCGTTTGAACAACGGAAGGCATGTGTGAGATGGAAAAAATGAACCATCACCAATTAAAAATTTTAACGGAATGATGGGGGGTTTGGATGCTAGGTGGGACAAGTACAATTGAGATCCAAGAAAAATATAATCACCTCCCAAAGATTTTTCAAGTAGTATGGGGAGAGGGGCACACAAACATAAAGAGTCCATCTTGGAAAACAATTTAAGCATAGAGTCCTTGTCCTCAAAATCTTCTCCCCCAAAATTTTCAACTGGATCTGGTGGAGTGACACGTCTAAGTGTATGGCCCGTAAGATGAAGCATCTCAAAAAAACATTCCCATATAAGAATCGGATCAACATCCTCAAGACATTCATCCTGTTCTTGTAATGGATTTAATGGTTCGATAATAGTGGTGACACAAGGAGACAGTTGATCCTCAACCTCAATAGGTTTTGAAATATTTATAATAGGTTGAGATTCAAAATTACTTGGATCACTCTCAATGATTTCGTTCTCAAAATTGTTAGGGGAAGCGCAAGTCGCGACTTTCTCTAAGCTATCCAAAAAATCATTAAACTCCTTGCAAGTTGCTCTATGATTTCGTTCTCAAAATTGTTAGAGTGGTCCAAGTACTTTTGAATCTCAACCTATTATAAATATTTCAAAATCTATTGAGGTTGAGGATCAACTGTCTCCTTGTGTCACTACTATTATCGAACCATTAAATCCATTACAAGAACTGGATGAATGTCTTGAGGATGTTGATCCGATTCTTATATGGGAATGTTTTTTTGAGATGCTTCATCTTACGGGCCATACACTTAGACGTGTCACTCCACCAGATCCAGTTGAAAATTTTGGGGGAGAAGATTTTGAGGACAAGGACTCAATGCTTAAATTGTTTTCCAAGATGGACTCTTTATGTTAGTGTAGTTAAAGTTTAGGTTTTTTTGTATTGTGGTTGGAAGTCGACAACAACGACTAGCGTATTTACACGAACGCTCGGTTTCCGACTCAATCAAAAATGGCGCCGTTGCCGGGGGATTAGGTAGACTTTAGGTTAGGTTGGTTAATCCCGAATTTGATCTTTTAAAAAAAAAATCCAAAAATATGGGTGTCACGTTTTTTAATTGCCTAATTTGAAATGTCTTACTTTAACTCCTTTGGTGGGTTTAATTGTTATGATAATAGTGAGGAGGAGGAGGCGCTCAAGATTTATAAACATTGGATCAATATCACTAAAGATGAGTATAAAAAATACAAGCCCAGTGCTAAGGCCATCCAAATTTATCAAAATGAATTGCTTGAAGAAAAAAGACTTGAAAAGAATATCGGGAAAAAAATCGTTATTGGGAGCAAGAGTTAGATGCATTATTTGAACCCAATGAGGATTTTCCTTCCGATATTTTTGAAGTTGAAGAATGTTTTCAACCAAATGAGTAATCTGAGGTGCTAGAACCAAGGAAGCCTACTTTGGAAGAACTCATGCTTATTAGCAAAAAGCAATCCGACGACCTTGCTACTTTAGAGTTGAAAGTTAGAGCAACTTGCAAGGAGTTTAATGATTATTTGGATAGCTTAGAGAAAGTCGGGACTTGCGCTTCCCCTAACAATTTTGAGAACGAAATCATTGAGAGTGGTCCAAGTACTTTTGAATCTCAACCTATTATAAATATTTCAAAATCTATTGAGGTTGAGGATCAACTGTCTCCTTGTGTCACCACTATTATCGAACCATTAAATCCATTACAAGAACTGGATGAATGTCTTGAGGATGTTGATCCGATTCTTATATGGGAATGTTTTTTTGAGATGCTTCATCTTACGGGCCATACACTTAGACGTGTCACTCCACCAGATCCAGTTGAAAATTTTGGGGGAGAAGATTTTGAGGACAAGGACTCTATGCTTAAATTGTTTTCCAAGATGGACTCTTTATGTTAGTGTAGTTAAAGTTTAGGTTTTTTTGTATTGTGGTTGGAAGTCGACAACAACGACTAGCATATTTACACGAACACTCGGTTTCCGACTCAATCAGCCCATAACACTGATTGTAGCTCGTTGATCCAGTTTGCATTCGCATCGTTCAGTCTTTTTTTTAAACCATTCAGCAGCGTTATGTTCGTCACTTCAGTTTGTCCATTGCTTTAAGGATGGCCTGGTGCCGAGTGGATCTTCAAGATATTTGACTGATGACAATAGGCAGCGAATTCCTCGTTGTCAAATTGTGTTCCATGGTCTGTGATGAAGGCATGAGGAAGACCATATCGACAAATGATGTTCTTCCAAATAAATTGGTACACTTTGTCATATTTCATATCAATGAGAGGCTCAACCTCAACCCATTTAGTAAAATAATCCACAGCGACCACGAGATACTTAAACCTTCCCCTGGTCGTCGGCAGTGGTCCAACCAAATCTATTCTCCATATGGCAAATGGCCAAGGGGAAGTAATGGGTGTCAATAACGCTTGGGGAGTTCTTCGGATGGAGGAGAAGCACTGACACTTGTCACATTTCTTGGCATAGGCTATGCAATCAACCCTCATCGTCGGCCAATAGTATCCTTGAGTCATCATTCTTTGCAAAAGAGTCTGACCTGCTACATGGGCTCCACATGATCCTTCATGGACCTCTTCAATAAAATCTTTCACCTCAGTGGGATGCACACATCTTTGCAAGCCTGCTATAATTCCTCGTCTGTATAGAATACCATTAGTCAGTACATAACGAGCAGCTTTAAACTTCAGTTTCTTGGCTGCAAGTTTGTCAGTTGGTAACTCCCCTTTCTCAATATATGCCCTGACGGGATCCATCCATGATGACCCTAAATCGAGGGTATTAAAGTTTATCGTCAGATCTTCATCTATACTCCGACCAGCTAAAACTTCAATTGGGATTGTTCTTCGCAGCTCGATACGAGTAGATGATGCTAATCGAGCTAAGGCGTCTGCTCTTGCATTCTCCATTCTTGGTATTCTGACCAGCTGAATAGCAGTAAATTTCGACACCAATTCCTTTGCCTTTGCATGATATCTGATCATTAATTCTCCTTTGGCTGCATATACTCCCATCATTTGATTTATGAAGAATTGCGAGTCACTGAAATAATAACTTGTTCTGCCCCCATGGTTTTCGCCAAACTAAGACCTGCAATCATGGCTTCATATTCAGCCTCATTATTGGAAGCTTTGAATTGGAAGCGTAGGGCGTATTCCATGTCGACCTCATCCGGACTGTTCAAAACTATCCCTGCGCCACATCCTGTAGTGCAGGATGAACCATCCACATATAGACTCCATATAGGCAACTCGTCTTCAAATTGCTGATCAGACAGAGTTCCTCAGTGGAAAATTTGTTGCTTCCTTTCACCATCTCCTGATACTTCTTGCTGTTCGTCCATCATCTTTTCTTGCCCTTTTACCAACCTAAGCTGGTCTGGGCTTGAATTTGATGATCCTGTAACATCTACTTGCCCTTTTACCAAGCTAAGTTGGTCTGGGATTGCATTTGATGATCCTGTAACATCTACTTGCCCTTTTACCAAGCTAAGTTGGTCTGGGCTTGCATTTGATGATCCTGTAACATCCACAGGTTGATCAGCGAGCAACTTTTGCTCCTCGGGGGTATCAGGATAGGTGAATTCTGCTATAAAATCTGCTACCGCTTGCCCTTTTAGTGATGATCTGGGTTCATAAACTATATCATATTCACCAAGTTCTATTGCCCAACACATTAATCTTCCTGACTTTTCTGGTTTATGAAGGGCTTGCCTCAATGGCATATCAGTATATACTACTATGGTATGAGCCTAGAAATATGGCTTCATTTTTCTACTTGCCTCGATCAATGCTAGTGCCAATTTTTCCAGCCTTGGATATCTGATCTCTGCTCCTAGGAAGGCCTTACTTGTGTAGTAGATTAGTTTTTGTACTCCATTCTCCATTCTTGTCAATGCCGAACTAACTGCATTCTCGGACACTGCCAGATACAAGTATAATTTTTCTCCCATCACTGGCCTGGATAATAGTGTAGGTGCTCCCAAATATTTCTTCAAGTCTTAGAAAGCCTTCTCACATTCATCATTCCACTCAAAAGTTTTTCGGAGCGTTTTGAAGAATGGGAGACATCGATCAGTTGCTCGCGATACAAATCTGTTGAGTGCTGCTACTCGTCCTGTAAGACTTTGCACCTCTTTCTTCGTCGTTGGGGATCGCAGCCCTAACAGAGCTTTGATCTTTTCAGGGTTAGCTTCAATGCCTCACTGATTGACAATGTACCCGAGAAACATGCATTCTCGTACTCCAAATATGCACTTCGTCGGGTTCAACTTCATTTGATATTTATCTAGTTAATCAAAGGTCTGGCTTAAGTCAACTAGATGATCAACAGCTTTCTTGCTCTTTGTCAGCATATCGTCAACATAGACTTCCATATTGCAACTGATTTGTTCTGCAAATACTTTGTTCATCAGCCGCTGATATGTTGCACCTGCATTTTTCAAACCAAAAGGCATAACATTATAACAATAAGTTCCCCTAGGGGTAATGAAAGAAGTACTCTCCCTGTCTTCAGGTTTCATTTTAATCTGATTGTAACCAGAATAAGCATCCATGAAGCTCAGCAGCTCGTGTCCCGAGGTAGCATCCACTAGTTGATCAATTCGGGGCAGCGGAAAGTGATCCTTTGGGCATGCTTTGTTGAGGTCGGTGAAGTCTACACACATACTCCATTTGTTGTTCTTCTTTTTCACCATCACCACATTTTCTAACCAGTCTGGATATTTAACATCTTCAATAAAATAATCTTTCTAGAGCTTCTCGACTTCCTCCTGTATAGCTTGATTCTTCTCGGGACTGAATACTCTTCTTCTCTGCTTCACAGGCTTGATCTCCTTATTCACATTGAGTTCGTGACATAAGAAATTTGGGTCTATCCCAGGCATATCCTCATGACTCCACGCAAAAGTTTGCTTTCTGCTTCGTAAGAAAGTTATCAATTTTTTCTTTAGTGAGACTTACAACGACGAACCTACTTGAGTAGTTGGTTCAGGGTGCTCGTCGTACAGGATGATGTTTTCAGAAGCTTCCACCACTTGACCCTTCACGAGTTGCGACTCATCTCTAGGATCCAATGTTTCAATTTCTGCACCTTCATCCACTTGATAGGTGGTGGTATTTTTCCTTGATTCCTCCATTTCCTCTTGCTCGGCGGATGAATAATAGCATTCCCGAGCTACTTTTTGATCACCTTTCACAACTCCTACTCCAAAATTTATTGGAAATTTTAGGCATTGATGTACCGTGGATGGTACAACTTCGAACTTCTTCAATCCTACTCTTCCCATGATGATATTGTATGATAATTGAACATTCTTATCTATCACAAAGAAGCGTATTCTTTCTGTTCGACAAGCAGGCCACGTACCAATGAATATATCCAACTTGATCGTCCCAAGTGGAAATACTTTCTCGCCAGCAAAATCGAGGAGGGGTCTATGATAAGGCTCCCGTTGAGATAGCTTTAGATTTAAACTGTCGAAGCACGAGTAGAACATAATGTCTGCCGAGCTACCATTGTCTACCAGTACTCTTGAAATTATTACCTCCTTCATACTCATTTTGATCACCAATGGGTCATCATGAGGATATAGAACACCTGCGAGGTCGTTCTTTGAGAAACTAATGACCAATTTCTCTTTGTTCACCTTTCTCGGGTGATCCTCCTCAGCTAGATTTATTCTTTGAATGTATGAGAAATCTTGAGCCTCATAGAGGTAAGCTTTTCTCTCGGTAGTAAGGTCTCCTCCTCATTTCTATCTTGACGAGCAGTTGGTCACGACTGGCAGATCCTTCCCTTAAATCTGATGGTCGTCAAAAACTCCTCGATGCGGCTCTAGGAGGACTTTTTCTCCTCCTAGGACCTAATTGATCAAAAGGAGATACTCTTCTTAATCTTTCTAGTGCACTGGTCCTTTCTGGAGAGAGAGTGATACGTTGTTCAGTATATGTGGCTCGTACTGATGAAGTTCGTCCAGGTTGATAAGAAAAATCTTCAGACTCCTCAGTACGATATGAATCGGTACGCCTAGTACGCGAAGAAGGTAAACGGGTATTTCTTTGAATACTTCGCGGTTCTAAATGGGTTGGTGCACCGCCATGGAGGGTTCGTATGAGTTGTCGCATAGTTTCTTGCATGACTGTTTAGCCCTGGGCCAGATTTGTCATTATTCCAGTCAGATCTGGAATATTTGGCGGAGCAGATGGATTTGGAGGGCTTCCAGCGTTTCGAATGCTGGGTTCTGGAATATCAGTCATTTGTGATGAATTGTTTTTGATGAAAAACGATATTACCAGTCGTTTCCCACAGACGGTGCCAATCTGTTGATGTAAAAAATTAGATTATATCTAATTATTTAATCACAGATAAATAAAATGAGATAAAGAACTTTTAAAGTGGTTCAGCCTTATAAGAATGGCCTACGTCCACTGTTTCTGTTTTTGCTGACTGTTTGGGAATTCTCGATTTCAAGTTTTCTCCAGAAATTTCGGCCCCCTTACAATGAGGATAATACAATGTATTTATATCCCTAAGGCTGTAATGTGAAAGGGTAATACATTTAATGCCCCTTAAGAGTATACATCGGTATGATAATAAGCATTTAATGCACAGTCAAACTGTTGGGTTATCCTGCTATTAATTCTTTGTTCGAGGTGCAGCTCGGACCGCCTAAGCTCCTCGGTGCTCAAAAGTTCCTCGGTACTCAAAAGTTCCTCGGAGAGTTCTTGTAGGTCGGAGAGTCTGAATTGATCGGGGAAGCAGATTTCCTCGTTGCAGTATGGTTCCTCGGAGTCGAGGTGTTGTTCGTAAGTGTTTGTCATTGCCACGTAGATTGCCATATGTCTTCACCCAATTGAGCCATGTCAGCAGACTAAATTTGGTATCAACATTGAGTATAAATCTCACTTAGCAAGTAATCTATGTCGTACCGCCCATACAGTACATTATCGAAAATCCTAATTGATGTTATAAGCGAAGCCTCACCATATAGTTTCAACTGAATCGAATTTAAACTTTGCGCAATTATCGAAAATCCTAAAGTCACAACTACTTACTATTTCACAATTATGAAAATTACAACAATCCAACCATCCAGGGCGCCCATACACCCTATCGTGCAACTTTCATTATAAAATGGATATAGTTACCCGCATAATACTCTGATTTACCGCAAAGGTTATAAACTCATATCCTAAAGACCTAACTTACTTCGACTCCCAACGTTTGTTAGTTTCATACGTGGGGTGTCTCGCAAGCGAAATTCAAACAAGGAACCCCACCGATACACTACTACCTAAAGTAGTCGGTCATCGAAACTCCTCAGATCCTTAGTCAATAGTATATAACCTCTGTACAGATTTTATCGATTTCAAATAGAAGTCTATTCATCTATTCTCTTGTTAAAGACAAGACGATGGCTATAGTATTACATACGCTCTCATATACCACAAGTCAATCCACACCGCGAGTCTCATCATGTTCGGATATGCCTAAAGTAAGTAATTCCATGATAAAAATCAGACCCACGTGATGACATGTAAAAATATAGGTGTCCCACAACCCCTCGGTGAGTCTACATAAACAATAGTGCAATAGGCTAAGTTTAGTAACCCGTTATACCCTACAGTATTAATCGCTACAAAAATCAGTATGCGTCTCATAACTCCTTAGATAGAAAGCATACCCTCATTCGCGGGTGGTGGTTGTTGAATCACTGCCTGATGGACGTAGGCGTAACCAGAAAAGTAATAATCCTACTCATAGGGATCTACATCAAAGAACGCTAAGTTGAAAACACAGTAAGTCGTACAGACCCTAAAGGACTTAAGAACCTGATGCTCTGATACCATCTGTAACACCCCACCCAATTAAATACTAGGTGGCCAGTCCCATACTAAATTAAAACAGAATATACAGTTGGCTCATTCTCAGCATCACTGTCGAAAACATTAACTAATCACCCAATACCAAATTAAGCTGGTGTTAAAAACTTTCCAAATTTTAATTTCAACAAAATTCATTTTTAGTTTATGAATAACATTACACATATTATTCTACAACATTAATAACCGAACAGATAACACAAAAGAATCTAATTGTAACTAGAATAAACATTCCCAAGTAATAATCCAATACAGTAATCCAAATAAAAGTATTAAAATGACACGAGTACAAGACTATTTGACTCAAATAGGAAATAGATACTGAATTCCTTTGGGCTACATGCCCTATATAAAAGAACACTGTGAATCAAATTAAGATAGGCGTATAAGCAATACTCCATAGCTCGTCATAATCCTCTAAGGTTGGCGTCCCTGCTGCTGGACACCTGATATAGAAGGTACAATAAAAAAGAGAATATGCAAGGAAACGGGTCAGAGCCCGATGTGAAAATAATTTTGAAAATAGCAAGTATTTAACAAGTGCAATAAATCATTTATTATGTACATGTTAGTATCTAAACTCTAACTTGATATTCTCACCTCTCAGCTAGAGTGCACGCTTAACGTTTCTTATTAACCTTCTAGTTAATGGTTCCTCCTAACTAGTTTCCATAATATGATTCCATCCCATAACATAACCCCGTATGTCCCATACCATACATAGTATAATCATTCATATATGTTTCTCACAAGTATGAATTAAGCTTTTCCAATAGATATTCATTAACTAAATTCAATTCATTATCTCTATTCCCCGTTATCTAAAATTAACACACAGTAGATTAATCAAACCACTCTATATACATTCATTTAATTCATTATATGTATACATATATAATACGGCACCCCGAGTCACAGCTGTGGTGCATGCATTACTCTGCTATCACGTTCCGGTATCGCTGTTCGCCGAATAGGGGACTAAAGGTTCGGTATGGATTCCTCGAACCTCAAATACCAACACATAAATTGGAGGCGAACATAGCTCTCATACCTACGGGACACGCCCATACCTACATTCCCATAGTCAGCGGACTTATCAACTCACCGATAAGTCTTTCATAGACCTATGTTCTCGAGCGTCAAATCAAAGATCCCATGGATTCATCAGGATATGATTGCCCTCACACGCAAACCTCCCGTCGATAGCAATTAAGCTAGGTATGTCATACACATAACTTATCAATCAATCAAATAGGCATTATCATCTACCTATATAGATATAATATCAACAAGGTAATCATACTACCCTAAGATAGTTCCCATACGTAGCATTATATCTCTTTAAATCCTACGTATTAAAATCTTATGACTTACTTCCTTAATTTAATGATTCCAGAGTCTCACTCATTACTCAAGGTTTATATAGGTTTTTCCTCAATATCTTTATTCAGTAAGAAATCACTAATATCCTACTGCTCCATATCATCTTATCTCCCGAATTACTACGAATTAAACTCTCCTTTATTTAGGATTATAACCGATAGATTCTAATCTCTTATAATCACATCTTCTAACCCTAGGATTTAATCCTCATGTAACCCTAAGGCTACCCAGGTAATTTATAACAATTTCCCATACTGGACCTATCCTTAATCCTCATGCATACAAATTAGAATCCAACACATGAATCTAGCAACCGAAATTTCTTTTAATTTAATTATCACAATTCTAATCAATTAAGTCTCAATCACATCAATTTGATTCTTATCTAGGGCTAACTGATCTTCCCTAAGTCCTAATCTCCAAGGTACATTCTCTCTCTATACCGAATTAATTAAAGTATGAATTCTCACCTACTTTTCCCAAAATTCTTTCCTATTTGAATTTACAATTGGGTAGTTTTTCTTACTCCAATAAGCCGACAAACTCAGAACTGGACTCTAAGAAAATTCCCAGAAATTCACCCTCTCGTTTGAACCAGAATGACATGTCATTCAAACCATTTCCAATATCATTTGAACCACTTATAATATCGTTCGAACGACTTTGCGCGAGATCCCCATCTCGTTTGAACCACTTCGCACGACCTCACGCGAGACCTACTGTTTTGTCTTCTTCACCAAATTTCAGTGTTTTTCACCATTTTGAGCCTAAAAACCTCTAATATTCAACACCCAACATCTCATCATCAATTCCCATCAACACCTATCAGGTTATAAATCATTCCTACTCTTCAAGGATCATTAAGAGTTTGAATTAAAAGCATATATTTATCCTATTTTTCGAGAAAATTATCTACATGATATCTTCAAGAACAAACCAATGATTCTCATAATTTCTTCAACAAAGTGATGATTATATCGTGGATTACTATATACCTATAACATGAGTTTCATTCCTATATACCTCCATTTTCCATAAATCAATTTAATAACTCTATCTTTATCTTCCAAACATGAAAAATCTCATTTTTAATAACTATCCTAACATGGACAATATACAAACTAGATTGCAATCATCAAATAACTTGCCTCTAATGAAGGTCTGATCCTTTGGGGTAGTATAACACGGGTGGTTCTCCCGTTCTCCAGTCACTTACGATGGTGGTTGGTGGTGGTGACCTTTGGTCTTTGATTTTCCTCCTTTCCAAGCAAACTTCTCTTCTCCCAAGCACCCTTTCACTCTCTCTGAAAATATGACCTCTCAATTTTGTGTAGAAGAGATGAATGAACCCACGTGTAACTAATCTCCAAATATTTATAACAAGACAAAATCTGAAATCAATATTCAATCCCATATAAAAATGACCAAAATGCCCTTTTCGATTGTCTTTTCATTCCCAAATGACCCGAGCCCCAAAACCCACATCCAAATAGAATTTTCTGACTATTTCTACCCTTCCGGATGCAACGACGCACTCGAAATGACTATAAGGTTGATGTAAAACTAAATTTCCTTTTTAAACTAACAAATTTGTCCCGACATGTCCCATACCGCATCCGACTAAAAATTTAAATTACTGAATTAATAACTCACAGCAATATCAATAACATCACATTCATATATTACCTAAATATCTTCAAGTAATATTCAGAATCAATCATTTTAATATCCACAATTCGGATAAAACCCAAATGAATTAATTTATAATAAAATCCACTTAATCCATTAATTTAAAATATAACCCATTTTAAAAGTCATTAAAATTATGGGGTATTACAGTTGATAGAACTTAAGGACGAGGATTTTGGGGATTTTTGTCGGAAGTTTTGGTGGAAAAAGTCCAACCAACGATTGAACCATCCTTGGCCCTTAGCGGCAATATGACAGACTTTGAACACCTTGTAAAGTGATCACATTATTTCATTTTTCTTCTGAATTCTTTCTTGACATTCTCTTTGTTTCATGAATATTTATTCTTCGCTGGTGATTTGCAGGTGACCTTTTTCCCTTGGGGGATGGATCCTCAAGGAGTGACGGGTATACAGGCACAGATGCCGCGTTTGATGGAGCACGAGTTTGGGTATGTCTGGTACCTAAGAGAGAAGGTGGCGTGGCAGATTTTGGATTATGAGGTGGTGGTCCCACCGTCGATTCCCCTAATGTACATGAGACGAGTGAGGGAGATATCTGACGATGCTGGGGCGGCGACACTGGTTGTAAAGCCCTACATATTCTATACGAACATGGCAGCGAGTTATGATTACTTGAACTTCGTGACGAGATGGTTGACGCCCTCTTGCATTTATGATGTGGTGAATATGCCTCCACCTCCCACGAATTTGGGTAGAGGTACCATCAGGCCGGTAGGATCTACCGATAACACGGGTGGTAGTACATCATCGGCGGCGGTAGCGAGAGAGGAGGCTCCAATCATTCAGGTCACTCTCCCTTTTTATAATTTTTGGTTGAATAATGAGGGGAGATTGAGCATGACGCACTTTTCTAATGCATCGAGTCCGGGGTTGATGGGGCTTACAGATGATGTCCTTTAGCCTGAGGTATATTACTCTCTTTTATTTTCTCTCTTGATTTTTTCTTCGCTTTTAATTGAGTGATTGGTCTTCGGCTTTTGTTTCTTTGCTTACAGTATGTGAGGGTGTCGAGCACCTCGTTGAAGGATATCAAGTACTAGGTGGCATCTGCGACTACTTACATCTAGGATTCTGGTTCTTCTTGTTTGGCTCCGTCTGCCTTTTCAAACAAGGGAGCGGGTTCTGGGAGTGGAGGTTCTACCACTCACTGTCGGGGGAAGCATGTATGCCGCAAGGGGTGAGGTTTGCGAGAGAGAGATTATGGGTTCGAGTTGAGTCCCGTTATTTTGTATTTTTCTTTTTCGTGCAATGATGTCATTTATATGAAAAATGTTTTTATTTTTAATTCTTGTTTTAATGACTTATTCTATAAGCACTTTACTTTTCTACTGAGACTCCAAAGATGATGGGATGTTAAGAAAGAGAGAGTTTAATTAACTTGAGGGAAAGATATATTTTTGGAAATGATAAGTAAAATTGGATAAGTAAGGAGAAATAACCGAGGGTTCTTTAAAAATAAGGATTTCTTTTTGAGAATTTTATTTTGAAGGAAAGATATAATTTTATAAAATAAGGGGTTACCGATTAGCATTCCCCTTGTCCTACCTATCAGCACATGGGTCAAGTCAAATCACTCTAAGGCTTTGATTACACTTTCCTGCATATTAGAGTACTTTGGAGGGTTGGAATTCATTTGGACTTCTAAGACCCTTTGTATTTTGCCAAGTCTTTTGTGTATAAAATGAGAGGTAAGGAGTGTAGTTTTTCCATCCATACCCACTTTCTTCTTCTTGCTTCTTATTTTCTATCATTACCAAATATCCCTTCTGATGCATGCATAATTTTCTTCCTACCTCGAAGGTTCAGAGGCCATGTGCTTGTATAATGTGGACTACGAGGCTTTCAACTTGCGTCGAGTCTCCCTATGGCGTAATCAAGCTAATGACTGGACTATTCTAGCGGCAGTGGTGCGATTCTATTTTTTTTTACCTAGATGAGGTTTGTCTGACCTACGAAGAATTCTCAGCTATGTTGGGAATCAATCCTAGTGTAGAGGCAGCTATGCCCAAATTTTCTCGTTCTTTTCGGGTGTTGTTGGCGAAATTGCTCTGTATTTCCCCTTCGGTCGCTCAATCGTTGGTTACTGGGGGGGATGATTTCCCTTTCGGCTGTTATGCACTCTTTGCGCTTGACGTATCATAATGATGCATGCTATACCGAAGTTGTTACCTTGGGCCTTACTTTGAGGCTCTTGCTAGTGACGAGGGACTTAACAGTGGATCCTCAGTTGGCTGTGATAACAACATGGATGTCTTACCATCGCAGTCCTGCGACGGTTTTATTGGTGGAGACTCTGAATGGTCTTGATGCTTGAAGGGAAGGTCGCTCCGATTTTCTTAGGGGTATCCCGATGATGTTGTTCATATGGCTGGCTGAGAGGTTCCTTATGGTTGTTCCTCCTGAGTATCCCTTGACAGGCGTGCTGAATTTCTTTGCTCGGTATTTATTAGTTTTGGCCCATCCCTAGAGAACTGGGTCGATTGGTTTATAGAGCATGGAGTCTGGTCGCTTCATTGGTTAGGGCCATGGTGGGGGTAATTACAGCCTATCCTGGAGCCTAGAGAGTACCGATATGCATGGTTAGTTGTTCTCCGACAGACTTCATTCTATTTCCCTTGGCGACTATTGTGCCAAGTTGGATGGGAGAAAATAGTGCCTCTTCGCACACTATACATATTTTCGGTGGAGGAACTAACTGAATCCAAATGCGTAATTCTAGGTTCTTTGTGGGAGAATCGTCGACCATCATACCACTTATGTCAATCTGTAGGAAGGGTCTGACATGTGTCTGGGGATTCTTTAAAATGGTTGTGGAAACGTTTAGTAGTGAAGATCCTAGCGGAAGAGATCGGCCAGAGGTGGTTTGTTCTTTTTGACACCATGGAAGAGGGGGTAGTGGTTTTTTCTAGACAGATCAGGGCGTACCGCTCCAAAGAGCACGTTAAGAATATTAACCCGACAAGGAAAATCTGGGGATCTCCGGGGGCTGATGTTGCAGAGGATGGGTCTTTTAGCAGTTGCAGATAGGATTTTGTGAAGCTGGGGAAAAATTTGTGTGAAGCTTTTGTCTATTTTTATGGTTTATTGGTGTAACTTGATAAGGTTGTTGTTTTAGGACTGGTTTTGAGTCAGTGAGAGGGGGTGGTTTGTTTTAACTCCCTTCCTGATACTTTATGTAATGATACCGAACTCCCTATTCGAAATAAAAAATAATTTTGATCATATTGTTTTCCTCTTGATTAGTTTTACTTTTGAATTATCTATACCAACCACTAAGGCATGAGTAATCCTTTTGTCCATGTAAATGATGAAATGAACCGCCATTCTCGAAGGTTAAAAAATAATAGCATTTTAAGAAAAAGAAGGGGACTATGCCCATATAAGGTGTATGAGCTGCCTACGTACCTCTGGGGATTTTGAAAAATTCTCTTATGAATTCCATTTTGAAAACAAAAAGGTTTTTGAGAGGATTAGGCCCCACGTAGTTATAGGTAGATGTAATATCCCGTATTTATAAGTATATAGAATTTAATTAATTCAAAATTATTTTATAAATTACACATGTGCCGTAATTTAATTAAATTCATTATTTATGTGATTTTTAAATATTAATTATGAGAGATAATGATCAATATTTACGGAATAAAATTATTAAGTGAATAGTGATTTAGTATTTCATGTCATTGCGAGTAATAGTGATGTGACGGTGGTATATTTAGAATGTTGTGATATCGATTTTAACCAATTCACATATTTCAATTTAAACTTATTTAATTGGAGTTAATTTTTAAACCAATTTTATTTAAACCCTAACACATATATCTAGGTGGGTAAAATTAAACCATCACAGATAAATTGCTGACACACAGATTTCAGGAAAAAACCCCAAAGGGAAAACCTTTTTGTTTCGCTATGTAAAAGTATGCGAACTTCAAATGAGACTTTGCGCAACATTGCATGTCGTTTGAATGACATTGACATGTCATTTGAATGACATAAGCAAAAATTAAACTTTATTAAATCTCTGCCTCAACCCTTAGAAAAAAATTCTTTTGACGAAAAATGATGTCTAAGATGTCAAAAAACAGTTTAGAAAAATTATCCAAACACTTTAAATGAACCATTAAGGGACTTAAACAAAACCTTACCAAAATCTATCTCTCAAAGGCTTTTCTATTAAAGAATGTTGATATTCGGATCCATCTTGATGCTTGATTAAAATTAAACTTTTCTTCGACGATTGTAGCGGTATACGACAAACTAAAATGTAAACGGACTATGTAAAATATGTCCTTACAAATATCCCCCTATGTCTATGCCAGTACAAACTAAAAACATATGTATTATAAAATCAAATGTCCTATACAAATCTAATACCCTCCCATGAATCTCAAACTGAAAAGGTACTAAAAATGTAAGTCTTAAACTTTCTTTTAAAATCTTCCACTTTTGTTTGTTGTCATCAGGGTGTGCAAAAAAATGATCTTCAAATTTTATAGCTACACACATGAGACAAGTAAAAAATACCATCATGACGTATCGATTTTGAAATGAGATAAACATAAATCAAAACAAATATCAAATCTCCCCCATAATTAAACTTCCCCATTAAATCATAATTTCTTCTCCCCCTTTTTATTTATTCGAAATAGACAAGGAAAATAATAAATGAAATAAGCATGGAGTGTCACGACAAGCAAAGCAAATCAACTACGACCATCAAGGATAAACTTGAAAGTATTCACCAACTATTTTTGATTTTTCAATTTTTCAAACAAAAATAATTTACAAAAAAATTACACATCATGAATTTACACTAAGATAACCAAATCTTGGAAACGGAATGAATGGGTATGAAAATATTCAATAGATCAATGAACTCCAACATACATAACAAATGTACATGATGAATGATGATGCTAATAATCAGCACCACCAGATAAGGTATTTTCAAGCTCAATATAAGAATAACAATGGCAGCACAGCTATATAAAGAGGTAAAAGAATGAGATGAGGATAAGAGGAGAGGGCACCGGTGTATAAGTGGTTCAGCCAATCTGGACTACGTCCACTGTGAGTGTGTGTGAGTAATATCACTGAACGAAGGCTCTAATGTCCATGGATACAATCTCTCAAGCTTTCTCTCTCTACTGTGTATCTAGACAGAGTTTCAGCTAGGGTTGAATATCTGGATCTCTTTGCAAGGTAGGGGATGACCCCTATATATAGTACCTAGAGGGTGTAATGTACCCCACATGCATGTAATGAGAATGTGTGTGGTAACCTCACCAATGTGGGAGTGCCATCTGTCACTGTCACATGTAGAGCATGATGATGCAATATTCTCCCCACGTGCGGGGAATAATCTTGTTACAACTGATTTGTGCCAACGTGTCCTTATCAGGATGTCAACAGGTGCTCGGCTATCGTGTCTGGTGTATGACCTCGGCCTTGGTGAGGCCGAGGTTGGTGAGTCTTGATACTTTCTCAGTCTGGGTGTTCCATGGAGGTCTCGGCCTAATCCTAGCCGAGACAATGGACAGGGTCGGCCTGATATGAGGTTGAACTGGTGGCTTCCTGCTGGCTCGGCCTATGTATGGCCGAGGTTGCCCTTCCAAGCCATATACGAGTGTTGTTGATCCTTATGAGGTCCCTTGGAGAGGTTCATGGTAGTGTCGGCCAGGGCCGACCTTGGTCTGGCCGAGGGGTGAAATCGCATGTCCAAGACATGCCCAATGTCGGCCATAATATCGGCCGAGGTTGGTGTCTCTAGGCCGAGGTTGGTGTCTCTTGGCCGAGGTTACACTTGGGGCATATCAATCACCCCCCAGCCCTTAGTCATATGTGAGAGAAAGTGGCTAGGGGATTACTACACCTCTGAGGCCTATCTGTTTCAAGCCAATACCTGCCTGACACCTGTCCAATGCTAGAACATGCTTACTTGGTAGGCGTGTGCTGTCAGCCGTCCTTTGGGGCTCCCAAGGCAATGATGGGCCTTGGGAGTCGTGCCTGAGTATATAAAGGTTTTGAACCCTTCTTTCTCTCTTTCTTCTCTATTTCTTCCCTTTCTGCCGCCAGCGTTTCTGCTATTCTCTCTCTCTAGAAAGATTTTGATTCAAGGCTTTTGGGTGGTGGTCTCTCGCGTTTCCTCCTCGCTTCCTTACCATTTCCTCCTCAGGTAAGGCTCTCTACACTTTTTCCTTCATTTTACCTGCAAGCACCCTTATTTTCGTACTTTCCGGCGACCTTCTTAGTTTTCTGGCGTCACCACCATAGTTTCAGGCGAGTTTTTCTTGTCAAGTTTAAGCAGTTGGATCTTTAAATTCCTTTGCTTATTAGCCATTCTTGTTTGTAACTTTTGGAGTTTAGGAAAATCCCCAAGCGTAGTGTCGTCCTCTGATGCTCAGACCTTTATATCAGCTTCTTGAGGAGTTCCCTTCTCTTAGAGAGAGGACTTTAGAAAAGATTAGGAAAATAGAGAGAGCTCAGGAGGAGGCTCGTAAGTCACAAGAGTTTCCCATTAGACCCTTGTTTCCACCACCTCTGAGGGTGATATATCCCGACCCCCCGGAGAACTTCTATCAGACAGGGGTTCCTGCTGATCCCATACCTATGTCTGAGTCTGAATCTTCTACCTCAGACCCCATGTCTGTGGACTCCTTTCCAGAGGCCATGGACTTCACACCTAGGCCTGATCAGGCCCCTGATCAGGCCGAGCTTCGTCCCATAATCACTCAAGCACCTCAGGGTCGTCCTCAGAGGTTGATATCCTTCAGCCTAGTGTGGCCATACCACCACCAATTGACGCCATCCCTATGTCGGTCGTCACCGGCGAAGAGTTTGCTCAGAGGTTCCCGAGAAACCCATCAACATCTGCTCCGGCCGACGTTGAGCTAGATGATGATGAGGTTGAAAGCGATGTCGACATCTCTGAGGCGGCCGAGCACGAAAGTACTATCACTGAGGTAGACCTTCTCTGCTTCAGATATTTGTATTCTATTAGCCCCTCCATTAAACTTAGGAGACCTCTGAGGGAAGAGAGGGCTTATCACGGTCGAGACGGGGAGATCTGCTTATACAAGCAGATGTTCAAGTTGGGTTTTCGTCTGCCCATTCACCCCATCATTAGATCCATCCTCTCTTACATTAATTTGTCCCCCTCCCAGCTCTCTCCTAATGCATGGAGAATCCTAATAGGGGCCATAGTGCTATGGAAGGTTGTCCACCATTCAGACCTTCCAGTTCAAGTATTTATGGGTTGTTACGTCCCCTCCTCGGCCAAAAATCATCCGAGCTACTACCATTTTGTAGCTCGGAGGCCTGAGAAAAAGTTGCTTCAGGTGACCCAGACTTCCAACCATAACTGGAAGCCTCGGTACTTCTTTGCCTCAGGGCCCTGGGAGTTTGGCCAATGTGTTCCCTCGTCCCATCTGGAGCAGAGGATGCCCCTGAGGTGGGGTAAGATCACCATGTCTGCCAGGGCCGACCCTGGCCTAAGTCTTCAAAACCTCCAGAAGGTGAAAGCCCTTCAAGATCAGGGGGTAAATGGTCTTTTTGTCAGGTTTGAACATCTGATGACTCCCCACTTCCTTTCTGGGACAGGTCTGGGTGGAAGTCCCCTTGCCGAGCTTGGTCAGCATTTTTATTTTTGAAGTTTAACCTCTGAGTTTATTCATATCTGACTTATCTAACTCAGGTCTATTAATTTTTTGCAGAGCGACCAAGGGATATCCCAGACGAGCTTTGGGAGATGGCTGCACCGAGCCTGATAAGACTTGCCGAAAAAGCAGGTTTGAGCGCTCCTCCCCCAGCTCCCTTGGCCTCTAAGCCCCCGGCCAAAAAGAAGAGGGCTCCTGAAGATCACGCCCCTGAGGATCAGAGGCCGAAGAAGAAGACCACTGAAGCTGCTATCCCTATCTCTTCGGCCGACATCCTGACGGCTCGTCTAGATCAATTGAAGTTAACCGATAGTGTGTTCGGCCACAGCATGCATGCCATGGATGCCATCGGCTCTGTAATGACCGAGGCTGACAAGCGCTTCTACAGGGCTATGGACACCCCCCTTCTGGTTGAGTTTGGCCTTCACAGAGCCGTTCAGGTATGATTTGTTCCTTCAAAAATTATTTTAAGTGTAACATCTGGCTCTTCTTCAATATTACTCATGATCACTAAACATGCAGGGCTTGACCGCTATGCACCATCTATCAAACTGGGCTCTGAGGAAGTTGCCTCTCATCCAAAAGGGGCAAGAGGCCGAGAAAGTCCAGTTTGCTCTGAATGCAGAGATAGAACACCTCAAGTCTGAGCTAAAGGGCTCTGAGGAGAAGGCGAAGGGATTGGAGAGGGACATCTCTCAACTCGGAAAGGACCATGTTGCTGCCCTAAAGGCCAAGGACGACGTTCTTCAGCAAAAGGTCAACTCAGCTGTCAGGGCCGCCATTGAGGATGCCTCTGAGAAGATCATTATTGACTACAAATCCTCTGATGAGTTCATGGGGTTTGGCTTTGAATACCTTGAAAGAGGTATCAAAGCCACTACTAAGTGGGCTGACGTCAGAGAGAGAGAGGCCGGCATTCTGAAGGCCTCTGACTTCGTGGGTCTCTGCTTTGCTGATCCACAATTTGCCCAGGCTCTTCAAGAGGTTGAGGAAGAGGCTGCTGCATCTTCCGAGACTGCTACTCTGGAGGTCACCGAGGTTGGAGGGGCAGACCCTTGTGATGATGCAGCCGAGGTCTCTAATAAAGCCGAGGGTATCAACGTTCCCCCCTCAGACTCTTAGGATATTTTTTATTTCTGTTTGTAATTTATCCGTATTGTGAAACTTTTGTCTGTAATAATTGAACATCAAATTTCTAAGTATATATATCAACCTCTGATGAGGACCCTCTTTACTTTCTTTTCATTCTTAGTTCCATTGTTATGGTGTCTGCTAGAAATAAATTTGCAATGAGCTTCAACCTCTGAAGCCCTCTTTATAAGCTTATCTTTGCAACGGTCTTGTTTAAACTCGACCAATGGTCCTGATCTCAGACCTTGTCACCAACGTATGATGTTCTGCAGGTCTGAGGTCATTACCTAAGAGGTTATCCTCAAGGAATTTCACCAAATTAATGATGTTAAAGGTCTGAGGTCATCTTATTAAGGTGTCTGAGCTCAGACCTTATCACCACTGAATGGTGTTATGAAGGTCTGAGGTCATCACCTAAGATGTTAGCCTCATAATAAATTTCACCAAATTAATGATGTTAAGGGTCTGAGGTCATCTCATTAAGGTGCCTGAGCTCAGACCTCGTCACCACTGAATGGTGTTATGAGGGTCTGAGGTCATCACCTAAGATGTTATCCTCATAATAAATTTCACCAAATTAATGATGTTAAGGGTCTGAGGTCATCTCATTATGGTGTTTGAGCTCAGACCTCATCACTACTAAATGGTGTTATGAGGGTCTGAGGTCATCACCTAAGATGTTATCCTCATAATAAATTTCACCAAATTAATGATGTTAAGGGTCTGAGGTCATCCCATTATGGTGTCTGAGCTCAGACCTCGTCACCACTGAATGGTGTTATGAGGGCCTGAGCTCATCACCTGAGATGTTATCCTCATAATTAATCTCACCAACTTAAATGATGTTAAGGGTATGAGGTCATCTCATTATGGTGTCTGAGCTCAGATCTCGTCACCACTGAATGGTGTTATGAGGGTCTGAGGTCATCGCCTAAGATGTTATCCTCATAATAAATTTCACCAAATTAATGATGTTAAGGGTCTGAGGTCATCCCATTATGGTGTTTGAGCTCAGACCTCGTCACCAATGAATGGTGTTATGAGGGTCTGAGGTCATCACCTAAGATGTTAGCCTCATAATATATCTCTGATGTAAGAATGAAGCAAGCACTGTCATGGAAACTGATCTTTATTAATAACCTCTTCTCAATAAGATGGCACATTTACATAAAATTCTATGCAATATCATATGTAATATCTCTTTAGGAGGTCAGCATTCCATGGGTTAGTGAAAGGTTCTCCTTCTAGATTTTCTAGCCTGTAAGTGCCAGGCACAACCTCTTCTGTTACTTTGTAGGGGCCATGCCAGTTTGGGTGTAGCTTATTTGCTTTCTGTAGGGTCTTCTTTAGCACTAAGTCTCCCACTGCAATGGGTCTTGACTTTACCCTCTGGTCATAGAATTTCGTTGCCCTCTGCTGGTAGGCTGCTTTTCTGACCTCTGCGTCTTCTCTTCTTTCTTCAATAAGATCCAGGTCTAGCCTCCTCTCTTCCCCATTGCTGTCAGGTTCGTAGGTCTAAATCCGATGAGTTGGGAGTCCTACTTCCGTTGGTATGACGGCCTCTGAGCCATGTGCCAGCATGAATGGGGTTTCTCCTATTGGTGTCCTTGTCGTGGTTCTGTAAGCCCATAACACAGTGCAGACCTCTTCTGTCCATCTCCCCTTCGCATCTTCTAACCTCTTCTTGATTCCGTCCAAGATAGTTCTGTTTGTGACCTCGGTCTGACCATTTGCCTGAGGTCGACCAGGAGATGAGAAGAACTGTTTAATCCCCACTCTTAGGCAATACTTTTCTAAGGAGGAGTTCTTGAACTGGGTCCCATTATCCGAGATGAGAGTGTTTGGGAGGCCATATCTGCATATGATGTTCTTCCAAATAAACTGGAAGGTCTTCTGCTCTGTGATTGTTATCATTGGTTCTGCCTCCACCCACTTTGAAAAGTAGTCAATGGCAACTATCAAGAATCTATAGTTGTTGACAGCTCTTGGCAAAGGTCCTACCAAGTCAATTCCCCATACCGCAAATGGCCATGGAGAAGAGATTGACGTCATAGGCTGATGGGTTGATGAGGGATAGTGGCGAACCTATGACATTTATCGCACCTCTTCACATAGCCTGCAGCGTCCTTAGACAAGGTAGGCCACCAGTATCCCTGAGTGATGATCCTCTTGGCTAAGGTCCTTCCCCCTATGTGGCTAGAGCAGGAACCCTCATGAACCTCCTGTAAGACCCGGGGAACTTCCCTGGGATGCACACATCTGAGGAGAGGCAATAGAAACCCCTTCTTATACAAAACGTCTCCTACCATTGAGAACTTGGCAGCCCTGTATCTCTACTTTCTCCTTTCTAGCTTGGACTCGGGTAGCTCTCCCTCTCTTAGGTATCGGACGAGCGGGTCGATCCATGAGCCTCCTAGGTTCACATTGTGACAAGGGTTACATACCTCTTCTTCCTCGATGGTTGCCTTCCTTAAGATCTCGATTAGAATGGTCCTTCCCATATCTGTCTTCATTGCCGAGGCCAACCTTTCCAATGCATCAGCATGATTGTTGCTTAGTCGAGGCACTCTCTTCAGTTTTGCTTTTTCAAAATATTCTAACAACCTTCTTACCCTCCTTAAGTATTTGGCCATCCTTTCGTCTTTGGCCTCGTATATCCCCAGTACTTGATTGACAGCCAACCTTGAGTCGCTATGGATTAGGAGTCGCTTTACTCGAAGAGTTGTTGCCAATGAGAGACATATTATCATGGCCTCATACTCAGACTCGTTGTTTGAGGCCTGGAAGTTGAATCTCAAGGCGTATTCAATGTTGGTGCCATCTAGAACCGAGAGTATTAGCCCCGCATCGCTTCCACTATCATAGGAAGAGCCATCAACGAAGAGGCTCCAGACGTCTGTATCTGATGAGAAGACCCCCTCAGTTATAACCCCTTTCTTGAAGAGGTATCGATCCTCTTCGTTTTCTTCTATTCTGCTCCGGGTTTTGCCTGAGACTACCTCTTCCTAATCTCGAAAGACGTTTGGTGCCATCTTTTCCGAATTTCGGAAGACACTACTTTTTGTCTCTTCGCTATCATCTATGCCCTTCTCTGTCTCGGCCTCTTCCGAACTTCTATCGGCCTCTTCCCATGTGAACTCTGCGACAAAGTCCGCGAGGGCCTGCCCCTTGATGGCTGTCCTAGGCTGGTAGGTAAGATCATATTCTCCTAGTTCGATGGCCCAGGTCATCAATCTCCCTGATTTCTCAGGTTTGTGCAGAACCTGCCTTAGTGGGGAGTCAATGAGGACTACCATGGAGTGAGCTTGGAAGTAAGGCTTCATTTTTCTTGAGGCATGTATCAGGGCATAGGCCAACTTCTCCATACGGGGATAATTTTGTTCAGACTCTTGAAGGGCCTTACTGTTGAAGTACACAAGCCTTTGGATCCCATCCTCTTCCCGTATGATGGCCGCGCTGATGGCTGATTCAGAGACTGCCAGATACATAAACAACCTTTCTCCTGCGACAGACCGAGATAGAAGTAAGGGAGACCTTAAGTAGGACTTGAGCTGGTTGAAGGCTTTTTCACACTCTTCGTCCCATTGGAAGGACTTTCTTAGAACTTTAAAGAATGGAAGACACTTGTCTGTTGCCCTATAAATAAACCTGTTAAGGGCAGCCACTCTTCCCGTAAGTCTTTGTACATCCTTGATACTCCTAGGAGTCTTCATGTCGAGTAATGCCTTGATTTTCTCAGGGTTCGCTTCAATTCCCCTCTTGTTAACGATGAACCCCAGGAACTTCCCAGCTCCTACTCCAAGACACACTTTGCTGGGTTGAGTTTCATTCTGCACGAGTCCATGACATCGAAGGTCTTCTCAAGGTCCGCTATGTGGGTGCAAGCTTTCAGGCTCTTCGTTAGCATATCGTCTACATATACCTCTATGGTCTTACCTATTTGCTCTTCGAACATCTTATTGACAAGACGTTGATACGTTGCCCCTGCATTTTTCAGACCGAAGGGCATCACTTTATAGCAGTACGTCCCTTTGTCAGTAATGAAGGCTGTCTTCTCAGAGTCTTCAGAGTCCATGAAGATTTTGTTATAGCCTGAATAAGCGTCCATGAAGCTCATGAGCTCATGCCCCGCCTCGCGTCCACTATCTAGTCTATTCGAGGTAAGGGATAGCTGTCTTTTGGGCAAGACCTATTCAGGTCAGTGAAGTCCACACACATTCGCCACTTCCCATTAGCCTTAGGCATGATGACTGCATTTGAGAGCCACTCTGGATAGGTTACCTCTCTTATGAACTCGGCCTCTTCTAACTTTTTGACCTCTTCTAGGATGACGTCGTACTTTTCCCTGGAGTAGATTCTTCGTCTTTGCTTTATCGGCTTGGCATCTCTGTCCACGTTGAGCTTGTGGCTCATGACCTCAGGGTCGATGCCAGGCATGTCTGCGTGACTCCATGTGAAGACACTCTGTCTCCTCCTGAGGAAGTTTATCAGCTTTTCCTTGATTCCTGGCTCTAGGGCCTTACCAACCTGGACGGTTTTTTCCAGCTCGTCCTCATTGAGGACGATGGATTCTACCTCTTCCGCGGCCTCTCCCTTCTTCAACTTTGTTTAATCTCTTGGGTCAAGAGTGTCAATGTTATATGTAGTGGTTACCCTCTTATGGGCTTACCTCTCTTCGGCCGAGTTGAAGTAATACTCGCGCGTCGTGGTCTGGTCCCCTTGCACTTCCCCTACCCCATAAGGAGTCGAGAATTTTAGCATCTGATGGACCGTCGACGGCACAGCTTCAAACTCTTTAAGGGCCACCCTTCCTATGATGAGGTTGTAGGTCGAGAAGACGTTCTTGTCCATAACGAAAAAGTTTATCTTCTTGGTCAGCCTCTTAGGCCATTCATCTCCCATCCGTACATTCATCTCATACATGCCCAAGGGGTGGACCTTTTCGCCACTGAAGCCTATCAATGGGTGATGATAGGGCACCAGCCTTGCCTTGCTAAGACCCAGGCTCTTGAAGCAAGGCCAGAACATCACATCTGTTGAGCTCCCCCCATCTATGAGGATCCTCCGTACCTCGCACCCATGCACCCTTGTTGTTATGACCAAAGGGTCATCGTGGGGGGCTAAGATACCCTTGAAGTCGAGTCTGGAGAACCCCACTACGAGGGTGTCCATGTCTACCTTCTTCCTCTTCTGCACTGTATCGGAAGACGTAAGATTCACAACTTCAAGCTTGGCCACTGACCTGGCCTCTGCTACATGAGCCTTCCTGTCAGCTACTTCAGAGCCACCTCCTGCAAATCCCCCACATATGGTGCTAGCACCAAAGGAGATCGTACCGACCCTCTTCACCGAGGCGTTGTCATCTTTTGGCAGAAGCTCTGGGTCGTCTTCGTCATCTCCTTCTGAATCATCGTCTCTTCTGGCCGGGAAATTCCCCCGGCATCTGTCATTTCTTCTTTTCTTAGAGTCATCTCTTCCACCCTTTGGAGCCTTACCATCCACATACTTCCTCAGCTTTCCAGATTTCAGCATCTTCTCAATCTCATCATTTAAAGCGAAGCACCTATCTGTGACATGACCATGATCCTGATGGAACTCGCACCATAGGTTTTTGTTCCTCTTATGTGGTGGGGCCTTCAGTTTCTCTGGCCACCTCAGAGTCCGGTCAGTCTTAATCTCATTGAGTATGTTCTCACAGCTCACAGTCAGAGGAGTGTAATGAGCGAACTTGTCATCACCTGACCTCTTCTTCCCCTCTTTCTTGCTTTGGGACCTCCCAGTGCCACTGGGTTCTCCTCCTTATACTTGGCGGCCATTGCCTCTTCCGCATTCATTACTTTTCCTACGGTTGCCAGCAGCTCCGCCATAGACCTAGGGGGTCTTCCGCCAGTTTCCACAATAGCTTCCCCTTCTGGAGGCCTCCTATAAGGCAGGTCATGGCTATGCTCTCTTCATAATCTTCTACCTCCAATTTCTCTTTGTTGAATCTTGCTATGTAGTCTCTTAGGCTCTCACCCTTGGCCTGCTTGACATACAGCAGGTGGGTAGTCTTCTTTTGAGGTCTTACCCCGAAGCAAAAGTTGTGGATGAACTGCTCAGCCAAGCCTTTGAAGTTCTCAATTGAGTTCTTCAGAAGGGAGGTGAACTTACTATGCGCTGCTCCTGTCAAGGTCCCCGAGAAGGCCCTACACTTCATCTCATCGGGTATCGAGTAAATATCTGCTGCTGACTGGTACATCTCGATATGATGTACAGGGTTAGTGCTGCCATCATACTTCGGAGACACTGTAGGAGGCTTGAACTTAGCTGGGGTTGGGAACCCCACTATCCTAGCCACAAATGGTGAGCCCTCTGAGTAACCCCTTTGTAATGGGTCCCTGCTTTTAATGATGTCTCCTATCTTCTCCTTAAGGCGTTGAATAGAATCATTCCAGGGTCTTCTGTCATCAACTTGGCCGAGGTTATCCCCTGCCACCTCCCTGCCATGGACAGAGGGTTTTCCTGCCACGACACGTTGGCTGTTGACCTCTTCCTGTTCCCTGCCTCTTCTTTCACAGGGTCGGCTTTGGTTTGGCCGACCCTGCCTGTCCCCTCTCTGAGAGCCTGCTGCGCTCCTTGACCTCGACAGCCTCTATCTTAGGTCATTCACCGGGCCCAGTCTCTCGAAGGCCGACCCTCTCCTCAACCTATCAAAGGCCGACCCTCTTTATTGGGCCTCTTCACCTCTTCGACCGACACATCCTTGACTTTGCCTAAGAGACCGTACAGTGTTATTTGACACCTCATACGGGTCCCAGCAGTCTTCTGGGGCATCTTCAGCTTCTAGGTCATCATACCTGTCCTCTGGGCAAGGGTTTCCCTGCCTCCCCAGGTGCAAGCGCCTAGGGTCAGCAACGTCCCTTCTCCGCTGGGGTGCAGGCTGGTCCTTCATCAGCGCCTGGGGTGGTCCCTTGGCGTCAGGATGAGGCTAGACTGCCACCGGAGTGATCATGTCCGGTGAGACTCCAGGTGGCTTCATCATAGTTTGACTGGGCTGAGCAAATTGCTCCTGCATGGCTTGTTGTGTTGCAGCTAAAGATCTCAAGGCTGCTGCTACCTCCGCCATTTCGGACTGGGGGGGTGCCTGACTGTAACTAGGCCCTCCACCCCCGGACGGCGGAAGAGGCGGTGGTAAATCTGGTGCTATATGTTAACACTATAGATCTTGAGTAGCAGGTGAGCTTAGTACCTCACAGGACCTCTTTCAATGGTGAAACAGCTCCGCGCTAGGGGGAGGCATGGTTCACCACTAGAGTCTCCGGTGAGGTTAAGCAGAAAAAGAGGAAGAGATAGCTTCTCGTTCCCACAAACGGCGCCAAACTGATGATGCTAAGAATCAGCACCACCAGATAAGGTATTTTCAAGCTCAATATAAGAATAACAATGGCAGCACAGCTATATAAAGAGGTAAGAGAGTGAGATGAGGATAAGAGGAGAGGGCACCGGTGTATAAGTGGTTCAGCCAATCTGGCCTACGTCCACTGTGAGTGTGTGTGAGTAATATCACTGAACGAAGGCTCTAATGGCCATGGATACAATCTCTCAAGTTTTCTCTCTCTACTGTGTATTTAGACAGAGTTTCAGCTAGCGTTGAATATCTGGATCTCTTTGCAAGGTAGGGGATGACCCCTATATATAGTACCTAGGGGGTGTAATGTACCCCCCATGCATGTAATGAGCATGTGTGTGGTAACCTCACCAATGTGGGAGTGCCATCTGTCACTGTCACATGTAGAGCATGATGATGCAATATTCTCCCCACGTGCGGGGAATAATCTTGTTACAACTGATTTGTGCCAACGTGTCCTTATCAGGATGTCAACAGGTGCTTGGCTATCGTGTCTGGTGTATGACCTCGGCCTTGGTGAGGCCGAGGTTGGTAAGTTTTGATACTTGCTCAGTCCAGGTGTTCCATGGAGGTCTCGGCTTAATCCTAGCCGAGACAATGGACAGGGTCGGCCTGATATGAGGTTGAACTGGTGGCTTCCTGCTGGCTCGGCCTATGTATGGCCGAGGTTGCCCTTCCAAGCCGTATACGAGTGTTGTTGATCCTTATGAGGTCCCTTGGAGAGGCTCATGGTAGTGTCGGCCAGGGCCGACCTTGGTCTGGCCGAGGGATGAAATCGCATGTCCAATACATGCCCAATGTCGGCCATAATATCGGCCGAGGTTGGTGTCTCTAGGCCGAGGTTGGTGTCTCTTGGCCGAGGTTACACTTGGCGCATATCAATGAATATGGATACTCCTAACAAATTAACTTCACAATCATCCTTAGGTGTAAAAATTGTTGAATTTAAATGACATTGACTTAATCAAATCAATAAATCAAAGTATAAAATGATTTACACACCAATAATGTCTAAAACTATGTAAGGCTTTTTCAAGACTTTGTCAGAACGTGCAAACCCGTTGATTACATATTTCCAACCAAACTCCCTTAAATATATATTTCCTTTGTCAATTTTTTTTGAGGTTTCTATTTTTTCTCAACTTAGAAAAATCCTATTGGCCCTATTTTTGGGATATGATTATTTTTATTGCCTTTTTTCTTGGGATCTTTTAAACGGTGGATTTCACAACGAGTTAATTTTTTACTCTCATAGTCCTTTCCCATGTGCACTCATCAATTTTTCATATGAAACAAATTCCTCATAGGCAACGGTTCTTACATGCACAACTTTTTTTGTAAAGTTTTATCGCATTTGGTTCGTTTTAAAGACAAGATTGTGATGGAAACACTTCGATCAACACGTGATAGACAAGTACAATAATCAAATTAATCTGTGCAAGTGTGCATTAAAGGAAATCATGATTTAAACATGTAGAAAGTAATCCCAAATCTCATATCAATGACTCCAAACATTATAAAGCACATGGATGAAATGATATATCGTCTCAAAATACTATCGAATAGTCACATGTATATGGAATGATGTGGTGACTTGATCATCCTAAATGTCTATCCATAAATGGTGTAATCAAAAATACAAAAATCTTTGTCTTTTTTAAGTTTTTCTCAAAAAAATAGAAAATCTTTTTGTCTTTTCCCAAAAATTTTCAAAAATAAAAATCTTTTTGGTTTTTTTCGAAAAATGTATCAAAAATGGAAAATATAAATACAAAAGTGGTACACACTAGCAACATACGTAAAATATCTTCATAAAAATAATCATATGCTATCAAATAAGTCTAAACCTCAATCGTTAGGATCGATGGAGTTTTCCAAAGGTGGTGACATCCTATGAAAAACATCCGTCAAGTCATGTGAAGTCTTGACCAAAAGCTTAGCTTGCTCCCTAATATGTGCAAATTCCCTCATATACTCATCCGGAGCATCATGTATGGGAGCGTGTGTGAGAATACATGGCAAAACTCTTTATGACACACTACCCAACTTAAAGCAAAATTCCCTAAGGTGTCCTCTCTTCTTACAATGGGTGCAAACATACACAGGCCTAGGAACACCTGTCTCAAAACGTCTACGGCGCACTCTCCTCTCCGGAATGGGACGCTTAGGTGGGTTGGGTTGAGAGCCATACGGATCAATCACAAACTCGAGAATCGACTCAGGTGCAACATGGGAAGTGGATGCACCGTCGTGACTTATTCCTAATCTCTTAATATTATCCAAAGTGGGACCGAGGAGAATCTTTCCAACCTTCTTAGATCTATCCTCTATAGTGATCTTTTCCTCATGAGAAAGTTCAAGATATCTATCTAATTGTGACACACGGGCTATTAGTTCACTCTTTTCCCGACCTATGGCGATCAACTGCTCACTCAAAGTAGTCTTCACCTTCTCGAGTTGACTCACCGATGCCACAAAACCTATCAAACTCTCTCTCTCTCTCTCTACAAATCTAACACGATAAGACCTAATTCCTTATTCAACTTCTTCGTCTTTAAGGTCTTGGCATACAAATCTCTAAACGTAATTTGAAGCTCACTTTCACCTTCACTAGAGCACTCACTCTCACAATCGCTAGAAACACTCAAGTCATCCTCGGGACTCGCACGTGCACAAGTATACTCATCATCATGGGACAAGCTAGGTGTGCTCACGTGGCTAGTTAAAAAGGATACAGACATCCCATGTGAAGATTCATCGTCGAAATCCTTCACCTCTTTCTCACTATCGCCAAGAGTGGCAGGAATGGAAATCTTCTTTCCCTTTATCTTTAGCTTAGTGGGACACTCAAATGCCTTGTGCCTCTTTCCCTCACATTCAAAGCATTCCCCTTGTTCCTCTTCCTCTTTATCACCGCTCTCTTTGGCCTCATTTTTCTTTTTATTTTTCTCAAAAAATCTTTTCATGGATGAATTTTCTATGGAAACTTTGGGAAAGTTTTTAAATTTTTTTGCAAGCATGGCCACATCATCAAAATCAAACTCGCCATCAGACTTAGAGTCACAAACTCTCATTTTATTTTTCTTCTCTCTCTTGGACATTTCCTCTCCTTTCCTAGACTGCGATCTAAGTGCTATCCCTTTATACTTAGGCTTGTCAGTGTCAGGAAACATGTCAATTTCATATGCCCGGAGGTCTCCAATTAGTTCTTCTAACTTAAGATTGCTAAAATTTCCTAAGGAATTCGAACTAGTTACTTTCAGGATAAAACATTTAGGCAACGATCTCAAAATCTTTTTAACCACTCGTGCATCATGAATGTGCTCAATAAGATTGAAACTAGTGTTGACAATGTCAGACAAAGGTGCAAAAAAGTCATCAAAACACTCAAATTCAAGCCTGGTAATTATTTCAAATTGAGTAGTTAATTTTTTTTAATTTAGACTCTTTGACCACATTCGTGCCTTCATGGGTAAGTTGTAAAACATCCCACGCTTCTTTTGACGTAGTTCACATTGTGATACGTTAGACGTCGTTAGGGTGACAGCTTCAGAAATTGCACTTAGCCCACGTTAATTAAAAGTGCTCCATTTAAACTCATCCTCAGTCCAGTCAGTCACTAGCTTAAGATTGGTGACATTATTAGCATTGATAATGGGAGGAGCCCAGCCTCTTTCAGAAACAACCCAATCGCGCTCATCAATCGCTTTTAAATTTGATTTTATACGGACTTTTCAATAGGCATAATTAGACCCGTCAAAAACTGACAACCTATTATATAAGTTTTCATTCGAAAACATTGCAAAATTTTTTCAAAATCAAATTTAAAAACAAAACAATATCACAAAATTTTGCAAAAAATAAGGATCAAACCCAATTATTTAGTGCAACAAGCTCTGATGGAATTTCTCCCACCCGAGCAATGAGGGAAACATTTCTTGAGATGCACCCATGAAACAATCTCCATACGCACACATAAACATACTCTGATTTCATGCAAGTTTTTCTAATAACATGTATCTAATTAAATCAAGAAAAACTTTATTATCTAACTAATCAGTTTTTAATACATGCGGAAAATTAAAATCAATTAAATCTGATTTATTACATTACAATCCAATATATCTCATATGAAGAATTATTCCAATTTAAATCATGTAACAATTTTAATTCTAAATCATATAAAGAATAAGATGAGGATAAGAAGATAACAAGTATGATTTTTTTAACGTGGTAAAAATCCAAACTCGGGAAAACATCCACGACTCCCTCTACGGAGTAAAACAAAAATTTCACTAAAAAGAATTATCGGTTACAAGCTATATAACAAACTAAACACACAAACAGACCTATACAAGTTTAGGAATGTACCCTCTGGCATCGTATCCTTCTAACTTCTCTGCAGTTCTGATTGTTGTAGTTGTTCTCTCAACTTCGTAGTCATTCTTGTTTAGCAAATCCCAACTCAGTCAAAACTGATCTCTCAACATCATACTAGTTGTGCAAAACGTGTAAGTGAATATGTTCTAAATGCAACAATGCAAGAACTTAATTCAAATCACAAGCATATAAGTTTTCTTCAAAAACTTAACAAAAATATATTTGTAATCAGGCAAATAAGTTTTCTATAAAAACTTACAAAATAAATTTTCAATCAAAAATCTTATAAACATTCTTTATAAGAAATACATACAACACTTATCATGAACACACAACAAGATCTATTCAATCAATTAAGATGTGTTCTCAATCTCTCAAAACTATAACATTCAATTTTATGAGGAAAGTGTTTTACAAATTATTTCACAAATATGAGAAAACAGATCTTTTAAAAAGATTTTCAATAAACATGCAAGATCCGGAGAAATTCTGATTTAAACATCATATAGCATCTAACACAAAATCAGAATATTTAGATCATAAAAAAATTCAATAAAATTCGGATCTAAAAATCTAAGGAATTCTAGTTTTTGTAAAAAATTATTTTAGCATGAAAGCACTTAAATACTCTATACAATAACACAATATTTCAATCTCTAAAGTTATGAGATGATGTGCAAGATCATTGAGAATTTAAAAACAAAAACAGAATAAAGATGAAGTAGAATGAACACAATGTGTGTAAAATAATACTTTCTTCTCTCTTAGACATTCTTTCTAATTCTCAATATTTTCTCTCTACAAAATCTAAACCTCTTGTGTTTCTCACTCTAGAAAATATAATCTGAATATCTCTTAAAAAAATCTAACTCCAATAAACTCTCAAATGAAGTTTATATAGGTGAGAAAACAATATTCTAGAAACTTTTAAAACCCAGGGTTTAGATTAAAGGATTTAATCTAATGGTTGTGATTAATTCGAGTTAAAACCAATTAACAGATTTTATTCATCACAAAAAATTCAGTTTTAACAAGTTAAGTCTGTTATAAAAACAACTCAAGAATCTTAAAACCATTCTCTTGAAAACCTAAAACCACTACAGATGAAATCCAGGCTGGTATAAGGTTTAGTTGTAACAAACTTCTCCAACGGATATAATAGAGACAGGTGGCAGGATCTCCAAATAGACCAATGGGATCTAATGGGTAACTGACAGTTAAAAGGGTGTAACAGAAATGGGTAACTTCTAAAACCAAATGCTAAAAGGTGTAGCTTAGTTACTATTCGATCAACATCAAATCCAAAAGCTACTACCCAACTGTCAAAGCCGTAAGGTTCTAAAAGGCCACAAAGGATGAAACAGTGTACATCTAAGATATAGGACAGCAGGTCTAAGAAGTTCCTAAGGTTTGAAAACTATAAACCTATAACTAAAGCTTCCTAATAATACGGACAGCTAAGGCTATTGCAGTCCTAACAGGCATAGGACGAAATCTATAATAGACATAATAGGTCCTATTTGGTACGGCAAATAGCTATGGATTCTAATGGTCATACGGGTTTAGCCGAAACAGTACAAAAAGATATGGCCGAAATGATGCTTAAAAGGTAAGGAATGAAATATAGTAAGCAAGTGGGTATAACCAATAACTGGTAACAACACCTAAGCATATATCACACAGTCGGCGGTTTCCAAGGCTACAAGGATAACCAAATGATCTAAAGAAATCTATATAACAAAAGGACGAAAAATACATGTAGCAGGTATGAAATCGGCAAGTACAAGGGTGAAACCTACTGAGTTTGCAAAGGACAAAATAGCTAAAGTTCTCCTACAGGTAGCTCAGATAAGCGGAGACTAGGGTGTAAGGCTATGAGGTCAAATCCGTATACTAGCTCCTAAGGTATACTAACAGCCAAAGAACGAAAAACTTTGTGAAGGAGCTAATAGCAGGTCCTAAGGATGCGTACACCTAAAGATCTAATGGGTCAAGGTAGGTACCATCCTATGATGTAAGGTCAAATCATTTTTAACAAAAATCGGTCAAATGACATTTTAGTAAACTAAAACATTGTTTTAAAATATCATTTTATTTTGTAAAATAATTCCAAAAATTATTTTAAAATAAGAAATTCATATTAACCAAAGTTCCACCAATTTTACTAAAAAATTATTTTCAGTAAAAATAATATAATTTCTTTTTTAAAAAAAGTTTAGGCTCACAATAAATTAGTCACACAATTAAAAATCATAGATCAAGAAATATGCATGTGTGCCTAATGTGTCAAGTGCAAATGTGCAACATTCGTGAATACCTTTACTCGTATATGTCGTTGAGTAGAGTCGAGGCATGTTGAGACGTCGAGTAACGTTGCAAGATGTACCAAGGATAAGGCTCGCACTAAAAATATGTTTTGACACAATATCCAAATTAGTTGAAACGCCTAAATAATGTAGACTCACGTAAGTCAAAGATTTAGGGTGTTTCATCTCATACCAATTTGAGATTCTATGTGATATCGATTTTAACCAATTCGCAAATTCCAATTTAAATTTATTTAATTGGAGTCAATTTTTAAACCAATTTTATTTAAACCCTAACACATACATCTAGGTGGGTAAGATCAAACCATCACAAACAAATTTATAACACACAGATTTCAGGAAAAAAAACAAAGGGAAAACCTTTTTATTTCATTATGCAAAAGTAAATCACAACTTACATACACAATGAAATCTATAATAAATATCTGCAGACACTCACATAGACACGCAACCTAGAGTCATCAATGGATTAACCGCAGGAACCCACAAGAACACGCAGCTCTGAATCAGTAAGGAACACTTGCAAGCACTCCCGATGACACGCAGTCATCAGTCGTAGATTTATCCTTTCTACAAGAGAAACTTTACCAAAGTTGTATCTTGGGCTCCAAAAAAATTCACTAAACTATTGGGATTTTTCTGAATTGAAAAAATAATGTTTAAAACCCTAAATGAAGAAGACAATAATTCTATAGAGTTTTCGTGTATCTGAAAAACTCAGATCTTCTTGAGAAAAATGGACTCATTTAATCAGGTATATATAACAAAATTTAGTTGGAGGGTTCATTCGAACAACATAGACGTTCCGCTCGAACGACTTTAAATGTCGCTCGATCCTACTTCTCACGACACATCAAACGATCTTAGAAAAGTGAAACCGTAGCATCTCGTTTGATAAACCTCTTCATGCGAACTTCAAACGAGACTTCGCGTGACATTGCATGTCATTTAAAGACTTTGTTCAAACGACCTTGGCATGTCGTTTGAATGACATCAGTGAAAATTAAACTTTATTAAAACTCCATCTCAACACTTAGAAAAAAATATTTTGACGAAAAATGACGCCTCAGATGTTCAAAAATAGATTAGAAAAATAATCCCAATACTTTAAATGACCCGTTAAGGGACTTAAACACAACCTTACCAAAATCTATCTCACAGAGGCTTTTCTGTTGAAGAATATTGATATTCGGATCCGTCTTAATGTATAATTGAACTTGAACTTTTCTTCGACGATTGTAGTGGTATACGACATACTCAAATGTAAACAAACTATGTAAAATACGTCCTTACATATATCTGAATCGGGTGTCGTGTGTAAACTATATGAGCTCCAGATAGGAAATTACTCTACAGTGACTTATATGGTGATTTTGAGATCATGGTTAATTTTGAAAGGGTCAAAATAGTCAGAATACTATACCCGGGGTACTAATTGGGTCCCGAAGAGTTTTTAGTCATAATCGAGCCCACAAGTGAGGGTTCGGAGCATTTGGGCTTGGACCATTAGTCTAATTTTGGGAATTAGGAGTTATAAACCTAATATAGATAATTGAGGTAGCCTTAGAACATATTCCAAGCCATAAGAATAAAAAAAGGTAAGAGGAGAGGCCTTTAGAAAGGAAGAAGATAAGCTTTATTAAAGGATCCAACATTTTCTTGCATCTCCTTTACTGTCGGAGTAAAATTGGGAGGAAAGGAAAGAATCATCATCCGTCACAAAATAAAATCCGACCTACTTGATAAGGCTTGCATGATTTAATGAGTTATAATACCTACGTAGTGTAGGGTTTCTGATTTAATGATAATTAATGATGTTCTTGGGAGTTTGATGAATATAATTCATAATTCTAGGTAGGATTGCATGTAAAATTAGTGCATTTGTGCAGATAAAACCAAATCAGAAGTTATGGAATATAGAACAGGAAAGAAATTTGGGTTTTGATGAACTTATACGAAGAACACCATAACTAGGGTTTGTGCAGAAAACCTTGATGAAATCTTCAGAAGTGTGGATTTAATGATGCTGTAACGTTAGAGATTTGTTAGAAATATTATAAAAACTCATATTTAATGTTGGGTTAAATCATATTGTAGTTGGCTATGTTTGTATGAAGAGATTTGGGTTAAAAATGGTGGAATCCATAAAAATGGGGAAGATGAAGTCCCAGGGAGTTTGGCCTTAGGTCAGTTCGGCCTCATATTAGATCGGCCTCAGGTCAGTTCGGCCTCGGTATCAGTTCAACCTCCAAATCAGTCGACCTCCAAGTGCGCGATTTAGGTTACGGGAAGAGTATAATGATAACCTAAGACTTCAATTAGTAGTATTGAGATGTATAACTACTTAATTTACATAGGGATAGGTGGGACCCTTTCGGTAATGCGTAATACCCGAATATATATTAAATATAAAAAAAGGTGAAAATTAATTAGTACGTTGAGTATGCGAGAGATATATACTACGTACGTACTTATATGATTGGGTTTTGTGTATACCTATTGAATAATGTATGAATATAAGTTATGTGAATACCTATGGTTGTGAATTGATTATGTGTGGGAACATACATACGCTGCCTGCTCTCAGAAGGTTTTCGCACATAAGGCGATCCCACCTTGACGATTCTAGTGACGTCTAAATGTGTGCCCCAGAACATATAACTTAGGGTGAATCACTATGTGCTATGCATTAATGGGACCGACGTGTCCTTTGGGTACGTTGCGTATGTGCATAGACTAAAGGCTTAGAACCATGTTCGCCTCCATTGCGTGTGGATTGATTTTGGGTTCGAGGAGACATGCCGAACAAATAGTCCTTGATTTGGTACGAGAGGTACATGGACTTGATAGAAGAGTATGCTACATCCCGAGGGACCATTCCGGAGATGTTATAAATTTATATATTATATGTGTAATAAATATATACAAGTGTGATTTATCATACTTTTGTGTGATTAGTAAGGATAAATAGTGTATCTAAAAGCAACTTAAGTCTGAGAAACGTGATTAATGGTGCTATAATAAAGTGTGATTATCCTACTGATGAGAAATATTAGGAAGTATAAATAGTGAAAATCTAAAGTAATACTGAGTCTATTTATGTGCGATAATGGAAAAGAGATAGAGCATATCTAAGTAACTTAAGTGTGAAGAACTTAATAAAATGGTTCAACAATAACATATGTGTAATAATAACATGGTGTAATAATAACATACGAGGAATGTTAATTAAGGGTGTATTGTAGCGTACTGTATGGGCAGTACGGGTGAGCTAAACCTGTTAGTGGTTATTTAGATACTATGAGATCTAGTTTGCTTGGGTAGTAAAACTAGGTGGGCTAAGTAGAAGATGTTAGGTGTGCACAATAGTTTAGAGGTGAGGAAACTCAAGAGAATGTACGTGAACCTAACATGTGTATCTAATAACTAATTTGAACTGTGATTTAAATACTTGCTAAATATTTTCAAGAAGTTTTCTTGGGCTCTGAACCATGTCAAATCTATTTTCAAAACCTTTTAAGTGTCCATCCATAGGGATGCCAATGTTGATGAATCATTCTAGGGATGCATAGATGTAGAACTTGTGGAGGCCTCCAGGATATGTGTTGACGCTTCAATTGTTCATTCCTAGAGTAGGTTCTATTATTAAATATCTTATTTGGGCGTGTTGCCCCTTCAGCTATTATATTTATTTCAGTTCAGACTTTGTATTCAGGTTTATTATTTTGTTGGATTTTTATATTAGACTTGGAGCCGATGGTTTGTTTGGCATATATTTTTATTAAATCTTGTGATGTTTTAAACTCAGATAATGTGTGAATGGTTTAGTTCATGTTTCTACATGTGGTTATCGTATAATGAAAGTTAAATTTTGCACCAGTTTATTTAAAACGTATGTGGTTAGTAATTTAAAAAGTTTTCAACAGTGATGCTAAGAATGAACCAAATGAGATTCTAATTTTATTTTTGTAATGGACTGATCACCCGGTATTTAAATAGGTGGGGTGTCACTGATGGTATCAGAGCATCAGGTTCTAGAGTATTTAGGATCTGTGAAGACTTACTACGTTTTTCAGTGTTGCTTTTATTCGATATAGAGCCCTATGCTTATGACTGTCGATTCATACTGCATTTTACGATATCCTGCTAATTAGTATGATTGAAGTGAATCTTATACGAGTTCGATTAGGTTATGTATGCCAAATAATGGAGGATGACCAGTGAGGGTCGTGAGGAGGACTATGGGAGGAGAGTCTCAATCGGGGCCACATTATATTCTAGGTACGGTGACCACGGTAAAAGTCAGCACTATTATTGTTCAGGAAGTTGACATGGTGATAATCACTAGGGCGCAATAGTTACCCAAGCACCACCATAGCAGATGGTGGCACAAATTTCAAACTCACCCAGTACAGTCGGTAAGGGAGAGAGTCGGAGGGGCCTCTCAAAATAGCCATCAGCAAGAGTTTGGGTAAAGTGAAAAATCATAATATGCCAACGGAAGGAGAATATCTTAAGTCATTTGCATATAGAGGAGTGCAGTGACACTCATTAAATTTTTTTGACAACTTTTGAGCCGTAGGAGCCATATTGCAGTGGTGGGAGTCAGTGACCACTAATGATAAGAGATATTATTATAGTCAAAAAAATTTGGGTATGGTTTGACCTCAAGTCCTTTCATCTGCTGACCAGACAAAAATGCGAATGAAGTCTTTATACTAATCACAGGAGGATCGACCCGAGACCTATTGTGAGGAAGAATGTGTTGTTTATAAAATTTCGTACCCAATGAGATTAGTACGAAGGGGAAAGGAAACCTAAAGTGGATAATGGGCTCACGTGTGGAAGTCACCATCACTTATGGGAAATATGGCTTGGAAGACCTATACAAATGGCGTCAACCTATGCAAATGGCGTCATTGTTGTGCTTGTAAAATGATAAGGTCAATGCTTCCATTTGAAGGGGCAAGGAAGTTTGAGGATCTAGGCAAAAAAACAAGATTGGATATGACGGTGAGAGTGAGGCACAATTGGGGGATACCCATTAGGGGACCCATTTAAGTGATTTAGATAAAGAATTCCTACCGAGTGATGGCGGATTCATATAGGGTTATTAGTACTAGTAGTGTGTTTCACAGGGACAGCGGGGCCAAGGGAATAATGGAGGTAGTCATCAAAGGGATAAGACTACCAAGTCCGAGAGAAGGACGACCCATACATGACTAGTGGGGTCAGAGACAGGGGAATGACATAGAGAGGTATCTTATGTGTGGAGAGTAGGACCACATGGGTTGATCTTATCCGCAGTGAGTTAGGGGACAGGAACGGGATGCCCAGTAGAGTAAAAAGTATATAAGTTTTGGTTTAGTTTGGACAAGAGTGTATGTCCAGGGACCATTTGGACTTACAGTAAGTTGGCAAGTGAAAGTATGAGTTTTATCCCCGGGTAAATGTGTCAAGTTTTGTGTGACACGGGTGGGTCACAATACTTTTATTAGCACTATGTTCGAATGTGAGATAAAATTATGAGATGTATCGTTAATATTACTATATTATGTATATAGTTACCATTGGGGTAGCGGGGTTCTCTTTGGTTGCATCTGCAGGGGAGTGGCACACTGAGAAGATATGTTTTGTATATTTACTCGTTTGAGAGAGATGTGCTATGAGAGTATGATATTATCTTGGCTATACACTGGTTAGCGGGGGTTTGAGAAGTAGTAGACTATTATAATAAGGCTATCGTATTCGCTACTCCAGGGTATGATGTATCATTTTGTAAGGTATCGCCTGAAAGAGGGTCGAGCCTGTATATATGTTATATTCTATTTGATCCCGGTGCGTAAGGACTCTTACAAATGTGATTCAGGGTATATTAGGTTCACTGTTGAGCGAAGAGATTTAGCTCGTTATTAATTAGTGCCGGGGACTTAGTGATAGTGATATCACCATATTGTACGTCACCTTTAGCAACATGGGAGTGAAAAGATAGACCTTTATACCAGGGGATGAGAGTTTAGGTGTCCAGACTATGTTCTTAGGGACTACCGATCTCGATAACCGACAATGTTAGGCAATAATGTATCGAGTGGGTTCCTTATTTGGATTTTGCTTGCGAGACATCCCGCGCATGAACCTTAACGA
This sequence comes from Sambucus nigra, assembly GCA_949130495.1. Lineage (NCBI taxonomy): Eukaryota > Viridiplantae > Streptophyta > Magnoliopsida > Dipsacales > Adoxaceae > Sambucus > Sambucus nigra. The sequence goes on from OX422217.1 coordinate 532,751,541, forward strand.
ACATTGGGAGTTGGTAGATGTGTGGTCATTAAGGCATGGGTTAGTACCTTAGTTATATTAAGAACATGTGGGTAACACTTTGAGATGAGAGTTATTATACTATATAAGGCCACTATAGCCGGTAGTGTTGTATAGGGAACGTCAGGAAAACTTTTGCTCCACTAGTTGATGGGTGTTGAAATATTGTGAAGAATTAAATTATGGTTTTTAGGAGATCGAGAATACCCGTATGAAGTAGCCACGCCGAGAATGCAGGGGCCAAAAGTGAGATATGTTAAGTACATGGAGTTTGAGATATTAGTGAAAATATGCACGGATTAAAGGGTGTATGGGCGCCCTAGTTAGTTCAATTTTTATAAATTGACTGATATAAAGTAACATAGTTATAAGTGTTTCGATAATATGCTCGGTGGTGTAGTAGAAGCAGAATTCAAAAGGTATGATGAACTGAACTTCAGTTAAGAAAGGAAGATAGTCTGGACTAATAGATTATAAAGAACTATCACACCTGAGATGGGTTGAAAGACTGTGAAGACACATGTAAGGTACCTCTTACAAGACAGGATCAAAAAATTGTTTTAGGAAATTTAAATCGTAATTTTACCCAGTCAAATGCTGAGGGTGGCTTGGGTTACAATTTGGTAAACCCAGGGAAGGGGAGTACGATATACCACGCAAGGTTGAATGGGTCGATCGGTCTTAGGTGAGACATAGTGAAGTTATCTCCGAGTACATAGCTCGTAAACAAAAAAAGGGTGGTCCGAGATGATCAACCATAATTCTATAATGGAGTGAAAATTCCAGTGACGGAATGGATAGGCAGACTGATAGATTCCATTGTTGGGCTGCCAACATCGTGTAAAAGTTAAGATTCCCTTCGATTTGTTGAATGGATCGATCGAGATGGAATAGTAATTTCTACCTTGGGTGAATTGCCCTATCAAATTGTGGTCCCAACATTTCATTTGAGAAAGAAAATAAGATGTCATGAGGTGTCGTCTAACATTGTTGTGAATCAGGAAAAGATCTTTGTGTCCTACCTCTGATAGGAGTGTTTAGGAGGTGAGGGAGACGGAGTTGAATTTTGAGAAAAACGTGTCACTCGTAAGTTGATGGTTAGACGAGAGGTGACTAAGATTTTGAAGAATGCATGAAATGTGTATTCTGAATTTTTGGGTAATTGGTATGAGTCATTACCATTACAAGTTTTCTTTTGGTAAGGCGCCTCTTTAGAGTTTTGTGCGAGAGACCTTGTCATCTTCCCTCTAATTTAATAAAGATGAGGGGATAATAAATTTTTCGATCGAAAGTGATTTACAGTCCGTCGAAAACAATTTAGTTAATCAGAGACTGTTTCGTTTGGTTAATGAATATCGTACAAGTTACGTCTCCATGAACCAGAGTTTTAAGGACTGATATGGGTGGTCAGGTGTTATAATGGTTTCTCCTATGAAGGGAGTTATGTGGCTTGGTAAATAATGGAAGTTAGCACCTACGGATGTGGCGACCTTCCACCAATAGTGAGACGACAGAGTCAGTGATGTATATGTTTGTCTTATTAGAATATTTTAGAAGGATTGCAATGTGTTTTGCGTACTGTCATCAAGGTAAGACCTTGGGAATTATAGAGAATATCAATGTGATTCAATTTGAACAGACTTTCTGTTTTAATGAGTTATAATACCTACGTAGTATATGGTTTCTGATTTAATGATAATTAATGATGTTCTTGGGAGTTTGATGAATATAATTCATAATTCTAGGTAGGATTGCATGTAGAGTGCATTTGTGTAGATAAAACCAAATCAGAAGTTATAAAATAAAGAACATGAAAGAAATTTGGGTTTTGATGAACTTATATGAAGAACACCATAACTAGGGTTTGTGTAGAAGACCTTGACGAAATCTTAAGATGTCTGAATTTAATGTTGTTGTAACGTTAGAGATTTGTTAGAACTATTATATAAACTCATATTTGATGTTGGGTTAAATAATATTAGAGTTGGGTATGTTTCTATGAAGAAATATTTGGTTAAAAATTGACGAATTCGTAACAGTGGGGAAAATAAAGTCCCGAGGGTTTGGCCTCAGGTCAGTTCAGCCTCTGGTCAGCTTGGCCTCATATCAGGTCGGCCTTAGGTCGGTTTAGCCTCAGGTTGGTTAGACCTTAGGTCAGTTCAGCCTCAATATCATTTTGGCCTCAACATCAATTCGACCTTAGTATCAGTTCGGCCTCCAAATCAGTTCGATCTCCAAATCTATAATTTAGGTTACGGGAAGAGTATAATGATAACCTAAGACTTCAATTAGTCGTACAGAGATGTATAACTACTGAATTTACATAAGGGGTAGGTGATACCCTTTGGGTAGTGCGTAGTACCCAGAAATATATCAAATACAAAAAAAAGGTGAGAATTAATTAACACATTGAGTATGGGAGAGATATATACTACGTACGAGCTTATATGATTGAGTGTGTATACCTACTGAATAATGTATGAATATAGGTAATGTGAATACCTATGGTTGTAATTTGATTATATATGTGAACATACCTATGTTGCTTGCTATCAGGAGGTTTTCATGCAGAGGGTGATCCCACCTTGAGGATTCCAGTGACGTCTGGATGTGTGTCCCAAAACATGGAACTTAGAGCAGCTCACTATGTACTGTGTATTAGTTGGAGTGATGTGTCATTTGGGTACGTTAGGTATGTGTGTATCCCAAAGGCATATATCTATGTTCTCCTCTAATGTGTGTTGATTGATTTAGGGTTCAAGGAGACATGCCGAACCAATAGTCCTTGATTTGGTAAGAGAGGTACATGGACTTGATATCAGAGTATGCTGCATCACGAGGGCCATTGTGGAGATGCTATAGTTGTATATATTATATGTATAATAAATATATACAAGTGTGATTTATCTTACTTATGTATGATGTAGGAAGGATAGATAGTGTATATCTAAAAGCAACTTAAATATGAGAAATGGTGCTATAATAAAATGTGATTATCCTACTGATGAGAAATAGTAGGGAGTATAAATAATGCATATATGTAGTAATACTTATTCTATTTATGGGTAATAATAGAAAAGAGATAGAGCATATCTAAGTAACTTAAGTGCGAAGAACTTAACGAAATGGTTCAACAATAACATATGTAAAATGTTAACTATGGTGTAATAACAACATGGTGTAATAATAACATACGAGGAATGTTAATTAAGGGTGTACTGTAGCGTACTGTATGGGAAGTACGGGTGAGCTAAACTTGTTAGTGGTTAGTTAGATACTATGATGTCTAATTATCTTGGGTATTACAACTAGGTGGGCTAAGTAGAAGACATTAGGTGTGCACAATAGTTGGGAGGTGAGGAAACTCAAGAGAATGTACGTGAACCTAACATGTGTATCTAATAATTGATTTGAACTGTGATTTAAATACTTGCTAAATATTTTCAAGAAGTTTTCTTGGGCTCTGAACCATGTCAAATCTATTTTCAAAACAAGTGTCCATCCATAGGGACGCCAAGCTTCATGAATCATTCTAGGGATGCATAGTTACAGTACTTGTGGAGTCTTGCAGGATATGTGTAGACGCTTCAATTTTTCATTCCTAGAGTAAGATCGATTATTTAGTATTTTATTTGGGCATGTTTCCCCTTCAACTATTATATTTATTTCAGTTCAGACTTTGTATTCAGGTTTATTATTCTGTTGGATTTTTATATTAGACTTAGAGTCGATGGTTTTTTTGGTATTTATTTATATTAAATCTTGTGATGTTTTAGACACAATTACTGTGTGAAGGGTTTAGTTTATGTTTCCACATGTGATTATTGCTTAATGAAAGATAAAATTTAGCTCCGATTTATTTAATACGTATGTGGTTAGTAATTTAATTTTTTTTACAATGATGCTAAGAATGAACCAAATGAGATTCCTATTTTATTTTTGTAAAGAACTGATCACCCGGTATTTAAATAGGTAGGGTGTCACAGATGGTATTAGATCATCAAGTTCTAGAGTCCTTTTGCAGTGAAGTGTAAATGGGTTCTATCAAAGTTTCTCTTGAATAGTGCTTTATCATAGATGAAGTCCTGGGCAGTCAGTTTACGAAGGGTCGCATGGTCTTTCTTATTAGCATCTTAGGGATACCTACAATGTTTGGGGAGCCGCCAAATGTCATAGTACCACAACTCGACCATATCAGAGTCTTCCTCGGTGATGAGCTCAATGTGATAGCAGTAGGTTGGCATAGCTTTTTTTGGACTAGTAAAAGGGCCATCATTATTCCTTCGGGAATTTTGACCATAGAGGATAGGGTAGCAAGGGCATCGACTAGGTTTTTCCTTGCTCGGGAACAGTAGTGAATGGTGATATCATGGAACTGGGAGGATAGCTCCTCTAAATGGGCGTGAAAAGGTAAAAGCTTTTCGTCTTTGACTTTCCATCTTCTAAGGACTTGGTCGATGATGAGAGCAGAATCCCCGTAGATATCTAGGTTCTTGATACCTTTCTTAAGGCCAACTTTGAGGCCTACAATGCATGCCTCATATTTTGTCATATTATTGGTGTAGGGAAAATATAACTTGATGGCAATGGGAGTGTGAGAGTTATCAGGGGCGATCAGGAATATCCCAATATCGTATCCCTTCTGATTGGAATCTCCATCAAATAACATTTTCCATCGGAGGTCCTCCTGAGAGGTGCAAAGAATATCTTCCTTCAAGAATTCAGAGACCCAAACATCGACTTCTTTTATTGGGTAATCAACAAGGTAATCGGAGATGGCTCTCGCTTTTATGGATTTTTGTGTGATATACACGATATTAAACTCAGGTAGAAGCATCAACCATCGGGCCATTTGGCTAGATAGGGCAGGTTTCTCAAGTAGGCACTTGAGAGGATCCATTCGGACTACTAATTTGATGGGTAAAGCGAGGATGTAATGTCATAAATTTTTAGTGACCCTAACCAAGGTAACACATGCTTTCTCCAATGCAGTGTAGTTAACTTCGTACCTGACCAATTTTTTATTAGCATAGTATATAGCTCTATCTTTGTGGGATTCTTTGATATATTGGGCTAGTAAATCCCATGTCGTGGTATCTATTACGATTAAGTATAAGAGGAGGGGGAGACCTGGCTTCGGAGGCATAAGTACTAGAGGTCGGGTAAGGTATTGTTTAATTATATCAAAGGCTTCCTAACAGGCCACATTCCAAACTTTGGTAGAATCCTTTTGATGGAGTTTGAATATGGGCTTGCAAATAGAAGTCAGTTGGCTAATGAACCAGCTGATGTACTAGAGTTATTCCAAGAATCCCTGGACTTCCTTCTCCATTTGGGGTGGTGGCATGTACTTATCAGGGTCTACTTTGATTCCCTTATCTCTAACCATGAATCCCAATAGCTTTCCTTTCGTGATGTCGAAAATGCACTTCTGTGGGTTTAGCCGCATTTGTTAATGTCGTAGTCACTCGAAGAACTTCCATAGGGTAGGAACATGACCTTCAAGAGTTTTAGACTTAATGATCATATCATTTACATAGACTTCGACCTCCTTCGGTATCAAATCAGGCAAGATGGTTGTGGCAGCCCTTTGATAGGTAGACCATGCATTCTTAAGCCCGAATGGCATGAGAGTGTAGCAAAAAGTTCCTCAGGGGGTGATGAATTTGGTTTTCTCCTAATGGTCATAGTGTATTTTGATCTGATTATATCCAATGAATCCATCGATGAATGACTTGAGGACATAACTGGCTCTGTTGTCCATAATCATGTTGATGTTGGGCAATGGCAAATTGTCCTTTAGAGATGCTTTATTCAAATCCAGGTACTCGATGAACATGTGAACTTTTCCTCTTTATTTTGGTACTACGATGATGTTGGTAATCCATATGGGATATTCGATCACATGGATAAATCCTACGTTCAACTGCTTGATTACCCCTTCTTTGACTTTGAGCGACCCTTTGGTGCAAAGTTTCCTTAGCTTCTGTTTGACCGGATAACATTTCAAGAATATTAAGATCTCATGCTTAGATATTTCCGGATCGAAGTCGGGCATTTCATCATAAGACCGCGTAAAGATTTCCATGAATTCTTTTAAAAGTTATTTGAATTGCATGCACTCATGATCGTTAAGGGTGAACCCTATCCTAATCTTGCGTTGTTGGATACTAGAACCGAGATTCATAATAACAGTTTCATCCTCATTAATTTGAATGTGATTATGTTATTTTTTATTAACCTTATTAAGACCAGTTAAGAATTTTTCATTTGTAAAGTCATCATCATCAAGAGTTTGATTAAAATCAAAACAATTAAATAAGGCATAGTAAGATACTCAAAATCCTCGTTTATTTCACTTTTGGAAAACATCATTAAGAACCTCATCAAAAGAGGTCTCGATTACATTAGTATAAAAAATTAGTAATAACATCAGATGAATAGATAGGGTAAACAACAACGTTGGGTTGAATCTCAGCGGGTGGGACTGGTACAACATTCCAGTTGAGAAGAGGCTTATCAACGACCTCAATTATAGTGGACGATCTGACAGTGTAGCATCTCAATGGATCATACAGAGAGTCAGTCCAGTGTCTGCAGGTTGAATGATTCCTCATAATCACTTTCCTCAGATATGTTTCAAATGCCTATAGCTTTCTTCGAGAGAGGTTTAACTTTATGCTGGTAGTCTTCGACCCAAGAGTAGTTATTTAAAAAGAATAATTCCATCCCCGACTTTATCTTTTTATCTACATGCTCGTACCATTGTTCTGAAAAGACACATAAGGGCAAGTCTTCACCCTCCTTGATGAATCTTCAGTTCAGGTAATCCCTTAAAATAGTCTTGGCATTTTCTAAACTCCTTTCAGCCATGGTTAGCGGAGGGAAAGGCCTTTTTTAAGACTATGGGTTGTAGTATCCCTTGTTAACATCGCCCCAGACCCAGTCCATACAAGAAATGCATGTTCTTGAGCTTCTATATTATAGTAACATTGTCGTTAGGGTTATGTTTCAGACAAAATCAGTCTTTGAAACTGTCTCCTACTAGAAGGGGAAGTGGATCAACCTTGAAGTCGGAGAGGAGCGTGTCATTCATCCCATGATATATTTCCAAGATTGAACTACTGGTGCTAACATTTTTTGTATTATCATCATTCCCTAAAATGACGATGACCTGTCTCTTGGCGAAGAATTTTAACTTTTGATGAAGGGAGGAAGAGACCCCTCGAATGATATGAAGCCACAGTCAACTAAATAGTAGGTTGAAACATGCGGGTATGTCAATGACTTAGAATTTAGTGATAAGGTTGATAGGGCATCTATTGTGAGTGTTATGGATCCCATTACCTCTCAACGGGTATTATTATAAGCACGCACTACGGAGAATGTAGGAGTAAGGTCACTTACTTTCAACCCCAAGCAATTAAAAGTTCTGAGCGGAAAAACATTAAGGACAGATCCGTTGTCAATGAGTGATAATGGGACTATTTTTCCCATCACTTCAATGGCGATGTTGAGGGCATATTTGCAGTTAAGGCCAACCTTTGAAATTTCCTCTTCGAAAAAGGATAGGAGTCTAATGGAATTCAAGGACCTAACCAGGTTTACAGCTTTTTCGAGAGTGGGGGGACAAGGGACTATGGGCTCGGGGAGAAGTTTTATATGACCATTGCAACGGTCATTTCTGGCATGGGAATTTATTTGGAAACTCCCTTTCCTTTATTTGTTCCTAACGATTGAGGATTCGAATCCTTGTAGTGTCTCCCTGATCTGGTCATGTTGTTTACTGAGGTGGGGAAGAATGAAAACCCCGTGTCTTCATCTATTTATGGTTGAATGGTTACTTTACTGATTTCCCCCAACAGGTCTTTGAAGGATATCACACCGCATATACTAATTACTGGATCGATTTTTCCTGATTCGATGGTCATCTCGGTGGGCAATTTCAGCCCAAATTCTAAGAGTTGGTTCAGAACAACTGGTAACTCCATATATTTCCCTTCAAACCGGGTACGGACGGTTATACAATCCCTTATGAGGAGTGACAGAGCTTGGTCGGTGAAGCAAGTAGGGCGTAGGGGGAAATATGGGCAAACTTTAAGTAATTTAGGTGAGATTATGAGTGTGATGGGTTCTTTACTGGGCATAATTTGGGTAAATGGATCGAATTCTAGGTCATTCTCTAGATAGATGGCATTTGAATGGGTTGGAAGTGGGTTGTGAGTGGTGTTTGGGTTTCGAATTGGACTGTGGGGCAATGATACCCCGATCAATCAAGCCTTGAACAATATTCCTGAGATAAAAGCATTGGTCAGTAGTGTGGCTCGTGGATTGGTGGAAGTCACAGTGGACATCGGTTTTGAAGTTCTTGGTGAGTGGATTTGTTAAAGGATGGTGGTATAAAGGTTTGATAAAGTTTTGGCTTAACAAGGATTGGTAAACTTTGAATAAGGGAGCATGGAGCTCGGTGTATTCTTTTTTGGCGGGATTAGGACGACTTTTGTGGCCCAAGAAGTAGGACGTTGGGAGATATTGTTAATGGTTGAGACTATAGCATTGGCAGGCTTCTCGTATTTTTTCGAAATGAACTGTCTGATCACCTTGTTCAGCTTGGCTTCTACCTTGATGATACTTTCTTTAATTTCTACACCAACTTCCCAGAGAGCTCGAAAGTGTGGATAATACTGACCTCCCATAGTCTCTCGAATATGGAGTAAGAAGTTTTTCGTCATGATATTGACTTGTTCATCCTTAGAGGGTTTGTTAGTCATGGTAACATCTTTCTCTCTACCCCTTGCTATGAAGATACTAACGATTCCCCAGGGTTCTACCTGAGAAGCTCTAGATCACGGTGTGTAACCTCTAGTTCTTCATTGTACTTATATTGTGAGATGAATTCTTGGGCGACATCTTCCAAAATACGGATTCTAGATTCTTCGAGGGATAGAATTTTGTTGAAATATTTGGGCCATTACCTCTTAAGAGGCGCCAAGAAGGGTTATAGCTCTATAGTAACTGTGAAGGTGTGAAATTTTGGGCCCACTGCCTTTGAACTTCTCGATGGTTGGCATCTTAAACTTCTCCGATAATATTTCTTTGGGATAGGGAGATATATAGGTATAGTCCATGTAGTTCTCGGATATCCTGACTTGATTGAATTTCTTGGACAATAGTTTGAGGTCTTTCTTGACCTTGTTCAATTCTTCTTCCTTAGGATCAACGGGCACTAGCAAGTTAGCCCCGAGCTGGGCAAGGTTTGACATAAGGAGCTGGGTTGGTGGTAACCCATTGGCAGGCGAGGCACGTGGATCATGCTAATATTCTTCTAGGACCAAAATAGGCTCGATAGCAGGTGGATCGATGGCACGAGGAAAAAAAACCTCAAGTTCTTTGGGAATCTAAACTCGGTTTGGCTGCATCTCATGAACCTCGGTTTGAAGGTTGTCAATCTTGACACTGAGTTGGACTAAGACTACCGTCAGATCAGACTGCTCATTCGGTGCTTGGTTGGCATTTTTTATGAAGAGTTGGTGAATCTAGGTTCCGAACTCAGATGAAGTAGCAGAGTAACTGGCGGAGCTTCGAGGCGATTTGATGGAAGAGTGAAGCCAATAGGGAGCCAGGCCAAGAATCGGGTATGCGATCGACCTAAGAAGGAAAAATGGTTCAAGTTTATTTTTTAAAGAGGGAAGAAAGAATTGTTTTTTGGTATTTTTGAAAAAGAGGAAAAGTGTTTTGGGCATTTTTTATAAAAGGAGAAAACATGTTTTTTGGCATTTTTGATAAAAGGAAGAAAAATGTTTTTGGTATTTTGGTTTTTTAGAAAGAAGAATGGAATAAATTGAGAAAAGAATCTCAGCATGATTATTATTGTTATTATGTTTTCATTTGTATTAAGCTTACCTAAATGCAAAGGAAACGCCTGACAGGACCCGAGCCCGGAAAATTGGGTTTGACAAATATGTAAGACATGATTTGACTTGTCTTCAGGCTCATGGACAGGGTCCTATTTTGAAAACGTGAAAATTTGGGCGGCATGCTGACCTCGTATTTTGGAAGATTTTCGAGTAGCAACAGGAAAACTAAATGTGAGTGCCCTAGGTTTGATGCCTATATGAGGTTTATACAGTTTGTTAGGCTAGTGGTAAGGTTCCCCCTTTGGCATGACTTCCATGATATACTTATTGCTTTTGAGGTCAATCAGTATGTGCGGACAAGCCATTTGATATACCTGAGTGTACGTGAATTGCCTCACTATATACCTCATGGGGACAGTACACGTGAGAGAGAATTCGATATACTCAATGTAAGTGAATGACTTCCCTTGTATATACCTCCCTTTGGGAGTCCGGTTAATTAGTACGATGCAGGGGGGACTGTTCAATATACGTCGAAGGTACTAGGACAATGGAAGGTGAGAGTCATATTTCTTAGGATAACTGTAACTTTTTGGACTAGCACCCATCAAAAAGTGACCTTTAAGTACATGACAAAATATTAGTCAATATTTCAATGCTCTTGGTGATGTAGTGTGCAAAATTCATTATTCTTAATTAGTATATTATGAAGAGAGTCTTTTATTTGGCATCATGTGTAAAAGAAGCACTATATTAATAGGGAAGAATGTAAAAGTTAATCTAGCATGGTGTATGAAGACTACACTAAGCATGGATACATGTGAGTGATACGTGCATATCTACAAGAGAGTGTGTGGCAGTGAGCCTAAGCATGGATTAACCACAACTGGCGTGTGATATGTGCAAGTGAGTGTGGAGATATACAAGTGTGATAAGTGGAGGTATGTGCTAGTGAAGCCTAAGCATGGATATTCTAAGGGGTGTGTAAGGTATGTCGGTATAAGTGATCTTATAAGTGTAGGTAGTATGAGGGTGCATACGCATAAATGCAGACAATAACAACACCTATGTATAAATATACTCTAGTCCTCTTATAGGCATAATTATCTCCAACGGAGTTGCCATTGTGGCCATCCATCTCTCGATTCGGTGTGCACGCACAGGGGGGGTCGGGCCCTTCCTCAGATCGTCAATTAAGGTGATATGTAGAGATAGAGTCGCCAACCAATTTTGCACAAAACATGTAAAGGAATGTTGTCGCCTCGAAAGAACGACATCAAAAATAACTGATGCTTGTGAAACCAATAGTTAAACGATTCAGGGACTAAGTTACGGAATCACAAGGTTTTAAGCACCCATCCCACCCTTTCGGTCTCTCATGAGCATGTGTTATTCTTCTCCTTAATAACTCCATGAAGCGTGTACATGTATATATAAATGGAGAATGGAATTACTCAACTCGCGTCATGGATAAAGGCGGAGTGAGGTCATCCTCAAGATTGTTCCCAAAATAGTAATCAAAATAGTATGTATGTGTTTGTCGGATCACCGATCATTTACAGAAGGACGATGGTATGCGTTGGACAAAATGTAAGCATTAATCACAAATATAATATATGAAAGTAATATATGAGCAAAAAATACGAAATGAGTACTTGAATTTCGGATCTTACCCGAGACGCCTACGTAGCCTAAAAGGCATCAAAGTCCATGTAATTCTCATATGACATGGGGTGGAGTTTATCCTATAAATCCAACCAGGGACTTTTCTTATATGTATGTGGAAAAACGATGTTTTAGTGTGAGAAAATGTAGTGAGAAATCACTGTTTGGAATTTACAAGCAAACCCACTTTTTCTTATATTTGTTTTTTTTACAGAAAATATAGTTTTGCAATACTACTGATAAAACAGTTGGATATTAATGGGTGCAATCTAATAAAATAAAATGGTAAAATGAGAATTAAGTAACTTAACGTAAATATAGAGAAATTAAAGAGAAAGGTAAAGATTTGAACCTTCTTTTGAATCTTTAAAGTTGATCTTGATTGTTGAAGGGCTGCTTTTACAAGTGGATGAAGATGGTTGGAGGAGAGGGAAGGGAATTTGCCAAATTGGGTAAGGATGGGATGGAAATAGAATGTGGGAAAGAGGTTTCAATATGGAAAACACACTGACTTCGAGAGAATGTTGATGAGATCACTGAGAGGGATGTTTATGAGGTGCCTTTCGAAATGAGCTCATGTTCTCCTTATATATGGTCAGGGGGTGCTTGTAACACCCTGCCTATTTAAATACCGGGTGATCAGTCCTTCATAAAAATAAAATAGAAATATCAATAAATAACTTGCGAAAAATAACAACATGCGGAAAATAAATACAATCACCAAACCATCCACGTATTATTAATATAAATCCATCACAAGAGATAAAATAACATGTCTCATATGTTATTATTAACCATAATTAACATCTCACTTATGTTATCGTTAAATCATTTCATTAAGTTACTCTACTGAATTCATCTTTTAGATATACATTGTCTAACATGATTACCATCACACACTAGGTAGAATATCTCTTAATTACATCACATTTAGATATACGATATCTACAGCTACTACTTTCACACACAAGTAGGATAATTGACATGTATGTATAAATATGTAACACAATCTATATACATAACTCCAATATCCGCGTGCTAAGAACCATGGTGTGAGTCTGTATACTTTGCTATCAAGTACATGTACCTCTCGTACTCAAATAAGGACTATTGGTTTGGTATGTCTCCTCGAACCCAAAATAAATCAACACACATAATAAAGGTGAACATGGTTCTAATCCTTCAGGCTACGCACATACCTAACACGCACAAATGACACGCCAGCCACACTAATATATACAGACACTGAGCCGCCCTAAGTTCCATGTTCTGGGGCACAAATCCATACCTAACTGGAATCGTCAAGGTGGGAACGCCCTCTACGAGAAAATCTTCGGATAGCAGGAAATGTAGATATGTTCACATACATAAAAAAGCACATAATAGGCATACACACCACCTATAAATGTAATTTGTATAGGTATACACACAACCTATAAATAACATCCACATAGGTATACACGCAACCTATAAATATAATCTATATAGGTATGCACAGAACCTATAAATATCATTCATGTAGGTATACACTCGAACTGTAACATAATCTGCATAGATATTCACTCAACCTATAATATAATCCGTATAGGTGTACACTAAACCTATAATTATCATTCATACGTAATATATATACCTCGAATACTTACCATACTTATCAATTTAAGATTATAACTCTCTATTAGTCTCAATTCAAAGGGACCTATTTACTCCCTTAAGTTAATTCACTCATACTCTACTGGTCTATATAATACATCCATTTGAAATCCCTATAACTCATCCTTGAGCTCTCGAATAAATTACCTTTTGATTTAATCCCGATTAATCCTCGCCTTAATTCTCTCATTAAGACTAAGTCACATCCCTATCATAGTCCTACTATCATCCAATATACCCTTCATTATATTATAAGGATGTCCTAAAAGTTTCCCCATTTATAAATCAAATTTTAAGGACTTAATAAGGGAAATAACACAAATCTGGGCAAATCGAATCGATTTTCCCTAAGGACGAATCAATTTTCCCTAGGGCCGAATCGATTCGCCCTTAGGCCGAATCGATTCGAAAGTAGCAGTTCATCTTCTTCATTCAGTTCTTGCATTTTTCAATATTTTTATTCAACACAACCTTCGTGTTTCTTCACCAAACTTACAACTAACATTTTCCAACATCATATACATGCATTAGGATATTTCTAACGTGAATTTAACATCAAAATATTATGATTTCTATTCAAGACTAAATCAAATCATTTATTCATCAAAACTCTACATTTTCATGTTCTTCATCATACTCAACATCAAACCCACATTTTCTAATCTAAATCATCACATATCATCTACTATAGTATCCTCTACATACATGGATCGATCTACATGCAATCCTACCCACGATTATGTGTTTAATTCATCAATTTTCCAAGAACTTCATTTAAAATCATCAAATATAAAACCCTACACTACATGGGTATTATAACTTCAAAGGAAATTGCAATAAACACTTGCCTCTATATGATTGATGATCTGAATTAATGATTAAGATGATGGATTGCTTGTCTTCTCCTCCAATCCGCAATCCAAAGTTGATGGGGTGCAAGAACAATGAGGAACACTTTAAGGATCCTCTTCAAATCTCCAAGAATGCTCTTTCTTCCTTCTCTAATGGCCTCCCTTGGCTTTCTAATCTCTTAAATATAGCCTCTACCATCTACCAGTTGATATAACCTTTGGAAATTCGTATCTCTATTAACCTTAGGCTACCAAATGACTAAAATGCTCACACAAGGTACACTTTTCTGACTATTTTGACCCTTCCGAATACACTAGCGCACTCAAAATTGCCATATGAATGAACCATAAATAAACCACATTTTATTTCATATGTTTAAGTCTCGACACGACTCACAGGCATGTCCCGACTAAATTATCGTAACTATTGTATTTCTCACTCACGACAATCATAATACTTTCTCATCAATTTATTACTCATTCACTAATTAATATTTAATATAATTCATACAAACAAATATCAATCCTTATCACGCTAATTAATATTTATTTATATCCAAATTAATTTCCCCTTTTAATTTAAATAATCCCCTATAAAAAATCATTCAAATTTACGGGGTGTTACAGTGCTGATCAACATTGTTCTTGACATGTCTATCGACAAAAAACCCCAGACACACTACCGAAAGGTGGGGAAATGGATTTGCATTCGGCAGTCTCAGGCAGATTTTTTAAAAAATGGTCGTAAAACGCAATATATAACTCTGAATCGCGCACGAGGTGAGCCGTTGGAAAGGGTTTTCATATCCCTTCAAGAATACATCATGTCGCTCCCATGTTCGAGAATTGACTATGGTCAACCGGGGCTCGAAAGCGCCTGTCGGTCTTTTAGACAAGAGAGAAACAGATCGTTCGTCTGAACTGTAAGGCTGATTCATGCATGGGTGGACTGTTAAAAAGGTTATGCAGAGACCTTTGATGTTTCAAAGAGCTTCATTCGGTTCAAAGAGTTGACCTTGGTCAAACAGGGAACCCAATAGCCTTCAAAGTAAAATTAATCGTCCGTTCGTATCGTAAGGATGATTTATGCATGGGGAAGACCATTGAAAAGGGTATTTATAGCCCTTCAAAGATTCATTTAGTGTTTCATTCAAGATGAAGAGTTGACAGAAGTCAAACGGAGCCCGGGAGTGCCCAACGGCCTCTAGATTAATTTTTGAGGGAAAGTTGATCGTTCATTTGAACCGTAAGAACGATTTATGCATGGGCCGTATGGTTAGAAAGGGGATTCAGGGCCCATTAAAGATCCATTGAGTCGTGACTCAGTGAGAGAGCTGATCGATAGTCAAACGGGGCCTGAGAGCCCCCGATGGCCTCATAATCAGTACTAAGAGTATGACCTAGGTTTTATGATGAAAGAGTAAGCGCTAAAGACCTAAGGAGATCCCTTAGAGGGTCCTAGAATGTGGTTTCTATACATTATAAGTAGGTAAGATAACTAAAAGTGTGAAAATAACTGAAGTACGAGCGGAATCCCAAGACTGTAGCATTATTATAGAAAAATAAGTACGTACAATATGGGACTGATAAGAAGTGATAAATGTAAATAACATAACTATATGGACGAGGAATAAGAAACATATGAATGAAATACTAATACATGAACATGAATAATAATTGGATGAATAGAGGATGACTTAAATACCAAAATGACTTTGGGATGCCTACGTAGCTAAGAAGGACAACAAGTCCACGTAGTTTGCATTGAAACTAAGGTTGGGGTCTAACCAATCATTCTAAATTAGATTTTCTCATTTGATTTATAAAAAAAAGTGTGCGAAGTGTTGTGATAGTGTAAGAAAAAGTAAGAAAAATTGACTTTGGGAATTATAGGATAACCCCCCCCCCCCCCTCCCCCTTTTGGATTTTTTTATTTATTTTTAAAATGAGTAAAACAAGCTAAGAATATGTGGAAACACTAAAATGTACGGAATGGGATTATTAGGAAAAGTGCAACGGGAAGAGGTTTAGACCTTTAAGCTTTTTGAATTCGTATTTTTGGGAATTTTCTGGGCTAATTTTATAGTGTAGATAATGGTGGTGGGGTGGTGGATAATGGTGAGGCAAGGATAATGTAAGGTAATGTGAGTGGAATGTGGTGGAAGTGATGTTCTCTAAACTTGAGGAAAGTTATGAATCTAAAATCAAGGTTGAGGTCCCTATCCAATGAGGTCAGGGTTTCCTTAAATAAAAGGACCTTAATTGAACAAAAAGACCAAGTTGTCCTCAAGGACATATCGTTTGACAAGTCTCCTGCCCTACCTTCTGAAGGGTGATCAGATTTGCTGGCCAAGGAAGCTTCCACCTGTTAGTAAGCAGGTGAGGTGTCGTACCGATAAGCAGGCATAAATGGTTTTTTGGTTATAAAATGTGAATCATAAGTGTGATTAGCACATGACTGGATCCGTTGGAAAGAGGATTCAAAGATATTAAGTGTGTTGAGAGACTCTTATGTTCGAGAGTTGAGCAACGTCAAACAAGACTCGAAGAGTTCGTAGTTGTTCTCCAATTAGGGTTTAAAGAAGAATCATGGGTCCAGGTCTTGAAGAGACTTTGTTTGGACCCTTTAGAGAGTATGGGGTATTAAAAGGGGGTTATCTACACTCACACTATAAGTTGTCTAAAGATTTTAATATAAGCTGTCTTAAGAGTATTTGTTATTGAAAACTCCAATTAGGATTCTTATTATAATTCTCCTTTCATACTCAAGATACGTTTTAATAAATATTTGATATTTAGGTTTAAGTCAGGATAATGTTTATAGATATTGGGTGAGAAAATCACATCGGGAAAATTTATATTTATATTTGTTTTAGAAATTATACTATTGAAGCTCTAAAAGTTTTACTAGAGTACTATCAGATGTATGATTGCATATCATTCAAATGTTTGATTGTCATTAAATGTCTACTTGTTAATGCTTTAGATGTCTAAAGGTGCACATTTAATGTTACTTTCGTTTAAGCTTAGGTCAGATGTATGTTATCTTTATGACAAGAATTTGATGATCATGGGAAGGATACATGTGTTCCAAGTCCATTAATATAACTTATCCCATGTTTGTTTAGTCTCAGTGTTCGAGTGAAATATGTTTATATCACCGTGATTGACAGTTTACCTCAAGTCTTACACAAATAAAGTTTTACCTATAAAAATATTATACCTTGATGTTTAGGTTTTAATATTTTTATGGTGAATGAAGAATACTATCAGACCACACTAAATTAATACTTGAAAAAAATGTTGGCAGTCATTTCCTTATATCTTAAATCTTCAATATTAAATTCCTTTAACATCCATTATTTAGAATTTACCTCCACCTTATCTTTGCTATGGTTTTTTTCTCTCTTTCTTTCTTTCTTTCTTTCTTTGTTTCTTTATTTGTCTTATTTTATTGATATTGATGTATAAGTTTTGTATAATTCGATAACTCAATTCAAATTCAAGTTAGATATAAATACGATCAATATATTAATTTTAAAAAAATAGTATCAAACCCGCGCGATGCGCGAGTGTTTATAAAAAAACTACTTAAAATTTATTTTAAATAGTTTTAATAATATAAACAGATAATAATTGATAGCATTTCTAAATATGTTTTGCTTAATATTTTAAGCTGTATATTCAATTAGTTCGTACCTTGTTACTTAAGCAACATTGACAATGAACTATTGTTTATAATCTTAGATTCCTAAAACTTAAAGATGAAGATGTAAAAGGAGCCTCATCAACGAACTCTGCATTTATTGATACAACAATCACTAAAAACATTAATATGAAAAATAATCACATAAAACTCCAAAATCATGTATATATGAATAATTAAAATTTTAATAACTAATAGTAAGGAAAATAAATTTTACTAAAAATACTTGTTTATTATATGTAAAATAAAACTGTCAAAATTATTACATATTAGAATATCATCAATGTCACCACCTAAACATTGAACTCAAAAGCCAATAGTGGGTAAAACCAATTCGTTGTCATAAAATCATATCTCAAAACCAATATTAGGGTTAGGATTGATTATTTCCAAAAAATAAATAATTTTAAAAAATGACAATAGATAAATGTAAAAAAAGGGGAATTAGAATAAAGTATTTACCTCAAAGATGAGAAATGTGGAATGATCATGGGAGATTGTTAAGGCCCTTTATTGAGCTGTAAATATAAAAGGATAAATATCAAGACTGAGTAGATAGATCAAAAATAGATAGAGAATGGTTCTTGATATGACCAAGTGTGACCTCATCTTAGAACGAGGGTCGTTGGCACCCACAGTTGATCCCTCAAAGGACCTCACCTAGGTCGTCTCCAAGAATCGTCCATTTTAAGGTCGGTCTCGTCGTCCACAACCTCGGCCATTCAGTAAGACGAGACCTCAGGGAGGGTCTTACCAGTAAGGACATCTCTCGTCCTCTACTTCAGCCGACATCGGGGGATGATCTGTATAGCCTGCCTCGACCTGATGTCTTCGACCGAGGCCACACTTGTCACTTGTCATCCTACAGTTGTTCTATACATCAACAACCTCATACTCGGCCATATTGGTACTTATACAGACGACACTTACACTACGAGCAGCATAAGGTTTCAAAATAGCATATACCACATGGATAAGTCTATTACAACCAGATTATCCCCTCACGTGAGGGAATATTGCATTACAATTAGTTACATGTGTGAAGGACAGGTGTTAACTAGCTATTGGTAGCCTCTTAATGTACATGCTGATTACATGGTTGGGGGTGCATTACACCCCCAAGGTACTATAAATACACTCATATTTTACATTATATGGGACACATGTTAGAAACCCTGCTAAAAATCTATCAAAATGACTGTAAGAGAGAGAAAGATTTAGTGCATGTATCTTTAGGCCATTAGAGCCTGCATTAGTGGATTTCACACACTTGCACAGTGGATGTAGGCCTTCAATACGCTGAACCACTTAAATTCCTGTGTTATTCCTCTTTACCTCATCTCTCAACTATTATATTACTTATTTTCTGCCATTGTTGTATCTGTGTGAGCTCATTATCACTTTAACCCGGTGGTACTAATTCTGGTATCATCAATCTAGCGTTATTTGTGGGAATGAGGATTATTATCTCTTCCCTTCTCTAGCTTGTACTCACCAGAGTCTCTGGTGGTGAACCAGACCTCTCCCCTTTGTGGAGTTATTTTACCATCGAAAGAGCTCTAGTTGAGCCTTTAAGCTTCTACTCTTCAATTTACAACTCATCCATCTAATTTGAAACATGGCATCAGAATTTCCACCTCCAGCTGGTGGACTTAGCTCTAGTCATGCCCCTCCTCAATCAGAAATGGTAGAGGTGGTGGCGGCACTGAAATCATTGGTGGCTATCCAACAGGCGATGCAGGAGCAACTAGCCACCTTCAGCCAAAATGTATTGGTGAGACCCGCGGAGATAACGCCGGAGGTGATTACTTCAAAATCTATAGAGAAGCATCCAAATTCAAGGGGACCACCCCAGGCGCCGAACAAGGATTTTCCACCTCGTCAATGGTGAAGAAATATTATTGGCCCTAGGCCTCTACACCTGGGGAGGTAAGGTCAACACTGCCCAGAGGATCGATACGGTGACGATGAGGCTGAAGATGCTCACGCTGAATATTGGGAGCCACATGAAATATCAGGAAACACTGTACGCCCTATTCAAGTTAGCCAAGGACACAGTAAGAGGCCTTGTCAGGACGATCAACCAAGGGCTCAACCTTCGATTGTCTAAGAAGAGGATTGGCCTTTGAAAGGCCCAGCGGGTGATATCATAGATCGATTGTCCAGGTTAAAGAGTATTGCTGGCTCTAGAAGAGAAGGAGAAGGGTGTCAGTACCCGTGCGGCCAAGACAAGGGGCTGGGAGAAGTGAACAGCCGATAGAGGTCTGTGACAAGGGAACCTTTGGTTCGGCGGAACGAGGTGGCAGGAGATAATAACATCCAGGACGATGTTATAATCACGGTCGAGAGGCTCTGGAATGACTCGATTCATAGGTTAGAAGACAAGATTGGAGACATTCTCAAAACTCAAGACCCCTTGCAGAGGGGTTATTCAGAAGGCTCTCCTTTCGTGGATAGGATCATCAATTTTTCAACCCCTAGCATGTTCAAGACACAATTAGTTACTCCCAAGTATTATGGGAGCACTAATACAGTTCACCACATCGAGATGTACCAATCAACTGTAGACATTTACTCAGTCTCAAATGAGATGAGGTGTTGTGTTGTGTCGTGCCTTTTCAAGAACGTTGATCAGAGTAGCCCATGTATGGTTCACCTCACTCCCAAAGAGTTCAATTGAGAATTTTAAGCATCTCGCAGAGAGATTGATACACAACTTTTACTCTAGGGTGAGGCCCCAAAAGAAGATAACTGGCCTGTTATACGTCAAGAAGGGGAAGAATGAGAGTCTCGCTGAGTATATTATGAGGTTCAACAAGGAAAAGCTAGAGGCCGGAGATTATGAGGAAAGCATTGCAATGATAGTGTTGATAAGAGGTCTGCATAAGGGAAAGCTACTCTTGAAGATTTCTTAAACCCATCAAAGTCCATGGCCGAGCTATTGGCAATGGTTGGTAAGGTCGTGAATGCTGAAGAAGTTATGGCAGCAAAGTATGAGGATGAGAAGGGTACTAACAGTGGGGGAAAGTTCCAGAAGAAGAACAAAGATGGAAAGAAGATATCAATGGATGATAAGTTCACTGATTACACTCCCCTCACAGTCATTTGCGAATCCATCTTGAACGAGATCAAGAATGATCAGTCCTTGAGGTGGTCGAAAAAATTGAAAGCTCTTGCTCACAAGAGGAACAAAAACCTATGGTGTGAATTTCACCAGGACTATGGGCACTTGACCGATAAATGTTTTGCTCTGAAGAATGAAATAAAGAAGATGTTGAAGGTCGAGAAGATGATAAAGTATATTGATAATCTCAATTCAAAGGGTGGTCGAGACAACACCCAGAAGAAGAATAAAAATAACAGTGTAAGCCAGACGCACCAGCCAACCTAGATGACGATGAGTCGGATGACTGTGATGAGAACGACCCTGACTTGCCTCCTAAGTTTGCTGATCCAAACGGTCGGCTACATATAATCTCTCGTGAGGTCAAGATGATCTACATGGGGCTTATTGGAGGAGGAAAATAAGTCACTGATGGAAAAACACATGTAACAGAGGCAAAAGCTCTCCCACCAAAGCCTAAGATTATTAACTCAATTGCAATTCAACACGTTAAAGGTGAGATAGCCAAGGTTGATATGAATACTTTGGTAGTTGGCTTTTCAATGTTAGATTTCAAGGGAATTTTAGCTCCATATGATGACCCTTTGGTCATCACTACTTTGGTGCATGGCTATGAGGTTCCAAGGATTTTGGTAGACAGAGGTAGCTCAGCCGATGTTATGCTTTGGGATTATTACAAATGTATAGATCTGAGAAAGAAGAGGTTGATTCCATATCACTAACCACTCATCGTCTTTAATGGTAAGAAAGTACAACCCCTGGGCATATTTGAAATGGAAGTAAGAATGGTAAATAGCTGGTCGAAATTTCTTATAAGGAAGATTAGCTTCTTCATTATGGATGAAAACGTCTACTGAGCCTACAATATAATTCTTAGAAGGGTATCCCTCAGGGGATTTAAGGGCGTTCCCTCAGCAGTCCACTAGATGATTAAATTTCTGACCCCATATAGGGTAGGGGAAGTTCAGGGAGACTAAGTTGAGGCACGTGAATGCTATTTCAACTCAACCAATGAGAAAGAAGCATACAAAAGGGCCACTACGACCTACAACACTGATAGTTTAAACCCTAGAGACTAAAAGAAGATGAAGAAGGGTGAGGCCGCTGAGGAGGTAGAATCCATCGTCCTCAATGAGGACGAGCCAAAAAAAACATCCAAATTGGCAAAGTACTAAGGAAGGAGGTCAAAGAGGAGCTGGTTAAGCTGTTAAGGAAGAGGTAGAACATCTTTTCTTGGAGCCACGAAGACATTACCGAAATTAATCCAAAAGTTCTTTACCATAAGCTTAATGTGGTCGAGGTTGCAAAGCCGATATGATAGAGGAGACGAGTTTATTCATGAGAAAAGTATGATGTCATGCGGGAAGAGGTGAAAAAGTCAAATAAGGCAGACTTCATCAGAGAGGTCATATACCCGGAGTAGTTGGCCAATGTTATTATTGTCCCCAAAGCTAATAGAAAATAGAGGATGTGTGTTGACTTTACAGATCTGAATAAAGCTTTCCCGAAAGATAGCTTCCCATTGTCGAGGATCGATCAAATGGTAGATGCTACCGCCGACCATGAGTTAATGAGATTTATAGATGCCTACTCACGCTATAACCAATATTCATGGCTTCGGTCGATGCAAATAAAACATTCTTTATAACCGATAAAGGGGCCTATTGTTGCAAGGTTATGCCCTTTGGATTGTAGAATATTGGGGTCACGTACCAATGGTTGGTCAACAAAATATTTGAGGACCACATTGGGAAGACAATGGAAGTGTATATCGATAACATATTGATGAAGAGCCTCAAGGCTGACATTCACGTGGCTGATCTTGAGCATAATTTTGACATGATGGATGAGTATAAGATGAAGCTCAACCCCACCAAGTGTGTCTTCAGCGTCAGAGCAGGAAAGTTCTTAAGCTTTATTATGAATCAAAGGGGGATCAAGGCCAACCTTGAAAAGATCAAAGCTTTACTGGAGATGAAGACTCCCACAATAATAAAGGACGTGCAGAGACTAACTGGACGAGTGGCTGCATTAAATAAGTTTGTGTCTAGAGCTACTGATAAATGCCTTACTATCTTTAAAGTGTTGAGAAAAGTTTTTAATGGATCGATGAGTGTGATGAGGCCTTCCAAGACTTGAAGTCCTATCTAGGCTCTCCACTCTTGTTGTCTAGACCAGTCCAAGGAGAGAAGTTGTATATTTATTTAGCAGTGTTGGAGTCGGCCATTGGTGCCGTAATTATCAGAGAAGAGGGTGGAGTTCAAAAACCAGTGTACTTTAACATCAAAGCCCTCCAATGGGCCGAGCAAAGATGCCCCAAAATAGATCCTATGCTCTGATCCATGCCTCAAGGAAGATGAAGCCCTATTTCCAGGCACATAAAATGGTGGTCCTCATCGACTCTCCTCTCTGATAGGTCATTCACAAGCCTAAGAAGTCAGGAAGGCTAATAGCTTGGGCAATTGAGTTGGGGGAATTTGATATCATCTAGTAGCCAAGAACGGCCATTAAAGGGCAGTCCCTATAAGAATTTATAGTCGAGTTCACTTGGGATGAGGTCGATACTGAAGATATTAAAGATACAGCTTGTGAACAGGATGTGTCCTCCCTCGGCCTAGGTCGAGATGAGTTCAGCGAGAAATAAGGTGTGTGAGAATGAGGAGGAGTGATACCTCTTTAAGAAGGGAACCCTGAAAGAGGGTAGTTTTTCTTAAAATGGAATTGTGTGGAACCTCTTTGTTGATAGATCTTTATGTGAGAACGAACGTGGAGCAGGATTAATGATGTCGACACCATATGGGACCAATATTGAGTATGCACTGAGGTTCAACTTCAAAGCCTCCAATAATGAATCAGAGTATAAAGCTCTTCTAACAGGCCTTTCTCTTTCCAGGTCACTGAATGACGACTAGCTCCTTGTACACAATGACTCTAGGTTGGTTGTTAACCAAATTTTAGGGGTATATGAGGCCAAGGATGACAAAATGGCAAGTAGCCGGTAAGAGTGAAGACAAAGTTGAAGAATTTTAGCGAGCTAAAGCTAAAGATAATACCCCGACTAGACAATGGCCGAGACGATGCTCTAGCAAGGTTAGCCTCAGCTACTAAAATTGAAATTAGAAGAACGGTCCCAATAGATATTCTCCATTAGCTTGCGATTGAAGGAGAATAAACTAATATGGAATTTTGCTTCAAACTGAGTATGGGAGCTTCCTAAATGGATCCTATCATTCGATATATCAAAGAGAGGGAATTTCCAGAGTCCAGAGATGAAAGAAAGAAGCTGAGGTATAAAGATGGTAAGTTATCCCTCATAGGAGACATACTATATAAAAAGGGTTCTTACTCCTCTAGTTTGATGTGTCCATCCATCTGAGGTAGAGTACATCTTAAAGGACGTGCATGAAGGGTCCTTCTCCAACCATATTGGAGGGAGATCATTAGCTAAGAGGATCATCACTCAGGGTTACTGGTGTCCGACGTTAGCCAAAGATGGAGTTGCATATGTTAATAAGTGTGATAAGTGCCAAAGGTTTGCTAACATAACCTATCATCCTCATCAGCCTCTTGCCTCCATTACCTCTCCTTGACCATTTACGGTCTAGGGGACTAATTTATTTGTGCCATTTCCAAGAGCAACGAATAATTATCATTATTTGATTGTGGCGATTGACTATTTTTCAAAGTGGGCAGAGGCCAAGCCGATGATTACAATCACAAAGAAGAAAGCTTTCCAGTTTATTTGGAAAAACATCATCTGTAGATATGGCCTACCTGATACCCAGATTTTTTATAAAAAAAAATGCAGTTCAAGAACATATCCTTGGATAAATATTGTGAATGAGTCGGCATTAAACAGTTCTTCGCCACTCCCATCCGACCCCAGGCTAGTGGGAAGACAGAAGGGACGAACAGAACAATTCTTAATGGAATCAGGAAGAGACTGGAGGATTCTAAAGGAGGATAGATTGAAGAGGTGTATGTTGTCCTATGGGCTTACAGGATGATGGAGAGGACTCCAACTAGGGAAACTCCATGTATATTGGCTTGTGGCTCAGAGGTAGTGGTTCTAAAGAGGTAGGTCTCCCAACCCACAGAGTTCAGACGTACGACCTAGAGTAGAATGTGAAAGAGAGGAGACTAGACTTGGATATTGTAAAGGAATGAAGAGAAGATGCTAAGGTTACGCAAGATGCCTATCAGCAAAGGACAACGAAGTTCTACAATAAGAGGGTAAAAGTCCGGCCATTGGTAGTAGGAGACCTGGTGCTGAAGAAGACGAGGCAGAAGCCCAACAAGATTCATTCGAACTGGCATAGCCCGTATAGAGTGGTTGAGGAGGTGGTTCTAGGGACGTATCGATTAGAAAATCTAGAAGGGGAACCATTCTCCAACCCAGGGAATGCCAACCACCTCAAAAAATACTACCAGCAAGATTCTAGTTTTTATTGTCTCTTTTTAATTTTGATATAATACATGTATATGGGAGGCATATGATGAATGAAAAATGAAAGAAATTCAATAAAAAAAAATCCAAGTGTTACCTCATATGTTGTCTATTTGTTTGAATATTTGTTACTTGTATGTATCAACTCATCTTAAGCTATAAAACATCATTTGTGGTATAGTAGCCTTAAGTTTCTGTCGATGGCACTACAGTCTAGACGGGGTTAACCTCGTCCACACACTGTCAATAACATCGAGAGGGGTTCATTAATTTAACATCATTAACTTGGTGGAAATTCTCTCTTGTCCAAGATAATAGTTCATGGATGAGACGACACTCATCCATACACTCTCAAAATGAAGAGAGGGGACTTGTGATACAACACCATAGTTTGGTGGATTCAAATTCAAAATCACTTAGATGTGGTTTATTTATTAAACATCATTGGCTTGGTGGAAATTCTCTCTCGATCGAGAGGACAGTGCATGGACGAGACGACACTCATCCATACACCCCTAAAACGGTGAGAAGGACTTATGATACAACACCATAATTTGGTGGATTAAAATTCAAAATCACTTAGTTGTGCCTCATTTATTAAAAATCATTAACTTGGTGGAAATTCTCTCTCGATCGAGACGATAGTTCATGGACGAGACAACACTCATCCATACACTCTCAAAACAACGAGAGGGGACTTATGATACAACACCATAATTTAGTGGATTCAAATTCAAAATAACTTAGTTTTGGTTCATTTATTAAACATCATTAACTTGGTGGAAATTCTCTCTCAGCCGAGACAACAGTGCATGGACGAGACAACACTCATCCATACACTCTCAAAATGATGAGAGGGGGCTTATGATTAACACTATAATTTTTTGGATTCAAATTCAAAATCAGTTAGCTGTGATTCATTTATTAAACACCATTAATTTGGTGGAAATTCTCTCTCGACCAAGACGATAGTGGATGGACGAGAGAGGACTTAGACTTGGGAATTATGGTTAATGAAAAACTAGAGCAAATATATCTGAAGAGAAAAAAGAACTTCATTAATAATAAAAGATTTATACAAAAATAAAATACAAGGCCACAAAAGGCGTTCCCCACAAAAATAAAAAAATGACAATAGCTTAAACATCAGCATTTGGCTGAGTCGTCCCATCACCAGGAGTAACCTCGGCCTCAATGTTGGTAGCCTCAGCCCCTTCGTCATTTATGCCAGTCTCAGCAGCCATATCATTTATTCTCTGTGACCTCAATGAGGTTGGTCTCCACATGTTCATTCAGATTTTCAACATCGGCCAATGCAGTCTCAAGATGGGGATCACTGAAGTCAAGGCCTACAAAGTCATTAGGGGATAGGTCTCTAACCTCAGCATGTTTAAGGGCAGCCATCGGCCAACAATCTTGATGCCCCTTTCAAGATATTTGAAGGTATAGCCTCTGAATTCTTCAAATTCTTTGAACTCGACAATAGCCTGGGCTTTAGCCACGTCCAGAGTAGCCTTAAACACAGCATCAATCTCGACCTGCTTATTATCGGCCATTTTCTTCAGGGCATTGGCGTGCTTGGTCTTTATAGTGGTATTCTCCTCTTTTGACTTCTTTAGAGCCGACTTTGATTTTTAAATCTCATCCCTGAACTCCTTCTCTGTGTTCTCTACATCTCTACCCTTCTGAATCAAGGGAAATCCATTATTGATCCAATCTCCCATATGATGGAGGGAGACTTCACTCTGAAAAATTATATGGTGATAAGTTAGTATAAGATAAAATAATGAATAGGATACACTTGGTGAGTTTTGAAAATACCTGAACGGCCTTGTGGATGGAAAATTCGGTCAGCAAGGAGATGTCCAAAGATTGGAGAAAATGTCTATCTCCCTCAGAGACCAGAGAGACGGTACAATCTATATATTTCTTGGCATGGTCGATAACTCTCTCGTCATCAAGTTTCAATTGAGAAATACGAGCTTCCAAAGCCTTGTCTGTGGAGATTGGAATCGCCTAATCAGAACGATTGTGCTTTAAAGGACAATTGGTAGTATTATACTCAACTCGGCCTTTTTGTTTCTTCCCAGCAACATCGGCTCTACTTGGGCCACCCATAGTAGATTTTTTAGTTTCGATAGTAGGGGATTAGCATTTTTACCATGTTTGCTGATGAGTTTGCTCAAGTTTTGGGCCACCATGTTCCAAAGGTTGTTAGGTATGACTTATGGACGTTATACAAGAGATAGGCAAAGTCAGTTATGAGTAACTATGAGATACGAGACAACCGTTAGTGAGAATAATTACTTATATAGTTCAGCTAGGGGGTCAACCCCCATACCTATCTGAGCCAAATAATATGGGGTCATTAAATGCTCAAACTTAAAGAAACGACCCTTGTCACCTTGATTACAAAGCTTATTAACCTTCTCAAAGGGCTCAGGGTTCAATCCATGGTCAAGTTTGTCCGATGAAGAGGCTTTAGCCCATCTCAGAGGAGTCCTAGGCTGAGAGGTTCCACTAGCTTAGCTGGGATCAAATTCCCAAGACCTAGAAATAAAAAAGTATCGGGGCTTCCAGTTGTGATTTGAGGTCTGAGTGACTAAGAAAACTTTCTTCTTGGACTTCCTGGCTACGAGGTTATAGTATCCAGGATAGGTCTTGGAAGACGAGGGAGTGTAATAGGCCAGGAAAATGTTAACTGGCAGGTCGGTATGGTGGACAATCTTCCAAAGGGAAACAAAGTCGAGAATAACCCTTCAGGCATTCGAAGAAAGATGGGAGGGGGAAAGTCCTAAGCGATCTAGGATGGCATGGATAGTTTTGTGAATGGGTAATCGAAATACGACTTAGAACATTTGCTCATAAATGCAGACCTCACCCTCTTGACCATGGAAAGCTCTTTCATCCTTAGTGGGTTTTCTCATAGAAATAGAGGGAGTAATGCCATAGAGTTGTCTCCAAACCAAAAAGTCGACCTCAGTGACAGTACTCTCATATTCCTCATTAATAGATATATCAATCTCACTCTCCTCACCACTATCTTCTGGTGCCTCAGCCTGAGGATTGTTTGTGTCACCACTAGGGAATATCTGGACAAACTCGACCCCAATTGAAGTCAAGAGAGGAATTGCATCTATAGGAGGAGGATTTGTAACGTTAGGCTCAAGTATTTGGACAGATTTAGATTGATCTGATGTCTCGGCCCTCTGAGAGGACGAGACGCGAGAAGAAGCATCGTCCACCTTCAACCCTTTAGCTTGGGATGCAGAATATACCATGGCTTCCTCAAATGAATCGAAACTCTCGATCGGATGAGAGGTAGACATAGGTTCGCCTGATGCAGAGGATGACTCAGACATTGGATCACTGGGTTCAACAACTTAGGGCTATATGACAGCTAGCGGAGGTGGATAAATAAGATGAGTTGGGAAGTCCTCGTATTTGCGACTCTCGGCTTCCTCAACCTCTACCCTCCTAATCTGATAAAAAAAATATCTATAAGACTGGGAAACTCCAAGGGAAACTTATATAAACATTGTAACATTAAAGGATGAGACTCAACTCGGATAAAAACTGAAGAAGGAGAAAACAGACTGAAACTTTGTCTCCAGTTAACTCAAGATCAAACTCAATAAGTTGAAAAGATTTCACCAAGAACACCACGCAGAGGACTTGTCGGATAAGATGATCGGAGAAAGCTTGAAAAGGCCAGCAGCGATCGGTTAGCTCCCAAAGCTCTCAAACCTAACCTCTACAAGCTAGAAAAACTCACACAGGTGGAAGATTTAAACCCTAAACCACCTAATGCCCTCGTCGAAAAATGACTAACTCACCGAAAAAATCAAAAACTAAAAATACAGCAAACCAAAGGCAGTAAGATATTAAAAGTCGATCAAGGAGAGTACCTAAACAAGAAGAAACATCTTAAAGAAAGGAGATTGATTGGGAAAGCCTTTGGACAGAGAAAGCTTAATAAAGTGTGGAACATGCTCTAATGGTGTGTGCAGAAGGTCAAAGCGGGAGTTTTTGGGTAAAGAGGAGAGATAAAATATTTTTGGGTTTAAATATTATGAAGTGGTTGTGCACACTTCTTCAGGACACACCATCATTTAGGGTGCGAAATCCAAAGCGCTCAACCGTCGAATCAATCTTGGAGCAGAAGCTATCTAATCAGAAATAGGACATGTGTCATGTAACATCTCATCAGAACACTGGACCAACTCGTATCCCCATCCACCTCTTCACATAGATGGCTGAGGGCTAGGGGTAATTGATATGACCAAATATGACCTCGTCCTAGGACTAGGGTCGTTGTCACCCATAATCGAGCCCTAAAAGGACCTCACCTAGGTCGTCTCCAAGAATCATCCATATTAAGGTCGGCCTCATCATCCACAACCTCGGATATTCAGTAAACCGAGACCTCATGGAGCGCCTCACCAGTAAGGACATCTATCATCCTCTACTCCATTCGACACTGGGAGATGAACTGTACAGCCTGCCTCGTCCTAATGTCTTCGGCCGAGGTCATACCTGTCACTTGTCAGCCTACAACTCTTCCTTAAATCAATAACCTCGTACTCGACCAAGCCAAAACCTATACAGATTATACTTACACTACGAGCAGCATAAGTTTCCAAGATAGTTACATGTGTGAAGGACATGTGTCAACTAGCTATTCTGAGCCTCTTCATGTACATGCTAATTACATGCTTGGTGGTGCATTACACCCCCAAGGTACTATGAATACACTTCATCTTCTAAATTATATGGGGCATATTAGAAAGCCTGTTAAAACTCTATCAAACTGACTGTAAGAGAGAGAAAACTTGAGTGCATGTATCTTTAGGTCGTTAGATCATGCATTAGTGGATTTCACACACTTGCACAATGGATGGAGGTCTTTAATAGACTGAACCACTTAAATTCCCGTGTTATTCCTCTTTTCTTCATCTCTCTACTATTATATTGCTTATTTTTTGTCATTATTGTATCTGTGTGAGGTCATTATCACTTTGACCCGGTGGTACCATTTCTGGTACCATCAGTCCCCACAAAATAAATTTTAACACTATAGGGGGAAAAGTTAAGAAGTGGAGAAAAATTAGAATGTAAATCTTTATATAGAACGCAAATGTGAAATTGTAACACAAACGATTACATTAATGGGGGTAAATATAAATGTTGTGACCCATGTATAGATTGTACAAAAATCAAACCTGCATGGATGTTGCCTAGCACCACTTTAAAGGACTCGTAAAGATCTATATGCATCCCACTGCATATGCCTATTATATATACTTTAAAAATTAATGAAATACTTTGAAAGTCTAAAAATGGAATATGATTTAGAAATTTTATAAAGAATCTATGTACAAAAAAGTAAACTACGGCCTCTTTTTATTTTCAAGGAAAAAATATGAAGAATCTTGAATATAACAACTTCCTTGGAAACCAAACTGTGTAAACATGAGATTCCACGAGGACTATCTTGCTAAGTTTAAGCATTAAAGCCTCATTATTAACCTCTTAGCACAATACTTTTTAATTTAACAATTAAGCCTATAAATAACTTAACATGTAAATTAAATTTTATTTAAAGAAAATATTCAAATAGATGGGGTATTTAATTGATTATGTGGGTGATGTAGAAATCATGATATTGGTGATTCTAGAGTTGCGATTTTTCTAATATGCAAAAAGAGGCTAAAACAAATACTCATTTCTGGCACAAAATTCACCTATATTCCCAACACAATATAAAAACATTAAAAAAAGGGTTGCACAATAACATCTGAACGAAATTCACTATCAAATATAAACCTCAATTTTGCTCTATACAACTCTACAATTGATACTTACATGTTTTTTATTCTTCATAGACCGAGACTCGATTGGAAACTGAGGCACATCAGTAATCTATGAAAAAATAACTTCTCACATATGCATTTGCATATTTCTTCCTTCCCCTTACTCCTTGATGGAAGAGCTTTTTTTTCAAATGAAATCAGTGATAGATAATATAATTTCCCATCAAAGCACGAAAAGATCTTGAGCTTAGAAAAGCGTAATCAAAAAGGAATTTACAAACCCTAACCCCTAAAGAGTTGTAAGCCAGTATCTTAACCATTCAATTAATCACATTTAAACTATGACACTTCTCTTCAATCCCATTCTCAACAAGATAACATGGTTACAAAGCATACCAGCAATATTATCAGACTTGCACCCCACACCCAATAAACCCATTTCTTGTTCTTCTTCATCTTTTTAGCATAGTAAAGACTATTGGTTCCACCACTGACAAAGTTCACTGCCTTGGACACATTGTGCTCAATATTATCAATTTGTTCCCCTTAGGTATCAACCAAAATAGCCATATCTTGAAAAACCTGATGAAGCTTATTCAAACTCCTTTTATTGTCCATCATAGCCTCAAGCCTCTCTTTATTCTCCAAATTCCCCTCAAACATTTCAACTTTACCACTCCCTAAAATAATATTTTCAATCATATCCTCAATCGGTCCCTCACCCGTTGTGTTGAAATACCTTATCCTCAAATTATCCTTACAATCCAATAATATCTTCTCTCTAAGTGATTGAAAATCATTCATTATGTCCCTAAGCTTAACTCTCAAGCCATTTGTGATCGAAATTCTCATTCGATCAATTGTACTTACTTCTCTATACTTGGATGAAAATATTCAATTAGTAATGTTTGATTTGTCTAGTTCTTCGAGCCTCAACTTGACTAATTATGCTTTACGAAGGACGGAGACCATATCGGTATCCATTCGATCCCTTAGGCCCTTGAGAACATTAGCACAATGAGTGGATTTTGTCTCTTTTTCAATGTCCATTTCAGCTTGGAGGTCTATCTCAGCCTGTTTCTTCAATTCTACATAACTTAAAATGACTTTGTCATCAGATCATTCATTTTCGCAAATAAAATTTTAGCACCCACCGTTTATGCAGACTTAAAATTAATGATTAACTTCTTGGGGTGATTGGAGGGGTTGAAACTAACGTGGGTAATGTGTTTGGTCGAAAGAGAATTTTAACGGTGAGAGTCTTTCTTTCTTTCCACAGTGATCCGTTGATGGAAGATCTAAAATGGTTCACATTTATCAAATGTAGACATAGATATGGGATACATATATTCGTTCATAGTGAGTGGGAGAAAGGGAGATAAAGAGAAAGACATATTAATTTGAAAAGTCTCTTCCTTGATAATTTAATTGGCTTGTAGATTACTATTTAGGAACTAAAGAGTCAAAGCACATTTTCTACATAGGGAAATGCATTTTTTAATGATTTTAATGAAGAGAGAAGAGTTTCATGGGAGAGAGGGCCCAATATTAAATGACATGGGAATGCGAGAAACATGGGTTAGAGTGCATTAAAGCCTCATTATGCCTCTAATACAATCGTATTAGAAGTATAATAAAGACTAAGGAATACTATTGGTATTGATAATTTGCCCAACTACATGTTTACAAGGACTTTATATATTTGCATGTTGAGAGTTATGTCTGGAGGCTAATTGTACAGATAATTTACTATATATTTTATATTCGGAACACGTATGGTATGTTAATTATGCGTGACTTTGGACATATATGTACTATACGGGGGGATTTTATATTAAATATAGAATGCGTGCTTACTTCAAATTGGATGCCTTATATTACTTACAAGATTGTGGTGGGTGATTATATTGATGATAATAAGAGCTAGTTGAAATTTGTACTACTTCAATTAGTTTTTAGATGATGCTTGCTAATCCCAAGGCCAAGACCTTAAGTTATCTCATTTTGATCAATAAACGCACAAGTTAAGGATAGTGTTCACGTGCGCGACCTAATTCTGGTTGGACTCGTTATAATACATTTTTTTGTATGAGAGTATTAATTTGTTAGGTTGTGTATATTTTACATAGGTATAATGAATAATGTGTACATAGTTATAATGAAATCGAAGATTATACGATTGTAGTTTAAATTGGTTATTTGAGCAAAAAATCTACAGCTGAAATTAAAATCTATTGAAATCGATAACATTCTTTGCCCTTAGTTTTGTTGTTATCCTTCCCAAAATTACCAAGTCAAGTTAACTAAAAAATGTCATCCAAAACCAAACTAACCAAATCATGCACAACCATATGAATAAATAAGATGAAGAGGATATTTTAAGTCTTGAACTACATTGGACAACATAAGGTATATTTCATTACATCCATGCTGAAAGAAGATGCCAACCGTCAATGGTCTTAAGAATGCAAGTTAAGAATAAAGCAAGTCTAGCAGTGCCAAGATTAAGAAGACCTTTATGAGAAGTACCTCTCAGTAAAATGTAAGGAAAATGGAAGAACCGAAAACTCCAGATTTTGTAAGGTAATTTATGAATGGAAAAGTACGAAGTAAGTTTGCAAAGTTTTTAAGGTTTCATTCCACATCTGAACCATCAGTTTTATGAAGGCCAAAGCGTTTGATAGATTCTTGAGGTCTGGATTGAGAAGCAAGGTGATTGTCTTAGACTTCAGGCATACGTCAATATTATACGTCCCAACTTCCCAAGTCAGATATTGCATTCCACAAGCTGACTCGATCTAGACTAATCGTGTTATATAAATTTAATTCTAGCATATTAAGATAATTCATTTCAACTATAATGATTTAAAGATAATGTGTGCATGTTTCATTTTATGTAGTGACATGGACATCTAATATAAGTGTGAGGAAATCTCAAGAATCCAGAGTGATCTTGCGTGATTAAATCAACTATTATAGTTATGTATCTTGACCAGTGCACCTCACACAACGTCTAACTTATTGTACCTTTAGGTTTCTAATGAAATTGGTTGATCACAAAGCCCAGTGTAAAAATATGTATACTCACAACAATACAAAATAGTTATATACATACCATAATATTTAAATTATAATACCCTTTAATTTACTCTCTCTCATTAACGCAATGCAATAACTAACTAGAAATTCTTTTATTAACCTTCATTGTTACCTTTAATAACACCATAAATTCGCTGAGTGTCTATTGAGTTATTATTACATATCCTTGCTATCTTTCGTCCATTTCTTTATAACCTTAATTGACCTAAGTTATAATCATTATTGTTTAGATACATATAGCACATATCTGACCGTGAACGTCCCAAACTTCACCAAGCCCATGAACCCAAACCTAACCAAAAGTGTCCAAGGTCCACTTACAACACTCGAAACTAAACTTAAAGACTATTAAATCCCTCTCCCTTAACCCAATTAATCATGACCAATGTGTGTTCAACTGTGTTGCATGGCATATGTGTTTAGCTTACATCAATGTGTTCCCATCCAATTATTCCAAGGCCCATCTAATCTAACTATATAAAAATTATTGTCTTAAATCGCATGAGGCTGACACGTGACAGGTGCATTAAATATCATTAGAGGTATTATAAAACTAAAGCTTAAGAGATCTATTTAGCCACGTGTATACATGCATCATCCCACTATCTTCCCCTCTGATTTATTTCCTATCGATTTGTGCATGACACGTGAGCCTACATTATTTCTTCTCTTTCCTCTCCAACGCACGCATCTCTTCATTCGTCGATCCTCATGTTTCTCTCTTTTGAAGCGACCCATAAATCTTAATGTTCTCACTCTATCTTCTTAATGTCTTCAACCTCATCTATTTATATCCCTTACATCTTCCACCCCCTAATTTCTTCAACATACATATGCCATTTCCTCTCTCATCCTTCTTCACTATCCATTTACAATTATCTTTCTCTTCTACCTTCTTATTAGACATCACGTCACTGTCAACCTTCATTAAAGCTAAAGAGATTTGAAGAGGGAGTAAATCACCAATAATCAAAGTCTGATTTTTTAAGCTTTAAAGCTTCGAAAAACTTAGTGGCATATAATTCTCTTATCTCCTCATTTATGTGCCTACCTCTCTTACTCTATCCCCAGCAGCCCATCAAGTATCTACATATTTCTCTTTACAGGAAATCTTTTCATTTCTCCATTCATGTGTATTACTCCATTCACTTGGGTTTTTTCTTTTTTTAATTTCTCTATTCACAGTCTTTTGTTTCAATTTAACAGTTCTGAATAAGATTTCTTTTACACCATTCACTTTTGTTTATATGCTGTGAACGTGTTTGATAATTTACTTTTACTCTTAACAAATATTGAAATAGAACGTACATGCATAGTTATACTTTTTTCGCCAATAACGTTTCTTCTCTCTCCGTGTTTAGTTTTATATTTTTAGCGTTAATTTTCACAACTATTAACAAAATCAAACTTCGAAATTGTGCCTTTGGCTAAACTATTAACATCTTTTATTGTTGATTTAACTGTTTGACATACTATTGTACATCATTAGTTATAATGGTAATGGCTCTTATCATCTCATCATCAAGTAGAGAACCATATTTTGTTAATACATGTTTCTGTTTGATTAATAACCTACTCATATGGAGCGAACTATGAAGGGGTGGTAGCCTGATAACGCCACATTTTGAATGAATGTAAAGATAGACAGGTTTCTTTTCATTTCCTTCATGAATTTGCATTTAATATACTATGTTACCCTTTTTTTTTTCACTTGGCAGGATTAGCTACAAGAATTTTCTAGTCTTTAACCAGTCGATCGACCCTACAAGTCCGGTGATAGTTCCCCCACAAAATGCCTAAAAGGCAAAAATAATTAAAAACTCAATTAAAAATCCATCTTAAATCCGATTTAAATTTCGCTTGAAGTTTTATTCTTCTAAAATCAAAACCAACATATTTATTTAATATAAATCATTAAATTCAAAAATATATTTATCTCGAATTTTTCAATTAATTAATTAAATTAACTAATAAAAATATGGGGTGTTACAGAAGCATTAAGTGATGGTTTATTCTCCACACTAAATTAGGAGTTATAATCTACACAACACAAGGCAAGAAATAATGTCTTATTCTCCCCTCTAATTTGAATATACTATGAAAAATAACATGTAGTCTAGATAAAGATTTAATTAAATTAAAAAATATAAATCTGGAGTTGAAAGAATAGGTTTTGAAAATTAGGGAACTAAAGTTTTAGTCATAATGTTAAAACTAGGGTTCTTACATAATTTATATAATTGTATTATTTTTATTGATAATTTAATGGATTTGGACATAAATCAGTGTTTAATAATATGGACTATTAAAATTCGAGGTTAGTTTGTATTTAAATGAGGAGAACTATGGAGAATTGGGTATTTATTTGGTGAGTATTAAATCTAGGGATCCTAGGGAGTGTTTGTCTCATTTTGACGAATTTGTGATTTTAGACCCATGAGAACAGATGAAATAGACCTTGTT
Organism: Sambucus nigra; assembly: GCA_949130495.1. NCBI lineage: Eukaryota > Viridiplantae > Streptophyta > Magnoliopsida > Dipsacales > Adoxaceae > Sambucus > Sambucus nigra. The sequence goes on from OX422217.1 coordinate 532,788,237, forward strand.
TATGTAGATTTGCCACCATTAATATATATGCGATTGTTTGCGATTTTTACCCAATGATATTTTGGACCAATAGGGATGTTTTAATAATTTTAGTGAATGTTATATCAACTTAGATAATGTGAAATACTTTGTGAGAGTTAATTTTTTTATTCAGACACCGAACATAATGCTTGGCTTAGGGTGTTTGGGGTAATTTTAGGAATTTAATTAAAGTACACGATGAGACTTCAGAGGAACCATAAGGTTGTGTATACTTATCTAGGTTGTGTATGTCAAAGATATTTATCATACTTTTTTAAAGTTGAGTGGACGGTAGAAATAAAAGGTAGAATTACTTCTTGTTGTATATTATTTTTGAATAGGGTTCGTACCCTAGAGCCTATAGGTATGGTGGTGGTAGCTTATGATATGGTGTTAGTTGGAGTGTATTTTGGTATGATTAGGGTATGCGTCAGTGCTAAGTTGAGGATACATTGGGATTGTGCTGAGAGGATTATACATGTTTTGAAGATTGAAGTGTAGTATTAGTAGTATTATGGTTTCAGCATAGAGAATAATGATACCCTTGGGGAAATATTTATATTGGTCTTATTCTACATGTTTATTTTTTGATGTGGTATAGATATTAGGTGTACGTATTGAGAGAGAATGTACACTTGCCTTGATGTGTATAGCAATATTACTATGTTATGATGGGATGTGTGGATGCCTACTATGTTATGATGGGTTATGTGGATGCCTACTATGTTACAATGGATTGTTTAGATAACTATTATATTATGATGGCTTGTGTGGATGTGTACTATGCTATGATGGGTTGTGTAGATTCCTACTATGTTATGATAAGTTGTGTGGATGCCTACTATATTATGATGGGTTATGTGGATGCCTACTATGTTGAGATGGGAGGTAAGGATATCAGATATATTTTGAGATGGGCAAGGTAAGGCTTATTTACTTATATACTTATTTTTGGTACTTCGTGATGATGTGTGTTTTCCTGGGTTAGATCCATCGCATAAAGTAATGTGTACGCTTTGCTGACATACGATATATGACCTTATGCTCATTAAGTTCTTTTATTATTAAGGAGTGTGAGATTATGGGTTATTTACTACTGAGAATATAATTTGTGATGTGCTTATATGATATTGTTAGTGGTCTTATACTCATTAGATATTATAAATCAGTTAATTTAAATAGAAGTGTATCGATAGGATTCATTGTCTAGATTTCATGTCCCACGCATGGAGTCTAGTTTCAGTTGGGATATGGGAGATAAGGGAGTGTTGCGGCATTGTAAGATTTATGGTAGATATTAGTAGCCTTCGTATAGGCATAGGTCTTTGGATATGAAATGATTGATTATTTGTTATTAACTAGAGTACATTTTAAGATCGATAATCCTAATATTCTGTTTGGGAGTAACATAATGGATACAAACTCTTTAGTGATCAAGTAGATTTTATTATTCTGTTAACATCTTATGTGATAAGACTAATGCTTTTATTGTTAGATAATTTTATATTTATGAATCTTGAGGATCGTATAATTTCTTATATTTTATTCTTATTTATGATTGGGTTTATGTAGATGATTTCATTCAGCGGGCATGACCCTTATTTCGTTCACTAACATTTTTAGGTTCTGTTGCAGGGGCTAGAGGATTGGAATAATGGTGATATTTCTTGGTACGGATTACGATTGAGAGTTCTAAGTATATATTTCTTTCGATTGTATTTATGAGTATTATACATACATTTCAGGCAATCACTTTGCAATTAGAGATTTAATATTACATTTAGTTATACTAGTTTCTATTACGACAATTATATATTGAGGCTTTAAAAATATTATGGATTTTAATATAGGGTTTGGGATTTCCATATTTCATTCATTTTTACTCCATGTTATTCCACATGCTTAGAATGTTATTTATTGTTTGAGTCTCATAAATTGTATATATATGATTGATCATCTTAAGTGTTGAATTTGTGGGGTAACACATATCACCTCAGAAAGCCCAAGTCATCATAATAAAATCTTCACAAGTCGAACATAAAAAAATATGGCATCACTTATGTTACACAACAAAAGAATATAATAAATAATATACTAAAAATTGGTATATGATTTGTACTTTAGAGTGTAAAGTGGAGTTTTAATTTTGGGTAATCGAGCCGAAATTAGAATTGGGGCTTCCCGTGTAAGGAGATATACTTTTTTGGGATTAGAAAGTAACTTTTAGGGTGTTATTTTAGATCCGAGTATGGTGACCAAGCATAAATTCTTCGGAACTTAACCCCTTAAGTTAGTGATTTTGATATCTCGAACAAGGTAATTGAATCATTTTTATTCCATATCATTGCCATTGATTGTTTCTAACAATTTCCCCGAGTTTCGTGTATTTCTGATGGATTTTACAGGAATTTAGTGCAAGAAAAGAGAGAAAGAAACCGGAAGAAAGAAACATAAGAAAGGAAGAAAAGTTAAAGGGCAAAAGTGTAAATTTCTATCCAGAATTCGAATTCGACACCTAAAGGGAAGTTGAAGTGATTGATTTCACAAGAATATCGGAAGAAACGACACTCAAATCGAAGCTCGACATCAAAAGTTATGGCCAGTCAAAGATGAAAGAGAAAAGTCAACAAGGAAGAAAATCGGACCGATTCGGTATACATCAGGACCGATCCGAAATGATCCAAGTCCAGTAGACCCCGGTTGGATGACAAACCGATGACAGCAGAACCGATTCGGTGGATAACGGACCGATTCGGTAGAATAAAAAAAGAACCGATCCGGTGGTTCAAAAAACGGACCGATCCGAGGTATATCCTGACCGGTCCGGTCATGCGAAATCCTGGCATTTATTGTAAAGATTTTGATGTGTGTAGCTGGTGAAATCTTGCGCCACAAGCAACTCTGGATGTCAAATTCGTAGTACTTGGAGCTATAAAAGCCCATGCCCTACCTCATTCTAGAGGAGATTTTTTAGAGAGGATTTTAGGTCAATTTTAAAGAGAGAAATTCAAAAGTTAGGAAATTTTCATAGGAGTTTTCATAAACCCTAGTTTGTAAGAGTGATTACAATTTCTGGATTCAAGTCTTTTCCTGTTGCTGAAATCAAGTATAACAATTCCTTTCTCTTAGTTGGTGTTTATGTTAGTTAAATTTCAATTGTTTTGCAAATTATTTTCAATAGTTGTTAGATCTATAATTTTGTGTATGAAGTTGTTCTTTAATAAAATCATGTCTAGCTAAATTCTTAAGGGATGGGGTACATGAACTCACTCCGAGGCAAATTACTTATATAGAAAATAGAGGGTAAATTAAATTATGACCGAATTGTGAATGAAAATTATACAAACATAGTCAATCTTTTAATCTCTCTTGCCCTAGGTACTTGAGATGTTTAAGAACGCTTTGCGAGTGTAATTGTTCATTCACCGCTTTATATTTACCTTTGATTTCATATGATGAGGGCTAGATCCTTCATATATGTAATGCTTTGGATTTATAAAGGCTGGATTTAGTCAAGAATTTTATTTTTCAATTCTAGTATTCTACACGGTAATTCGTTAAGGTTTGAGGGATTGTACCCTACCCTATTTTCTCTCATTGGTCAATCTAATTTCTTCAAAAATTTTAGTTTATTTTTCACTAGAAATTTCCCAATCATTAATCATCTTTTCATATTTCTTTTGAGGAATCATTTCAAGATTAAATAACTTCTCCTATACAAGTTCCAATTATTGGTCCCTGTGGATACGATCCCGACTTATCGGATTATTACTAACGCGACAGGCTTGCACTTGAGCCTAGAGAAAATGCACTTTTGAGACAAATTCTTAGTCGCGTCAAGTTTTTGGCGCCGTTGCCGGGGACCATCAATTGGTATAATTTAGGAAAGTGATTTTTATCTACAAGTGATTTCAGATAAAAAATAAAAAATAAAAAATAAAAAATAAAAAATAAAAAATTTTACATCTCATCTCTTATGCGCTTATATGAAGAATTCATCTTCCACCCAAGTTCACGAAAATCCTATTGCCGAAGCCAATTCTGAAAATTCTCATACCACTGAGTCTCCTCATTTCTGGGTTCCACCTCCTTCGCCTAACAATTCAATCACAAGTCGTTCATCGAGTCAACACTGAGTGAGAATTATGAATCTTTCGGTAGCAATATGTCTGTGCAAGGTAGTGTTGGTGTTGGTGTTGGAGAGGATGAGATACCATACCTTCCCATGAAAGATTTGTTATTTCCTGAGAGAACTTTTACCCCTGGTTGCATTTTACTCCCGTATAATGCCGGTCAGTTCCACTTTCGAAATGGTATGATTCAAATTCTTCCCACATTTCACGGGATGGATTCGGAAAAACCATATCTCCATATTAGAGAGTTCGAGGAAGCATGTGAGACGTTTGGTGACCAAGCTTGCCCACAAGATGTTATCCGGTTAAAGCTTTTCCCTTTTTCCTTAAAGGATAAAGCTAAGACCTGGCTATGGTTACTACCCCCGAATTCCGTATTATCCTGGAGAGATATGCAAACCAAATTTCTCTCAAAAAAATTTTCTCAACACAAAACCAATTCTGTTAAAGCCCAAATACAATCTTTTTGACAAAATGAAAATGAGGCCTTCGACAAGTGTTGGGAGAGATTTCAGGAGTTAGTTAATGCTTGCCCACATCATGGCTTTGAAAAACATCATTTGATTTCATTTTTCCATCAAGGCCTTACTTTATCATCTAAACAACTTGTTCAAACCATGTGCGAAAGACCTTTTTGGGAGTTAGACTCGAGCGATGCTGAGGATCATTTGAAATATATAGCAGAGACTACCCAAGCATGGGATATTTCTGATCCCAATAGTCGAAATAGAAATCGACAAGTGTCCAATGTACCTGCTGCGTCCGGTATCTATCACTTGGACAAGGACACTTTGTTAGATCGAAAGTTTGACCAATTGGAAAAGAATTTCAGAGATATGCTTGAAGTGCGATTGAGAGAAGTAGCTGGACCCGTGCAAGCCGGGAAGGAGAAAGTGTGTGCCATTTGTGCTGCAGGTCATTCTACCAAAGGATGTACTACCATCCCTGCATACAAGGCAATGTACACTGAACAAGTTGAGGCAATAGGGGGTTTCGCAGAAATTATAACGCACAGCAAGGGAATATATACAATCAATCATGGAGGAATAATCCTGGGTTCAATTATGGACAACCCCAAGGGGGGATGGCTCCTAACCCACATTTGACTCTGCCACCACCTCCTCAATTTTAGCAAATGGCTCCTCCGATGCCAAATCCTAAGCAGGTACCACCCCCTGGTCCGTATGTCGCTCCACCTAGGCGATCTCTTGAAGATAACCTGAATCAATTCATCCAATCTCAAAAAGAGAGCAATGCTAAATATGATCGAATGTTCACTGAAATTCATACTAGCATCTCTAGGTTGCAATCTGCAGTGAATACTCGGGAGAAGGGTAAATTCCCAGCCCAAGACCTCCTCTTCAAGGACAACCCACGGTTAGCTCCACATCATCGGATTTGCCAGAACAATGTCAAGCTGTTACTACTCTTCGTAGTGGCCGCGTAATTGATCTAGCACCAAAACTTCCAAAGGAGAAAGATGAGGGAGTCGAACCTGAAATTCCCAAGGAATCTGAAACTTTTGAGTCTGCTGAGATTCCTTCGGATATGGAAGATAAGGATGAGGGAGTTGAATCTGAAATTGAAGTCAAACCACCAAATGCTGCTCCATTTCCTCAATGCTTAGCTCCACCCAAAAAAGGGGCGTCGCGTACAGAAGTGTTGGATGTGTTGAAGCAAGTAAAATTGAACTTGCCATTCCTTGACGCTATTCAATAAATTCCAGCATATCCTAAGGTCATCAAAGATCTTTTGACTATCAAACGACGGGTCAAGGTGAAGAAGAATGTTTTCTTGGCATAAAATGTGAGCTCGGTCCTTCTCAATGATCTACCACCAAAATTCAAGGATCCTGGTGCACCCACAATTTCGTGTGTCATAGGAGAAAAAAGAGTGGAAAAAGCATTGCTTGACTTAGGTGCGAGTGTGAACATCCTTCCATACTCCATCTATAAGCAACTTGATTTAGGTGATTTAAAACCTACCCGAATCACTCTACAGTTAGCTAATCGAACAGTGAAAGTGCCTCGTGGGATTGTAGAGGATGTGATAGTTCAAGTGGACACGTTCTACTTCCCTGTTGATTTCGTCATTTGGGACACTGAGCCTGCTCCCCATGCGAGAAATCATGTTCCAATAATATTAGGCCGTCCGTTTTTAGCTACTGTTAATGCTTTGATCAATACACGGAATGGCCAAATGCAACTCACTTTTGGAAACATGACTCTCGAGACTAATATTTTCAATGTTGCTCACCAAATGGGTGATGAGGATGAAATTCTTGAGGTGGATCTTATTGAAGAAGTGGTAGATGAGCACATCGAAAAGATCATAGGAGGAGATGCACTGGAGGTGTGTTTAGTGAAAAGTGGTGAGAAAAAGAGTCGTTACACTGCGTTTGAGCGTGAGGTAGAAGAGTTGGAAACTTGGTTACTAGAAGATGTGAGTTTTGAGAGTTTAAGAGATGTTGACTAGATTTCTAGATTTGAAGAATTACCTCCGAGGGAGACAACCATGACTCCCTCTAAAAATAAATTTCCTAGTCTTGAGTTGAAGAAACTACCCTCACATGTAAAATATGCTTTTCTGGGAGATAATGATACATTTCTTGTTGTTGTTTCTTCCAATTTAGGAAAAGAGCAAGAGGGTATGTTGTTGGATGTGTTACGGAAGCATAGAAATGCTTTTGGTTGGACTATAGCAGATTTGAAAGGTATAAGTCCATTGATTTGTACCCATAAAATCCATCTTGAGGAAGAGGTGAAGCCATCGCATGAGATGCAAAGGCGATTAAACCTAACCATGAAAGATGTTGTAAGAGCGGAAATTATCAAATTGCTAGATGCTGGGATTATCTATCCCATTTCTGATAGTAAATGGGTGAGCCCAATTCAGGTCGTTCCAAAAAAATCGGGTATGATCGTGGTTGAAAATGCCAAGGGAGAACTAATACCCCAACGCACCACCACCGGGTGGCGTGTATGCATTGACTACCAAAAACTCAATGCCGGAACCAGAATAGACCATTTCCCCTTACCGTTCATCGATCAAGTGATTGAACGAGTGGCGGGCCATCCTTACTATTGTTTCCTAGATGGGTATTCTGGCTATAATCAAATTGAAGTGGATGTACTTGATCAAGAAAAGACGACTTTTACATGTCCGTTTGGTACGTTTGCCTATAAACGTATGCCATTTGGGTTATGTAATGCACCAGCAACTTTTCAAAGGTACATGCTAAGTCTCTTTAGCGACATGATTGAAAAAGGTCTTGAGGTGTTCATGGACGATTTCAGCATTTTCGGTCCATCTTTCGACCAATGTTTAGCTAATCTTGAAAAAGTTCTATTCTGGTGTGTGGAAAAAGACTTAGTCCTCAATTGGGAAAAATGACATTTTATGGTTACCGAGGGCGTAGTTTTAGGCCACATAATCTCATCTAGGGGAATTGAAGTTGATCGAGCAAAAATTGAAGTAATAGCTGAGTTACCCCCGCCAAAATCACTTAAAGATGTGAGGTCCTTTCTAGGCCATGCCGGATTTTATAGAAGATTTATCAAAGACTTTAACGCCATCGCTAGACCTTTGAGTAATCTTCTTATGAAGGACACTCCATTTGAATGGAATAAAGCATGTTAAGAAGCTTTTGATAAACTTAAAAGCATGCTAATTTCCGCTCCTATCATGCAAGCTCCTGATTGGTCACTCCCATTTGAGCTTATGTGTGATGCAAGTGATTACGCGATTGGGGTCGTTCTTGGACAAAGAAAAGACAACAAAGCTCATGTTATTTACTATGCTAGCAGAACATTATCTGGCCCTCAGCTTAATTACTCTACTACAGAGAAGGAGTTACTAGCAGTCATTTTTGCTCTCAATAAATTTCGCTCTTACATTATTGGGTCGCCCATCATTTGTTTCACTGATCATTCAGCCCTCAAATATCTCTTGAGTAAGAAAGATGCCAAACCCCGTCTAATCAGGTGGATCCTACTCTTACAAGAGTTTAATCTCTCGATTCAAGATAAGAAAGGAGTAGAAAATGTCGTGGCTGACCATTTGTCACGCCTATCATCCGACGTACCTATTGATCCCATTCCCATAGACGAGTATTTTCCGGATGAAAATCTATTTGTTACTTCTTCTCTCCCCTGGTTTGCGGATATAGTCAATTACATTGTCACTGGAATTGTTCCCTCTAATTGGACTCCGCAAGAGAGAAGGAAGTTCATTACATGGTCACGCATGTTCTTTTATGATGGTCCATATTTATTTAAGTATTGTGCTGATCAAATCATCCGGAGATGTGTACTTGATGAAGAAATCCAAGGGGTAATTCGATTATGTCATTCAGAAGCATGTGGAGGTCATTTTTCCAAAAATAAAACTACTGCGAAAATCCTTCAAAGCGGTCTCTACTGGCCCATAATCTTTCGGGGTGTGAATACTTTTTGCAAATCATGCGATAGATGCCAAAGAATGGGAGCTATTACTCGCCGTGACATGATGCCATTAACCCCAATTCTAGTCTTAGAGTTATTTGATTTTTTGGGTATTGACTTCATGGGACCCTTTCCACCTTCTTTTGGTTTTCTATACATCCTTGTCACTGTAGACTACATCTCAAAATGGGTAGAGTCCATAGCTACAAGGATGAATGACAATAAAGTGGTGATAAAATTCATTCAAGAAAATATACTTTCTCGTTTTGGAATGCCTAAGGCCATAATTAGTGATAATGGTACCCATTTTTGCAATAGGCCTATGGAGAAGCTCATGCGAAAGTATGGAGTTGTCCATAAAGTTGGAACAACTTATCACCCTCAATCGAATGGCCAAGCCGAGCTCGCCAATCGGGAAATAAAAAATATCTTGGAGAAGACAGTCGAACCTAATAGGAAAGATTGGTCTCTCAGATTGAATGATGCGCTCTGGGCATATAGAACTGCATACAAGAATCCCCTTGGGATGTCCCCATTTCGATTTGTGTATGGAAAGCCTTGTCATCTCCCGGTTGAGATCGAACACAAAGTGTATTGGGCTATCAAAAGGGTAAACTTCAACATGGATAAATTCGGTGAAACACGTAAACTTCAGTTGAACGAGTTGGAAGAAATACGCAATGATGCATATGAAAGTACTAAAATATCCAAGGAACGAATGAAATGAGCTCACGACAGAATCATTCGTAGGAAAGAGTTTCATTCGGGACAAAAAGTCCTTCTCTACAACTCGAGGTTGCACTTGTTTCCCGAAAACTTGCGGTCAAGATGGTCGGGTCCATTTATTGTGAAAGAGGTATTTCCCCATGGAGCTGTTGAACTCAAAGATGAAAAAAGGGGAAACAAATTTAAGGTTAACGGGCATCGTATCAAACCGTATGTGGAAGCAATCGTCAATGAAGCCGACACAATCTGGTTGTCGGACACCATCTGGGGATTGACTGAAAAGGAAAGGTGAGGTCGTCGCACCCCCGACATGTATGGGGTGATTGTTGTACATAAAAGTCGTAGGAGTTAGAAGTCGTAAGTACGTGTTAGGTCCGGGGTAGGGAATCCAATGATTTTAAGGGTGTTCAGGTTTTGATGAGCATTGCGGGAATTTTGAAGTGAGAGAAGTTGTAAAGGAATCATTGGAATGGAGAAAAGGAGCATAAACAGTGAGAAGAATAGAGAAAAGGAGTTTCTGAAAATTCAGCAGACCGGATCGGTCCGGTCCTGAATTAAAAGAACCGATCCGGTTAAGTCGGATCGGTCCGGTCCTACAACCGGATCGGTCCGGTGATCTGCAGAATGCCCCTTCCCGAGGTTCACACCTCTTCAATCCAAACCAAATTCATCCCCCCAATCCCTTCTTTTCTCCCAAAAATTCGTCCCCCCTATTTCCCCCCATCCATTCCCTCCTATTTCATTTTCCATCCTATAAATACATCCCTCCCACACCCCATTTTCCTTCACACCTCCATATCCTCTCTTCTCTCTCACTTTCTGTCTACTACTTCCATACCCATGGATGATCCCTAGAAATATACCTCCATTGAAGTCTTGCCCGACGGCAATGGAGAATACCGTTCTCGCCGTGAAGCAAATTGGTGCTGGCGGTTTTTCAGTCCAACCCGAAAAATCCACATTGAGCGTCAAATCCTTTGGGATCAACTGCCTAATTCTGTCACCGCTATGTTCATGACAAGAGGCTGGTGCAGATTTTTCAATGAACCATATGAGGCAGTTTGGGAAAATGAAGCGATTCGGTCAATATTTAATTTACCCTCTATTTTCTACATGGGTAATTCACCTCTAAATGAATTCATGTACCCCAGCCCTTGAGAATTTAGCTGGACATGATTTTTCTAGGAAACAAATTCATACCAATACATGGAATGTCGTCTCATTACATACTTGCTTAAGGATGCCGGGATTGAAGCGCCACAAAACCTTATCAACTTGCCCAAGCCATTAGGACAAGAATCCCGCACTCGAAGTGAAAGGCAAATCCAGCTAATCCGTGCAAGGCGCGGCGATGATTCGAGTGATGAGAAAACCGATGAGGAAGAGAACTTTTTTGATGAGGATGTTGAGATGGAAGAAGGAGAGGAGGAAGAATATGATGAATCCGCTGATCGGGATTATGTTTCGGTTGGTACGGGATTGACTGAGCCCGTCCTTTCTCTTAAAACGCGTTTCGACGGGTTCGTGACGTCCTACGAGAGGGACATGAGTTTGGTCCTGCGTATGCAGGCGGACTTATACGGTCTTCAGTTGGGTCCCGAGGCCCCTTTTCCTCCTTACTATTACAATCCATATGATCCTGCTGCTCCCGGTCCTTCCCGTCCCCCACCCGCCCCTTAGGATGCCCCGCTACCCCTTTATGTTTTATTACTTATGTTTGTGATGGTTACACAGTGTGTTGTACTATACAGTTTTACTATGATACTTGCTTGTTTTATTTATCGCACTCCTACTGTTGTCTTCTTTATCTCTATCGTCCATTTGATTGAGGACAATGCAAATCACTAAGTTAGGGGGGATAACAGGTGCGTATTCATAAAACTTCGCATATATGTAAAAAAAAAAATTAAAAAATGTTGAAAAAAACCAAAAAATATTTTTGTTCAAAATAAATAAGAATTGGAATTTAATTTTTTCAAAAATATCACCTTTATTCTATTTAAAGTCTCAAATTGTTAACAATCATAATGCACTAAGTCAAAATTGACCGAAGATGGAAATTGAAAGAAAATTGACGACTTAACGAATAAGTGTGGAGATTGATCAAACCCGGTGAGATTTCGAACTTTTCAATTTTTTATGAGTTTTTAAATCAATCTGAGTTTATGATTAACTCAAAGTTCTTTTCAGCGTTTTAATAAGTCGTTGATGATCTCAATCCTTTATTTTGATCGGTTATGGGAAATGTGTGAAATGTTGTTTCGAAATTCGTACTAAATATATCTCTAAACTTAATTAATCTCGAGATGCATATGGTAATGTGATTATCAATTTGGACAATGAAGTAGGCCCTCGTTTGTTTAACCCAAAAATATTAGTCATAAAAAGTTGTGAAAAACAAAATTATCCCTTTGCAACCCAAATTGAGCCTAATATAATATTTCCCTTTCGTTTGATAACCCGAAAAACCCAAATAGCCCGGAATTGTGAAAATTGAGAAAATTCATCAAGTAAGTCCAAATTGTGCTATAAAAAGGGGTAAGAAGAAAAAAATAGATATGCTCAACAAAAATAGCAAGAAAAGAAAAAGAAAAGAAAAAATGAAAATTGAAAAAGAAAGAGAAAAATGAGCAAATGTCCGAAAAAGCACTAATGGACGTCATAAGGACATTTTCCAATTCTGAACATTCCCTACCATTTTCATTTTTACCCTTTACACGTTTTAACCCGAAAAGTCCTAACCGAGTCCGAATGGCGAAATTAATTACTGCGTGGAGAGCTAAGATATGAAAAGATAAAATGAGAGATTAATTTGTGTGAAATAGAGGTGATGTTCCCATTTCCTAATGACCGTACTCCGATGATGAGATCATTTCACCATATATTTTCTTCTTTTCAATTTTGTATGTGTGAATTTGTGTCCATTATATTTACTCTTTATATCATGCATACCGAGAGAAAACAGCCACAATCCGAGTGATTCGTTTGTGAGTGCATCCGTAAGAATTTTAATCAAAATGATTTTTCGGAAAGTAATGCTCAATCGGTGGAAATTTGAGGTTTAATTTTTGGCTTTACACACACACACTATGGTTTGAGACATTTGAATATGAATTTATGATGATTATTTTTCGAAAAGTTTAAATTGTACAATTTTTAAGTGTTTTGATATTTATTTGAGACAATAAAGAATTTTGTGGGTGTATTCACTGCAAAACCTCACGAGACAAAACTCGTCCTACTAGGGTAACCTAGAGGTTTAAAGGCTTGTTGCATACGCTAAATGCAATCGCTTGCCCGCGAAAAAGGTATTCTATCCCAATAAGAGAATTTTCAAGAATGGAGCATTAAACTAATTTCTTTTACATTGTCCGGGACGTGCAAAGTCCTAAGTTAGGGGGATTTGACCAAGCATAAATTCTTCGGAATTTAACCCCTTAAGTTAGTGATTTTGATATCTCGAACAAGGTAATTGAATCATTTTTATTCCATATCATTTCCATTGATTGTTTCTAACAATTTTCCCGAGTTTCGTGTATTTCTGATGGATTTTACAGGAATTTAGTGCAAGAAAAGAGAGAAAGAAACCGGAAGAAAGAAACAAAAGAAAGGAAGAAAAGTTAAAGGGCAAAAGTGTAACTTTCTATCCAGAATTCGAATTCGACACCTAAAGGGAAGTTTAAGTGATTGATTTCACAAGAATATCGGAAGAAACGACACTCAAATCGGAGCTCGACATCAAAAGTTATGGCCAGTCAAAGATGAAAGAGAAAAGTTAACAAGGAAGAAAATCGGACCGATCTGGTATACATCCGGACCGATCCGAAATGATCCAAGTCCAGTAGACCCCGGATGGATGACAAACCGATGACAGCAGAACCGATCCGGTGGTTGAAAAAACGGACCGATCCGAGGTATATCCTGATCGGTCCGGTCATGCGAAATCCTGGAATTTATTGTGAAGATTTTGATGTGCGTAGCTGGTGAAATCTTGCGCCACAAGCAACTCTGGTTGTCAAATTCGTAGTACTTGGAGCTATAAAAGCCCATGCCCTACCTCATTCTAGAGGAGATTTTTTAGAGAGTATTTTAGGTCAATTTTAGAGAGAGAAATTCAGAAGTTAGGAAATTTTCATAGGAGTTTTCATAAACCCTAGTTTGTAAGAGTGATTACAATTTCTGGATTCAAGTCTTTTCATGTTGCTGAAATCAAGTATAACAATTCCTTTCTCTTAGTTGGTGTTTATGTTAGTTAAATTTCAATTATTTTGCAAATTATTTTCAATAGTTGTTAGACCTATAATTTTGTGTATGAAGTTGTTCTTTAATCAAATCATGTCTAGCTAAATTCTTAAGGACTGGGGTACATGAACTCACTCCGAGGCAAATTACTTATATAGAAAATAGAGGGTAAATTAGATTATGACCGAATTGTGAATGAAAATTATACAAACATAGTCAATCTTTTAATCTCTCTTGCCCTAGGTACTTGAGATGTTTAAGAACGCTTTGCGAGTGTAATTGTTCATTCACCGCTTTATATTTACCTTTGATTTCATATGATGAGGGCTAGATCCTTCATATATGTAATGCTTAGGATTTATAAAGGCTGGATTTAGTCAAGAATTTTATTTTTCAATTCTAGTATTCTACACGGTAATTCGTTAAGGTTTGAGGGATTGTACCCTACCCTATTTTCTCTCATTGGTCAATCTAATTTCTTCACAAATTTTAGTTTATTTTTCACTAGAAATTTCCCAATCATTAATCATCTTTTCATATTTCTTTTGAGGAATCATTTCAAGATTTAATAACTTCTCCTATACAAGTTCCAGTTATTGGTCCCTGCGGATACGATCCCAACTTATCGGATTATTACTAACGCGACAGGCTTGCACATGAGCCTAGAGGAAACGCACTTTTGAGACAAATTCTTAGTCGCGTCATATGGTAAAAAAAATGGAGTCGTATAAGGAATTTTTAGAATCTAAATCAACTTTGGATTTTCAGAACCTTTTATGCTTGAGGTAGTGAGCCTTTTATTGCAAAAATCTATACCATGATTAGCAGCAAGACTAAATTATTACCTATACAACTTATTACCTTATTAACGGTATGCAATGATTATGTAGAGAAGTAAACTCATGCTGGTAACACCTACAACTAATGATTGCGAGGATCGCACGTTAAAGTAATAGTCATGCAGCTATTCATTTTCTTCTCTCTCTTCTAGTCTGATGGGGAATATTTGAATAACATGTTGGTATCTTTTGCGATCTTTTAGAAATTGCTTTAAGGATTTTTTGAGATTTAATGATGTTCACGCATTGTCCAAATAACAAATGGGTGCACTTTGGGAATTTTAAGGTGTCTAAACTTATCATGTTGGAAGCTATAAATATTAAAACTAGGTGATTTTAATTGTCATGTAATTTGGATTTAATTAATTATATCATTGATGTTCGTTCAAACCATCTTAGAATATTTAGATCTTGTGAGAGCGCGATCTCTCGAAGGAACCTACCCAATTAAAAATTAATTACCAATTTAAGAGATAATATCCTTTTTAAAAGAAAAAAGGGTATAAAGCATTCGAAAATTCTGCATGACAAATTTATTTTTATTAAGGTTAGAATATAATCAATCTTATCTTCTTATTGAGACAAATGATTCTAGTAATGTGAAAAGATTAAACAAGTCACATAACACCGGATGTATAAGGAAAAATCCACTAATGGGAAAAAATTTCAAGCCGAAATGAACAAACAATGTACTATGATCAAAATTCACCCAATTAGTAAAAAATGATTTACAATCACACAATTCACTAACTTCATATGAACTACTTCACAACATATTATCCTATAGAGAGCCAATAGTTGGAGTACGCTACAGAAACATAACCGGTTTTGGCCTTAATCGATGTCTTCAAATATTTTGCTAATAAAATATTATTTTGGAGAGGAAGAGCACTTTGTTCTAAGGAAATAAAACCACCAACTATAACTAGGATATGTGAGGATATCCTATGGTTGAAGAAAACGTAGTGAAGGTTTATTTTTTCTAAAAACTCACAAAGTGTTTTTCAAGGTTTTTGAAAGTGTACTATACTCAATAACAAAATTATCTTGAAAAATAATTTGTGAAAATAGCTTGGATACATAATTATGGGAAAATAGGCAGATCTAGTGCAGGCGACAGCATGCCGTCGGGTGGTGTGAGGGATGGCAGCCCCTAAATTTGGTGATTTTTTTATTATATATGTGTATGATTATTGAAGGGGTGCATCAGTTAATATACTTAGTCTTCTTTGATATCCTTGATGATGTAAGTTAATGTATACAACATGTAAGTGTTGATAAATGTTCTCCACAAATCATCTCCTTTTAGATTGTTTGAGACTAAGATCCTTTCTCGGGGGTGTCAAAAATTTTATGCCACGAAATAATATCTATTTTATTTTGAAGATTATTTAGCGTGTAATTCTCTATTCTGACTTAATTTCATTATTAATTAAGATATTAAGGATTGTAAATCTAAATGTTTTGATTAACGATTTAATTATAATTTTGATGATGAAGTATTGATATTGTGATAGTTAACATATTTGTCAATTTAGACTATATATATATATACATATATCATATTATTCAATTAGTTTAACCACCAAAGCTCGTTGAAAATTGATAACTTTAAATTTTGCTACAGAGTTTCGATCCATGAACTTGCCACATTGGTGGTAGATTACTCCCCCTCAACTAATAGGATATGTCTATGCATGGACACATCATTTATTTCAAAGCTTGACTCTCATGTGGCATAAAACCTGTTTCTTTCGACAATAAATTCTATAAATAATCTCCTTCCAATTGTTTGGTAAAATTGTGGATCTATCTGCAAAGCATTTACTAATAAATGAAGTTCAGTAAATATAACTTCCAACCAAAATAAATAAATTAATACCTCAACTCCATTCTTGGTCTTCAGCACATAATCTTTGTGGCTCCACTTATTCAAAGCATGGTCTTAACCAAAATACATAAGCTTTTAGCAATGGACTCCTTTGTGGCCTTCATTAAAATAGTAATTATCATTATTCCCTATCGTCTTTAAGCTTTTATGATTTTTAGAAAATAATGTTGCTTTAAGCTTATGAAATTAGTGTGTCTCTCCACTTTTTGTTAGTAGAACATCCTTTATAATAATGTTGATCATTACATGTTACCAAATTATTACTACAACATAATAACAAACTTGGTACTTATAAATTAAAATTAATATAAAGAAGGTTGGGGACAAAATTCTTTTCCAAAACAAATTTTAGGGTATAACAAAAGTAAGAACTAACCAAAGATAATTATGTTAAATTTGATTCAACATACATATACCTTTGCACAACCAATTTAACATTAACTACAATAAAAATATATTTTTTTAAACCTAATATCATATGTACACAATTAATAATTAGATACGGTAGGATAACTAAAAGTTATATAGATCTAAAAATAAATCTAATTTAATCTTAGCAATTGCACTAACTTCGGGGGCATATCACCTATATCTTTCTTTGCTTGGATTTTTGTTTAAACATGGGTTGTCGTAAAAAAATGTTAGGAAAGGGTCCTATTAATAAGTAAATACTAGGGCTAACTTGGCATTTTGGGCACAAAAAATGAGAGGGAACTTAGGGACAAGGTCTATAATGTACCTTTGGCCCCTATTTGTCTGTTAACAGCATGTTCCTTCTGATAAGAGACACCTAGTGCACACCAAAGTCAATAAACAAATATGTCAGCTAATAGTGTCAAAATATATGATTTGGTGAATATCATTTCAATTGGAAACTTGTTGTACAAATTTTTATGGAAACTTGTGAGTGGCCTTGAGAGCTACTCATTGATGGTCATTTAAAAAATGCTCTTGTAATAAGCTACCTCTTGGCTACTCACTTATTTATTCAAAGTGTAGGCTTTTTGAGTGCTTGAGTGACTCCTAGAGTCCCTCTACTAGTATTCTCTCTATCGTAAAGTGTCAAGTGGTTGAGATTTATCTTTTCCCAATGATCCTTGCCTCTCAGCCACCAAACCAAAACTCCCAGGAGATACCAACCGGCCTTCTTGATCCATGCTTGCTCAAATAAGGCAACTTGTATAAGAAAATAATAATAAGTAATTTAAAAGCTTTCGAGTAACAATATTGGGGGATGGGGCAATCCGTGCTAGACCCCCTCTCCCTAAGCCATTTCTGGATTGTAATTTGAGGATGGGGCCACGCAAAGTGGATCCCCTCACCCTGAGTCATTTTATGTAGTATTGAACTTTGTCAAAGGGGCCACTCAAGGTGGATCCCCTCGTCCTAGGTCTTAAACTATCAATTTGGAAATCTTGGGAAGTGGGAGCCACTCTAAGTGGATCGACTCGCCCTAGGCTATTTTCTGTAAATTCTGGAAATCTTGGGCAATGGGAGCCACTCAATGTGGATCCCCTCGCCTCAGGCTTATTTTCTGTCATTCTTGTAATCTTACGCAGTAGGAGACACTCTAACTGGATCCACTCGCCCTAGGTTGTTTTCTACTAATCTGGCAATCTTTGGGCAGTGGAAGACACTCTAAGTGGATCCACTCTCCTCAAGCTATTTTTTATTACTCTTGCAATATTAGGTCGTGGGAGCATCTCTAAGTGGATACCCTCACCCCAGGCTATTTTATAGCTCTGCTAACGATTGAGTGTCACTCTACATTAGTCCTCTTGTGCAAAATCCTTTGTGTTGGGAAGACCAAAGGGATTTGTATGACATTATTGTCTTTCCTTAAAATTTGAAAGTTTCACTTGTTATTTCATCATTACTCTGGGGCATTAGATGGTCTTGTCACTTCACCCCAGGTTTATGGTCTCTAGGAGACACGTGTCATCCTAGTAACTAGCATCCCATCATTTAGGTAATGATTTGTTTTCCTTTTTGCCGCCTAAGCATGTGGGCTTTTTCTAGTATAAAAGGCTTGTTAAAAGTAAAAAATCATTTTTGCTTCATCATTTCAAATTTCCTCAGAGCTTAACAGAGAGAGAGAGAGGGAGAGAGAGAGAGAAGAAACCCTTCATAGCCATTTTTTACCAAAAACCTCAAACAACACATATTTACATGGCTTCTTCATCTACGACCTCTTCATCCGGTATCGTAACCACCACTAGCGAACTACTAGTGGGGTCTTTATAGATTTTTGTCACCATTTCTACCGTCTTGGCCACTGGTGTTAACACCGTGGCCACGATCGTCATTTCCACTGCCTCCACTTTGGTGGGTGGATCTTCCTCTGATGTAACCTTGGCGGGGGGGGGGGGGGGGGGGCTAGTCTAGAGTGAAACTTTTAAAATCACATAAGGAGCACTTGGACATCCACTTGAAAATGGACTTTTGTTTGTATCATTTCGCACTTATTTTAGGTTGAATGACACATTCATGCCCTCACTTACCAAGTTCGAGGAGGTTTTTGTTACTAAGATCATTGAGCATCCCCAATTGGGCCTAGGTGAGTCCCCTGATCTCCCTATCATTTTTGCTGACAATATACTTATGCTTAGAGTGGATAGGGGTGAATTCCCTCATTCCAACATTAATCTTAACATTGTGGAGGTGTCACAGACGAGTGACACCTATGGGTAGATCATGTCCTCGCCACCCCCTCGCATGAGGCTATTATCAATAGGCTTAGGCTCACTAGGACTATTGACAGTGTGAAGTTCTTCTCTATAGCCAAACATGCCACCACTTTCAACTTGTTGGCCTCCCCCTGGAGCAGAGACTCTCACACCTTTGTAACTAGTTGGGATGAATTCACCATCACCTTAGAGGATATATGTGAGTTAACAAGTCTTCCTTATTTGGGGAGCCATGTTCTTACTGATGGATTTGAGGATGTTGAGGAGGAGGATATGTTACAAGAACTTTAAAAATCCCTTTTTGAATAATCTCATTGCGTTGCTATCAACAAGACTGGTACCAACAAGCACTCATTTGCAAAGTGGCAGAGGTACTGGTTTATGGATTTTGATCCCCTCCCCAAAGAGGACAGTTCGAATGAGGGGCCAAAATCTAGAATGGGCCCAAGATGGAGTTCCGTTCACAATTGGTTGCATTATTTTTCACCTTTTTTAGAATGTTCTTGTTCCCAGGGAGGCCATATAACTACCCTTGAGAGTTTTTTTTTCAGACTGACTATTGGACTTGCTTGTGGGAGGAATGTTCCCCTCACAGCCTTTACCTTAGGGTATATATAAACTTGAATAGACCACTCTCACGTCGATATGGAATGATCTTATGGTCATTATGATCTTACCAATTTTTCCAACTCCTTCATTTTGATGGCTTTTCTTTTCGAGAGGTTTCCCAACTTTGCCCCAGAGGCGAGGGCCTGTCATAGCGAAGCTGCTCAAATTTCAAGATGGAATAGAAAATACCCCAAGACCTCCTTGGACCCTCTAATAGACGATGTTAATGAATTTTATTACTGTCCTTATTGCAAGTGAGTGGGTGGGGTTTTTACCTGAGGGTCCTTAGCTTTTTGAGGTACCTTCTAGTGTCCTTCTGATGTGGAATCTATGGATACTTACCCCCGTATCTCTGTGATGACTATGATTCTTCCATGAACTCTTACCTCCTTGACTGAGTCGGGTCAAGGTGTATAATTTCACCATTATGAGAGGGTGAGGATAGAGTTTGGCTATGATCAAGGTGTCCACTCTCCCACCTATCCTTCGATCACTTCCCCCTCAGACCTATACTTTGATGCCTATGCTAATTTTACTTTTGAGGGAATGATTCTTAGAGTTGATGGCCTTGGTGGCCTATTTATGCCTGCTCGAGATTACATGTCTTCCTTCACCCATACGTGGTTTAGTTTTTTGGCAGAGGAAGCTCTGATTCAAAACTGCGTGGTGGATGTTCCTCACGATACAATCACCATGAAGATTCCAAACACTAATAAATGCTTGGACAAGAGGACCCAAAAAGAGTTGTGGTTCCGTAGCAAGGCTGTGAAGACCCCTTTTAAGCAAGTCACACCTATTCTGGTGAGGCCTCTACTTGATGAATCCATTTATACTAAGCAACCCAAGCCTCGACCTATCAAGACAAGGGGTCAGGGGAAGGGGAAGGCCAAATACAAAGCCTCATTTAAACGAAAATATCTTGACACCGATGTGTTAAATTTTGTTCATATCGCAGTCATTGCTCTTTCTTCCCCTCCTTCCCCCACGAAGACCATAGCCAACAAAAAGATGAAGAAGAAGAAGAAGAAGAAGAAGAAGAAGAAGAAGAAGAAGAAGAAGAAGAAGAAGAAGAAGAAGAAGAAGAAGAAGAAGAAGAAGAAGAAGAAGAAAGTTGGTGCTGAGGTTATTCGTCCCTCTTCTGTTCCAGACCAAGGGTCAGATACCGATAACCTTGGGTGGAGAATACATATCAAAAAGTTTATGAGCAAGGTTATGAAGCCTTGGGTATTTCTACACAAGATCTACCCATTTTATCCATCCCGATCAGTGAAGATACTTCAGTTAACTCCTCTTCACTTAGTGAAACGTCTAGCCATGGTGTTTCACCTATTGGTTCTCCTACTTATTCACTTGAAGAAAAACTAGTTGATTATGGAAGAACCCCTTCCTATGATGATGATAGTTCTTCTTTAAATGACCTGAGTGTCCTTGATCCTCTTGATGGTCATTAACCTGCCGCCAATACTTTATTGGAAGTTTTGAGGGAGTCTGATAGTGACAATGAGGCCATGATTTACTCCCCTTCCACGATTAGCACTACGACTGGGTGACTACCTTATGGGATGAGAACTTTGTGTACACCCCATACTAGGACCCTCCTAAGCACCTCCTTAGGTCCCTAGAACTCAGTCATTCACCACAAAACCTTAGGTTATACCCTGAGTACTAATTTAGAGTCCACCTGATGCTCTCGAGCCTCATTTTACTCTATTCCACTTTCTTGCTTGAGTGAAAGCTCAATAAATCTATGAAGGTCTATGAATACCCTTTCCAAAGATCTACCCTATGCCCGACTTTCCCTACAATTCAAATAAATAGTCTGTTTTAGTATCGAAAACTGATCTAGAGACCACCGAGCGTTCTCGGGCCCCGTTTTGACTTCACTCAACTTCCTTATCTGAGAAAAATCTCAATGAATATTCTAAGGTCTCTGAATCCCCTTTCTAACGATTCTTCCCTTGCACGAATCAACCTTACGGTTCGAACGAATGATCCATGTTACCCAGAAAACTGATCTGGAGGCCACTAGGCGCTTTTGGGCTTCATTTGACTCCAGCCAACTCTTCAACTCGAACGAGTCTAAATGAATCTTTAAAGGTATCTAATACCATTTCTAATGGTTCGCTCCGTGCGCGAATCATCCTGATGGTACAGATGAACGACCCATTTTACTTGGAAGTATCACCGAGTGCTTTCGGGCCCCATTTGACCTAGGTCAACAACCGAATGAAGCTAAATGAAATCTCTAAGGTCTTTGAAAAATATTTTTGACTGTCCATCACGTGTAAGAATCGACCTTACTGTTGTCAATTTTTAAAATATTGCAAGTGCACAAGCTATTATAGAATAGCGAGTGTAGGTACAGGTCGAACCCACGGAGATTTGTCAATTTTTTCGTTCAAAATAATTGTAATTGTCCAATTAGGATAAATGGATTTATAGATGAGATATGTAATTTTAAACTAAGCTAACACAAATAAAAAATAAGACTACAAACGATATAAACTAGTGTGTGATAAACTAGGACATTGGATCTATTTATCACATTTAACTAATACTATGCAATAATTTAAACTTATCATTACAAATTTTATAACTCAAATTAAACCATCTCTTGTCATATTTAATTCGGAAAATAATACGGTTAAGTTCAAAATAAAATTTAATGTCTTTAAATTTAGACGGCTAAAATCCCTATTCCCTTAAAAAGTTCACTTTTAAATTTCAAAATATAGTCTTTAAGCATGGACTTGCAATTAATTTAATAAAAGTATAACCCATCAAAAATTACTCATACATAAAAAAAATTCAAACAACGTCGAAGGTTTAAAACACACTCTCGTGTCATTTTAAATGAATACCAAATTTTTAAAACCTTTAGCACGTATCGGGAACAAAGACGAATTTAAATCTTGTACAATATTAGTCAAACATGATAGATTTCACCAAGTCCTAGTAAAGATATTAAGCTAGCATAACTGAAGACATAATAAAATTGCAAGAATGAATACTTATTTTCATTAACAAAACAAACTTATAAATGTTGTGTCTCACAAATAATCATGACAAAATTCCTCCCACAAAGATACAATTCTTGGCCCTCAAATATAAATAAAACTCTCAAAATAAAACTACCAAAAAATGTTCATAATTGGCTCTTCTAAAATTCTCTTCACAAATAATGAGCCCAAGGGGTCCTATTTATAGGCTTAGGGGTGAGGTGTTTGGATAGGTATAAAACATCTATTTTAATTGATAGAAAATTAATTATAAAATTAATAATCAATCTTAAAAGGTATTTTACGATAAAAAAATGAGTTTTCTTTATGATTGGTGACTTTTTTAATTCAGATTTATCTGACGTTCAAAAATTCAGATTTGGACTGATCTGATACATCTGATACGCCTAGGCATCTGTTTGGCAGTTGTAGATGTATGGCCTTAAGACCATGTTTGGCTACAGCATTTTGGCCATTTTGGCCTTATACAAAGGTCTACCTTTTACCAAAAAAATTAATTGTGAGGGGGAAGAATCAATCCCCTAACCTATTCCTTCTTATGCGCTCGCGAGACCACCAGGATGGGAAGCCTTTGCATTTATACAACTTCTTGAGAAATATATAACCCAATATTCGTCCCAGATATTCCATTATTCTACTTTGGTCCCTTAACTTTATACTTCTTTCAATTCTTTCCACAATCTGCATATCTTCACCAAATGACCTAGGATCTTCACAAAAATTCAGAGGTACTCGTAACAATATAAAATAACCTTTATTAATTCAAATTCAGTCCCTTAAAGTTTAGAAAATTATAATTTTACCCTTAATTACATTTTAGACTTTTGACCCCAGCTTTTATAACTTTTTCGTTTTAGCTCCGAATTTAACCAAATTTCAGAGAGAGATTTATTTTGCCTAGATAAACATTTAAAAATTATTTTCAACCCAAAAAGTTTCTAAAATTATGATTCCACACCCTGAGGTTACTAAAATTATATTTTTAACTCGAATTTTATTCAAACTTGTATTTTTCTTTGATTTTACTAAAAAGACTCTAAAAGATCATTATTTAAGATATAATGGGCTTAAAAAGGCCTATATTTTGGCATAATTCATAAAAAATAATGCATGAATAACTTACGGTTCGGAAGAATGATCCATTTACCTCCGAGAATTTACTGTCTAATGACCAATGGTCACTTTCGGGACCCGTTTGACTTTGGTCAACTCCCAAACCTTGGAGTGTCTCAATTTATTATTAAAGGTCTCTAAATACCCTTTACAACGGTCTGTCCCGTGCAGGATTTTGACTTAGGGTTCACATTTTATGACCCCATTTTCTGAAAAACTTACCTCTAACTCCCAATTGGCAACCAGGACCCTACCTATCGGCATTGTGTCTAGGGTTCCATTCCTATAGGTAGGTTTAAGACCATGACTATTGGTACCTACCTTGGCCCTATAAATAAAGGCCATGAACTCACTTTGAAGATCACCCCTGAACATCCCTTTCAATAATTCAGAGAGAATTCCCTCGAATACAGAGTTGTTCTTTCCTTAAAAGCCCATTTCCCCACCCACCCCCTCAAACCACCAATATATCATCTTGAGATCATCTCATCTACAATCAACATCTACTTCAAGTCTTCATAAGGAGGTCTATTTATTCCCTTTTGTCTTTAAATTATCTTATTTTTGCACTAGTTACTTCATTTTCTCTTTAGTACTTTACTTCATTACATCACATATCTTAATTTCAAACTTTTAATTATTAGTATTCACACATACTTTATTTTTATTAAAAAACCCAAAAACAAGAAAAAGAGGGTTCACTTGTAAATTCCAAACGGGGATTTCTCACACTAGAATACCTTTTTCTACACAAACAAATATAATAAAGTCCCCGGTTGGATTTATGGGTTAAACCCCACCTCATATTGTCTTCAAACTGTATGGACCTTGATGCCCTCACGGGCTATGTTGGCATCTTAGGTAAATCCCTCGACTCGAATCCTCCCATATACATTTTTTACTTTGTTCTTATCATATATATATATATATATATATATATATATATATATATATATATATATATATATATATATATGTTTTTTGTTCCTTTGTTACTTTGTCTGGTATACGTAATCATTCCTTTATAACGATTTGTGAATCGACAGGCACTTACATTATATTTTTATTGATATTTTGGGAACACTCCTAAGGATGACATCGCTCTGCCTTCATTTATGATGCGAGTTGAGTGATTCCGTCCTCCATTTATATTATGCACATAAGAACAAACATCACAAAGTTTTATAGGAGAAGATTAACACATGCCTATGAGAGACCGGAAGGGCGGGATGGGTACCTAACACCTTCCCATTCCATAACTTAGTCCCCAGAACCTTGAACTACTTGGTTTCGCAAGCATCAGTATTGTTCCTGATGTCGTTCTCTCAAGGCGGCAACATTTCTTTTGCATATTTTGTGTAAAATATCCTGGCGACTCTATCTACATATCACAGTATATCGACGACGATCGAGCGCCTCAATAAAGGACACAATCCGTGGGTACGTCGAAAAAAGGGGAAAGAAGGAGGGATCCACCTCGGGAGATGCATTTTCCTCCCGGACCTCCTGGATAGATGACCCCTAGGGATGGCCACAATGGCAACTCTACTAGAGATTTTACAAGAGAACTACTCTGTATTTTTGCATGGGCATTATTCTTTTCTGCATGTGTGCATATGCACCTACCTGTATGTTCATTTTTCTCCTCTATTTACCTTTTTGTATAGCTCTTTCATGTATATATCACTTTCCACTCACTTATACACTTCACACACTTGTATATACTCTCCATGTAAACTTCATGAACTTAAACTTAGCTTCACTTTACACTCACATCCTTCACACACCACTTAGAATATCCATGCTTAAGCTTTACCAGCACATAACCACACTTCCTACACTTATATATACAATCACTTACACATGACACACACCACTTGGCGTTTATCCATGTATAAGTTCACTACCACACACACTCATTTGTATATATTTCCACGTCACGTAATCATTCACATGTATCCATGAGAAATATAGTTCCCACGTGTGATTTAATTGTATATGCTCCCCATTAGTGTAGCATTCCCTTTAATCATCATGACAATAAAAAATGATAAAAAAAGTACACTCTCTCCATAATATATTAATTAAGATTCATGCATTTTTTTCACACTACATGACCAAGAGCATGGCTATATTGACCAAAATTTAGTCCCGTGCTGGGGGGTCACTTTGTGATGGGCGCTGGACCTAGGGATCGTAGTTAGCCTAAGAGATATGACTCTCACCTTCCACTGGCCGCGTACCTTTTATGTATATCGAACGATTTCCCTCATATTGTACCTCTTGATCAAACTCACGATGAGAGGTATATAGTAGGTAACTCATTCACGTATGTCAATATATCAAATTTTCTCTCACGAACACTATCCCTCCGAGATATATAGTAAGGCAATTCATGTACACTCAGGTATATCAAATGGCTTATCCACACGTACCGATGAATGATTGCCCTTATAGGCAATAGGTATATCGTGGAAGTTATGACAAAGGGGGAACCCTTCCACTAAATAAACAATTACATAAGCCTCTTAAAGGTATCAAACCTAGGATACCCACACTTTGTTTGCTGATTACTATGAAAAACTCTATGAAGATTTTGGGTCGGTATACGGCCCGAATTTTCATGTGATTTCTCCTTTTTTCAAAATAGGACATCATCCGTAAGCCTGAAAAGAAGTCCAATCGTGTTTTACATATTTTTCAAACCTCATTTTCCAAACAATCGGTCCGGTACGACATTTTTTTGCATTTAGGTAAACATAATACAAATGAGAACCTAATACTAATATTAATAATAATCATGTAGAGATCCTCTCCTTTTTCCTCATTTTCCAAAAATACCAAAAGCAATTTTTTCTCCTCCTTTCGAAATACCTAAAATTTCTCCCCTCCTTGTTTAAAAAATAAGTTCAAACCGTCTTCCCTCTTAGGTCGATCGCATACCTGACTTTAGCCTAACTCCCTATTGGCTTTGGTCTTCTGTCAAACCACCCCGAAGCTTTATCGGTTCTTCTGCTACCTCATCTGAGTTTGGGATTTACCTTTATGAGCTCTTCATGGAGAACACCGACCAAGCACCGATTATGCAGCCCGATCTGATGATCGTCTTAGTCTAGCTCAGTGCCAAGATTGATAACCTTAAAATCGAGGTCGATAAGATACAGCATCACCGAGACCAGATTCCCAAAGAACTCGAGGTTATCTTTCTTCGTGCAATGGGTCCTCCCTCTCCCATGCCAGTTTTGGCTCCATAAGAGTATTAGCATGCTTCATGTCCCCCGCCTGCTAATGGGCTGCCATCATATCAATTACCTATTCCAAACCTTAGCCAACTAGGGGCTAACCTTCCAATACCCATGGATCCTAAGGAGGATGAACAAAACAAGGTCAAGCAAGACCTCAAGCTGTTATCGAAGAATTTTGACCAAGTTAAGATCTCAAGGAACTATATGGACTACAAATATATGTTTCCCTATCCTAAATCTATACTGTTAGAAAAGTTCTAGATGCTAGACATTGAGAAGTTTTGGGTAAACGGACCCCTAATTGTTCACCTTCGAAGCTATCACCGAGCTATAACCCTCATTGGTTCCTCTGAAGAGATAATGGCCCAAATGTTCCAGTGGACCTTTAAAGAAAATTCCCTTCATTGGTTTCTTTCCCATGAAGAATTCAGTATCCGTAGTTGGGAGGATGTCACTCAATAATTCATGTCTCAGTACAAGTACAATGAGGATATATAGGTTACGCGTCGAGATTTAGAGCTTCTTAAGAAGAACCCTAGGGAAACAGTTAGTAGCTTTATAAGAGGGTGGAGAGAGAAAGATGCTACCATGACTAACAGACCCTCTCAGGAGGAATACGTCAATATCGTGAAGAAGAATTTCTTGCCTCATATCTGAGTGTCAATGGGAGGATAGTACAACCCACACTTTCAATCCCTTCGAGATGTTGGTTTAAAAATTGAGGAAAGTGTACGAAAGTTGAATCTGAGCCGAAGAAAGTGATCGGATAGTTCACTCCCCAAAAGTATGAGAAGCTCGTTAGTGTTACAGTCTCAACCATCAATAACGTTTCAGAACATACTACCTCTTGGGCACAAAAAAGTCCCCCAACCCTACCAAACAAGAGTAAACTAAGCTCCATGCTCCCCTGTCAAAAGTCTATGAGGCCCTACTGATCCACAACCTCATCAAACCCTTGGACCCAAGTCCACTACCAAATCCACTCACTAAAAATTTCAAAGCCAATGCCCAGTGTGATTTCTACTAGTATGTTGGCCATACTGTTGACCAGTGCTTCCACCTTCAGAATGTGATCCAAGGTTTAATTTATCGGGGCATCATCGCCCCACCAGTAAATCCTAAACCCAAATAGCGCTCATAACCTACTACCAACCCATACAAATGCCATATTTCTATAGAGTGACCCAAAATTTAACCAACCTGTTTAAATTTTGCCTAGCAAAGAACCCATTATACCTTTAATCTTACCCTAATCGCTCAAGGTTTGCTTGTATTTTCTCTTATACCCTATAAGCTTCACCGATCAAGCTTTGTCACTCCTCACAAGGGCCTTTATTACCTCCCATAACCATTCTGAAGGGAAGGATATGGAGTTACCAGCTATGTTGAACAAACTCTTAGAGTTTGGGATAAAATTTCCCGTCGAGATGACTGTTGATTATCGTAAAGTCGGTGTTTTATTCATAGAAGCCCAAAAATGGGCCTAAGAGTCAGATGAATGGGTGGTACCTGTTGAAGAAGTCAGTCTCGATGATGTAGTATAGATAATGGCCGATGTATTCTGACAGATAAGTGAAATTTACAGTATTGATAAGCTACTCACCGTTTTGAAGCTCCAGGGTTGGTTGGTACCTTCACTCCTGCACCTCCCTGCTGAGTGGGAAGATTTGTTTAATGAATTCGTCAAGGTTACTGAATTTATTGATTTCTCTTAGAAAGAGGACATAGTTGTCACCTGATAGGGGATGACTTTGATAATTTAGATAACGAACCCAATCGGGAAGAAATCAGTCTAGTAGCCAGTCTATGCGGAATGATATCCTTTGAAGATCTATTAAGAAAATTAATAAGGAAGCTATTCATCCATAAGTAGATGAAGACACGGGGTTCATGTTCTTCCCCGCCTCAGTGAATCACATAACCAAATTAGGAAGACACTATAAATATCTGAGTCCTTATGTGACAGAGACCGATAAGGTAAAGGGAGTTGTCGAAGAACATCTCGTGCTAGAGATAACCATCGAAGAAAGTAAAGTCCATAACTAGCTTAAGAAAACCCAAGCTAACATCACCTTATGGGGAATTTTCATGTAATCCTAGCTGCACCAGAATGCTCTGATAAAACTCCTCATCGGGCCTACAGTCCCTCCTTCCACCACTACTGAAGAAGCCGTAAACATGGTTGGGTCCTTAACCTCTTTCATACTCCTCTCCTTTCCCAAAGTAGAAATACTAAAGATTGTCACTAAACCCAATTATTCCCTTAACATCTCCGTTGAAGTAATGGGAAATACAATCCCACTCTCACTTATAACGAATCTACCCTGAATGTTTGTCCTCTCACAGCCTTCAATTGCTTGGGCATGAAAATTAGTGATCTCACTCCCACTTTCGCCATCATGTGTACTTACGATAATACCCGCCAAGAGGTAATGGGATCCATAAAACTCAAAATAGGGGTTGGCCCTATCAATCATGTCACTGAGTTCCAAGTTATTAACATACCTGCATGATTCAACCTTCCCCTTGGTCTTCCATGGCTCCACAATATCCAAAGGGTATCTCCTTCTCTTCATTAAAAACTGAAATCCATTGCTAATGGCCAAGTTTTCACCATCTTAGGGGATGATGACAGTTCAGACGCCTCCAGTACTAGTAACTCATTCTTAGAGATCCAGCATGGGACGAATAATATGCTCCTCTCCTATTTTAGACCCGAAATGAGGCAAGGGAGACACTAGCAATGGATCCTTGAGCCAATAATCCT
This sequence comes from Sambucus nigra, assembly GCA_949130495.1. Classification (NCBI taxonomy): domain Eukaryota; kingdom Viridiplantae; phylum Streptophyta; class Magnoliopsida; order Dipsacales; family Adoxaceae; genus Sambucus; species Sambucus nigra. The sequence continues at coordinate 532,817,972 of OX422217.1, forward strand.
GAAGGAGGACTTCCCCCATATGTCCTGGGTTACCATCCCTCACTAGAAGAACTTAAAGCACTCTGGTAACCATGATCGAAAAGAAGCTTTGAAGAAGAAAGGACTATTTCTAGAGTTCTGAATAAAAATTTTATCATTAAAGGTAAATACTTCCCTTATGCAGCTTCCCTTAACCATGGTATGACCATGTCGATAAGAAGATGAAATCGGGGCTAGAAATATTCTTTCAAGACAATAACTCTTGGGCCCAAGACTGCCCATATAAAGTGTAACCTCTCATCGAAATATCCATGACAGTTACCGAGGATTCTAAGGAAAGTGATATTGAAGATTTATTCAATCTGTAAACATTGGGGCTGAGTCTTTGCATGATCCACTCAGATGCAATGCCGTTGGACCCGTCCACTCAAATCAAAGTTGTTGACATGCATCTCCTCTACTGGATTTCCATGATTGTCCAACCTGCTCAGATGCATCCTGACCCTATTGTCTACCCTATCTAAATATCTTTACCCGAAATTGTTATTCCTTTTTATTATATCAAGGTAACTGATACCTATTTTGACGAGGTTCTCAATGTTATTTTTCCTAAAAATAAAATAAACGAAGATTTCAAGTATCTTGTTATTCCTTACATTAGTTGTATTGATTCTAATCAAACTCTTGATGAGGAGGAGGAGAATAACAAATAACATAATCGCATTCAAATTAATGACGATGAGATTGTTGTTATTAATCTCAGTTCTAGTAGCCATCAGCGTGAGATTTTGATAGGATCCACCCTTAATGATCATGAGCTTGTGCAATCTGAAGAGCTACTGAAGGAATTCGTAGATGACTTTGCATGGTCCTATGATAACATGATCGGCATTGACCCAAAAATAACTCAACATGAGATCCCAACATTTCTATAATGCAAACTAGTCAAATGGGAGTTACGAATACTCCGCACCGAATGGTCTCTCAAATTCAAAGCGGACGTAGTGAAGCAACTGAACATAGGTTTCATTCACATAGTCGAATACCCTACATGGCTCGGTAATATCGTCCTTGTATTGAAGTAAAGAGGAAAAGTTTGCATGTGCGTTGACTACCAGGATTTCAATAAAGCATCCCGGAATGAGGGTTATCCATTGCCCAATATCAAAATAATTATGGATAACATGGATAGCCATGCCCTCAAGTCATTTGACGATGGATTCGCCAAATACAACCAGATCAAAATTCACCCTAACCATCAGTAGAAAACTACCTTCATCTCCCTATGGGGAACCTTCTACTACATTGTCATGCCATTCAGACTCAAAAATGTGGGGCCTACCTACCAAAAGCTGTCATAACTGCATGACCTTATTCACAAAGTGGTCAAAGTATAAGTAGATGATATGATCATCAAATCTAAGACTCGAGAATGTCATATTCTCTCCCTTCAAAAGTTTTTCGAGCGACTGCGACAATACCAGATGCGGATAAACCCACATAATTGCATTTTTTTGGCATCACAAAAGGAAAACTCTTGGGATTCATAGTCAGTGAGAAGGGAATTGAAGCATACCCTGCTAAGCTGAAAGTCATACTTAAGATACCACCACCATGGGAGGGAGAAGAAAGTTTGAGGATTTTTGGGAAAACTACAGTACATCAGTCGGTTCATCAGCCAATTGACTTCTATCTACGAACCCACTTTCAAGTTTCTCTAGAAGGATTGTACTAAGGTCTGAAATGAGTCATACCAAGAAAACTTTGACCAAATCAAGTGATACCTTACTGTAAGGACACAAGTATATGATTGAGTCTTAATGTAGTGTTGGCTTAATTCCGAACAAAAACATTTGAGTCATAGGATAGTGTTCAAGTGTATCCATCCAAGCCTATGACGTGTTAGTTGAAGACGTAGCGGCCAAGATTATAAAGCTTCATCATTTGTCGGTTTACATGTACCTCGTTTCACATCATCAACATCACATTCCATAGTCTCCAAAAGGTATGAATGCATTTTTATATATATAGGAACACTTGGAATAATTTCATAAAGGTTGTAATTGTATTTAAACTAATGTTTATTTTCAGAAGGTTCTTTAGAACTTAAAACTAAAGTTTTTGGGCTTAAAATCGAATTTTGACCTTTCTGGGACTTCGTTCGATATTGTCGTTCGAACGAGTTTTCCAATGAATTTTTTCCATTGGCCTCTGGAACTTTGTTAGAAGGGTCGTTCGAACGAGATTTCCGACGAGAAATTTTTTGGGCCTTTTTTTGGCAGTTTTCTCCACTACTCCACTCTTTTGTTCCCGCTAATTTTTCCAGAATTACTTATGTGCGGGAACCAACTCTTTGTAACCAACTTTCTCGTATTCTTCTATCTCCTAGAGAGAGTTTTGAGAGTTCAATTTTTCCATGAAAAGGTTCATATTTTGAGTGTTTGTTTTTCAAGAAAATCATCCTTCAACACTTTTGGTTTACACCCATATTAGTTTATTCCAAGTTCCTTAATATATATCCTTGCTTGGAGTGTTTGGCACGGGGTTTTTCTCTACACCTCAAAGAAGAGAAGTTTGGGTTTGCTTATACATCCCACGAAGAAAAAGTTTGTTTGCTGTGACATGACCACTTGGAGAAAGGCTTCTTATTCGGGTGGCGGTGATCAGAAAAAGTCCGATCGGTGGATTCCGAGACTGCGGTGGACCTCCATGGTTATTCGCTAGGCAAAGGTGTGTACAAGAAGAAGAGTCGGGGGCTTGAACGGGGTCAAGTCGAGTGTTATAAGTCTTTTTGTCTTGTACTTGTAAAACCGTACTTAGTGGATTTGAGGCTAGGGTCGTCCGAGGTTTTTTCTCATTGTGGGTTTTTCCTCGTACATCGCGGCGTAGTGGTTGTTTAGTTTTTTTATCTTTTGCATATCACATTAGATGCATGCTTAGGTAAAAAGATAAAATTGGTATATTTAATTTGGTGCAAATTCAATTTGGGTAATTATTAATTTAATTCAAGTCACTAATTTGATTGGATAAAATTTGGTTTGGCCTAATTTGCAAATATGTATTAATTATTTCATTAGGCAAATTTCTACGACTTGGGTTAAGTTAATATGTTTAAGTGAAATATAAATGGGTTGTTTAATTTAATTTCTCTATTATGTTTAGTTTAATTTTAATTTGAAAGAAATTAAAATTTGGTTTATGTAATTGTTTTGTTGAATCATCACTATTCCGCATCTAAAAGGAAATTGATTTGTAATATTTAAAAATTGGGGTCACGTCATTTTTCAAATTGGTATCAGAGCGGGATCGCTAAATTATTGCATTTAAGATCCTTTTTAAATATTTTTGACTAAAATGGAATTTTTCCCATTTTCAAAATTTCCTATTTTCAATGGTTCTAATTACGCATATTGGAAATCACGTATGCGTTCGGCACTTAGGTCTTTAGATGAGAGGGTTTGGCTGTCATTCGTTAATGGGTGGTCCCCACCTACATATTTAGTTTAAAATGAACGTGTTCCCAAACCCACCGATAGATGGAGTGAGAATGAATTTAAACTTTCAAACTTTAATTCCCGAGGTTTAAATGCCTTGTTTATCACGGTCACACCGGATGAATTCTGACGCATTATAACATTTGAGACTGCTAAAGAAGCTTGAAATATTTTATAACTCACTCATGAAGTAACTAGTGTCATAAAAGCTTCAAAACTCCAAAACCTCACCACTCAATTTAAAACCATCAAAATGAATGAAAAAGAAACTTTTGATGAATTTTATGCTAGACTTTCCGATATAGCCAATTCATCTTTTAATTTGGGAGAGAAAATACCCGACAACCGTGTAGTAAAGAAAATTTTAAGGTCCCTACCCGATAGATTTATTCCTAAGGTGACCGTACTAATTTCTTTACCCACTTTAGCCTCTACGAAATTAGAAGAGCTCGTAGGTGATTTACAAACCTATGAAATAGACATGTTTCCCTCTAAAACTGAAAAGAAAATGGATAAGGGTGTTGCTTTGAAAGCCTGAAAGGAGGAAAAATAATTTGTAGAGAGTGAAAGTGAGAGTGACTCGAAAGATATGGCTATGTTTGCTAGGAAGTTTCAAAATTTTCTTAAATTTAACAAAGATAAATTTAAAAATGATTTTAAGAAATTTGAAAATTTTAAGCATGACAAAGCCGAAAAGATCCCTAAAAGTTTTAATGAAAATTTAAATAGGGATGAGTCAAATAGGTGTTAAGATTGTGAGGGTTATGGCCATAGGGTTTTTGAATGCCCCGATAAACTAAGGAACGAGGTTAAACAACCTATTTCTTATAATGCTACTCTTAGTGATAGTGATAAGGAAGAGGGACCCGCTCTCCCATTGAGCCCAACTTTACCGCGTTCATGGCTAGTCATGTTAGTGAGTGTGAGATATTGTCCGACGATGATACCTTAAAACATGACACTTCCAAGGCCTTTATTTGTGAAGCTCAAAAAGATGATGGTAGTGAGAGTGGAGAAGAGAGAGAGAGTGAAAGTGATAAGGAGGTTGATGTGAGTGAACTTCAATTTTCTTTTCAAGAATTATATAAAGAATCTATTAAATTAAAAAGAACAAATTTGAAGTTAGAAGCTAGTTTGAAAGAGCGTGTCGAGGTCATTAATGAGAGTGTTTTAGTGGAAGACCTTAGGACACGTGAGAGAGATCTTCGTGAGAATCTTGAATATGTAGAAGGCGAGAGAAATAGACTTAAAGGTTTAATGGAATCCTTGGAAAATGAGCTTCTTGCGTTTGAAGAGCAGAATGTTTTATTAGAGTCTAATATTGTAGATTTAGAAAATAAACTAAAAGACTCTAGTAAAGTCAAATTTGATTTGGTGTGTCGTTCGGAGAAATTAGATAAAACGTTAGGAATGGTCCAAATTAAAAATGAACCTTGTGGTTTAGTCTTCAATTCTTGTAACAATTCCTCTATTAAAGCCAAAACCAATGTTTTAGGAGAATCCTCTATGAACAATGTTACAGATCATTCCTTAGGTAAGTCTTTTTGCCGAGTCTTTAGGTGCTCACATTGTGGTCGAAAAGATCATCTTAGGAAATCTTGTTTTAATCTTAAACGAGGTCCTAGAAAATCCAAACGTAAGGCAACCGAGGAAGCCAAGATTCCTACACCCCGAGATAGTCATTCGTCAATAGTTTGTGTTAGGAGATCCAACTTGGTAGCTTTACAAAATAGGATTTTTTATTCTCATTTACTTTCACATGCTTCCTCTCTTGCTACATCTAAAGGTTAAATGTATTAGTTGTTTTCATACTTTAGCTTTTGTACTTCATGCTAATTGTATTCTTCTTTATCATTGTTCTAGTCTATCCTTCATGCTTCATCACAAGCTAGAATTATGATTGTTGTTTATCTTTTGTATTATAGTTCTTTCATTTTATTTTGCATTAAATGAAAAATACAAAAAGATTTTTGTTTCTCATTTGCGTTTTACCCTTTTAGTAATTTAAGATTAATGAAAAATACAAATGATTTTTTGTGTGTCTTTTGAGTAAATATTTTTATTTTTAGTTAAAAATTGTCAAAAACTCAAAAATATTTTGTTTGTGTGTATTTTAGTTTGACACTCTATGTGACATATACTTGTGTTTGAATCCCTTCTTTTTCACTCCCATGTGGCTAGAACTTTTGGTTAAGATTGTCAATCCTTAAAATGTTCTTTACCATGCTTACATGGAGTAGTTGGATTTTGTGTTGATATAATGGATTCTATTTTTATATGCCTATATTCACACATTCACGAGCTCACTTGAAATTATAACTTCACATGTATATTTGAGCTATGTGAGGTGTTCTCCTACCAATCTTGTCATCTACATGTTATGTGACATAGGAGGACTAGTGCATGTTAAAATCCGTTGCACGCGAGAATTGAGCGATAAAATATGATATATATATATATATATATATATATATATATATATATATATATATATATGTATGTAAATGTGCACGGGGAAGGGCTACAAGAGGAAAAATCATCCTTTGCGAGTAAGCCACCGTTTGCTTGGATCTAAAAGAAATACGTGGTCCAAAGGCCTAAAAGAATAAAGGCATTAAAAGAAAATATTTGCCAAGGCCTTTTTTTTAGTTGATTTATTCATTCAAAAGAAGAAAATATATATGCTTATTTTGAGGGAGATTGGATCGTATATCAACGGTTTGCACAATGTCAGTTTATCCTAGTTGTACTTTCAATGAAATGACTCTATTGGTTTGTAGAATCATCAAAATTCTAAGCTCGTATGAATTGTGTATGTTTGTTCATTGAGTTCAATCTATATTGTCACATGAGGTTATATTCAAATGTGATGAAGTTTGGAATCAATTGAGAACTCCGTGAACATGTTTTAAGTGATTGGGTCTAAATTTAATTGTTACTAGTTCACACCCCAACACTTTCGTTTTCATATGACACATTTTTGCCATACGAGTGTGAAAAGCTTATTGTATTTTGTGTCATGTGTGGTGTCTATACCTATATATATGTGCGTGTACGTTAGTGATATTCGTTATGTTTACATATATATGGTATTTTTTTCTTTGCCTTGATTTCTAGTCTATCTATGCTTCAAATTCATAATTGGTATCTATCTTGTTGCATATTGTTGTTGATATCACATGCTTAGTATCTGTTATTATTTGTATGGATTAGTTTCGATTTTGTTATCACTCTAAGCTTCATCGTGTTTAAATTAGTATAATCCTTTGTCTATTCCTGAACAAAAAGGGGAATAATGATAGGGGGGGAAATTGTATCTATTCCTATTGTCATCGTATCTTAGTTTGGGAGATTTATCTTAGGGGGAGATGTCTTTCTAAGTTGATAATAGCTTCTAAAGGGGAGAATTAATTTAGGGGGAGTATTTATTTTACGTGCATTTAATATTCTTGATATTCCCTATGCGTTTGATAGTTTGCTTAAGTGTGCATAAATTCTTCTAAATGGCAACTTTCATCGGCGAAGATATTGATCCTTGCGTTTTTTAGTCAAGCTATGTAATTTTATTTTGGGTGGGACATTTTTTTTAAGTCTAGTAGAGCTTGACAGCCCTTTAGGATTTTTTTTGGTTTTTGTTCCGGAATAGCCAAAGGGGGAGATTTGTAAGGACACAACTCTCCGATTGAGTCTTAATGTAGAGTTGGCTTAATTCCGGAAAAAAACATTTGAGTCATAGGATAGTGTTCAAGTGTATCCATCCAAGCCTATTATGTGTTAGTTGAAGACGTAGCGGCCAAGATTATAAAGCTTCATCATTTTTCGGTTTACATGTGACTCGTTTCAAGTCATCAACATTATATTCCATAGTCTCCAAAAGGTTTGACTGCTTTTTTATATATATTGGAAGACTTGGAATAATTTTATAAAGGGTGTAATTTTATTTAAACTCATGTTTATTTTCAGAAGGTTCTTTAGAACTTAAAACTAAAGTTTCTGGGCTAAAAATCAAATTTTGACCTTTCTGGGACATCGTTCGATATTATCGTTCGAACGAGAATGTCGTTCGAACGAGTTTACCAACGAATTTTTCCCATTGGCCTCTGGAACTTCGTTAGAAGGGTCATTTAAACTAGACTTCGTTCGAACAACAATCTCGTTCGAACGAGATTTCCGGGGGGAAATTTTTTGGGCAGTTTTTTGGCAGTTTTCTCCACTACTCCACTCTTTTGTTCCCACTAAATTTTCCAGAATTACTTATGTGCGGTAACCAACTCTTTGTAACCAACTTTCTCATATTCTTCTATCTCCTAGAGAGAGTTTTTAGAGTTTAATTTTTCCATGAAAAGGTTCATGTTTTGAGTGTTTGTTTTTCAAGAAAATCATCCCTAAACACTTTTGGTTTACACCCATATTAGTTTTTTCCAAGTTCCTTAATATATATCCTTACTTGGAGTGTTTGGCACCGGGTTTTTCTCTACACCTCAAAGAAGATAAGTTTGGGTTTGCTTCTACATCCCACAAAGAAGAAGTTTGTTTGCTGTGACATACCCACTTGGAGAAAGGCTTCTTGTTCAGGTGGTGATGACCCGAAAAAGTCCGATCTGTGGATTCCGAGATCGCGGTGGACCTCAGTAGTTATTCTCTAGGCAAAGTTGTGTACAAGAAGAAGCGTCGGGGCTTGGACGGAGTCAATTCGATTGTTGTAAGTCGTTTTGTCTTGTACTTGTAAAACCGTACTTAGTGGATTTGAGGTTAGGGTCGTTCGAGGTTTTTTCCCATTGTGAGTTTTCCTCGTACATCGCAACGTAGTGGTTGTTTACTTATTTTATCTTTTGCATATCACATTAGAGGCATGCTTAGGTAAAAAGATAAAATTGGTATATTTAATTTGGTGTAAATTCAATTTGGGTAATTATTAATTTAATTCAAGTCATTAATTTGATTGGATAAAATTTGGTTTGGCCTAATTTGCAAATATGGATTAATTATTTCGTTAGGCAAATTTCTAGGAGTTAAGTTGAGTTAATATGTTTAAGTGAAAAATATATGTGTTGTTTAATTTAATTTCTCTATTGTGTTTAGTTTAATTTTAATTTGAAAGAAATTATAATTTGGTTTATGTAATTGTTTTGTTGAACCATCAATATTCCGCATCTAAAAGGAAATTGATTTGTAATATTTAAAAATTGGGGTCACATCGTTTTTCACTTACCCAACCTTTGGTGCTTATATCTCCGTAGCTAGGTCTCCTAATACTCCTATACTTGACTATGATAAATACTGAAGTAGGGGATTTGCTAGCTCAATACATTGAAGAATCCCGTAAGGAAATAGCTATTTATTACACCAGCCGTAAATTAGCGGGGTAGAAGTCAACTACACTACTTTAGAAAAAGCATGTGCCACCCTGGTCTGGGTTATGTAGAAGTTATGGCACTATATGCTTGTCGTCCTCATCAGACTAGTATCCCGTATGGATCCAATCAAGTACTTGCTAGAAAGTCCCACTATATCCAGTCGAATGGCCCGTTAGTTGATGTTGCTAGCCGTGTTCGATATTGTGTACGTCACGCATAAAGCTATGAAATGGAGAGCCATCTCCAATCACCTTGTTGAGTACCCCATCGAAGAAACTAATATTTGGGTATCTAAATTCCAGGACAAAGATATTCTCATCACCTCTCAGGAGGACCTCAAATGGCAAATGTTCTTTGGCGGAGCTGCCAAGAAGAAAGGATACGGCATTAGAATACACCTAATCATCCCTGATGACTTTCACACCCCAATTTCCATCAAACTAGACTTCCTCTACACCAATGACATAATCGAGTATGAGTCATGCACTATAAGCCTCAAGATCACCCTCCAGAAAGGAACTCAACACCTTGACATCTACGAAGATTCTGTCCTTATCGTCGGCCAAATCCTTAAAAAATGGAATGTTAAAGACAATAACTTCCAGCTCTTTTATGACCACCTTGAAGAACTTGCATCCCAATTTAATGATGTCACTTTCCACTACTTGCCCCGTGTAAAGAACAACCTGGTTGACACCCTTGCTACCCTGGCCTTCATGGTCGACATGCCTGAGGGGATAATGTCCCTTTCTTGGTTCAGAAACAAGTTAAGCTTATCCACTACTACCACATTGAACTCATTCCCAAGGAGGGTCTAGATATGGTCGGGTTATGGTATTATGACTTTCAGCACCTCCTTAAATATAGTAGGTATCCCTAAGACGACGATAAGAAAGACCACGTGACCCTTCACAAATTAGCTGCCCAGAACATCATCTCTGATAAAGCGTTGTTCAAGAGAAACTTCGATGGAACCCATTTTCATTGCATAGCAGGGGATTATGTTAGATAAATAATAGAGAAGATTCATAGCAGGGAATACGAGCCCCGCGTGAATGGTCACACGCTTGCCAAAAAGATCATATGTCAAGGATACTATTAAACCACCATGGTTCAAGATTGCACTACCTATGTCCAAAGATTGACATCATAAGGAAGGTTACTTCTAAAGCATCAAATGGTTACGAATTCATCTTGATCACCATTAATTACTTCACTAAATGGGTCAAATTCGAGTCATACGCGGTGCTGAATGCTAAGAAAGTGGCTAATTTTATCAGAAAGAACATCATATTTCGATACGGAGTTCCCCACGAGTTAGTATCATATAATGGGTTCCATTTTGAAGTTGAGGTTACACCCCAAACCAATGGTGTTGTCGAATTCTCCAATAAAAGCCTCAAAACCATAATCAGCAAGATGACTGAGAGTTACAGAGATTGGGCCAAACAGATCCCTTATGCCCTCTGGGGATACCGCGCTTCAATCAGAACACCTATTAGGGCTACCCATTATTCTCTAGTGTACGACATGGTAATAGTCCTACACATTGAGCTGGAATACCTTCCCTCTTCATCCTACTCAAAAGCAAAGTTGATGAAAAAGAATGGCATCAAAGCCACTTTGATAAATTATCACTCTTGGGTAAAAAGAGACTGAAGGCTCTATACCATACACAATGGTACCATCGCCGGATAGCGCGATCATTCAATCAAAAAGTCAAGGACCGTGGTGTCCAGGAAGGATACCTTTCCCTCAAAGAGATCATAGAACCCGTCTGGGAACCCAGAGGGAAATTCAAACCAAATTGCAGAGCCCCCTACATTTTGAAGAAGATTCTCTCAGGAGGTGTCGCTATGCTTACAGACCTCGATAGAGAAGAGATGCCACGTCCAGTCAACCTGGATTATCTCAATAAATTTTATCCTTTGTCTAAAATCTCAGTGCGCTACGACTCTTCTCATCCCCCTTCGATTCTAAAAAAATCTCTTAATTTCCCCTACCCAGAACTACGTGGGACCTGATCCTCTCAAAAATATTTTCCTTTCAAAATGAAACTCATGAAAATTTTTAAAACCCCAAGTGGTCCGTAGGTATCCGATACGCCATACATGGGTTTGATCCCCTTCTTTTTCAGAAAATGCTATTATTTTCTAACCTCCGAGAACGGCGGTTATTTTATCATTTATATGGACAAAAGGATTATGTATGCCTTAGCGATTGGTATAGATAATTCAAATGCAAAACTCATTAAGGGGCACAACAAAATATGATCAAAATCAACTTTTATTTCTGATTAAGGAATATAGTGTTGTTATATGAAGTATCAGCGAAGTGAGTTAAACTAACCACCACTCTCCACTTACCAAATCGCTCATAAACAAAATCTAACCAAACAACATAAAAATTATTCCACCCCCACCCCCCAAAAAAATACAAAACATTGCCTTCAACTGCTTGTTGGCCTCACTTCATCATTGTTACTAGCCCATGGAAGTCCCCTAGTTTCCCACTCCTGTTAACATTCCATATGCGCTCCATGATGCGGTATTCCCTGACAAGCCTGGACAGAACCACAACAATGTCTTCCATGGTGTTGAAAGCAACGAACCACCTTTTACCAATCTCCTCCGCCATGACTTTTCTACTGCCCACTTCCATAACCACTTTAATTAGTCTGCAGACACATGACAGGCTCCCCCCCCCCCCCCCCGCCCCATAAATAGTTACAGATGGAAAGACACTCGACGACACTGCCACAAAGCGCCCAGCATCATCCTCAGTGATTCAGTCAAATCCTCCACCAGGTAGAAGTTTGTTATACGAGGGGGCATAATCAGTTGCCACCTAACTTAGTCCAGAAGCCTCTAGGGGAAATAGAAAGAAGTTTGTCGAAGGCCCGCCAACCGCACATATTGATAATCTCCAAGCTGCAAGAAAGGCAGTAACTCCCCCCACCATGGAACTGACCAGAAAAGATACCGGGCTCCATGCTTTACAAGACAGTTCACCCAACTTTCCACAGATGGGATAAAGCTGAAGAAAGTTCAAACAAAGAAATTAGGCAGAACCACCAAGAGGTACTCAGGAGGGGCCACCAGGTGAAACCTCTCCGCAAGCAACATAAGTAGCATCACTGGGATCCCTCTCAGAAAGTCGGAACGACCTTCCTTCCAAGAATCCAGACCGCTCAGGGTCTCCTCCAGCACCACAGTCATAGGATTATGGCAATAATACATCCAGGTCGTTATCGTAGCAACCTGGTTATCCGTAGTCAAGTCCCTCGTCACCAATAATAGCATCGTAGTAAGGCCTAAGGCGACAACCCCAGCATAATCGACATCTTCAAAACCCATCAGGGGCATTGAATACATAACTTCCTAAAGAAAAATAGCCCCTTCGATAACCAATGGTCTATCCGCCAAGGGATAAATGTGAAGAAACGGCGATAAGAAAATTCGAGGAGAACGGGAGAAATTAGGCATAGTCGCCGCCACGCTGGGGTTGACTCCTAACATGGCCGATAACTCCTCATAGGTGGTACAGACCTCATATAGGCCAAAATGAAAGACATCGTCTTTAGGATAACAGAACTATACTACTACTGCCAACAGATTCTAGTCTATGGCTCAGTTATGCCACAGAGAAACCCGACACAGGTCGAAAGCATGGTAATCCACATTTTATAAGAATATGATCTCTAGACCATCAAGGTAAGAAGTGAATCCTTCACACATTGGAAGAGCCACTTGAGAATGAGGAATATGAAGCAAGAAAGTAAATGTGGGTATTGGTGGAGAAAACCCATCCCACACACCTCCTTTTATACTTAAAATCTTTGGCAAAAGACAAGAGCCATGGAAACTCGAGTAAAATCCAACCTCGCAAGAGTACTCTGATGTGCAGGAAAGTGCAATCAAGGCTTGGGGATGATCGACTTGACCCCCGTGTCAATAGGCAGGTGAGGGGTATGTCGATTGGTAACCCCCCCCCCTATTTTGGAAAATTCCATATTTCCTCTTTTATCAAAATCAATTTCAGAAAATATTCATTATAAAGAATTACCCCTCGGTTTTACTCATTTTTTCTCTCAAGAAAATCGTTTTCTCTTAAAATAAATTTGTACTCAAAAATCCTTTTCTCTGAGTTAATTAATTTTACTTATTTTTCTTAAAAACAAATCCTTTTTCCTTTCATTATCAATTCCATACGTATCTCTATCTTTGCATAAACTAAATAATCTCAGCAGAAAATTAAAAGTGAATATAGGATAAGTCACTAAATCAAGAAAAATGCCAACAAAGAAAATGCATATTTCTTCATAAATTTTGCTTCACTGAGGTATATATTTCATATGAAAGAAAAAAATGGAAAAACAAATGGGACTTTTCCCGAATCCACAAACTCTCTCTCTCTCTCTACCTCTCAACCCCCAAGGCGAACGTGCTTTCCCCTGTGGCGAGCGGTGGATCCTCCACTCCTAGAACCCGAGCCCTCATCAGAAGTTGCAGGCGCCACAAAGCAAGAAGAAGCCGAACTTTTAATATACTCTGACATGGAGGACATAATAGAGTACCTAGGGATATAATTTTGTGGGATTTAAGGAGGAATAAAATCCCTGTGAGTTATATTAAAGTTATTAAAGATATGTATGATAACACAAATACTAGAGTAAGGACTATCTGTGGAAAAACTAATGATTTCAATATTAAAGTGGGTCTACATCAAGGATCGGCCTTAAGTCCTTAATTATTTGTCGTAGTTTTGGATGAGATTACAAAGGACATACAAGAAGATGTCCCATGGTGTATGTCATTTATGGATGATATAGTTTTAGTAGACACTTCAAAGGAAAGCATAGCGATGAGAGTAGAAAGTTAGAGATAAGCCTTACAGTCTAAGGGAATAAAATCAGTGGAAATAAAACAGAATTTATAAAATGAAAATTTAATAATGAGGTGTCGAGTAACATAATGTTAAAGATTAAAAAAAAGGTGATAAACCAAACTAATAAATTTCATTATGTAGGTTAAATGTTACAAATTAATGGGGATATTAAATTAGGATGTTACAAGTAGAATACCAACTGGTTGGATGAAATGGAGACAAGCGAGTTGGGTGTTATGTGTTAAGAGGAAAACTAATAAATTAAAAGAATATTTTTATAAAACAGTTGTTAGGCCAACAGCCCTGTATGGAGCAGAGTGTTGGTCATTAAAGAAAAAATATGGTCAAAGTCACTATATTAGTGAGATGAGGATGCTCCGATGGATGGTAGGAATTACTATAAATGACAAAATTAAAAACCAATACGTGAGAGAAAAGTTAGGAGTATCTCCCATTAGCAATAAATTAAGACAAAGTAGGCTTAGGTGGTACGGACATGTGTTGCGTAGATCATTAAATACACCTATAATAAGAGTGAGATTGTTGAAAATAGAGGGTATAAGAAAAAGAGGTCGCCTTAAGCTATAGTGGGAGGAAATCATTTGGAAATACCTTAAGAAATTAAACTTGAATGATAATAATGCATATAATAGATTATAATGAAAAAGGAGAATCCATGTAGACAAATCCATATGATTCTATTTAGACAAGGATGATGATGATGGAGGACATACAATACATAATATCCCTCAGCCAAGTGGTCGACACCCGAACAAACTTTAAGAAAAGAAACAACAAGAAAAAGGCAAAACAGTCAAGAAGAAGAAAAAGGACAGCATAACAATAAATTGAAAAAGGATATACCTCGGGCGAAAAGGTATCGTCCATAAGCCCTATCAATCCATACACTAATGCATGAGGGCGATATGGCACACTCACTGACTCCCCGCTGCTCAATCGGAAGTTATAGGAATTGGGAGTAACCTAAATAATCGGAGCCTCCTCTATAGTCGACGAAGACAAGACACCACCTGTGTTGTGGGTCGATCCCACCGGTGCACTAGTCCCCTTGCCCAAAGCCATGGAGGGTGGAGTCATGTTCTCTACCTCATAGATATAGGAGGGCATTAGACAGCTCATCATAAAATCCAGATAATAGTAGATCAACGCTATATCCATATAATGTGTATAGGGCTCCTCGATCGTCATCATCACCTGGGCATCATCTAACATCTCTCTCACTAGCCTCATGTACATTGGGGGCATCGACAGTGCGACCACCACATTCTCCTCTATAATTTGTCTCACCACCATCTCCCCAAGATACCAGAAATACCCAAACTCATGCATGATCAACCACTGCATATGTGCATATAGGCCCGCCACCCTCGTATCATATGGAGTTTCCCCCTGGGGTAGAAGGTCACCTACAATCCCTAATAGAGAATAAGTATCCACTCAAGAAATTAAGATGACAAAAGGCTCAGAAAAGATAGAAAAATAACATGATCACTCGTCGGGGCACTTAGATCCCGTCTAATGTCCATCATGGACAAAGACTGGTTCGATCGTCGGTTGGACTCAGGCCATCGGAACATCCCCTAACCCCTCATCCTTTAGCGATATCAACCTTGAATTACACCCGATCACCTCATAGAACCACGTATGCAAAAGATAGGAATCAGCAAAAAGAAACCAAAGAAGACCGTAAGGAAATGCATAAAAATGAAAATGAATTCAAAATTACTTCTAGAAGATATATGGCAATCGTAAAAGTCTGCTCGTAGCACAAATTGAAAGAATCCAAAGAAGAATAAAGGGACTCCAAGGTCAGGCTTCGCCAGTAATACAACAGAACGTCAAAAATTATCCTCGGGTACGATAAGAACTAGAGATGGACGACGTTGCCACTCATCACCACCAAAAATCCACCCAATAGACGGAATGTCTAGCTCACCTGACACCGTTAGTCACATCCACCTTCTTCAAAGTAAAAATACGAATCGAATCCCTAGATAAGATCCTACCCAAATCCCTGAAGGCTGCATGCATCGCCTCCTACGTCACCCTACGATCCACCACTATCTGAAAACCCTCACAGTCAACCCCCATCAGTTGATGAATGTCTATGGGAGTAACCATCATTTCCCCCAAAGACAAGATGGAAAGTGTGGGTAGTGTCCCACCATCTCTCCACCAGAGCACCCAAAGCCGCAGTAGAATGTGGTGTCTCTTCCAAAGCCCCTGCCAAGTGACCAAAAACCCCATAAGAAACTATCCAGCGTACCATAAGAGGGAGATTCTTCCAAACCTCCTTCAACCCCATCATCCCCTAGATCGGATAGCTGAAGGAGCAATGTCAGTCTATAAAAGAAAAGGAAGAAAAACCCTTCATTAGCACAAAGAAGAAAGAGAAAAATGAAATAAAATACCAAAAGTCACTGCACTTATGTTACAACTAGGGTTCCTTACCTTAGACAAATGGTGGTTTGCCTGCTCGCATAGTGGAGTAGGCTCATCAGCCATAAGCTCAAACAAATCAAAGGAATTTTCGTTACCCAAAGCAAGAGGCACCCTAGACTGCCATTCCAGGCTAACCCAGTCATCAATGCCCAGCCAATCATTATTGTAAACCTCGCCCAAAGTAGCCATTTAAAGTCTTGAAGAAAAAAAGATTTAAGAACGGTTTTTAGAGAGAGAAAGCAGAAGATTCAAACACTTGAAGGTGTAAAAATGGGGAGGATTTACCCCATTTTTATAGAAGGCTAAGGGCCCTGCTGATCGGCAGCCCCCCTAACAATGTCGGTCGACAGTCATATTTTCCCCTTCCTAAAGAAGCCCAGGAGTCCATGCTCTTAATAATTGGCACCCCCACAGCATTGCCTATCCGCACCCCCTCCAAATTACGTATAAAAAATGCTAGAAAATTACAGAAAAATCCAAATATTATCTAAAAAATTCCCAGAAATTCCAGAAAAATATGGAACCTTATTTTTCTCAAGAAAATCATTTTTTAAAGAATTAATCCCCTTGCAAAACTCTTGAAATCCCTAGTAGGATTAATCTTACACTCTTATCCCCAGTATGATCCCCAGTTGGATTAATCTTACACACCTATCCTCAACATATTCCACAAGCAGAACTAAAGATGCGTCTGCATCCAAGTTTAGTACGATTCCCCAGCCTAAACACCCCCCAGTGGAGTCTAAAAAAAACACAATCCTCGGTCTAATTATTAAAAATAAGTCCTTCCTTCCCTTGTAGGGTCTTACAAAATTACAATCCCCAGCGGAACCACAGATACATCCACACCCTCAAGATAATTTAAAATTCTTCAGGAGAGTAACTCCTCGCGTTACAGCTTAAGGTCCTCAGAATTGACCTCGGCCCTCATAATTGGTTGCTACAACTTAAGGTCCTCAGAATTGACCTCGAACCACATAATTGGTCTCGACAACTTTAGGTTCTCAGAATTATCCTCGGCCCGCAGAATTGGTCGTCATAGCTTAATTTCCTCAGAATTGACATCCGCTCACAGAATTAGTCGTCACAACTTAATGTCCTCATAATTGACCTCGACCCTAGTATTGGTCGCTATAACTTTAGGTCGTCAGAATTGACCTCGGACCGTAAAATTGGTCATCACAACTTAAGGTCCTCAGAATTGACCTCAACCCACTGGATTGGTCACTATAACTTTAAGTTCTCAAAATTGACCTCGTCCCGTAGAATTGTTCTTCATAACTTGAGGTCCTCAAAATTGACCTCGGCCCAAAAAATCGGTCATCACAACTTAAGGTCCTCAGAATGAACCTTGTCTCGCAGAATCGGTCGTCATCTCTTACGATCCTCAGAACTGACCTCAGCTCAAATAATCGATCATCACAACTTAAGGTCCTCAGAATCACCTCGGTCCTCAAAATTGGTCATCACAACTCAAGGTCCTCATAATCGACCTTGACCCACTGAATTTGACATCCCCAGCACAACTCAAAAGTCAATCTTGACTTACTGAATCGATATCCTCGTCTCCTTATGTCCCCAGAATCGACCTCGACAAACCGAATTAGTCTCCCTAACCCCTTAGAACGAATCGTAACACAACTTCGATCCACTGAATCGGTCATTTTCATCTCCTTAAGTCCTCAGAATTGACCTCAACCCGCTGAGTCGGTCACCTTCATCTTTTTAGGTCCTCAGAACTGACATCGGCCCGCTAAATTGATCGTCTTCCTACCCTTAGGTCCTCAGAATCAACCTAAAAACCACTTTCATAACACTGATGTCATGTCTATCAATCGACATCCTTCACTTATTCCAATCTCACCCATCGAGGGGCTCTCTGTAGACACCCCATCCTAGGACCCTCCCAAGCACCTCCTGGAGCCCTAGCACTCACTTATTAACCACAAAATCCTAGGTTTATACCCTGAATACCGATCTATAGGCCACCGGTCACTCTTGAGCCCCGTTTGACTCCGATTAACTTTATCACCTAACTGAAAGCTCAATAAATCTTCAAAGGACTCTGAATTTACTTTTCAATGGTCTGCACCGAGCACCAATAGGCCTTACGATATGGACGAACGGTCTGTTTTACTATCAAAAACTGATCTAGAGGCCATCGGGCGCTCCCTGGCCCTGTTTCGACTCTGGTCAACTTTATCGCCTGAGAAAAGGCTTAATTAATCTTCGAATGGATCTCAATCCCCTTTCCAATGGCCTACCCTATGCATGAATTGACCTTACGGTTCGGACGAACGGTTCGTTTTACCCAAAAACTGATCCGGAGACCATTGGATGCTCTCGGAATTCATTTTACTCCTGCCAACTCTTTAGCTCAAATGAGTCTAAATGAATCTGAATACCCATTCTAATGGTCCGCTCCGTGCACTAATCAGCCTTACGATACGAACGAATGAACCATTTTACTCCGAAGGATCACCGGGTGCTTCCAGGCGCCGTTAGAACTAGGTCAACTCTATGAACCAAATTAATCTAAATGAAATATCAAAGTTCTCTTAATACACTTTCCAACGATTCATCACATGTGCAAATTGGCCTTACGATTCGAATGAACAATCCATTTCCCTCCGAGAATTTACTGTTTAGTGACCAATGGGCGCTTCCAGGCCCCCCCGTTTGACTTTAGTTAACTCCCAAACCGAGGAGTTTATCAATTGATTAATATCTTTCTATGAATACCCTTTCCAACAGTCCACCCCGTGCACGATTTTAACTTACGATTCGCATTTTATGACCATTTTTTCTGAAAAATCTGCCTCAGACTGCCAATTGGTAACCCTAAGACCCTGCCTATCGGTAGTGTGTCTAGGGTTATATACCTATAGGTAGGTCTAGGACCATGACTATCGGCACCTCCCTTGAACCTATAAATAGAGGCCATGACCTCACTTTGAAAAGTTCCCCTGAACATCCCTTTCAACAACTCAGAGAGAATTCCCCCGAATTTAGAGTTGTTATTTCCTTAAAAACCCATTTCCCACATTCCATCCATCCTTTTTATGCTCATTTGAGTGAATTTCCACCCACCTCCTCAAACCACCATCACCTCAATTTGAGATCAGCGCATCAACAATCAAGATCTACTTTAAGTCTTCATAAGGAGGTCTATTTCTTCCCGCTTTTGTATTAAAATTCTCTTATTTTTGCATTAGTAACTTCACTTTCTCTTTAGTAATTCACTTCATTACATCACACAGTTTAATTTCAAACTTTTTATTATTAGTATTCGCAACTAGTTTATTTTCATGAAAAACCCAAAAATAAGAAAAAGAGGGTTCACTTGTAAATTCCAAACGGGAATTTCTCATCACATTTTCTCACACTAAAACACCTTTTTCTATGCATACACATATAATAAAGTTCCTGGTTGGATTTATGGGTTAAACCCCACCTTGTATATTCTTCGAACTACGTGGACTTTAATGCCCTTTCGGGTTACGTAGGCATCTTGGGTAAATCCCTCAACTCGACTTCTCCCATATACATTTGCTACTTTATTCTTATCATATATATATATATATATATATATATATATATATATATATATATATATGCTTACTTGCTTGAGTCTTGTTCGATATACGCAATCGTTCTTTTATAATGATTTGTGAATCGACAAACACTTAATTATATTTTTTATTGTTAATTTGGGAACACTACTAAGGATGACCTCGCTCTGCCTTTATCTATGGCGCGATTGGAGTGATTTCGTGTAATACCCCGTATTTTTATGGCTTTTAAATTTAGGGATTTATTAAATCTAATTCAGATAAATTAATTTAATTTTAATCCGGGATGTTGTTTTAAATATTTACTAGCGTGGCGAGAGTTAATAATTATTGAAAATTTGTTATTTGTTAAATGTTACTGGATGAGTATAGTAATATATGAGTTTTATAATATTGTCACCTGTAAATAAAATGAAAATTATGGAAATTTAAGTCGGGACGCGCCTGTGTCGTGTCGGGACTAAATGTTGATTAATAAAAGTGAATAAATTATAAGTTGCTCGTATGGTCATTTTGAGTGTGCCAAAGTGTCCGGAAGGGTCGAGATAGTCAGAAAAGTGTACCCGGGGGTTTAGTTTGAGTCTTGGGGCGTTTTTAAGCTTAATTAGCACCCCGGGAGGGCGTTTTAGACATTTCATAATTATGGGTAATTAAACCCACGAATTTGCAAGGGTTATATCAGATGTTAAGTGTCATCTTTTAGGGTTAACACAACCTAAAACTAGTGACGGCCATTAGAGAGGAAGAGGAGAAGCTCTCCAAGGAGTTCTAGGCCAAGAACACCTCCGATTGCACCGCCGTCACCGCCAAATCGTAGATCGCGCGAAAGGAATCACAACCACACATTTTTCTTCCACAAATCAGAGACTAAATTTCCAGACAAGTATCTATCTTGCTTTTATCAAGTTAATTCATCCTTTTATATTAGTCTTAGGTTGATTAGAATTAGTGTTCTTAAAGAAAAATGTTAATTGGAGATACAAATTGCATGTTATAGTGATAGAGATCATATTTCTGGAAATCCATTTCACATGTAGAGGTTGAGCCACGAATTTCCATGGTATTAGTGATAGAAAATCTAGAAAAAGAATGAAAGAAACTAAGATAAGGAAAATATTAGGGTTCATGAGAATTATATAGAGTTTGTCCCTTTTAACCCATGATTCTTGATAAACACTCGCATGCCTTACGTAGATTATTACTCACTTGGGTTTATTATGGTTGTGGAATAAACTTCTGGGAGTTTGGGAGTTAAGAGTTTGGAATTTGATGAGTTTGTATGATAGAACCCGTAACTGGTATTCTGCAGATTTAGTCATACATGTTTGATCGATCGATCGAGCCCAGAGCATCGATCGATCGACGGTTCAATCAATCGACCCCCTTTCATCGATCGATCGACCCTCCTGGGAAAACTGCATTTTTGCTCGTGTTAGCTTAATTAGATTTTATGCGTAGTAAACCTTGATTAGGATTGCTAGAACATAATGGAACATAAAAAGGACCAGTAGGGTCAAGAGGAATCCCATAAACTGGAACTTTAATGTGAAGGGAAATAAAAGGGAAAACGGGGAGACTTTCAGACTTAAGAAATCATACGTTCGTTGATTAAATAATCGAAACATCGAATAAGTTAGATTAGAAGGCGAGAGAAGGCCTACTGAAATTGTACTTAGATAAAGAGAACACTTCGAGTGACAAGAAGTGAGTTTAGAATAAATTAATTAGGAGAATAAAAAGGAATGAGGCCGTTATACGATATAATTGTGTCAAATGTGTAATAACGGATAATGATAATTTTGGGTCATGAGAGTACCTAATTTAATAATGTAGATGTGAATACATATTTATATATGACGGTGTGATTGTTCATATATTATTTCTGTGTAAAAATCGTACCCGCACTACTTGTTATCCCTGAGGTTACCGCGCTGGGACAGTCTTATCTCGATGGGACCTTTATGGGGGATATTGACTCGTACCCTAGAAGATAGATATCCTTGGTACAGTCTATCTGATCGATGGTCAGGCGGTCCTAAGAGACGTGAGGGTATGTACTGACCTCTTAGAGACTTGGAATCTATGTTTCGCCTCAATGTTGTTTGTGTTTGTGTTAATACAGTTCGAGAGTGATACCGAACTTATATTTCCCTTAGTACGAGTGATACGGGGACTGGATAGCAGGGTATGCCAGCACTATAGTTTTTATGTGGGTTGCCATTAGTATATATATAATTTACGAGTGATTGGTATATATATACTTATATATGGAAGTCTAGCACCATAGATTTTATGTGGGGTGTTGTTTGTATATATATATTATAAGAGTAATTAATATATATATATACGTGTAACTATATGAGAACTTTCTACTGAGTAAAATAGTAGTTAAGTAAAGTATGAAATTCTTCAACTTCACTGTAAGTATTCGAAAATATTATAACAATACGGAATTATTCTAAATAACGGAATAAATCTTGAAGAGATAGACTTTTTTAGAGTGAATATCATAACCTTAATTTCACGTGTTAAAACTTATGGAGAATAAGTTAGAGAGATATATGGGGTTCATTAGTACGATAGAAGTGAACACTAGATGAGAGGTGAGAATTCTCAAGAGAGTGTCGCATACTAATATGACTGTTTCATTAGCCGGTAAGCATTTTAAATACTTGCTAAACTATTTTTAAAACTGTTTTACATTCGGGCTCTGACCCGTTTGTTGTTATTTCTTCTCTCTTGTGTGTATATATATATGTACTATAGGTGCCCAGCCACAGGGGCGTCTTGCTTAGGATTCTTTGGATGGAACGTGTTGTAGCTTATGTGGGAGTTGCAGGCCATTGCTTAGACGACCTCATTGTTGACTCTACTTCTAGTTCAGTTTTAACCAGTGGGGCATGTGTCTCCCTTTTCCATTATTTAGTTCGATTTGTCAGAGATTGTAATTCTTTTACTTTCAGCATCTTTATTTCGGGATTTATTACTGTCAGGATGTTTTCCTTTAGTGTTTTAGTATTGAAAATTTATTATTGATGGTTAAACTCTTGAATGTTCATTTTTATTCTTATACTTAATGTGTGACTCTTAAAATCTTAATACTTAAAGATTTTATAATTGGATTTAATAAAATGGGAATAAGGGTTTCAAATGGTTTTGACACTTGCTTAATTAATTAGGGTGCTTAAATTGGAAAAGATTTTCATTTGCGACAGTGATGCTAAGAATGAATCAACTGTTCACCTTGATGTTAATTTAATAAAGGAGTGATCGCCCGGTATTAATTAGGCGGGGTGTCACAGGTGGTATCAGAGCATCAGGTTCTAGTGTCCTTAGGATTTGTACGGCTTATTATGCTTTCAGCGTTGCTTTGTTTGATATAGAGCCCTATGTTTAGGATTGTCGATTTCTTGATGGGAATTCGTTCTCCTACTATGACGTATATACATTAGTGAATTCTAGTTTCATTCGGATGTGTGCGTGTGCCGAGCGATGACGGATGTCAAAAGAGGACCGTTAAGCGGACATCAGGAGGCAGGGCTCAGTTGAGGTTGTAAAATATATCCGAGGATGATGACCGTAGTCGAGGTCACCTCCATTATGGCACGAGAAGCCAAGACTAGAAAGTCTACTAAGGCGAAACAATGATTTCCAAGTGCTGCTATGATCGAATGAGGTGCGAGAGTAAACATACCCAACGTGTTACAAAACGGGTAGAGAACTGTCTGTGGAAATTCTAGAAATGCAGGAATTGTGTGTGTTTACCAAAGGACGTAAAGTATCCAAAGGTGTATATATAGAAGGGAGTGTGGCTAACTGAAAGTGAAAATTTAGAAAAAAAATTCTTGGGTTTCAGGACGAAGTTATAATGATGGGAGTCGACCACCAATTTAGAAGTGGAATGTTATGCCTATAGGAGAACCTTAGGTACAGTGTTGACCGTATGTTCCTTCCTCAACTGTTCAGGATTACAAGCAAACGTGGTTCTGAACTCATCGCGAGAGGGCGTGACAGAGGTCCATTTGTGAATATGAATCTTAACCGTTAATAAATTTTGTATCGAAAGATGTAGATACAAGTGGAGGAAACGACTCCAAGTGGGAGATCGACTCGTAATAATAGTTGATAACACTCAAAGAGGAAATTCTGATGGACGACCGATTTAGAGGTTGAAAACGTCGTATTTTGTCAAAATAGATGATAACGCTTCTTTGTTGGGGGATGCTAAAAGAATCGAAGAATTTAGTCGAGAATAAGACTGAATACAACGGTGGTGGTGTAGCACCAAGAAGGGATGTGGATACATATCAGGGGACCCATTTAAATGCTTCAGATAGTTAAATTCTTACCAAGAGATGGTAAATTCAGAAAGTACTATTATAGTCAGTGACATGTTCTTTATGGCCTAAAAGACTAAGGGTATAATCGGGATAGCTAATAGTAATCGAGTCTACTAAAGTCCGAGAGAAGGACAATCCTAACCTGGTTAGTAGGATAGGTAGTAAGTGGATTATGTGTTGAGGTATTTTTGTGGGGAGTGAAATCG
This sequence comes from Sambucus nigra, assembly GCA_949130495.1. Taxonomy (NCBI): domain Eukaryota; kingdom Viridiplantae; phylum Streptophyta; class Magnoliopsida; order Dipsacales; family Adoxaceae; genus Sambucus; species Sambucus nigra. Next base: position 532,842,270 of record OX422217.1, read on the forward strand.
CTCTTGATAATATGTTCCGAAGTGAGTAAAGGGACAGGAATACGGTGCCTAGTAAAAGACAACGATTAAAGTAATTTTGTTTGGTTTGAGTAGACGTGCTACATCCGAAAACCATTTGCGCAATCAAGACGATTGACAAGGTAGAAGTATAAGTTGTATCCTCAGAGGATGCGGCGTGTTTATGTGACACGAGCGAGTCACCATATTTTGTTCATTGCTAGATTAGCATGTGAGACGAGTTTAATGCATATAATTATAAACGTTATTATTATGTGGATATTTTTCCCTAGTGTAGAGGAATTTTTCTTTAGTGCTATCCGCGGAGGATGAATGAGTATATTAACAGTGTTTTGTACTTTATTGAGGTTACCCGTTGTAGTGATGCGATATGCGAGTATGATATTATCTTTGTTAAAACGTTATAGAAATGGTTAGTACGATAGTGGGAATTTATTGCAAGACTATCAGAGTGGTTACATTAGTGCAGCATGTTTTATGTTTGTTTTGGCGAGGCTTTACCTGTAAGAAGGTTGGACTCGCACTTATATTATCTATCCTAGAGACTTCGGAGGAGATAGTGGGCTCGAGATATTCGATGCCAATGTATTTATAGACTTTGTCAGTATGATTCAGTATGTATCGGGATTTACCGTTGAGCGAAAAGACTTGACTTAGTATTATGTTTAGCACTCTGGACTTAGTGATAGGAAGAGTGTAGTGTTATATCCATCCTCTAAAGATGTGGGAGTTAAGATTTATACCCCTATTATTAGGGAAAGGAATTTTGAGAATTTCGATCGTATGTATTCGAGGTTCATAGAATGCAATTACCATCAACCAATACGGAACGATAGTGAAATTGGTGAAACATTCTTTGTTAAGCATAATTACGGGAGGAATTATAACTTCTCCGTCAAGGGACGAAATAAAGGGGTACATGCTATGGACGGAGGACCTAACGGATTTCGATAACCGATAATGCTAGGCAGTAGTGTATCGGGGGGTTCCTTATTTGGATTTCGCTTTGCGAGACATCCCACGCATGAAACTTAGCGTAAGGTTGGAAATAGGGAGACGTTTGGTCACTATTCCATGAGTTCGGTACCCTGGTCGAAATGGGATCAAATAATTACATATGTAAGTTGGTAGTTGAATTTTAATTTAAAGCCACTAGAGCCAGATTTTTGTGGTAAGAAAGCATTGAAAGTTATCCCCACGAGTTGAGGGGTGAAACGATGATAAGGAGGATTTAAAAATTTTGATTTCTAGAGTGATTGAGAGTACCCAAATGTCGTAACCACGTTCAGAACACAAGGTGAATAAGGAGTTTGAATGATTTTTAGCATGGATTATCTGGAAAGAACTTTATTATACAAAAGAGATGACCTATAATTATATTGATGAATAAAGCGTTAGTGATTTGTTTTGGTTATTGTACCTATTTGGGAAAAATTATTGTACTTATCTGAAGAAGGTTGAGATTTGTTATTCCTCTTTTATGGTCATGGAATTTGAATGCCCTATTCCTTCTATTTCGTTGAATTTAGTTAGTTCTACAGATGAGTAGCACGTCATTCGCTCTCCCAGGGCGGTCGGGGTGTTGCAAAAATGTGGGCATCTGGGTTAGCTGCTATTAAAATAGTCCGAGTCGAAGGGACGTGGTAATAGACGTGTGAAATATATGTTTGTGGGACTAGTATAACGAAGTGAAAGTGATAGAGTGGATTAAACGTCACAGGAGGGGCGATAATCCATACATAAGTGTACAATTAGAATAGCACACCCCAATTTGATGGAAGGCTGTGGGAAGCCATTTAAGAAGGGGTATTCCTTGAATAGAGCATAATTAAATTATTATGAAGAACACTCGGAGAGGAGTTGTTAGTAGTCAAGTGTGAGAGCGACTTGAGCGTACAAATAGTGATGATGTTAGTATGGTATAATAGATCCAGAAGTGTGCATCGTAGAGAGAAGAGCACGGGTCGAAACTTTCAGCATACACCAAGGAAGGAAGGGGATTATTACGTGTCACTTAATGTGAGACATTTCAAGGGAAAAATCGATGTTTAGCGGGACGTAGTGAGTAGTATCTACATACACCGCCCATAGGTAAGGTTTGGTTGAAAGAGGAGAATCAACCAAAGAATTTTGTGTTTATCGACAATTCCTGAAATTGGAAGAGGTCGGTAAACTCGGTAAAGTTCTTGAATGAGTTGTCATCCTCAAAACAAGATCAAGGGTTCATCCCAAGCATGTGAATTTAGTCGTCGAGAAGGAAGTAATTGATATTCCTTTGGGCTGGTTTACAATATTAACTAGTATGCCCCAGACTTCCTTTGAAAGGAAGAATCGCACCAGTGCGTAGTCCGGCGCGGTGTAAATTTCTGAATCAGGATGAGATTGGTGAATCCCACCTTTGATATGGGATTTCAGGAACCAGCGGAGATAAGGTTTCTTTTTTAGTAGGATGTATCACCCTTAGCCAAGACATAGGCACACGGTGATTAAAGATTAGTAGAGCCACGTAAAGGAGATTTTGGAATCTTGGTACGATGATTTCAGGAATACTCTGTTGAAGCACTCGTACCTGTTTGTCATGTACGAGGTGCTTATTAAAGTTTTGTTATGGAAGAACCTCGACTATTCTCTTTCCGTATGTTTAGGGGTGAGTAGATATTCAGAATTTTTGGATCGGTCGAGATAATATCCGATAACTATGGTGGAATTCCACGACTGTTTTAGGCAAACAAGAGTGGTCAAATGTTCGTATGGTTTTCTTGGAATGGGAGTTTTGTATATGAATAAATCCGAGTAGTTTTCATGTAGTGAGGTGCGGCCTCCTAATGATAGTGAGATAATGTAAATTTATAACGTATAGGCGTGACCTATGCGAATGTTGTCGGTTGGGAGCACCATGTGAAGTGTCTCCAATGAGAATGTAAAACAAGCTTGCTGTGAGGAATGGCTATAGTGATTGAGCGTCGTACTATGTAGATAGTTTACGTACTGACAAGGATATCAAGAATTGTGCTACCTGGTAGGCCTTATTTTCTGAATTTCGGGACGAAATTCCGTTATTAGGGGGGAAGTATGTAATACCCCGTATTTTTATGGCTTTTAAATTTAGGGATTTATTAAATCTAATTAAGATAAATTAATTTAATTTTAATCTGGAATGTTGTTTTAAATATTTACTAGGGTGACGAGAGTTAGTAATTATTGAAAAAAATTTATTTGTTGAATGTTACTGAATGAGTATAGTAATATATGAGTTTTATTTTATAATATTGTCACGTGTAAATAAAATGAAAATTATGGAAATTTAAGTCGGGACGCACCTGTGTCGTGTCGGGACTAAATGTTGATTAATAAAAGTGAATAAATTATAAGTTGCTCTTATGATCATTTTGAGTGCGCTAAAGTGTTCGGAAGGATCGATATAGTCAAAAGTGTACCCGGGGGTTTAGTTTGAGTCTCGGGGCGTTTTTAGGCTTAATTAGCACCCAGGGAGGGCGTTTTGGACATTTCGTAATTATGGGTAATTAAACCCACGAATTTGCAAGGGTTATATCAGATGTTAAGTGTCATCTTTTAGGGTTAACACAACCTAAAACTAGTGACGGCCATTGGAGAGGAAGAGGAGAAGCTCTCCAAGGATTTCTAGGCCAAGAACACCTCCGATTGCACCGCCGTCGCCGCCAAATCGTAGATCGCGCGAAGGGGATCACAACCACACATTTTTCTTCCACAAATCAGAGACTAAATTTCCAGGCAAGTATCTATCTTTCTTTTATCAAGTTAATGCATCCTTTTATATTAGTCTTAGGTTGATTAGAATTAGTGTTCTTGAAGAAAAATGTTAATTGGAGATACAAATTGCATGTTATAGTGATAGAGATCATATTTCTGGAAATCCATTTCACATGTAGAGGTTGAGCCACAAATTTCCATGGTATTAGTGATAGAAAATCTGGAAAAAGAATGAAAGAAATTAAGATAAGGAAAATATTAGGGTTCATGAGAATTATATAGAGTTTGGCCCTTTTAACCCATGATTCTTGATAAAAACTCGCATGCCTTATGTAGATTATTACTCATTTGGGTTTATTATGGTTGTGGAATAAATTTCTGGGAGTTTGGGAGTTAAGAGTTTGGAATTTGATGAGTTTGGATGATAGAACCCGTAACTGGTATTCTGCAGATTTAGTCATACCTGTTTGATCGATCGATCGATCGAGCCAGAGCATCGATCGATCGACGGTTCGATCGATCGACCCCCTTTCATCAATCGATCGACCCTCCTGGGAAAACTGCATTTTTGCTCGTGTTAGCTTAATTCGATTTTATGCGTAGTAAACCTTGATTAGGATTGCTAGAACATAATGAAACATAAAAAGGACCAGTAGGGTCAAGAGGAATCCCATAAAGTGGAACTTTAATGTGAAGGGAAATAAAAGGGAAAACGGGGAGACTTTCAGACTTAAGAAATCATACGTGCGTTGATTAAATAATTGAAACATCGAATAAGTTGGATTAGAAGGCGAGAGAGGGCCTACTGAAATTGTACTTAGATAAAGAGAACACTTCGAGTGACAAGAAGTGAGTTTAGAATAAATTAATTACGAGAATAAAAAGGAATGAGGTCGTTATACGATATAATTGAGTAAAATGTGTAATAACGGATAATGATAATTTTGGGTCATGAGAGTACCTAATTTAATAATGTGGATGTGAATACATATTTATATATGACGGTGTGATTGTCCATATATTATTTTTGTGTAAAAATCGTACCCGTGCTACTTGTTATCCCTGAGGTTACCGCGCTAGGACAGTCTTATCTCGATGGGACCTTTATGGGGGATATTGACTCATGCCCTAGAAGATAGATATCCTTGGTACAGGCTATATGATCGATGGTTAGATGGTCCTAAGAGACGTGAGGGTATGTACTGACCTCTTAGAGACGTGGAATCTATGTTTCGCCTCAATGTTGTTTGGGTTTGTGTTAATACAGTTCGAGAGTGATCCCGAACTTGTCTTTCCCTTAGTACGAGTGATACGGGGACTGGATAGCCGGGTATGCCAGCACCATAGTTTTTATGTGGGGTGCCGTTAGTATATATATAATTTACGAGTGATTGGTATATATATACTTATATATGAAAGTCTAGCACCATAGATTTTATGTGGGGTGCTGTTTGTATATATATTATACGAGTAATTAATATATATACGTGTAACTATATGAGAACTTTCTACTGAGTAAAATAGTAGTTAAGTAAAGTATGAAATTCATCAACTTCACTGTAAGTATTCGAAATAATTATAACAATACGGAATTATTCTAAATAACAGAAGAAATCTTGAAGAGATAGACTTTTCTAGAGTGAATATCATAACCTTAATTTCACGTGTTAAAACTTATGGAGAATAAGTTAGAGAGATATATGGGGTTCATTAGTACGATAGAAGTGCACACTAGATGAGAGGTGAGAATTCTCAAGAGAGTGTCGCATACTAATATGACTGTTGCATTAGCCGGTAAGCATTTTAAATACTTGTTAAACTATTTTTAAAACTGTTTTACATTCGGGCTCTGACCCGTTTGTTGTTATTTCTTCTCTCTAGTTTGTATATATATATGTACTACAGGTGCCCAGCCATAGGGGCGTCTTGCTTTGGATTCTTTGGATGGAACGTGATGTAGCTTTTGTGGGAGTTACAGGACATTGCTTAGACGACCTCATTGTTGACTCTACTTCTAGTTCAGTTTTAACCAGTGGGGCATGTGTCGCCCTTTTCCATTATTTAGTTGGATTTGTCAGAGATTGTAATTCTTTTACTTTTAGTATCTTTATTTTGGGATTTATTACTGTCAGGATGTTTTCCTTTAGTGTTTTAGTATTGGGATTTATTATTGATGGTTAAACTCTTGAATGTTCATTTTTATTCTTATACTTAATGTGTGACTCTTAAAATCTTAATAGTTAAAGATTTTATAATTGGATTTAATAAAATGGGAATAAGGGTTTCAAATGGTTTTGACACTTAGCTTAATTAATTAGGGTGTTTAAATTGGAAAAGATTTTCATTTACGACCGTGATACTAAGAATGAATCAACTGTTCACCTTGATGTTAATTTAATAAAGGAGTGATCGCCCGGTATTTAATTAGGCGGGGTGTCACATTTCGTCCTCCATTTTATATTATTCATATAAGCATGCACATCACAGAGTTCTACCGAACAGACCAAAAACGCGGTATGGGTGCCTAACACCTTCCCATTTCGTAACTTAGTCCCTGGACCCATGAACTAATTGGTTTCACAAGCATTAGCGTTGCCCTTGATATCGTTCTTTCGAGGCAACAATATTTCTTTTGCCTATTTTTTGCAAAATAGGTTCGCGAATCTATCTCTACATATCACCCCACATCGACGATGGTCGAGCATCCCGATAAAGGATGCAATCCCGTGTGCACGCCAAGAAAAGGGGAAGGAATGAGGGATCGACTATGGGAGATGCATTTTCCTCTTGGGCCCCTAGAGAGATGACCCCTTGGGATGGCCCCACACTCTCCTAAATATTATAAGTGTTTCCTAATCTATTTCTTTGCTCAACAATATATTTCATATCTCTTAAATTTTTGCTTCAAGTTTCACTAACTTTAAACTTTATGGCATTGCGCGGGCTTCTTCTATTGGGGCTAGTGGTTCCTCAGAGATAAGGACCACCCCCTTACCTATTTCTCCTCTTTTCCATGTTCCCTTTTCCATGGGAAAGGAACTCCATGCTTATTTCTTCTCTAGGCTTGGCTAAAGAGGTTTGCCTTGCCCATTCTATAAATTATCTTTCTCTCTATTTTTACAATGTTTGCTAACATATTCTATTTCTGTTGACCCTGCAACTTTCTTCTGTGTTACCCACTACTACCACGCCCTCTTTTGTGTCCTCTCGCTCTGTTAAGGTAATAATAAATATCTTTAAATCTTTTTATTTATTACCTCTTAGACTTATCTTGATTCATTCATCTCCACACATTTGTAAAAGATTTTTTCCCTAGTTGCACCACCCTACTTCCTGCCACTTCTGCAGTGGGCAGTTCTGCAGCTGTTCCTTCTACTACTTCATCCCTAGAGGTATTTGAATTTTTCTTTTTTCTAGAATATTTTTTTGTCTAAGTTCTTATTCATGACTAAAACTTATGTTGCCTTTGTTGCTTCTATCTTGCTTTTTGCAGGGTTCCCCTTCATATAGCCCTTCTACCACTGGGGGGATGGTGTTACCCATAGTGGTTACTATTCTAGGCCTATCACCTTCTATGAGGATATATATCCCCCAGGTTTATGTGCCCATGGATAAAAGTCCCCATATTCATTCCCTCATTTCTCAACCGATCTTCACCATCACCTCTAGAGACCCTGTTTCATAGGCTGTCACATCTTCACAGGTATTAATTACTCTACTTGTGCCATTACCTCTTTCGGATACATTCATTTCTAACCAACTTATTGGTGAACATGCCTCCACTGCTATTTTTGTTACACTTGTCATCGTTTTTCGCATTTCTTCACTTTCAATGGTCCATATACTCTACTTTTTTGGCTATACTTGAACTACCTTCACTCATGGTCATGACTTGATCTTCTTTGTCTATGTTTTATTTGGTTCATGACACCTCTTTATCGGTTACTCCCAGGACTAGTCCTCAAGTGGCTTATGTTGCTAGTGAGGCCCTATCTTCTGCGGGGTTGAGCATGGGCACTATGATAATGGCTCCCCAGATATTCACTTTAATTTTTTTTCTTTTGAGATTTATTTTCCCTTGTAAGCCATTAACTAACATTGGTCTGTTTATTTACTCTTAAGCTAGCACTGTTGAGCCTTTTCCTGCAGGGCCTATTATGAGTACTGGGAAGATGACTCCACAGGTCTTGTATATTCTACATATATCATCTGCTTTCACGACGCAAGTCTTTGTTAACACTTCCTTAATTACTTGTCTTTATATTAGCGAGGTTGAAGTCCCATCATCTGTGGGACACATTATGAGTACTGTGGAGGTGACTCTTCAGGAATTTCTTTTGACATATCTGTTTATTATACTTTCCTTTTTTCTGTGCAAGTCCTTTTTTTTACACATATATGTAGCTGAGGTCCTTTTAATTGCGGTACCTGTATCTTTGTTCTCAGGTTAATACTGGTCTTATTCCTGTGATTGTGAAACATCCAACTAGCATCGTGGAGGAGGCTAACCCAATATTTATTTTCATACATTATTTATTTTTGACTTGCTCTTACTGTGCAAGTGTTTGTTAACACTTCCCCATTTTCTTATTTTTCAAGTTAGTGTTGCGATTGTTCCAGTTACTATAGAGAAGTTTGGGGAGGTTACGGCGAGGGAGGTATTATACTATCATATCTCATCCTCTTTTTTATTTCCTCATTTTTCATCCTTGCATTTACTGTGAAAGTTTCTTACCATCACACTCGTGCTTCCTTATTTTCGGGTTAGTGCTGGCGTTCCTAGTTATGGGGAACAGGCTGTGAGTGCTACAATGAGAACTCTTCAGGTATTAAACTTTCATACCTGATTTATTTTAACTTGTTTCTTCAGAGTCATTTACTAAAGAAATCATTTACTGACAATATATTTACTTTGTCTTTGCCAGGTTGGCGTGGTGCTTCTAGGAGGACCTTCTCGCTTTATCGACAACATACTCACCCCTTTAAGCCTTGGGGTAAACTTTTGATTTAATCAAGTGTTTGTCTTTCTTTCCTTAACTCATTATTTCTATTCTCTTTATTTTTAAGATCATGTAAGCGAGCCTGGTGAGGCGACTGATGAGGAGGAGCAAAGCCCTGAGGCCACTCATTCAGGTGGTGCTAGTGATTCAGGTGAAAAGTCCTCCTTCCTCCCTTCTGAGCTTGAGTCCAGGAGCACAGGGTGGAATGACATTAAGCTAAAGGCTCTTGAGGCCTTCATGAGGGACCTGTGGCGTGAGGAGTAGCCTAAGACATTTAGGAGCCATTAGTGAGAAGTGTTGGAGATGATCTTTAAGAACCATCCTGAAACTTTCACATCTCAAAATGTTCTCAACATTGACAGCCTTACCCTCATCAATCTAAAGGCCCTCGCCAGCCACATCCACGACTTCCTTTCCACTCCTCCTTTTGACTTGACCAGCGCTTGGACTTCTCTATTTATATAGTTTACTACTTCCTGAGCATTTCTTTCAGGAAGATATGAGGCTTCAAGTGTCCACACAGTCTAGATCTCAGCAGCTACAAGCTGAAACCACTTAGATCCAAGGTCGGATTTAGTTACTCCAGGATAATTTGGCCAAGCTCGAGGCTGGTGAGACTGAGAATGAGGCCAAGATGGCCAGGTTAGAGGAGCAGTTCATCCAGGAGGCAGGTCCATCTTATGTTGACATGCGCACGCGAGAGAATAACTTTTTTTTTATCTAGTGCATAGGTTTTAAGATATTGACTTTTCCTTTCTTTTGTGTACTTGTCATCTCTTTTTGTACATGTAAAGGACGTTCTTAAATTAATGAAAAACATCATTTTGTCTTCATTTATTTGTTTTATTTCCTTGCCTATGTGTTACTTGTCATTCGTTTACTCTGAGCTGCTCTCTTTTCTATGAGACTTGTAAATAATTGAGCAAGTTATCATTTAAAGTTGCCCCTCTAACTGTGGGGTACTTGTCATTTATACATTTTTAGGTAATAAATTGGAGGAGGGTGGCCGCCTTCTTTTTCCTAAATAATTAAACGATAATTATCAAAATGGAAATAAGTAAAGAGAATAACTATTTCTTTTTTAATAAAACTGCCCCTAGTTTGTGGGGTCCTTGTTCCACATTTTACTTGGGAACTTTTAAATTGTAAGAAAAAAATTTAGAGGGGGTGAACCCCCTTCTTCACATTCTTATGCATTCAGGCAACCAATTCCTTACAACATAAGTTAAAACTTGTTCTCGGATCGTAAATTTATAGAAAATAATTAAAAAAATATTATTAGGAGGACAACCTCCTGTTGGTCTGTGATATATTTAAATTGTTGTGCCTATAGGGACTTTGCTCAATATACTTTATCTTTTGGATAAGTGTACCCCCCAAGTATAATGAGGAATGTTCCTTACGTCTTGGACCATCTTCTAAATTTTGCTCGTTCAAAACCTATTCAGTCTTCTACTATATATTTTTTTCTAAAAAAATCAATAATCTGGATCCACCCACATTGCTCCATTGGACCATCCTGCATACATTCTGCTGCTTGTTTGGGTTCTTCCACATGCTTAATGATATGCAACTCTTCTACTACAAAGCATTTCGGTGTCTGGTCGATGCTCTCATCCCAGAACGTTGACCGCACAGACCATTATAAACGGTATATAACTTTCCTATCTGGGAGTAAAATTTTCTTGCATGTGCGAGGTGGTACAGCCACTTCCACACACTTCCTTTTTCTTTTTCCTTTTTATTCTTGTGGAATCACTTTTTGATCCATTCGGTCGTGGATAAATATTCGTGGTTGAGCATTTCCTCCAACCACCTGCATTTCCTCTAACTTTCTTGTTGAGTTCCTTCTCTCTTCACTTAGTTCGATGTAGAATGTCACATCTACCAGATGAACCTCTTTTATAGAAAATGGCATCTAAATTGCTTTTATCACTATTTCAGTACCGCAAATGTTGGCCTTAGTTGACTGATGATATGTTGGGGACACTATTCCATGCGTGTGCATCCACACTAGCCTTGTCAGAAGATCATAGCTGGTATTAGGATTGATGATATGAAAATTAATATGGGAAGTACAATTACCCAATTTGATTCCCATATTCACATAGCCTAGCGACTGCATGCCAACACTATCAAAATAAAAAATAACCAGCGGCATTGGTACTATCTTCTCTTGAGAGATACCCATCTCATACAATGTGATGATGGGAATGATATTAATGGACACTCCTCCATCCATTAGTGCTCAAGGAAAACTGAGCCCCTTAATCAAGGTTGTTACATATAGAGGATGATTATGAAAATAAGGCACCTGATTATCTACTTCAGAGAAGACTGATTATGAGGTGTATCTTTTGATAAATCATCCTATAGGCCCATGATAATTAAAAGAGGGATCCCTTCACTAGTGGACTGATTCTAAAATCCTCTTTGTGATGACCACATGTGTGTCATTCTTCATGCCAATTTGGTCGAATAACTACTTAAATTTTGGGCTCCTTGCTATAGCCGTGCACTCTGAATTTAACTCCACTTTGTATGTTTGTGCATTATACGCATACTCTGCCTCAGATGTTCCTCCCTCTCTAGGCAAAGGACTACATTTGCCCTTTTTACAAAGGGTTTACTTACTCAACCCCTTATTTTACTCCTCTTCTCTATCAAGACTAACTAACCAATCTTCATATATTTCCTCATTGCTCCACTATTCTTTCGGTTCTTGCAATTCTTCTTCATGCCACCACCATGTTGGCAGTACCATAGTGATGAATTGGGAGGGGATTTACATTAACATCTACAGGTAGTATTTGCATAGTACCATTGGCCACTTGCTAGCCAATAATCCTTTCTAAGTAAAAACAGTCTTTGGTAACATGTTGCACCCTCTAGTGAAGTTCGCAATACTTGGCATCTACCTTCTTTCTCACTGTTTGGACTTTCCCATTAGAGTGAGGTGGACATGTTACCCTCTCTTGCACTAAAGTGAGATAGCAATCCATGGCCTTCTCCACGCTATAAGGCAACGGTGATGGAACATCATCCCCAAACTTCTTTTTTCTTGGATTTCCTTTGAATCCTAAGCCTCCATTCTTACCATTCGAGTTCCTGTCCACTTAGTTGATAACTTGTCTTTTAGATACCTGAAATGTTCTTGAGGTTAGAGGCATATGTGTCGTACAACTTGAGGGTGTGGGTTTGATTATCATCACGATTTTCTTGGTTACTCGTGTGAACTCCCTAAACATCCCATCCTTGGTCTCATTGACCAGTTCGATTTTATACTCCTCTGGGATCCCCACAATGCATATCTACAACAGTATTAATTCAACCACATCTTCATGGATATCCAATTCCCTCTCACAAAATCTCTTGATGTACTGCATCAGTTATTCGCTTGGTTTTTGTGCCTGTTGTGTGAGGTGCCTCAATGTGAACTCATTTTCTTCTATGAAAATTTTCTGGAGGAACATTTTGTGCATCTCTTCCCATGCTGGAATATGTTAGGTTCAAGGCGGGAGTACCAGGTGTATGTCTTTCCTCTGAGTTTTTGGTAACTCTTGTAATTTCAAGTCTTTGTCATTACCATGCACACCCAAGTACTCTATGAACATCTTCACATATTCTCTAGGGTTTTCTCCCTTTCCATTAAACTGTGTGAATTTTGGAGGAACATACCCCTCTGGTATGGATTTTCATTGATACTTTCTGGATTCTGTAGCTCCTCATACATAGTAGGGCTTCTCTCTTATAGGAAAATAACTTCTTTACCTCTTCTATAGTGATAACCTCGGAGGGAGATTCTTCCAGGCTAACCTTCTTCACTACTGGTGAAGTCACTGGTGAAATAATGTTACTAAAGCCGTTTAATATAAAATTAAACTATTTAAGTAACTCCGAACTGTTTTTTGAAGAAACTCTTTTCTTAAAATCAAATCAAATTAATCACAAGATGTGTTTAACAACAATTGTACGAGATCAGTTCAAGATTGGTTAACAGGTTTAGCAAATCAGTTTAAAAGCTTAAACTCAGCACAACCATAAGAATTAGATGAGGAGATGTAGAAAGAATAAGAACAAGGGATTTTTCAATTGGTATCAGAGCGGGTCACTCCGAATAAGATTTAACCATCTAGAGTGTTGATCTTTATTTCTTGATCATATGATTTCATGTTACAAATCTGATTACTTTCTATATCCATATATGATGATGATTTTTTATATGTATGACCTCATGGTAGACAACATGTTATTTAATCTACTCTAATTGTTCTCATTTTATTTCTTGAATTTCAAGAACCCCTATATGGTTTGTATGCTTAGCATAATATTTTTTTTAACCAAAGCATTGGTTGTGGGGGAGAGACCTTATTTGTTGATTACTTTAGAATATGCTGAACATGCTTAAATTATGTCTAATATGTCCTTTACCCTTGTTTTTTTATTTGAGAAGTCCCTGGAGACTAGATGAATGCGCTTGATTCATTTTCTACCATATTTACATATTTTCCTATCATAATCATGGTAATTATATGTCCTCTGAGATTTTAGGGTATGGATGTTTGTCAATGCAAAAAACACCTCTTAAAATCATGTCAATGTAGGAGTGACACTTGATTAGAACCATTAATATATTTATTGTGGTAGTTATTTGTTTAATCTTCTCTATGTTATTATTGTTTTTATCCTTTGTCTATTTGAGACAAAAAGGGGGAGAAGAGTACATCATTTTATTAGTCTTGATTCTTGAATTATATTCATGATATCTTGTTTTTTAATAATTTATTAATTTCTAGATATCTTACACTTGTTCTTGTGAGTTTGGTTTTAATGTTTTAAATGCAGGAAATCACAAGAAGGTGTTAGGGTAAATTAATGTATAGTTGAGTATTGTAATTTTTATTTTCTAGGATTTTTTGTGGATTGGGTAGAATAGTAATTGTTGTATAGGACTTAAGTTATTTTATTTTTTCCTAAGAGTACCATGATGTACTCGAAGGGTTTTGTCACAAATATCCAAAGGGGGAGATTGAAACACCCTAAATCTTTGACTTACTTTAGTCTATATTATTTAGGCATTTCAACTAATTTGGATATTGTGTCAAAACATATTCTTAGTGCAAGCCTTCTCCTTGGTACATCTTACAACGTTACTCGACAACCCAACATGCCTCGACTCCACTCAACAACATATACGAGTAAAGGTATTCACGTGTGTTGCTCATTTACACTTGACACATTAGGCACACATGCATATTTCTTTATCTATGTTTTTTAATTGTGTGACTAATTAATTTTGTGCCTAAACTTTTTTTAGAAGAAATTATATTATTTTTACTGAAAATAATTTTTTAAATAAAATTGATCAAAAGTTTTGTTTAAAAATGATTTCTGGAATTTAGTGATTAAAAATAATTTTTCATTTTGAAAAATATTTATCGAAAATCATTTACCTGTTAAAATAATTTTTTAATGATATATGTTTGATGTATGCATGGCGTTTTCCTGTTAGCTAATAGAACTAGCTGAATAGGACCTGCTACGCTAGTACACTATTTCGTACCTATTGTACCTTAGGTTATACCTTGTAACTGCTACCTATTGTAGAACCAAACCGAGATTATAGGTGTATGGCTTTAAGTATACTATTTCATCCTTTATGAGAAAAGCCTTAGGTTCATTATGCTTAGGAAGCTTTATATCATTTCATCATTTTGTCGCCATACACATTAGACATACACATTAGACATATGAGAAACTGATTTGACCTTTGGGAGAAATAGGTTTACCTTAGCAACTTTCGGCTATACCACTATACACATTAGTTGTTAAGAGAACATCATTTAATTGGTTAGGAACATTTGGATTATCTGCACCGATTTGGTGGTGACTAAATATTATGAGGACTTGTTTTTAACCGTAGGTTTCTTTGTTTTGACCGTGATTTTATAACCTATAACTTTTATAGATTTATTCATTTAGGTTTATTTTTTTTAAACCATGACTTATCCGAGTAAGAGCAGCCCTAGTCTTGCTATCACTGATTTCGTCCCATGAGTTTTTTAACTTTAGTCACGTCATTAAAAATCTTAGGCCTCAATACTATACTTGCTTTGGCCGAAACCTTCTTTTTGGAGATGACTTGGACTTGACCTTACTTATAGGTTTGTATAGTTAAGACCTCTTGTCACTTTAAGCCTTGTTAAGCTTCTACCCTGTTTTCATCCTCTTATCATTTGTGTACCTGCTACATGCTAGTGTAGATTTCGTCCATAGCCTTGTACCCATAGCTTTTATGGATTTGACCTGATTAAGATTTTAGTTGTGACTTGTCTTAACCCTGTAGACCTGCTACTAGAATTGACCAAGGCTTAAGTTAGTCCATTAACTGTTCACTTTTGTCCGATGGTTGAATCCTATTAGTTATCGGTTCGTACAGTTATTGATTTATAACTACTTATATTTGTTGGACTTTTAGGATCAGTAGCCTCGCTTAAGGTTTGCACCCTCAGTGGTTCGGAAGGTACCTGCTTTGTTTGTTTAGTTGTACACCTTCTTCCAGTGATTTGACCATACGACTCATTTGGTTTTAGATGTTAGGTTACCTACCCAGTTTATGTTGTTACCAAGGTTCGCCTAAGAAGAAGTAGTCTGTACCATTTGATGTGTTGGGTGTACTATTTGACGTAGACATAGATTGTTTAGATATTATCTCTAGGGTTATATCTTTTAACTGCCAGTTCATCTTTAGATCCCATTGGCTTAGATTGAGTGTACAAATTATATCCGTTGAGAGTTTGTTAAAACTAAAACCCTATACCAGCTTGTTTATCTTATTAGTGGTTTTAAGTTCTTGAGTTGTTCTTATAACAGACTTAATTTGTTAATTTATTAATTAGTTTTAACCCGAATTAATCTCAACCCTAGGTTATAAATTTAAAAGTTTCTAGAATATTATTTTCTCTCCTATATAAACCTCATTGAAGAGTTTATTGGAGTTTGATTTTTTGAGAGACTTTTGAGTCATATTTTCTAGAGTGAGAAACACAAGAGGGTTAGATTTTGTAGAGAGAAAAATATAGAGAATTAGAGAGAGAGATTTAAGAGAGAAGAAAGTATTTTTTTTTACACACATTGTGTTCATTCTACTTCATCTTTATTCTGTTTTTGTTTTTGATTCTCAATGATCTTACACATCATCTCATAACTTTAGAGATTGAAATATTGTGTTATAGTAGAGATAATTTAAGTGCTTTCATGCTGAAATAATTTTTTACAAAAACTAGAATTCCTTAGATTTTTTAGATTTTTTAGATCCGAATTTTATTGAATATTTTTATGATCTAAATATTCTAATTTTATGTTCGATACTATATGATGTTTAAATCATAATTTCTCCGGATCTTGCATGTTTATTGAAAATATTTTTAAAGATCTGTTTTCTCATATTTGTGAAATAATTTGTAAAGCACTTTCCTCATAAAATTGAAAATATATTTTTGAGAGATTAAGAACACATGTTGGAATGATTATTTTATGTCTACATGATTATGTTCATATGAGTGTTGTTACATATTGATTAAAAAGAATGTTTATAAGATTTAAGATTGAAAATTTATTTTGTAAGTTTTTGTAGAAAACTTAATTGGTTGTTGAATGAAAATGAATTTTTCTTAAGTTTTTAAAGAAAACTTATTTGCTTGATTACAAATATATTTTTGTTAAGTTTTTTGAAGAAAACTTATATGCTTGTGTTAAGAATTAAGTTCTTGCATGGTTTACATTTAGAACCTATTCACTTGCACGTTTTGCACAACTCGTATGTTGTTGAGAGATCAGTTTTTGACTGAGTTGGAATTTGCTAAATAAGAAGAAAGGAGTTACGAAGTTGAGAGAACAACTACAACAATCAGAACTGCAGAGAAGTTAGAACGACACCAGTGGGTACATTTCTAAACATGTATAGGTCTGTTTGTGTGTTTAGTTTCTTATATAGCTTGTAACCGATAATTCTTTTTAGTAAAATTTTTGGTTTACTCCGTAGAGGGAGTCGTGGATGTTTTCCCTAGTTTGGGTTTTACCACGTTAAAAAATCATACTTGTTATTCTTCTTATCCTCATCTTATTCTTTGTATGATTTAGAATTAAAATTGTTACATGATTTAATTACTTGAATTGGAATAATTCTTCATATGAGATATATTGGATTGTAACGTAATAAATCAGATTGTTATTAATTTGACTTTTAATTAAATCAGATTTAATTGATTTTAATTTCTGCATGTATTAAAATCTGATTAGTTAGATAATAAAGTTTTTCTTGATTTGATTAGATATATGTCATTAGAAAAACTTGCATGAAATCAGAGTATGTTTATGTGTGCGTATGGAGATTGTTTCACGGGCGCATCTCAAGAAATGTTCCCTCATCTACACACATTGTGTTCATTCTACTTCATCTTTATTCTGTTTTTGTTTTTGACTCTCAATGATCTTGCACATCATCTCATAACTTTAGAGATTGAAATATTGTGTTATTGTAGAGAGAATTTAAGTGCTTTCATGCTGAAATAATTTTTTACAAAAACTAAAATTCCTTAGATTTTTTAGATCCGAATTTTATTGAATATTTCTATGATCTAAATATTCTGATTTTGTGTTAGATACTATATTATGTTTAAATCATAATTTCTCTGGATCTTGCATGTTTATTGAAAATCTTTTTAAAAATCTGTTTTCTCATATTTGTGAAATAATTTGTCAAACATTTTCCTCATAAAATTGAAAATATATTTTTGAGAGATTAAGAACACATGTTGGAATGATTATTTTATGTCTACAAGATTGTGTTCATATGAGTGTTGTTGCATATTGATTATAAAGAATGTTTATTAGATTTATGATTGAAAATTTATTTTGTAAGTTTTTGTAGAAAAATTAATTGGTTGTTAATTGAAAATGAATTTTTCTTAAGTTTTTATAGAAAACATATTTGCTTGATTACAAATATATTTTTGTTAAGTTTTTTGAAGAAAACTTATATGCTTGTGTTAAGAATTAAGTTCTTGCATGGTTTACATTTAGAACCTATTCACTTGCACGTTTTGCACAACTAGTATGTTGTTGAGAGATCAGTTTTTGACTGAGTTGGAATTTGCTAAACAAGAAGAAAGGAGTTACGAAGTTAAGAGAGCAACTACAACAATCAGAACTGCAGAGAAGTTAGAAGGACACCAGTGGGTACATTTCTAAACTTGTATATGTCTGTTTGTGTGTTTAGTTTGTTATATAGCTTGTAACCGATAATTCTTTTTAGTAAAATTTTTGGTTTACTCCGTAGAGGGAGTCGTGGATGTTTTCCCTAGTTTGGGTTTTACCACGTTAAAAAATCATACTTGTTATTCTTCGTATCCTCATCTTATTCTTTGTATGATTTAGAATTAAAATTGTTACATGATTTAATTACTTGAATTGGAATAATTCTTCATATGAGATATATTGGATTGTAACGTAATAAATCAGATTGTTATTAATTTGACTTTTAATTAAATCAGATTTAATTGATTTTAATTTCCGCATGTATTAAAATCTGATTAGTTAGATAATAAAGTTTTTCTTGATTTGATTAGATATATGTCATTAGAAAAACTTGCATGAAATCAGAGTATGTTTATGTGTGCGTATGGAGATTGTTTCACGGGCGCATCTCAAGAAATGTTCCCTCATCTACACACATTGTGTTCATTCTACTTCATCTTTATTCTGTTTTTGTTTTTGATTCTCAATGATCTTGCACATCATCTCATAACTTTAGAGATTGAAATATTGTGTTATTGTAGAGAGAATTTAAGTGCTTTCATGCTGAAATAATTTTTTACAAAAACTAAAATTCCTTAGATTTTTTAGATCCGAATTTTATTGAATATTTCTATGATCTAAATATTCTGATTTTGTGTTAGATACTATATTATGTTTAAATCATAATTTCTCTGGATCTTGCATGTTTATTGAAAATCTTTTTAAAGATCTGTTTTCTCATATTTGTGAAATAATTTGTCAAACATTTTCCTCATAAAATTGAAAATATATTTTTGAGAGATTAAGAACACATGTTGGAATGATTATTTTATGTCTACATGATTGTGTTCATATGAGTGTTGTTGCATATTGATTATAAAGAATGTTTATTAGATTTATGATTGAAAATTTATTTTGTAAGTTTTTGTAGAAAACTTAATTGGTTGTTAATTGAAAATGATTTTTTCTTAAGTTTTTATAGAAAACATATTTGCTTGATTACAAATATATTTTTGTTAAGTTTTTTGAAGAAAACTTATATGCTTGTGTTAAAAATTAATTTCTTGCATGGTTTGCATTTAGAACATATTCACTTGCACGTTTTGCACAACTAGTATGTTGTTGAGAGATCAGTTTTTGACTGAGTTTGAATTTGCTAAACAAGAAGAAAAGAGTTACGAAGTTGAGAGAACAACTACAACAATCAGAACTGCAGAGAAGTTCGAAGGACACCAGTGGGTACATTCCTAAACTTGTATAGGTGTGTTTGTGTGTTTAGTTTGTTATATAGCTTGTGACCGATAATTCTTTTTAGTAAAATTTTTGGTTTACTCCGTAGAGGGAGTCGTGGATGTTTTCCCTAGTTTGGGTTTTACCACGTTAAAAAATCATACTTATTATTCTTCTTATCGTCATCTTATTCTTTGTATGATTTAGAATTAAAATTGTTACATGATTTAATTACTTGAATTGGAATAATTCTTCATATGAGATATATTGGATTGTAACGTAATAAATGAGATTGTTATTAATTTGACTTTTAATTAAATCAGATTTAATTTATTTTAATTTCTGCATGTATTAAAATCTGATTAGTTAGATAATAAAGTTTTTCTTGATTTGATTAGATATATGTCATTAGAAAAACTTGCATGAAATCAGAGTATGTTTATGTGTGCGTATGGAGATTGTTTCACGGGCGCATCTCAAGAAATGTTCCCTCATCTACACACATTGTGTTCATTCTACTTCATCTTTATTCTGTTTTTGTTTTTGATTCTCAATGATCTTGCACATCATCTCATAACTTTAGAGATTGAAATATTGTGTTATTGTAGAGAGAATTTAAGTGCTTTCATGCTGAAATAATTTTTTACAAAAACTAAAATTCCTTAGATTTTTTAGATCCGAATTTTATTGAATATTTTTATGATCTAAATATTCTGATTTTGTGTTAGATACTATATTATGTTTAAATCATAATTTCTCTGGATCTTGCATGTTTATTGAAAATCTTTTTAAAGATTTGTTTTCTCATATTTGTAAAATAATTTGTCAAACATTTTCCTCATAAAATTGAAAATATATTTTTGAGAGATTAAGAACACATGTTGGAATGATTATTTTATGTCTACATGATTGTGTTCATATGAGTGTTGTTGCATATTGATTATAAAGAATGTTTATTAGATTTATGATTGAAAATTTATTTTGTAAGTTTTTGTAGAAAACTTAATTGGTTGTTAATTGAAAATGAATTTTTCTTAAGTTTTTATAGAAAACATATTTGCTTGATTACAAATATATTTTTGTAAAGTTTTTTGAAGAAAACTTATATGCTTGTGTTAAGAATTAATTTCTTGCATGGTTTGCATTTAGAACATATTCACTTGCACGTTTTGCACAACTAGTATGTTGTTGAGAGATCAGTTTTTGACTGAGTTTGAATTTGCTAAACAAGAAGAAAAGAGTTACGAAGTTGAGAGAACAACTACAATAATCAGAACTGCAGAGAAGTTAGAAGGACACCATTGGGTACATTCCTAAACTTGTATAGGTGTGTTTGTGTGTTTAGTTTGTTATATAGCTTGTGACCGATAATTCTTTTTAGTAAAATTTTTGGTTTACTCCGTAGAGGGAGTCGTGGATGTTTTCCCTAGTTTGGGTTTTACCACGTTAAAAAATCATACTTATTATTCTTCTTATCGTCATCTTATTCTTTGTATGATTTAGAATTAAAATTGTTACATGATTTAATTACTTGAATTGGAATAATTCTTCATATGAGATATATTGGATTGTAACGTAATAAATGAGATTGTTATTAATTTGACTTTTAATTAAATCAGATTTAAT
This sequence comes from Sambucus nigra, assembly GCA_949130495.1. Classification (NCBI taxonomy): domain Eukaryota; kingdom Viridiplantae; phylum Streptophyta; class Magnoliopsida; order Dipsacales; family Adoxaceae; genus Sambucus; species Sambucus nigra. Next base: position 532,863,173 of record OX422217.1, read on the forward strand.
TTATTTTAATTTCTGCATGTATTAAAATCTGATTAGTTAGATAATAATGTTTTTCTTGATTTGATTAGATATATGTCATTAGAAAAACTTGCATGAAATCAGAGTATGTTTATGTGTGCGTATGGAGATTGTTTCACGGGCGCATCTCAAGAAATGTTCCCTCATCTACACACATTGTGTTCATTCTACTTCATCTTTATTCTGTTTTTGTTTTTGATTCTCAATGATCTTGCACATCATCTCATAACTTTAGAGAATGAAATATTGTGTTATTGTAGAGAAAATTTTAGTGCTTTTATGCTTAAATAATTTTTTACAAAAACTAAAATTCCTTAGATTTTTTAGATCTGAATTTTATTGAATATTTATATGATCTTAATATTCTGATTTTGTGTTAGATACTATATGATGTTTAAATCAGAATTTCTCCGGATCTTGCATGTTTATTGAAAATCTTTTTAAAGATTTATTTTCTCATATTTGTGAAATTATTTGTAAAACACTTTCCTCATAAAATTGAAAATATATTTTTGAGAGATTAAGAACACATGTTAGAATGATTATTTTATGTCTACATGATTGTGTTCATATGAGTGTTGTTACATATTGATTATAAAGAATGTTTATAAGATTTATGATTGAAAATTTATTTTGTATGTTTTTGTACAAAACTTAATTGGTTGTTAATTGAAAATGAATTTTTCTTAAGTTTTTATAGAAAACTTATTTTCTTGATTACAAATATATTTTTGTTAAGTTTTTTGAAGAAAACTTATATGCTTGTGTTAAGAATTAATTTCTTGCATGGTTTGCATTTAGAACATATTCACTTGCACGTTTTGCACAACTAGTATGTTGTTGAGAGATCAGTTTTTGACTGAGTTGGAATTTGCTAAACAAGAAGAAAAGAGTTACGAAGTTGAGAGAACAACTACAACAATCAGAACTGCAGAGAAGTTAGAAGGACACCAGTGGGTACCTTCCTAAATTTGTATAGGTCAGTTTGTGTGTTTAGTTTGTTATATAGCTTGTAACCGATAATTCTTTTTAGTAAAATTTTTGGTTTACTCCGTAGAGGGAGTCGTGGATGTTTTCCCTAGTTTGGGTTTTACCACGTTAAAAAATCATACTTATTATTCTTCTTATCGTCATCTTATTCTTTGTATGATTTAGAATTAAAATTGTTACATGATTTAATTACTTGAATTGGAATAATTCTTCATATGAGATATATTGGATTGTAACGTAATAAATGAGATTGTTATTAATTTGACTTTTAATTAAATCAGATTTAATTTATTTTTATTTCTGCATGTATTAAAATTTGATTAGTTAGATAATAAAGTTTTTCTTGATTTGATTAGATGTATGTCATTAGAAAAACTTGCATGAAATCAGAGTATGTTTATGTGTGCGTATGGAGATTGTTTCATGGGCGCAACTCAGGAAATGTTCCCTCATCCGGGAAGGGATTTTTCAACTGGTGTTACAACTTGCGCGACAACCACCTTCTATGGCGGAGCCATCTTTACGGTCGTTGCTGCTGCTTTGGTCGTCCCTCCAATAAAGGCCATCAACGTTGTTGTACAAGATTGACTTTGGCTTGCTAAATCGGTTATTTTGCTTCAAAAATTCAAAGAATATAGTCATTACATTCATACCTGCCAATGGTGTAGCTATTGTTGCGCTGGTCTTCCCCACCTGAGGACCAGGTGCTCTCACTCCTGTCACCACCACCTTTTCTTGTGTGGTCTGTTCGCACTAAACTCCATTACCAGTTAGAGTATTTTCAAAAACTAGCTAATTTGACACATTATAACCTTTTTTTTCCATGAAAACGAGGATACCTCCCCGACAGAGTCGCCAAATGTAAGAGGGTGGTTGTACTAGGATCTGTGAAGAACTAGAACGGGTGAGGCATGACCCACTCCAATTGACTCTGTCTTCAAGGTCTTTAAGGTCTCAAGGGCATCTATGAGATAAAACCTTCCTTATCTGGTAATAATAGAGTAAACGTTGTGACCTTCCTCCTGAAAAGAAACTAGATAACAGCAAGTTCCATAAGTAATAATGATATTTGGAAGAGATAGATCTCCTGAGATAATGGTTGTAATGATAGGAGTGAAGAGGCAATCATTTTGACACTTAGAGATAGAGCAGGGAGATATACTAGTTCTGGTGCTATTTTGGCAGAGTAACAGTGTAACTTGAGTTTTCTATATGTTCTTGACCTTACCAAAGTGTCCTTGTATATAATAAGGCTAACTTGGCATTTTCGGTGCCAATAATGAGAGGGAACTTAGGGACAAGGTCTGCAATATACCTTTTGTCCTTATCTGTCTGTTAGTCACATGCCCCCTCTAACAGGAGACACCTGGTGCACACTAAAGTCAAAAAATAAATATGTCGATTAATAGTGCAAAAATATATGACTTGGTGAATACCATTTTTATGAAAACTTGTTGTACAAATTTTTATGAAAACTGGCGAGTGGCCTTGAGAGCCACTCGCTAATGGTCATTTAGAAAATGCTCTTGGAGAAGCCTCTTGGCGATTCATATCTTTATTCTAAGTGTAGGTTGTGTGGGCACTTGAGTTACTCATAGAGTCTCTTTATTAGTATTCTCTATATCTTAAAATGTCAAGTGGTTGAGTTTTAGCTTTGCCCAACGAACCTTGCCTCTTAGCCACTAAACCAAAACTCCCATGACATCTTAATTGGCCTGTTTGAGCCTGCTTTCTCAACTAAGGCTACCTGTACAAGAAAATAATCATTAGTAATTTATTAGCTTCTGAGTAATAATCTTGGGTGTGAGGCCCCTTGTGGTGGACCCCCTCACCCTAAGTACTTTTTGGATGGTAATTTGGGGATGGGGCCACTCGAAGTGAATCCCTTTGCCCTGAGCCATTTTCTATAGAATTGAACTTAGGCAAAGGGGCCACTCAAGGTGGGTCCCCTCACCCTAGGTCTTTTTCTATTAATCTAGCAATCTTGTGAAGTGGGGGCCACTCTAATTGGATCCACTCACCTTAGGCTATTTTCTATAAATGTTGGAAATCTTGGGCTATAGGAGACACTCAAGGTAGATCCCCTCACCCTAGGATTATTTTTTGTCATTATTGTAATCTTGGGCAGTAGGAACCACTCTAAGTGGTTCCCCTCGCCCTAGGCTATCTGGCAATCTTTGGGCAGTGGGAGCCACTCTAAGTGGATTCATTCGCCCCAGGTTGTTTTATAGCTCTGCTAACGAGTGACTGCCCCTCTACAAAATTATTATTGGACGACCAACTATATAGTCTCATAACTCATTTACACCCCTGAAGAACTGATGCATAAAACTATAAACTAACATTTTTCGAGTAATATCTCCTTCTTATTTATTCTCAATTACCATGTGCACCTCTTTCGTTCATTTTTCACTCAATGAGTCGTGTCCATATTTTCTAACGAAAAGATCATGGAAATCTAAAGAGTTAGTTCACATATGTACATTAACAAAGTGATCATTGGGGAATGAGAAAGAATGCGAAATCATACGGACCAATTCTGATCATAGGCAATTACGAGAAGCACGACCCAATGGCTTAATAATTTCATTGGGGAATGAGAAAGAATGCGAAATCATACGGACCAATTCTGATCATAGGCAATTACGAGAAGCACGACCCAATGGCTTATAACTAAAAATAAGTGGTTTAAAAAATGTAAAGAAATTGTAGTTTAGGCATATTCATATATGATAAAGAAACAAAGAGGATCAACACCAAAGTATATATGGGAATTTGAAAAAGCTTTAGCTATCAATTTCAGTTAAATTTTGAATATAATCCCTCAACTATGTACTATCGGAAGCTTTAGTTTATTCGAGCATTACCAACTGTTAAGGCACAAATTCCAAAGCATACAAAGTAATAACCCTCATCATAAAATCTACATTCAAACTCTTGGTATTAACTTTCCATACACTCTGGTTCACAAACTTGCAAAAAAATTTAAGAAGCACCTGCCGCATATCTGAAAGTAGGTAAATGATAATTGAGAACAAAGAAAAAAAGTGTACAATATAGAGCAAAAGAAAAGTCACAGTAAATTAAATTAAAATATGCGCACAAGGTTTGAACTCGGTGTTTCAGATTGGATTCGTTACCAAAGATAAAGTGAGAGTCGATTTGAGCTGTAATCTGTGGTCATTTTATATAGTTGTTTACGAAGGTTAGGTGATGAAAGGGCCTATAGGCACCTTTTTCAAAGTGTGCCTTAGGTGGAAAAAAAATTCTTTCAAAAACGTTTTTCCAAATTTTAATTACGCACAAAGTTTGTGAAACAATTTTACTTAAGCCCAATTTTATCTTGTTTAATCTTAAACATGCATCTAGGTGATTAAATCAAGTAAAATAAACAAGTCCACAAAAGCAACGCCGGATGTACAAGGAAACCACTAAGGGAAAAAACCTCGGACGGCCCAAGTCAGACAATCACTATAATACGAAAATTATAAAGGAAGACAGACAGACTTACACAACAACTCGATCCCCACAAGACTTGACACTCTTCTTCTCTTTAACTGATCCTCCACAGTGCCCACGCAGAAGTCCTTACACGATACTCGTCCACACCACACGAGTCCACATGCACCTCGGTATCCACCGATGCATCTTTCGTAACCGTTTACGTTTCAAAACACGGCCTTCACCATTTTTTAACCGCAAAACTCCAACGAAACAACTTTTTTAATATGGATGAACAAACCAATGGTGCAAACAATATCTATATAGCATATGTATGAAATCTCGAATCTTTTAAAACAATAAGGATGGTTTTAGCTTTGAAATCCTTAGAAAATAAGTTCAGAAAAATGTAACTATTCTATTCTGTATTTTGGTTCTACACACCTCGAATTTTGTGAGAAATAATGCCTTAAATAAAAAACTTTGAGTCGGAAGATTGTTAAAATGATATCCCTATGTCGTTTGAACGACTTGGCCTTTTTGTTTGAATGACTTGCCCATGTCATTTGAACGACACTGAGATGTCGTTTGAACGACTGATGATATCGTTTGATCCTACAAAACATAAGGTAAGGATCCATATAACTCTAAACAATGTTTATCTCGAATAAAATGAAGTTAAAACAGTTTAAAACTATTTTTAACATTTTAAAATAATTTTTAAACAAAATAGCATCCTTAAAACATTTTTCGAGTCCCATAAACATTATGCATTCATACGTAAGAATATCTCGAAATGCAATGTGATATGAAGACGTGAAACATGCACCAATAAACATGACATGATCTATCTTCAAGCTTGGCTGCTATGTCTTCAATTAACGCGTCATAGACTATCTGGGTATCGTGATAAATAAAAATCTATCTATGACTCAAAAAAGTTTTGTCCTGAAATAAATTAGTTACATACAAATTGACATACTCGAAAATTTTATCCTTATAAATCTCCCATTTTGACTATTCCGAGACAAAATCAAAATAGTGAAATGCCTAAGCCATGCCGTCAAGCCGTATGAAACCTAAATCCCATCCCATAAAACCCAAAATCAAAAATTATAGGATAAGGACTAGTATATGCAAGTTCGAAAAGCATGAGCGGCCTGATTGTGATGTAGTCTCCAAACCTTGAATCGCAGAAGAATACCTACACACATGAAACTGACAAATACCCAGTGAAGTATGGAGGAACAAATTATATAAAATACCAAATTTGAAAAACAAACCATTTGTTAAACATGTGAGCAAAACATATGATACCAAAAATATATACATGAACAATATAGCTCAAATCAATGGTATCAATATGTAAACAATAGGATCAAAACATGATACCAATGTAAAATATGAAACACACAACAGACAAACTCCCCCTACATCACATACCATCTCTCCCCCTTTTTGTCTTGAATAGAAAAATAGAGAAAAATATCAATAAACATATCTAAAATGAGAATAATCAATGAAGTATATCTATATAAACATGGAAAGCCAGCTAAAAATAATCAAGAGATACCAAATAACAGTCAGAAAGAAGGAATAATCTATCTAAGCAAAGATGACTAGACGAATCATGTAAGGATATTTTTGTCCATCATTAATTTGTTATGTCGTACGCCGTTACACCGTTGAAGAAATTCAAGACACATATAGTCATCAACGGATCTGAATATCAAAGAAGAGGAGGAATCAGAATTCTGCACAGCCGGGCCAGTCCGCCCAGAGAAAAAGAACCGATCCGCCTGTAGACCGGTCCGTCCCTCAGCCGGACCGATCCGCCTGCTGAAAGGCCAGTACACCTTGGACCAGAAGCAAACCGAAGAAGCCAAAATTAAAACGAACTGCTCTGCCTACCCGGACCGATCCGCCTCAGACCCGAACCGGTCCGCCTGGGATAAACTTCAACAGATCGTGTTTAGATTTTTAAGGCCCAGGACTTCTTTTATAAACCCACTACGGGGAGTTGGTTTCCAAGACTTCTATACACGATTTTCAGAGTACAAAAAACTCTAAGTCTTCACCTATTGAGTACCAAGACTCTAGGTTTTTTATTCACACAAATTTCCAAACACTTGTGAATCACTTTGCAACCCAGGAATGCACTTTTGCTGTTCATACCATTGTGGAGAAGACCGTTCTTCTTCTTCATTGCAGCCCTACTGGAAAGGGATAACTCCAGCCGCCGACTACAGAATCCGACACCTGAGGGTAATTCTTAGTCACTTGTATTTTCATTGTAATCCGAAATTGTATAGTTACAATATTATAATGAAAATAAATGGTTTTGCCCCTTTGGGGGATTTTTCCTCACAAGCATGTGTTTGAATGTTCTTGCTTAGTTCATTATCTTATTCAATCACATATTGTTGCATGTTTAGGGTTTGGTTGAGTTAAAAGGTGTGTAATATATAATTTTATCATTTGAACGCAAGCGCATACATTCTCAAATTGGTATCAGAGCAGGTTACGCTAATCTATCGCGTATTCCTATTTTTCGCAAAAATTTTCTAAGATATCAATTTTCTGAAAAAAAATTGATTTTTGAAAAAGTGCGTGTTCAAATGGAGAAGTTATATAATAAAATGCCAGTTTTTTACGGGACAAATATGCCTATTGGAAAGACCGTATGAGATCTGCATTAAAATTCATTAATGAACGTGTCTGGATTTTGGTTGAAAGTGGGTGGACAACTCCCTCCGTGACTGTTGATAATGTGATCAACTTGAAACCTGTCACTTCTTGGACTGAAGAAGAATTTAAATGGTCATCTTTTAATTCTAAGGGTCTAAGTGCTATTTCTGGGTCTGTCACACCTGATGAGTTCAAACGCATAATGACGTGCACCAGGTCAAAAGAGGCATGGGATGTTTTACAACTCACCCATGAAGGAACTAATGCTGTGAAGGAGTCTAAGTTGCAAAATTTGACAACTCAATTTGAAACCATCACCATGCATGAATCTGAATGCTTTGATGAATTTTATGCTAGACTTTCTGACATTGTGAATACTAGCTTTAATCTTGGTGAACATATTCCTAATGCTAGAGTTGTTAAAAAGATTCTTCGTTCTTTGCCTAAGTGTTTTATCCCTAAAGTCACTGTGCTAAATTCTATGGGTAATTTAAATACGCTAAAATTGGAAGAACTTGTAGGAGATTTGCAAACATATGAAATTGATATGTTCCCTAAAACTGCTAAATCTAAAAATAAGGGAATTGCACTTAATGCCCAAGAGAGAAGGAGTGAGGGGTCGGCTAGAAAGAGGGTAGAGTCATCTCGAAAGAGAGAGACTGACACGTCAGATTCTGAGTGTGATTTTGACTTAGATGATTTGGCTCTTTTTGCAAAAAATTTCAAGAGGATTCTCAAATTTAAGAAAAATGGCAATTTTAAAGATAAAAAAAAGTTTGAGAAAAATAAGTTTGAAAAGAAAAATGAAAAAGATTCCAAAAATCCTCCTAAGAAAGAAAGTGAGAGATGCTTTGAGTGCGATGGTAGGGGTCATAGAGCCTTTGAGTGTGCCACTCGTCTGAATAGAGAGAAAGGGAAAGTTGTCCTTAATGCTACTCTTAGCGACGACAGTGAGGTCGAAACGGTGGATTCAGGAGATGAGTCACCGCATGAGTGTAACTTCACCGCATTCATGGACAGTCGAGTGAGCACTCCTAGTTCTCTTCACGACGATGAGGATGATGCTTCACAGGGACACCTCGGTAGTGAGAACGATGTGAGTGAGGGGGAGGATGACTCAAGTGAGAGCGAGAGTGATATTCAACGCGCCTATGCTGAGTTATATTCTGAGTCTTTTAAAACTAAAAATCGTAACAAAGCGGTAGTTCTTAAGATCACCGGCTTAGAGGAAGATTTAAGAAAGGAGAGAGAGAGAGAGTCCTCCACCTTCACTGCCCTGAGAGAGAGAGAGAATCTGCCTGTGTCGAGAAAGAGAATTTGTTTAGAGAGAGAGAGTGTTTTTGAGAAAGAGAGAGGGGATTTGACTAAACAAGTGGCTAGTCTTACGAGTCAGCTCCATTCCTCCGTGGAGACTCAGAAGAAACTTGAAGCCTTTATTGCCCAGCTGACTCATGATCTTGAGAAAGCACGGTAAGTCAAGGTACAAATTGAGGACAGATCTGGGAAGATGGGAAAGATGCTCCTCGGCCCCGCTTTAGGTTTTGGTGATCGGCAAAGAATTGGGTATGATGGTGGCTCCACCTCTCAAATTGCACCTGGTCCAGTTCCTGAGTTTACTACTACTCCTTATGGTCATCGTCAAAAATCTCGAAGGAGAGTTCGACCAAGAAAATCAAACCAAGGTCCGCCTTTGACTATGATCTTCTGTACTTATTGCAAAAGAAAAGGCCACCTCAGGGAGTTTTGCTATAGCATGGATCGGACATGACGTACTACTGCTCCACCACGTCATACAGATGAGTTTTCTAGTCTGAGAGAGCGAGTTGAGTTCTTAGCTGCCACATCTCAGAGTTTGATGGAAGAATTCCGACGGATGTCTTTGTCGTTAGTGAATGCTTCTCACATTCCAGCTAAAACCAACAACAAAAAAGGCAAACAAAAGGTCACCACCTTTTGGGTACCTAAGAAAGATAAAAAGGCTTTTGTTGTTCATGTTTCTCTCAAAGCACATAATACCTCACAGTGGTATTTTGATAGTGGGTGCTCCAGACATATGACAGGTGATGCCTCATTTTTTACGACTCTTGAGGATTATCAGGATGGCAGAGTCACCTTTGGAGATGGGAGAAAGTCTAGCATTATAGGACGTGGTACTGTCGAGTTTCCTGGATTCCCTAAGCTAGAAAATGTTTTGTACGTCAAAGGTTTGAAAGCAAACCTTCTCAGCATTAGCCAGCTGTGCGATACTGACTTTGTAGTAAAGTTTGACTGGGATGCATGTAAAGTCTACAATCAAGCCGGTAAACTTTTGATGCAAGGGGTGAGGACCAAGGATAATTGCTATGGGACTGATCCCACGTCCTCACTTGTCTGCAAAAGCGCCACGATCACTCCTATGGTTCTGTGGAACCAACGTCTAGGTCACATGAACGTTAGAGATCTCAACCGCTTAGCTAAAAAGGACCTAGTACGTGGCTTACCATCTCTTAGAAAGTCAACTTCGACCGTCTGTGGACCCTGTCAGATGGGAAAACAAATTCGTAGTGCCCATAGGAAGTTGCATTCCATTACCACCTATTGTGTTCTTGAGTTGATTCACATGGATCTTATGGGTCCCACTCGTACTGAGAGTCTAGGTGGTAAGAGGTACATCCTCATGATGGTAGATGATTTCTCCAGGTACTCCATTGTAGGTTTTCTGAGAGAGAAATCTGATGCTTTAGAATATTTAACGACCAAGTGCCGTGTCCTGCAAAATCAATACGATGTCACTATTAACAGGATGCGTAGTGACAATGGCACTGAATTCACAGAAGTAAAGGTAGATCTTTACTGTGATAGCCTCGGGATCAAACATGAGTTTTCTGCTGTGAGAACCCCTCAGCAAAATGGGATTTTTGAGAGAAAGAATAGAACAATCCAAGAGATGGATAGATTTATGCTTATAGGTCATAAAGTTTCTAGGAGATTTTGGACAGAGGCAGTGTCTACTGCATGCCACACGGTGAATAGGGTTTATTTGCGTCCACACACACTTCAGACTCCTTATGAGTTGTGGACTGGCAAGAAGCCCAGCCTTGCATATTTCCGTGTCTTTGGGAGTAAATGCTACATCCTACGGGATAGAGAGCAATTAGGAAAGTTTGACTCCCGGAGCGACGAGGTAATATTGCTAGGATATTCATCAACTAGTAGAGCATACCGGGTCTTTAACCTGAAGAGCTCTAAGGTTATGGAATCAATAAACGTCACCATGCAAGATGATGAACCTCTGACGGTTATTGATCCTAACCTTCAGTGTGAGGATGAGGACTTTTCTGACAGTGATTTACTTGTCCCTCTCTCACACTCTGTGGATCCTACTCCTGTGCTAGGGGACACACCTGCTTGGGTTCGCAAGAGTCATGACCCTTCTGCCATTGTTGGTGATCCCACTCTTGGGGTCAAGACTCGTGCTCAACTAGAGAAAGTCGTTAGCCACTTTTGCTACACTTCCAACGTCGAGCCCAAAAATCATAAAGAAGCACTCAAGGATGAACACTGGAATCTTCTATGCAGGAAGAGTTGCTTCAGTTTAAAAAGAATAATGTCTGGGAACTAGTCCCCCGACCTAGTGAGACTAATAGGTACCCGGTGGATTTTTAAGAATAAAATGGATGAAAATGCTACCATAATCAGAAATAAGGCTAGGTTGGTCGCTCAAGGCTACACACAGATAGAGGGTGTAGACTTTGGGGAGATATTTGCTCCTGTTGCGAGGCTTGAGTCCGTCCGTCTTCTGCTCGCCATCGCATGTCATCTGCGCTTCAAATTATATCAGATGGATGCCAAGAGTGCCTTTCTGAATGGAATTATACAGGAGGAGGTTTATTTGGAATAACCAAAAGGGTTTGAAGACCCATAGCACCCGAAATACGTCTACTATCTGAGGAAAGCCTTGTATGGTTTGAAGCAAGCACCCCGTGCTTGGTACGAGAGGCTTACTTCCTATCTCTTAGCTCGTGGCTTCAAGAGAGGGGGAGTAGATATGACGTTGTTCATCAGGAGAGATGACGGTGCTATTTTGGTTACCCAGGTCTATGTGGACGATATAGTCTTTGGATCCACATGCTCCCAGCATGCTCACCACTTTGAGGAGGAGATGAAAAATGAGTTTGAGATGAGCATGGTTGGTGAGCTTACTTTCTTCCTTGGTCTCCAGGTTCGTCAGCTAGAGGATGGGATGTTCATCTACCAATCCAAGTATGATAGAGACCTAGTGAAGAAATTTGTTTTAGACTCCGCTAAGCATGAACGTACACCTATGAGTACCACTACCAAGCTTAGTAAGGACACATCAAGCAAGGACGTAGAGAAAACCTTGTATCGGAGTATGATAGGTAGTCTTCTCTACTTGACTGCCAGTCATCCCGATATAGCCTTTAGTGTTAGAGTCTGTGCGTGATATCAGGCGTCCCCAAAAGAGTCACATTTACTTGCTTTAAAACGTATTATTAAATACGTGAGTGGGACTCTCTCATACGGTATTTGGTATTCCTTTGATACCGATGACCGTTTGTCCGCCTATTCGGATGTCGATTGGGCCGGGGATGTAGATGGTTGTAGGAGCACTTCTGGTGGGTGTTTCTATTTTGGTTCTGCTCTTGTCTCCTGGCTGAGCAAGAAGCAAAATTCCATCTATTTGTCCACTGCGGAGGCTGAGTACATAGCCGTCGGGAGTTATTGGACACAACTCTTGTGGATGAAGCAAATGCTGGAGGATTATGGGATTTCACAGGACACCATGACCATTTCCTGTGACAACACGAGCGCGATACACATATTCCACAATCCATTTCAGCATTCGCGCACCAAGCACATCAGGATACGTGAGCACTTTATTCGTCAGTTAGTTGAGGAGAACACTATATCCCTGAGTTTTGTTCCCACCGACCGTCAGTTAGCCGACATTTTCACGAAACCTTTAGATGCCCTTATATTTGAGAGTCTTAGAAAGTCTTTGGGGATTTGCACAGTTGACTGAGGGGTTGGTCTATGTCTAGAATAGGATGTTTCTTCATGTTCATATCATATGCTTCCTATTGCTAGTCAGTTTTATATGTACCATTGCTTAGTTGTACAGCTATTTATTTATTCTTTTTTATTTTTATATTTCTTTTGAAAAATACAAAAAGATTTTCCTTTAAGAAAATTTTTAAGAAAAGCACAAAAAGATTTTATTTTACTAAAATTTTTGAAAAATCCAAAAAGATTTTTGTTGTTTCTCCTTTTATGGATGAGCATTTAAGATAGCCAAGTCACAACTTCATTCCATATAACCATGTGACTGATTGATAGAGATTTGCGAGGCTACCTCATTTCATCCTTGTGCTTTACATTATTTGGAGTCTTTGAGATGTAATTAGTGATATCTTCCTACATGTTTGACTCCTATCTCCTTTATTGCACACATGCACGGCTATATTTGATTATTGCACTTGTCTATCACATATTAGCTTGAGTGTTTTCATCTCAATTATGTATATACAACTTACAATATGCGATAAAACTTGACAAGATTGGAATGCATGTAAAAACCGTTTTGGTGAGACTGTGTGTTTTTGTATTACGGGGAGGGGCTGCGAAAGGTAAATCATATATCCTTTGCGCAAAAGCCACTGTTAAAAAGGACCTAAAAATGGAGGAATTTTATTATTCAAGGTCCAAAGAGGTTAAAAGAGCCTGAAAAAATTGAAAGGCAATAAAAAGTTATTCATGCCAAATATGGGCCATTTCGGTTTCACCATCAATTCTCCAAAGTTTGAGAATTTAGATTACCTCTATTCAAAATATAAATCTGAGGGAGTTTGGTTGGAGAATATAAACGGGTTTGCACTTCCTTGAAAGTCCTGAAAAAGCATGAAATAGTTTTGGACGTTATTGGTGTGGAAATCACTTTGAGCTTTGATATGTTGATTTTATTAAGTCAATGTCTTATATTACCATTTTTTTTACACCAAAGGAAGATTTTGGGTTCATTCGTTAGGAGTATCCAATATTCATCGTGCACATATGTCATGTTTGTATGCATTGATTTTCCTATCGAATTTAATCACACCACTTCATTAACGCTATCACCGACTTGGTTGCTTTGTGTTCATTCATGGTGTGATTTTATCCTAGTGACACCCCGCACTTGCTTATTTGATTTATTTTTCTCATTTGTCTATTTGGGGACATCATAAAAAGGGGGAGATTAATGAATTATCTTATTATGGGGGAGTTTTAAAACTTGAAAGTTTGAGTTTTCTCATAAATTGGTATATATGCTTATTTCAAACTCGATACGTCACTTTGGTATTTGCTTTTTATCATGTGTGTAGGTACTACATGGATTAACATTGGGTTGTACACCCTGATGAGAAAAGCGTTGAAGATTCCTGAAGTGTTGAAGAACAAACGGTGAAGTCTTATTCAATTGTATCTTTCCAGTTTTGGGTTTCATGGAAGGGTGGATTTGTATAGGCAATTTTATACTTGATAATTCGGATGTTTGTTTTTATGTATGTACAGGCATAGACATAGGGGGAGATTTGTAAGGACATTTTTGTCCATCATTAATTTGTTATGTCGTACGCCGTTACACCGTTGAAGAAATTCAAGACACATATAGTCATCAACGGATCCGAATATCAAAGAAGAGGAGGAATCAAAATTCTGCACAGCCGGACCGGTCCGCCCAGAAAAAAAGAACCGATCCGCCTGCTGAAAGTCCAGTACACCCCGGACCGGAAGCAAACTGAAGAAGCCAAAATTAAAACGAACCGATCCGCCTACCCGGACCGATCCGCCTCAGACCCGGACCGGTCCGCCTGGGATAAACTTCAACAGATCGTGTTCAGATTTTTAAGGCCCAGGACTTCTTTTATAAACCCACTACGGGGAGTTGGTTTCCAAGACTTCTATACACGATTTTCAGAGTACAAAAAACTCTAAGTCTTCACCTATTGAGTACCAAGACTCTAGGTTTTTTATTCACACAAATTTCCAAACACTTGTGAATCACTTTGCAACCCAGGAACGCACTTTTGCTGTTCATACCATTGTGGAGAAGATCGTTCTTCTTCTTCATTGCAGCCCTACTGGAAAGGGATAACTCCAGCCGCCGACTACAGAATCCGACACCTGAGGGTAATTCTTAGTCACTTTTATTTTCATTGTAATCCGAAATTGTACAATTACAATATTATAATGAAAATAAATGGTTTTTCCCCTTTGGGGGATTTTTCCTCACAAGCATGTGTGTGAATGTTCTTGCTTAGTTCATTATCTTATTGAATCACATATTGTTGCATGTTTAGGGTTTGGTTGAGTTAAAAGGTGTGTAATATAAATTTTATCATTTGAACGCAAGCGCATACATTCTCAAATCAATGTTGTAAATGAATCAAGCATGAATAAGTAATATCAGCTGTATGTAAACAGTCCAAATGAACCCAGAAGTACCAAAATAGTATGAAATCATCACATATACGAATCAGGTACTGAAACAGAACAAAGGCTAAAAAATCCTCTCTAGGTCGTTCAAACAACATTGCCATGTCGTTAGAACGACTAAAGCATGTTATTCAAACGAGGTAAGAAACACCCAAGAAAATAAGGTGTCATGCAAAGCATTTATCTAACGACCCTTCTCTCGACCATACCTATTATAATTAACGCCTTGAAACTCGTGTCGCGTGATCCATTCTTTTAATGACTTGGACATGTCGTTCGAACAACATCTAGAAGTCGTTTGAATGACTTCAAAAAAATTTGTTTCCCAACTCTAAAAATGATCAGCTTTTTCCCAGTGAGGAAATTTTTAGAAAACGACAACTGAAAATATGAAACAATAGCAAAATAGACTCAAAATAGAAAAATAAAACAAGTATGAGTATTATGATAACATAGTATCAATGTTCTCAAACATGGATATGGAACGAATGGGAGTGAACTGCAACAAGTGAATCATAACTTGAACACATCGAAACAATCAAGAAGCAATAAATGTTATCAAACTAAGTTTTAGCCATATGTGACAATTAATATATTGAGCTTAATTAACGAAACGAACAACATGCACACAAATTCGGAATTTTGACGATTCAACAAATAATAGCATCATGACACGATTAGGATTCTTGCTACAAACTCGTTGTTAATTTTTTCATCCAAACACCCTCATATATTCAAATTTTCTTTTTCTAGCTCTTTTGAGGTTTCTATTTTTCTCATCTTAGAGAAATCCTATTGGCCCCATTTTTTGGCATATGATTCTTTTTATTGCCATAATTTTTTCTTAGGCTCTTTAAAAGGTGCCTTTCACACGAGATTATTATTCTCCTGCATCCCTTTCCCATGAACACTCAACATTTTTTCAATTTAAGTAATATAAATCCTCGTGGCTAACGATTCTTACATGCACACATCCTCCTAAGTCTTATAACGCATAGATGATAAAATTGAGAGGAGAACGTCTCACCAAACTCAAATACGCATGATAAGTAAAACATTCATATAAACTGGTGCATGTGAGTGCGATTGCATATATACAAAGTCAAATCCAAATGCAAATCAACTTCGAAACAACCCCATTAATTAATGGTTAAGATCATTATAAGCATCTATAGTTATGACCAAATGTCCTAGTCACGTGGATAATGAAATGATGGGGGTCCAAGCACACCAATATGCCACATCAAACGTGAAAAGTCATGACACAAAAATAAATCGAAAATCTTTTTGTGTTTTTCAAATAATATTTTTTACTCAAAAAGAAAATCTTTTTCGTACTTTCTCAAAACTATATGAAACCAAAAATCTTTTTCTATTTTTCAATAATAAGACTCAAATAAATGAAAAATATAATACAAAGAGATACATATGTCATGACACTAGCAAAATATATATCAAGAAGCAAAGACTAGCATATGACAAACATGGCTAATAGAATCATCCTTCAGATTTAGCAAGAAAAGTATCATGTGAAAGCAAACAACGATCATGAAGTTTCATTCTTAAATCCACTAAGTCCGATTTCCTAACCCAAGTAGGTGTGTAAAAATGCATGGGGATTTTACGAACCGAAACAACATTATTCCTAAACTCCCCAGGATCGTTTTTAAGGTCATAACAATAACGTCTAAGGTGACCCTTCCTACTGCAATGAGTTCAAGTGAAAACACAGTGAGGAATGTGACCTAAATGTGGACCTCTCAAAATGTTCCTAGTTGTCTCTCTCACACGATTGGTATTGACTTTGGGAATGGGTGCAATACGATCATTGAAGCCTATGCCACACTTATCATCCTTGATTTGGAAGATACCTAAAATCCTGTCCAACTTTTCTGACCTTGCCACCAAATTAAACTTCACTTTACTCGAGTCCCTCAATTTCTTCTCAAGCTCCCTAATCCTAGACTCAAGAAAATGTCTAGACTCCTCAAACTCTAGAATCTCTTTCTTTAAAGCCTTCATCAAACCACAAAGGTTATCTCTCTCAACCTCAATATATTCTAGTTTCTCCCAAAAAGTCTTCTCCCGTGCCCTAAGGTACTCAATCAATGCATCATTATATTTTAGGGCACGCTCATTCTACTTAGCTTGCAACTTCAAGTTTTCCTTCTTCACCTTTACTGCTTCCTTATACAAATTATTAAAGGAAACTTGCAACTCTCCCACATCAATCTCCTCTTCCTCACTAGCATCACCCTCACTCTTTTGGGATTCATACAAAACGACCTCGGAAGTGTAATTCACAAGATTATATTCATGAGAATATCTATCATCGTCGTTCACATGACATGCCATAAATGCTACAAACTTACGCTTAATGGGGTAACTCTCTCCCTTTTTGGTTCACTATCACTTAAGGTGACATTATATGCAATCGATTTCTTTCCTTCCTTCTTAAGTCTAGTGGGACACTCTGATACCTTACGGTCATAACCCTCACAACCAAAACACCTATCAGACTCATCCCTCTTAACATTCTCACTTTTAATCTTAGGGACTTGATCCGCCTTATTGTTCTTGAATTGCTTAAGTCTTTTAGCATCTTTCGATTGCTTTTAGAACTTAAGAAACTTTTTGAACTTCTTTGCCAACAAAGCTACATCCTTAAAATCAGTATCAGAATCATCATCCGAAACTATAGTCTCCTCCTTTCTGGCTTTCAAAGCAATGCCCTTTTCTTTCTTTGGAACTTGATTTGAGGTAAACATGTCAAGTGCATAGGTTTATAAGTCACCTATAATCTCTTCTAGTTTTGTTGATTCAAGCATACCCAAGGAGTTTAAAACGATCACTTCTTAATCAAATGTACTAGGCAACGACCTTAAGATTTTTTTTATGACTCGGTTGTTGGGTATTTTCTCTCCCAAGTTAAACGACGAGTTGATAATATGGGACAGTCTAGTGTAAAACTCATCAAACGTCTCACTCTCTAACATTTTAATCGTCTCAAATTCTGTAGTGAGGCTTTGAAGTTTAGACGCCCTAACCGTGATGGTTCTATCGTGAGTGAGTGAAAGAACATCCTAAGCCTCTTTCAACGTCTCACACATCATAATACAATTATATTCATTCGTGGTGACAGACGAGGAAATAACATTTAAACCCTTAGAGTTATAAAGTGCAAGTTTATGTTAGGCTTCGATACATGACTTAACAGGTTTTAAACTTGTGGTCTCTCCATCTCTCGTGACCGGTGGTGACCACCATTTTTCTTCATTTAACCAAACACGCTCATCAATAGCTTTAAGTGCACTTTTCATTCATAATTTTCAATAAGCATAATTAGTGCCATAAAAAATAGGAGTTCGAAAAGCATCAAAATTTTCAAAATTCAATGTTATATGACGACGTGAAACATGCACTAATAAATACGGCATGATCTATCTTGAAGCTTGGACGCTACGTGTTCAAACAATTCGTCATAGACTATGTGGGTATCATGACAAATACAAATCTATCTATGACTCTAATAAGTTTTGTCTGAAAATAAGTCAATTACATACAAATTGACATACTCAGAAAATTTTGTCCTCACAGTATCCAACTAAGTAGAATATTGAGGCAAGGAAGAGGGATACGGTGATCTAAAATAGATGGATGAAATAAAGAGTTGGGTCTATTAACAAGGGTTTTACATGTAGCCTGTTAATGAGGTAAATGCGAATCTATAAATAATTGATAATTGATTGTTTCTAATCTTTAACTGTCAAAAGTATAACAATTGGTTTTTCGTCTGTTCCAACACCCTGGAGTTGTTCCAATCGGAGGCGATCTGAAAGATGGGAAAGTGGAGGGTTACTAGACGTGGAATAAGCCGTGTCCATGCAAAAAGATTGAAGACCGTCACTGATGGGGTCGAAGAAGAAACAGACAATGCTGTGCTCGTGTTTCTCATGTCTCATATTGGTCGTAAGATTGTGATGGCTATAGATACGAATGGCCCTAATGGTTTGAGGGTCACCAATCTAAACGACCTTGCTTCTAAATGGAGATATGGCTCCCTGTTTACCAGTCTACTCTAGGCTCCAGAATCTACACCATCGGCGGCAAAATAGTGGTCCCTCAAATTGTGCGTGATACGAAATTCAATGAAATAGAAATTGACCATGACCCATTAGGAATGTGGTACTGCGATATCACCAGGGGGAAAGGAGGCCTTATATGTTGTAGTGACTGGATGGAGGGCCCTAAGTTAAAAGCAGTCAAGCCTCGTGTAATCGTTGTCACCTTGAAAGGGAAAATATATGTCCTGACAGGGACCCCGGTTCATTTTTTTTCCCAGCATATATGAATATCATCCTGATGACTATTTTGATAAGATATCGCCCAATTCCATAGTTGAGGTCTTTGATCCCCATGCCCAAAATGGCAAAGTCCAATGGCGGAGTTTGCCTGCCCCTCCATATGCACGCCAACTTAGACATTATACTACTGTTTCCGATTACCATACTGTCTATGGTAACATTATTATTGTTCATATACTAAATCAACACCATGTCTGCTATGCTCCTAGGGACGCCTTGTATATTTTTGATATTGTCACCGAGGAATGGTCTTACCCCACTCAACCATATCTACCCTCCTTTTCCTCTACTCCACAAGATGAAAAAGATTTGATTACTGAGAATTTCAGCTACATCTCGTGGTCCTCAAGGGCTTATATTGTTAGCAATAAGATGCTTCTTCCCAACGTGCATTGGCCTCTTATCCCTGGTGAAAACTTTTTTACACCTGATTTCCTCACCAGGCATGAGCATCAGCCTGAGTTCGAGTTCGAGGTCCAACAGGACGAAAATTACATTCATCCCCATAATTTTTCCTCCTCACTCGACTTTTTCTTTTCGAAAGTATCCTATCCATGGCTTATCTCATCTCTTCAATGAAATATCTCCCACCAAAATTTCTTATATTGCTGCCCTCTCAAATCAAACCTACTCATTTCTGCTCTTTTCAAAAAGAATGGAAAATTTTTTCTACGTGCTTGCACATTTCGGCTTCATGAGTTACATGACTCCTCCCCGGTGTCTTTGCATGCAACTCACATTAACTTCTGCGATTATCAGGATTTTTACGAAACCTTATATGCACGAACTATGGCGGATAGAGGGGGCTAAATTTTTCTAACGGGTGTTAAGTTCTTGTGAAATATAATGATTAGTTAAAAATAAAAGATAATCATTAATAAGTAGGCCCCACAAAAGCTCCCAAATTTTGAAATTAAAATCAAGAAATGTTGTTGGTGGAGTTAAAACGTAGATTGTGGAGTTTACAAAAGGACAAAAGTAACCTTTTAATATTTAGGTTTAAAAAACAAACAAACTCAAATAGCATCTTTAAAGAAGACACTGACGGCCAACAAAAGAAAGAAGAAATTTCAAACAAACTCAAATACATACATTCAACAAAAGAAAGGAGAAATTTCAAGAAGACATTGACGGCCAGGTATTTTTTTTTTTTCTTTTCACTTTCCTTTCGGTTTGCATATTTAAGATTTCATTTATTTTATTTTGTTCTCTCCTTTAATAAAAAAAACAATAAAAAGCAACAGATATTTTGTTTAGTTTTTTTAACAGTTTTAATTTTGTTTGGAAACAAATGTTTTTCTGATTTATATTTTTCTAAATTATAGCAGTTTTATTTATGTTGTATTATTTATTTTGTGTCTATTAATTAGAATATGATTCGATTAAACGTTTATTGAAAAAATCTTTACAACTTAGTAAAATTGTTGTTCTTTGTGTATTAAATTTTTGACAGTTCATTATGGTCAAGAGAACAACTATTTATGCATTTTTCAAGAAAAATGATGTTGAAAAATTAGATGTTAGTGCACCGACTTCTACCAAACAACCCGCCTCTAATGTTGAAGCTTCACAACCAGAACATCGACCCTCCAAGGTTTCCAAAATCAGTTCGATTGAAAAAGATCCCAATTCCTTTGAACGTGATCCGAGATTAAGCCAACAAATATGGGAGTATCCATATAATCAACGTGATGAACTTCGACGAGCTTACATTAAAGCCGGTCCATATCAACATCTTCTTTCACAATACCCATTTAATGAAGATAAACATCCTCGTCGATTTCAAGCTTCTTGGTTCAAAATGTTTCCAAATTGGTTGGAATATTCTCCAACTACTGATGGGATTTATTGTCTTCCTTGCTTTCTTTTTACCAAACCATCGAGTCACCCTGGGTCTAGTGCATTCACGATGGAGGGATTTCATTCATGGAAGAAAGTTAATTGTGGTGTCAATTGTGCTCTTTTGAATCATGTTAGTAAAGATCCAAATTCGTTGCACAAGAATGCTGTGAAGTGTTGCCATGATCTCATTAACCAATCGCAACATATTGAGAAGATTGTTGAAAAACAATCTTCTGAAATTGTGAAAAATAATAGATTGAAATTGAAGACTTCAATAGATGCAGTTAAATGGGTCACATTTCAAGCTTGTGCTTTTAGAGTTCATGATGAACGGCCAGAGTCGATAAATCGGGGAAATTTTATTGAATTGATAAAACTTTTGGCATCCTATAGTGAGGAGGTTGCTGCAGTGGTCTTAGATAGAGCTCCTCAAAATGCTATATACATTTCTCATGCGATTCAAAAGGAAATTTTACAAATCTATGCAAGGAAAATTCGAGAGGTCATTCGGGAAGAAATTAATGATGCTAAATTTTGTATTATTGTGGACGAGTCCCGGGATGAAGCAAAAAGGGAGTAAATGGCCATTGTTCTCAGATTTGTCGATAAAGATGGATTTATACGGGAGCAATTTTTTGATTTGATTCATGTAGCTGATACTATGTCATTGACTTTGAAGAAAGAAATATCACTTGTCCTTTCTAATAATAATCTTGGTATACATCTCATGAGAGAGATCATGGGGATTAGTGATGATCTTTGCCAAGCCTTACAACGTAAATCCCAAGATATAGTGAATGCAATGCATTTGGTATCAACAACAAAATCTCTTATGCAAAAGTTGAGAGAAGATGGGTGGGATCCTTTATTTGATAAAGTGAAATCAGTTTGTGAAAAGCGTAAGATAGAAATTCCTAATATGAGTGCTTATTATAGTGGTGGTCGGGGTAGATCTCGGGAAAGGGACATTACAATTGAGCATCATTTTTGGTTTGAAGTGTTTACTGCTACAATAGACTCTCAAATACAAGAATTGAATCATAGATTTAAAGAAGATGTGATAAAGTTGCTTATTCTGAGCACGGCACTTGACCCTTATGATTCTTATAAGTCATTTAACGTTGATAATATTTGCAAACTTGCAAAAAAATTCTATCCTAATGACTTCGATGAACAAGAGAATTTGTGTTTGAGGTCTCAACTGGAACATTATGAGCTTGACATTCATAGAAATACTGAGCTACAAAGGGTGTCCACAATTTCTGAGTTATGCCAAGTTTTGGTGAAAATAAGAAAAGTAACAATTTATCCCCTTGTTGATAGGTTGATTCGCCTGTGTTAACTCTTCCGGATTCAACCGCAACAACGGAGCGTGCATTTTCAGCCATGAGTCTCATTAAGACTAAGCTACGGAACAAGATGGAGGATGACTTTCTTGTAAATTATTTGATTACATATATCGAGAAAGAAATTGCTCGAGATTTTGAAGTTTATGACATTATAAATGACTTTTATGAAATGAAGGAGCGTCGATCACAATTTGCGATGTCAAAAATTCCTATGTAGTTAGGGTCATTTTTTTTAATTATCCGTGTCAATGGTGTTTATGTTAATAAAGATTTACGTAATGTATTTTTAGGATTATTTATTCATTTGCTTTTCTTATTCATATTTATATTTTATTTACTTAATGCTTTGGCCCCCCCACTATTAAATTCCTGGATCCGCACGAAGCTTTCACTGGTGCAAATTCCAAATTCCAAACCTAAGCTGTTGATGGGAACCCAACTTTATAACTGTTTTTGAAACCATCGTCATCACATTGCAAATATCCAAGTGTTTCTGGGATTATTGATATTTTGGAGGCATTAACATGTTACCTTGTATGCATCGGAATATGAGTTCCAGTTGTAATAGTCTTTTGACAGGGAACCTTTTTTTTATCTTGTTTGTTTAAAAGAACCAAGTTGTAAGATCTAATTAGTGTATTACATCTACACAAGGAAGTTGTTGGTGGGAACCTTCATCACGAAAATGTAAGTGCATCATCTTTTTCTGCAAAAAAAATTTAAAAAAAAAAATATATATATATATATATATTATATTAAAGTGTTCACTCAATAAATATTATCTATTTGGCTAGGTTCCCCTCCTCTCTCTAAAAGTTAATGTATACTCCTTACTAAGTTATTCCTAGAGTTGCAAAGCATTTAAAATGTTTCTTTCTTTAATAAGTTATTCAAGGATTTTCCAATAATGTAAAAGGTTTCTTTCATTTAGTTACGGAATGCAAAAGGGCAATAAGGAATGAGTATAGATACAAGTATATATAGAAGTAACCAGAGTCATTGAAAGGTTGTAAATTTTATGTAAGGTTAAAGAGAGAGAAGGTTCAAAAATATAATAGTCATGGCTTCACTATATTTTTCTATCGGTACACAATTATGTGTTTAATATTTTTTAATACAATTTTTATATCGTGCTCAAATTATATTTAAAGTTAACATGAGATTAATTTAAAAAATAATTGATAATTACCATTTATTTATTTAGAACCCCAATATGTCTCGAGGGGGCTATTTTCTTTCCACATGTGATTGAAGTTCTACTGTGTTTAGTATTGACTTAATCATGAGGTTCGATGTCGAATTCTTAGCTAATAATATTAAAATTTACATACATAAATTTTATATGCAATAAAAATGTGGTAAACTATATTACTTAATTATCATTTTTTTACATTACCGAAAATTGCAATTACTTCGGTAACTACAGTGAATAAGAGATTTTTTGGGGGTTTCCCATGAAGCGTTGAGTAAGTTTTATCAAATGTATTTTGTTTAATCTGTTTACTTTGTGCTTATAATATTTACAGGCAATAAACAATTATGCTATGTTAAAAATAAGTTATTTTTTTTGTTTTATTTGTTTTAAACTTATTCATTAAAATGTTGCGCATTTTTATAACTTCATTCAAACTTTTTTACATTTATTTTTATTAGATAAAAGTTGGAAAAGAAATCAAAATCAACCCTCAAGTTTGGGGTGATGTTTAATTTTAGACTCTATATTTTAGAAGTTGCAATATTAACCCTAAAGTTTTGATTTTGTTAAATGTTAACCCTCCGTAAATTGTTCATTAAGAGAGTTAATAGAGTGGTGGCTAAATATTCTATGTGGCAGGGTATGTGTCAAAGTTTATCAAATTAACCAATAAATGAGTGGCACGTGTTTAAAACAAAATTAACTCATTTAAAATTAATATTTGACAATTAATTCTTAAAAATTCTAAAAAATAAAAATTTGTTTTTCTAAAAAAAAGTAAAACGTAAATAATTGAACTAGTATCTTATTTAGAGAATAAAATAATACGACTAATCTTCAATCCCGTCTCCCTCTCTACAATATTTTACATTCCCCACCCTCCCTCATATCTCTCCACTCCCACCATCTGTAGCAGAGATCCCATCCTTCACGCCTCCCTTCCCTCCATCTCTAACACCCTCTCACCCCACCACCCCCTCCCTCCCTTATTTACCTCTCCTTTTATACCCTTAAGACCCAAACACTTTAACACTTACCCCAGTCCTTTAATCACGTCATTATTGGTTACACAAGCATCATTGCCGACGAAATCGAAGTGTGTATACACACACACACACACATATAGAAAGAGAGAAAGATATAAACACTTTGATTTATGTATACATATACAAATCTTTGTATCTACATAAATCTATTCAAGATTTGTTCTTATTTCTC
Organism: Sambucus nigra; assembly: GCA_949130495.1. Classification (NCBI taxonomy): domain Eukaryota; kingdom Viridiplantae; phylum Streptophyta; class Magnoliopsida; order Dipsacales; family Adoxaceae; genus Sambucus; species Sambucus nigra. The sequence continues at coordinate 532,887,754 of OX422217.1, forward strand.
TCCCTCTGTCCCTAAACCCTTGTCTACATTTTCTTCAAAACCCACAACTCTAATAAACCAGTGATATAAATTTTTCTAGGTATACTAATTCAAAAAATCCACACAAGGTGATTAATGAGTAAATATCAGGTTTATTATTATCGGGGTGGTGGTTTGATGAACTATCACTAGGTGGTGGTGGTGGTGGTGGTGGTGGTTGGTTTTAGTTGGCGCTAGCGATAAGTTGATTGTGCTGGATTGGATTATTTGTTGGTGGTGGATATGTGTCAAAAGGGGGATATTTTAATTCCTCGTGGGATTAAACTTCTACTGTGTTTAGTATTGACTTGATTATGAGGTTCAATAATAAATTCTCAGTTAATAATGCAAAATTTTACATACATAAATTTTATATGTAATAACAATATGCTATACTATATTACTCAATTATAACTTTTTTCACGTCATCGAAAATTGCAATTACTTTTGTAACTAGAGTGAATAAGAGGTTTAGTTTGGGTTCTCCACGAAGCGTTGAGTAAGTTTTTATCAATTGTATTTTATTTAATCTATTTACTTTGTGCTTAAAATATTTACAAGCAATAACAATTAAGTTAGGCTAAAAATGAGTTATTTTTTGGTATTATTTGTTTTACACTTATTTATTCAAATATTGCACATGTTTTTTTAAGACTTCAATCGAACTTTTTTACATTTATTTTTATTAGATAAAAGCTGAAAAATAAAAAATTAATCCTCAAGTTTGGGGTATTTTTAATTTAGACCTTATATTTGAAAAGTTATAATGTTAACCCTCAAAGTTTTGATTATGTTAAATCTTAACCCTCTGTTAATTGTTCGTTAAGAGAGCTAATAGAGTGTTGCGTAAATAATCTATGTGGCAACATATGTGTCAAAATTTATCAAATTAACCAATACATGAGTGACACGTGCCTAAAACAAAATCAACTCATTTAAAAATAATACTTAAAAACCAAATCTCAAAAATTCTAAAAATTAAAAATTAGTCTTTCTAAAAAAATAGTAAAACATAACTGATTAAACTAATATCTTATATAGAGAGAAAAATAATAAGACTAATCTTTAACTACGCTCCCTTTCTCTGCAATCTTTTATATTCCCCACCCTCCCTCGTGCATTTCCACTCCTACCGTCTGTAATAGAGATCCCCTCCTTCACGCCTCCCTTTCCCACCTTCTCTAACATCGTCTCACCCCACCACCTCCTCCCCTCCCCTCCCCTCTTCACCTCTCATTTTGTACCCTTAAGATCCAAACACTTTAACACTAACCCCAATCCTTTAACCACGACATTGTTGGATACACGAGCACCATTGCCGACGAAATCAAAGTGTATATATATATACACTTTGATTTGTGTATACATACCCAATTATTTGTATATACACAAATCGATTTAAAATTTGTTCTTATTTCTCTCCCTCTATTTTCAAACCCTTGTCGACATTTTCTTCAAAACCCACAATTCTAATGAGCCGGTGAGATGAAATTTTCTAGGTATATTTATTCAAAAATCCACACAAGGTGATTTATGAGTAAATATTAGGTTTATTTTTATCGAGGTTGTGGTTTGATGAAATATCCTTAAGTGGTGACGGTGGTTGGTTTTGGTTAGAGATAGCATTAAGTCGATTGTGCTGGATTGGGTTATTTATTCACGGTGGCGGATGTGTGCCAAAGGGGGGCTATTTTCCTTTCTCATTGGATTGAGCTTCTACTGTGTTTAGTATTGACTTGATCATGAGGTTTGATGTTGACTTCTTAGTTAATAATACAAAATTTTACATACATAAATTTTATATCCAATAACAATATTGTAAATTGTATTACTTAATTATCATTTTTTTCACATTATCAAAAATTGAAATTACTTCGTAACTTGACTGAATAAGAGGTTTTGTTTGGATTTTCCATGATGTGTCGAGTAAATTTTATCAAATGTATTTTTTTAAATATATTTACTTTGCTATTAAAATATTCACAAGCAATAAAAAATTAAGTTATATTAAAAATAAGTTATTGGGGATTTATTTGCACAATTTTTTTTATGACTTCTTTCGAACTTTTTACATTTATTTTTATTGGATAAAAGTTGAAAAAAATGCAAAATTAACCCTCAAGTTTTGAGGAATTTTTAATTTTAGACCTGATATTTTAAAAGTTGCATTATCGACCCCAAAGTTTTAATTTTATTAAATTTTAACCCTTCATCAACTGTTTATTAAAAGAGTTAACAATGTGGCAGTGCATGTGCTAAAATTAATCAAATTAACTAATAAATGAGTGACATGTGTCTAAACAAAATTCACTCATTTTAATATAATACTTAACAACCAACTCTTAAAAAATCCAAAAAATAAAAATTTGTCTTTCTAAACAAACAGTAAAACATAACTAATTAAACTAATATCTTATTTTGAGAAATAAATAGTAAGACTAATCTTCAACTCCCCCCCTCTCTCTACAATCTTTTATATTCACCACTCGCCCTCAAGTCTCTATACTCCCACCACCTACAACAGAGATCACCTCCTTCACACCTTCCCTTCACACCGTCTCACCCCACTACCCCCTCCCATATCCTTTCGTACCCTTAATCCCCAAACACTTTAACAGTAAACCCAATCCTTTTATTACGACATTGTTGGCTACATGAGCACGATTGACAATGAAATCGAAGTGTGCATACATACATATAAATACATAAATCAATTCTTATTTATCTCCCCTTGTTCCAAAATCCCTGTCGACATTTTCTCCAAAACCACAACTCTAATGAACCAGTGAAATAAAATTTTCTAGGTATATATATTCAAAAAAATATACACAAGGTGATTAACGAGTAATTATTAGGTTTATTTTTATCGGGGTGGTGGTTTGATGAACTATCACTAGGTGGTGATGGTGGTTGGTTTTGGTTGGCGGTAGCGGTAAGTTGATTGTGCAGGATTGGGTTATTTGTTGGCGGTGGTGGATGTGTGTCTAAAGGGGTGGTGGATGTCGATTAATGGCATTGGAAGTCGGTGTACGTATATATATATATATATGTGTGTGTGTGTGTGTGTGTGTGTGTGTGTGTGTGTGTGTGTGTGTGTGTGTGTGTGTGTAATGTGTGTGTGTATGTATGTATCGAATTTATACATCATTTATTCAATTTCTACATGTATTTATTTCATAGGTGCAATTTTATTGATTTGTGCATTTTTTAAACATGTGTCATTCATTTATTAATTAATTTGGTAAATCTTGACAAGAAGGATGCCACATGGACTATTTAGTCACCATTCCATTAAGTATCTTAACAAATAATTAAGAGAGGGTTAAAATTGAACAAAATTAAAACTTCTGAGTTAATATTGCAACCTTTAAAATACAAGGTCTAAAATTGAAAATCACCCCAAACTTCAAAGCTAATTTTGCAGTTTTCGATAAAAGATTGGAAACTCTCTTAATAAGATTATATTGAAATAACTCGGTCATAATATTTATGTTCCACGATATAGGAAGAGAAAACTTTATTCACCCTATAGTTTAAAAACAAATATAAACCATACGTGTATGTGTCAATCATAGAATGTTTGAGACCCCATCGCATCTCCATTTTTTGTGGAGTAAAAAACAAGCTCATATTAGCACATACACATTTGATTTCAATTTGGTTCAAATTGATGGATTGTGTAAAGTCTTGTACATCTCGAGGGTCAAATCTAGTTTAGTTTAGCGGCTTCACACGTCATAATGCGACGGAATTCATCCGGTTTGACCGCGCTAAACAAGGCATTTAAGTCACGGGAATTAAAGTTCGAAAGTTTAAACTCATTCTCACTCCATCTATCAGCGGGTTTAGGAACACGCTCATTATCTACTAAATGAGTAAGTGGGGGCCACCCGTTAATAACAGACATCCTAACTCTCTCGTCGATAGATTTTAGTGCCGATTTCATTCACGCTTTTCAATACGCGTAATTAGAACCATTGAAAACAGAAAATTTAGAAAATGGAAAAAATTCCATTTTAACCAAAAATATTTAAAAGATCTTAACGATGTAATTTATCGTCTTTGACTCTGATACCACTTGTTGATGCGCGGGGCCCCCAAATTTTTAGAGTTTACACAAAAAGTAATTTCAATTTCCTTTTAAAGATACGGAAGCGAGATGGTTCAATTAATCAAATTAACTAATTTTAATTTCTTTTCAAATTAAAATTAAACCAAGTGAAATAAGATTAAACTAACACTTATGTTAATTTCACTCAAAGCAAATTAGTTTCACTTAACCACAATTAATTAACCTAAGTCCTAGAAATTTGCCCAACAATATTAATTCATTTTTGCAAATTCGGCCAAACCAATTTTATCAAATCAAAGTAAATGACTTGAACTAAATTAATTAAACATTACCCAAATAAAATTTTACACCAAATTAATTAAGTAATGAGAAACCGAATAGGTTCGATGTGTGATAATTGATTTAAATTAAATTCGCAAGTTTCCAAGAACCCTTATTTAATCAGCGTCTACTTTTAAACCAAATAAAATCAACCCTTAAACATGCATCTAAATCAACCCATCAAATATAAAGCATGCGACACAAAGTTAAGGAAAAATCCCCGAAGGGCAAAACCTTTTATTTCTAGAACTTTAAAGAATTTACAAGACCATTGACTTACATACAACTTGATAACCGCCCACAAGTGTAACGCACGGTGTCTTCGGTAAACCTTCAAAGCAACGGCTAGAAACAGTGTGACACAGAAATACCCGCAGGTGTCGGTTCCTATGTCGGCGGCTGGAATTTTCCCTTTCCAAGAGGGCAGCAATGAAGAAGAGAACAGCTTCTCCACAAGGGTTGAACAAACCAAAGTTGTGTTCTTGGGTTACCAAAAAGATTCACAAAGGATTGGAAATTTGTTTGAATCAAAAACCTAGAGTCTTGGGCTCAATAGGTGAAGACTTAGAGTATTTAGGACGCTGAAAATCGTCTGGAAAAGTCTTGAAAAAACAACTCCCCGAAGTTGGCTTTAAATAAGTAAACTTTGAGCCTAAAAAATCTTGAGTAGATCTGGCGAAGTTTATCCCAGGCGGACCGATCCGGATTGGGGGCGGATAGGTCCGATTGACCGGATCGGTTCTTTTATTCTGAGGCGGATCGGTCCGGTTGTGACCGGATCGGTTCTTTTATTCCAGGCTTCATCGGTTCGCAATCGGTCCGGGGTATACTGGATCTGCATCAAACGGATCGGTCCGGTTGAGGGCGGACCGGTCCGGTTAGCCGGATCGGTTCTTTTATTGTAGGCGGACTGGTCCGGTCTGTCAGACTTGATTCCTCTTCTTCTTTTGATATTCGGATCCGTTGATGAATGTATGAATCTTGAATTTCTTCAACGGTGTAACGGCGTGCGACATAATAAATTGTTAATGGAAAAAAATGTCTTTACAAATCTCCCCCTATGTCTATGCTGGTACATACATAAAAACAAAACATCTGAATTATCAAACAACTAAAAATGTGTAACAACCCAGGTTTTCGAGCGACTATTTTATACTATTTTTGCCTGACGGGCTAATTTTATAAAATAGGAATGTTGGAGTAAATATTATTTCCCGTGAGACTTGGGGATAATATTTACTATGTTTTGTCTATTTACCGTTAGGAGAAGGTAAATAGTGTTATATTGTGTATTTTGCGTCGTTATATGTAAAACGACGGTTATGACCTATATATGATATTGGGTATGATCAACAAATTAAAAATGGATTTGGAACACAAAAATAGTTCACACTTTCCCGAATGCCAAAATAGGGGGTGCGGTTGTTTTTAGAATAGTCGAGATAGTCGAAATAAGTGCCACGTTGTATTTTGGGTTTCGGGCATTTTTGAGGGGTTATGACTCGATTAAGTGGTTACGAGTCATTTTAGTGGTGTATTAACAATTAAAAGGGGGGATTCATGTTTTGAGACCCGTATAAGTCCCCCGCCCCTTTTTCTTTCTTCATTTGTGTTAGAAGCCAAAGGAGAGAGAGAGAGAGAAGAGAGAGTTGGGAGAAATGGAGAGAAAGAGAGAGAAATGAAGATTTGGACCGGATTTCTGTTGCTACCGGAAGAGGATCAGAGACTACGAACCTCGAGGCAAGTTTCTTACGTGCTAGATGTGATTTAATGTGATAAATTGCATGTATAGTTAGGTTTTGGAGATTTAACCCATAAATGGGTATTTGTTGATTTTGATGTTTAAACCTTTAAATCTTAGTTTTAATTGGATTTGAGGAGTATACGTTAGTTATAAATGGTGTAGGATTGATTTAGGTCAAATTGTTGTTGTTGATGTTGGGAGAAATCAAGGTTTTGGGGTTTTGGGATTTTAGGGTTCTTACACCCCGTAGCCCAAACTGGGCAAAATCCCAGGACCGAATCGATTCGGCCCCTAGGGCGAATCGATTCGGATAAGGAGAGGGTTGCAGGTCTTGCAGACCGAATCGATTCGGATTTAAAGCGAATCGATTCGGCAATTGCAGAAGGTTAGTTTTTGCTCACCGAATCGATTCGGCTGTCTAGCGAATCGATTCGCAAGGGCGAATCGATTCGGCCCAAGGGGCGAATCGATTCGGTTCCCCTGTTTTTGTGAGATTTTCTTATTTTGATTTTTAGCCCTCTTTCTTTTAGGTCCAAGGTTTAGGAACCTTCCTTTGGGAAGTAATTAAGGTCCTAGAGGGTGGTTTTCGATAGACTAATGCCCTAGGATTTAATGGGATACTTAGGCTTACCCGAGGGATAAGTTGCGTAAGTTGATATCCGAATGATTTAGGAAATTAACCTAGAGATGAAATTGGAAGTTAAAATATTAAGGTTGAGCTTTTGAGAGACACTCCATTATGGAGGCTCACTTTGGGGGTTTATAAATTATATAAACTATTTGAGGCTATTTTGAGGTTAGTGGCACTTTGGGTCCTAGGTCATAAATAAAATATAACTTAATAAGAAAATAATGCACCTTCTAAAGCTTGGTGCCTAATGACTAAATGGATGATTTTTGGAAATGTAAAATATGATTTTTCAAAAATGGAAAAAGTAATGTTTTTCATAAATGTTAATTTATGGATACACACCTCTCTAAATCGCTATCATAAGGGAAGTTGCGCGCGTTGTGGTGAAGCCCCCTGGCTAATGATGCAGGGTGGATATAGTCCCTAGGCCATGTGAGCATTTGTTTATATATTTTCTGCGCTGGTTAGGAGATTCCGGGTGTGGTCTTGACTATCCCGCAGGCACATGGTCGCTTCCCGACGTTTCGATAGGATCCCAGGTTGTCTTGGAGGCCCTGGAAGATGATAGCCATTTAGGGGCGCGCACAGTGGGGAAACCCGGACGGGCGGTCTTAGAATCGTTATATATATATATATGAATATAACTATTCTAAATCAAGTTGGACTTGATGTTTGATGGGTGCCATAAAGAGCACAGTAAAATGCCATATAGAGCATGATGAAAGTGCCATAAAGAGCACGATGTAAGGCCATAAAGAGCCTATGATGATGATCATATTCCTGATAAGGAAGATATTTTTACAAAGTGAACAATTGAGATAAATGCCTCTAGTGCATAAAAGTATGATTATATGTCCTGATAAGGAACAAATTCATGAAATGAATTAGTGTATGATGAAATTAATTTGGTAAACACTTGATAAAGTGTTGTACCATTTATATGTATATTCCTAAGGATAGAATCAGGAATTGTGCCAATAGATGATGGAGGGGTTTTACTTTTATATTTTCTTTGTGTAGCTGTAGATGTGACCTCCCACACTTATGCACACACATGTATTTATTTATTATTTTTCGTGCTTAGGGTCTGATGGATCTCGACGATCAACCTTGCCTAAGTAGTAGTGTATCGGGGGGGTTCCTTGTTTGGATTTCTCTTTACGAGACACCCCACGCACGAATAGGGCATAGTGTTGAGACTGGGGAGAAGTTAACCTTTAGTGCTTAAATTAATTAGGACAGGGTCTAATATATCTCGATGATCAACCTTGCCTAAGTAGTAGTGTATCGGGGGGGTTCCTTGTTTGGATTTCGCTTTGCGAGACACCCTACGCACGAATAGGGCATAGTGTTGAGACTGGGGAGAAGTTAGCCTTCTGTTCTTTCTGTAATCTGAGCATTATTTATATTGCGCTAGGTTGCTGCTAGATTGAGAGGTGAGGAATATTATTGTTATCTGCGAGAGATTTACGCACTTACCTGCCATGCATTTTAGTCACATGGTAATCATATCAAACCCGGCCCTGACCGGTTTCTATATTTCTTTGTGCTGCATATTCCTTGCCGTTACAGGTGCGCTTCCGCATGGACACCTGTATTTACATATTCCTTTCCAGTTGTCATGGAGCCACAGCATATTGCGGATGTTGTAGGATACTTGTAGTAGACGCCCCTCTCTATTGTACTCTAGTTATGTTCAGTACTTTTATTCGGGCGTGTTTGCCCAAGGTATTGCACTCATTCATTATATTGTAATATTGAATTTTAATACTTAATGTATTATTTGTATTGGTCTGTGCACCGACAGCTTATTCGGTGATTATTTATTGTGTTGTCATACTTTATTCTTCAATTTTTTTTGATACCCACCGTTTTTACAAATGGGATTGTCTAAGTGTTTCTCTTTTTACTTTTAAAATTTTTATATGACAATCCGTTTTCTAAAATAGATTGGTGGTTATCTCATACTATTATTTTAATCGACAGTGATGCTAAGAATGGACCATCTATGATTCCTGTCATTATTGGAGTATTGGGCTGGCCACCTATTATTTTAGTAGGCGGGTTGTCACAAAATGCCTATAAAAATCTACCCTTCCATGAACCCAAAACTGGAAAGATACAATTGAATAAGTCTACAGCGTTTGCTCTTCAACTCTTTCAGTAATCTCAACACTTTTCTCATCAGGGTGTGCAATCCAATGATAATCCATGTAGTATCTACACACATGAGAAAAAGCAAAATACCAAGTGACATATCGAGTTTGAAATGAGATAATATATGATAAAAACTTAAGCAACATCTCAAAAACTCCCCCAAAATTCAAACTCCCCCATAATATGATAATTTTTTCTCCCCCTTTTTATGAAATCCCCAAATAGACAAATGAGAAGAATGAATCAAATAAGCAAAATCGGGGTGTCACGGTATACAAAAAATACACAAACTATTTTTGAATTTTTCAAATTTTTTTCGTACAAAAAAGAAGATACCAATTTGAACAAATATGATACAAAAATCACACCATGGATTTAGACTCAAACAACCAAGTCATGGAAATGGAATGAATGGGTGCGAACACATTCGATAGGAAAATCAACTCAATCAATCATATGTGCACGATGCATACGTGTACTCCTAACGAATGAACATCAAAGGTATCCTTAGGTGTAAAAATTTGTTGAATTTAGATGACATCGTCTTATGCAAATCAACAAATCAAAGTCAAATGATTCCCACACCAATAACGTCCAAAACAATATAGCGCATTTTCAAGAATTTCAAGGACGTGCAAACCCGTTTTATATTCTCCAACCAAACTCCCTCATATATATTTTATTTTAGAGGTAATCTAAATTCTCAAACTTTGGGAAATTGGTGCAAAACCCTAAATGGCCCCTTTTTAGCATGAATATCTTTTTATTGCCTTTCAATTTTTTCGGGCTCTTTTAACCTATTTGGACCCCGGATAATAAAATTCCTCCATCTTTAGGTCCAATTTAACGGTGGCTTTTGCGCAAAGGATAGATAATTACCTTTCGCAGCCCCTCCCCATTTTTCAAAAAAGCACACAAACTCACAAAAAGGTTTTTATATGCACAATTTCCTTATCAAAATTTATCGCACTTGGTTCGTTTTAAGGACAGGATTGAAGTGAAAACACCCAACCAACATGTGATAAGGCAAGCACAATAATCAAACAAATCCGTGCATGTGTGCAATAAATGAAACATGAGTCAAACATGTAGGAAGAAACACTTAATTACATCTTAATGGCTCCAAACATTATAAAGCACATGGATGAATTGACCTATTGTCTCAAAACACTACCAAATAATGAAAAAAATGGAATGATGTTGTGACTCGGTCATACTAAGTGTTCATCCATAAACGGTGTAAACAAAAAAACAAAAATTTTTTTGGATTTTTCAAAATTTTATCAAAATAAAATCTTTTTGTATTTTTCAAAAAAATTCAAAAACAAGAATTTATACAAAAAGTACAAGTCATCACACTAGTAACAATATATCATGAGACCACAGCTAGTGTATGACAAACATGCAATCACAATTAACCAAAAGATTTCACATGGGGTGAATTACGTGCAAGCAAACGGGAATCGTGGACAAATAAACCATAAGCCTCTAAATCCGATTTTCTAACCCAAATTGATGTGTAACGGAGTGTGGGGGTTTGGGGAATCGAATTTATTCTTTCATTAACCTTCCTAGGTCCATTTAAAAGCTTATAACAAAAGTGCCTAAGATGACCTTGCCTGCCGCAATGTGTGCAAGAGTAAATCGGGCGGTTTGTGTTACCTAAAGGTGGACCTCTCCTCAAGTTTATCGGTTGCTCTCTCCGAATTTGCCTAGGCGGGTCTCTCCTAATGATCCTAGGAGGTTCTCTCACGATGTTCCTATGGGGTGCCTTTTTAACAAACTTAGGTGCCTCTTTCTTAACAATCCTAGGAGGCTCTCTCACACGTGTGGGAATGGGTGCAACATATTTTTCAAGACCAATCCCACCCCTATCAGTTTTGATCTCGAATGTGCCTAAAATCTTATCAAGTTTTTCAGACCTAGACTCCGAATCAAATTTCACTTTACTTGAATCTTTCAATTTCACCTCAAGTTCACCTATCCTAGATTCAAGTACTCGTTTAGAATCCTCAAACTCTAAAAGCTCTTTTTTATAGTCTCCATCAACCCTCTAAGACTATCTCTCTCACCCTCGACGTACTCAAGCTTCTCTTTCAAAATTTTCACATGAGCCCTAAGTTCTTCAACTAAAAAATTATTATTTTTGATGGCACACTCTTTCAACTGAGCTTTCAATTTCAAATTTTCTTTCTTTGTTTTCAAAGTTTCAGCATAAAGTTCATTGAAAGCAGTTTGCAAGTCAGGCTCATCTACACTTTCCTTCTCACTTTCATCCACACTCCCATCACCTTCACTATCACTAATCACATGGATGGGAAACTCTCGCCTAGAAGCATAAAAAACTTCTTCTTCCGAATCACAATCACTAAGGGTAGAAACATGAGAAATCAGTTTATTCAATTTCTTATTTAAATTTGTGGTACACTCATGTAACGTGTGACCAACACCCTCACAACAAGGACACCTCTCAGATTCGTTTTCAACAGAAGATTTAAAACAAGAGTTCGTGTTAATTTTCCAATTAAATTTTTCAAAAATTTGACATCGAAGATCATCAAAACCATCAAAATCCATTTTTGTGCAAAATCAGGATCAAACAACAATAACTTAGTGCAACAGGCTCTGATACCAATTTGAAAACGTGAGTAGACAAATTGTATCAGAAAGTAAATCCTCGAAAAATCAGGATCACGCGATAAATTAGCATAACCCGCTCTGATACCAATTTGACGACGTGAGAGATCAAATTGTATCAAAAAATAAATCCTTTAAAAAACAGGATCACGCGATAAATTAGCGTAACCCGCTCTGATACCAATTTGAGAAACCGAATAGGTTCGATGTGTGATAATTGATTTAAATTAAATTCGCAAGTTTCCAAGAACCCTTAAACATTCATCTAAATCAACCCATCAAATATAAAGCATGCGACACAAAGTTAAGGAAAAATCCCCGAAGGGCAAAACCTTTTATTTCTAGAACTTTAAAGAATTTACAAGACCATTGACTTACATACAACCTGATAATCGCCCACAAGTGTAACGCACGGTGTCTTCGATAAACCTTCAAAGCAACGGCTAGAAACAGTGTGACACAGAAATACCTGCAGGTGTCGGTTCCTATGTCGACGGATGGAATTTTCTCTTTCCAGGAGGGCAGCAATGAAGAAGAGAACGGCTTCTCCACAAGGGTAGAACAAACCAAAGTTGTGTTCTTGGGTTACCAAAAAGATTCACAAAGGATTAGAAATTTGTGTGAATCAAAAACCTAGAGTCTTGGGCTCAATAGGTGAAGACTTAGAGTATTTAGGACTCTGAAAATCGTTTGGAAAAGTCTTGAAAAAACAACTCCCCGAAGTTGGCTTTAAATAAGTAAACTTTGAGCCTAAAAAATCTCGAGCAGATCTGGCGAAGTTTATCCCAGGCGGACCGATCCGGATTGGGGGCGGATCGGTCCGATTGACCGGATCGGTTCTTTTATTCTGAGGCGGATCGGTCCGGTTGTGACCGGATCGGTTCTTTTATTCCTGGCTTCATCGGTTCACAATCGGTCCGGGGTATACTAGATCTGCATCAAACGGATCGGTCCGATTGAGGGCGGACCGGTCCGATTAGTCGGATCGGTTCTTTTATTATAGGCGGACTGGTCCGGTCTGTCAGACTTGATTCCTCTTCTTCTTTTGATATTCGGATCCGTTGATGAATGTATGAATCTTGAATTTCTTCAACGGTGTAACGGCGTGCGACATAATAAATTGTTAATGGACAAAAATGTCCTTACAAGTAGTGACTTAAACCAAATTTTATCTTTTTACCTAAGCATGCATCTAATGTGAGATTTGTAAAAAGATAAAAAAAATAAACAATAAATCACTATGCCGCGATGTACAAGGAAAAACCCACAACAGGAAAAAACCTCGGACGGCCATAGCCTTAAGTCCACTAAGTATGATTTTACAATTATAAGACAGATGACTTACTTCCTCGACTCGACCCCTTTCAAGCCTGGACGCGTCTTATTGTAAACACCTCCGCCTAGTCGGCAACCCCGGAGCTCCACCAGAACCTTAGACTTCACCAATGAGACATAGGTACACCGTCAACCACACATGGTTCCTTTCACCATGTGAGAATGCCGCAGCAAAATAACCTTCTTCTTCTTTGAGGGATGTAGAAGAAAACTCAAACTAACTCTTCAATAGGTAGAGTAAACCGGTGCCAAAACTCCTAGCAATGTATATATACAAAGGAACATGGATAAACAAACTATGGGTGTAAAACATAAGTGTTTTTTAAAGATTTTCTTGAAAAATTAACACTCTAAACCATGAACTTTTTCTTGGAAAGTTGAACTCTCAAAAATCTCTCTAGGAGTTGGAATAGTATGAAAAAGTTAGTTTTCCAAAGTTGGTTCCCGCACTTAATTATTCAGAAAAAAGATAGTGGGGTAAAGTAGTGCAAAAAGTGTCAAAACTGTCAAAAACTGCCAAATAAATTGTTCCCGCCAAATCTCATTCGAACGAGATTTTCGTTCGAACGAAGTTTCATTCAAACGAGCCTTCTAATGAAGTTCCAGTGTGAACTCGTTAGAAATCTCGTTCGAACAGCATTATTCATTCGAACGATGTTCCAGTGGGCTATATGGGAACTCATTGGCAGATCTCGTTCGAACAACATTCTCGTTCGAACGAAAACTCATTTGAATGAAAATTCGAACGAACTAACAGAAAGTTCAAATTTTAATTTGAAGTTCAAAAACTCTATTTTAAAGTTGTAAATAAACCCTCTGAAAAATAAACAACAGTTTAAATTTATATTACACCCAATATAAATTGTTCCAAGCTCCTATATATATATTCAAATGCATTCATACCTTAGGAGCAATTGGAACTAAGTTGATGACATAGAAATAAGGCACCTGAAATACGGCATTTGATGAAGATTTATACTCTTGGCCGCTACGTCTTTAACTAAACACATCATAGGCTTGAATAGGTACATTGAACACTATCCTATGGCATAAACGTTTTTGTCCGGAATTGAGCCAAAACTACAATGGACTCAATTGGATAATTGTGCCCTTACAAATCTCCCCCTTTGGCTATTCCGGGACAAAAACCATACAAAAATATCCTAAAGGTTCGTCAAGCTCTACTAGACACAAACATCCCACCCAATACTTGACACAAGACCCAACGATCAAAATCTTTGCCAGTGAAAGTTGCCGCTTAGATTAATTCCTGCACACTTAAGCAAACTATCAAACACATAGGGAATATCAATATATTAAATGCAAATAAAATAAATACTCCCCCTAAATTAATTCTCCCCTTTTATCAAGCAATGATCAACCCAAGAAGATAGCGCTCTCCCCCTAAGTTAAATCTCCTAAATTTAGATAAGATTATAATATCCTAAACTTAGATAAGATTATAATAGGATTAGATACATTTCTCCCCCTTTTTGTTAAGGAATAGACAAAGGATAAAACTGATTTAAACAAGCAATGGTGCATAAAGTGATGAGAACATTAAAGCACATGGTCAACAAAATCATAACTAATCCAACAAATATTAACGAATACCAACTAAGATGCAAGACAATGATACCGATATGATACATAAAGTATTAAGCATGTGATATCAATAAAGAATGCATCTAGATAGATACTAATTATGAATTCAAGCATAGATGGACTAGAAAGCAAGGCAAAGAAAAAAAATATCATATATATACATAGGCTAAATATACCAATAATGAACATGCAAGTATATATAGATATAAACACACAAATGACACAAAATAAAATAAGTTGTTCACACTCGTATGGCAAAAATGTGTCATATAGAAATGGAAGTGTTGGGGTGTGAACTAGTAATAATTAAAATTTAGACCCAATCACTTAAAACATGTTCACGGAGTTCTCAATTAATTGCAAATTTCATCACATTTGAATATAACCTCATGTGACAATATAAATTGAACTCAATGAACAAACATACACAATGCATACAAGCCAAGCATGTTGATGATTCTACAAACCAATATGACATTGATAGCGCAACTAGGATAAACGGACATTGTGCAAACCGTTGAGATACCATCCAATCTCCCCCAATAAGTATATATTATTCTTTTGAATGAATAAATCAACAAAACATAGGCCTTGGCAATTATATTTTTCTTTTAATGCCATTTTCTATTTTTAGGCCTTTGGACCACGTATTTCTTTTAGGTCCATTCAAACGGTGGCTTACAATTCGCAAAGGATAATAATTCCTTTCGGAGCCCTTCCCCGTGCACCATTATATATATCATGTTTACATCTCACAAATCTCACGTGCAACGGATTTTGACATGCACTAGTCCTCCTAGATCACAAATATGTAGATGACAAGATTGGTAGGAGAACACCTCACAAAGCTCAACTATAACATGTGAAAATTAAATTTCAAAAGAGCTCGTGCATGTGTGAATAGAGGCATATAAAAATAGAAACCATTTAATCAACACAAAATTCAACTACTCCATGTAAGCATGGTAAAAAATATAATAAGGATTGACAATCTAAACCAAAAGTTCTAGCCACATGGGAGTGAAAAAGATGGGATTCTAACACAAGTGTATGCCACATAAAGTGTGTCGAACTAAAATACACACAAAAAAAAATCTTTTTGAGTTTTTGAAAAATTTTAACCAAAAATAAAAATATGTACTCAAAAGACAAACAAAAATCACTTGTATTTTTCATTAAGCTTGAATTACTAAAGAGGTAAAACACAAATGATAAACAAAAATCTTTTTGTATTTTTCATCTAATGCAAACTAAAATGAAAGAAATATAATACAAAAGATAAACAAAAATCATAGTTCTAGCATGTGATTAAGCATGGAGCATAGACTAGAAAAGGATTAAACAAGCATACAATTAGCATGTAGTACAAAAGCTAAAGTATGTAAATAAAACTAACACATTCAACCTTTAGATTTTGCAAGGGAGAAAGCATGTGAAAGTAAATGAGAATCAAAACCCCTATCTTTTAAAGCTACCAAGTAGGATATCCTAACCCAAACTAATGATGAATGACTATCTCGGGGTGTAGGAATCTTAGTTCCCGTGGTTGCCTTACGTTGGGATTTTCTAGGACCTCGTTTAAGATCAAAAAAGAATTTCCTAAGATGAATTTTTCTACCAAAATGTCAACACCTAAAGTCACGGCGAAAAGATTTACTTAAGGAATGATCTCTAAAAGTTTTCCTCGGCGATTCTCCTAAAACATAGGTTTTTGCTTTATGATTTGATTCATTACAAGTATCGAAGCCTAAACCATAAGTGTCATTTTTAATTTGGACCGTTCCTAAAATTTTATCTAATTTCTCCGAACGACACTCCAAATCAAATTTGACTTTACTAGAGTCTTTTAATTGTTCTTCTAATTCTAAAATTCTAGACACTAACAAACCATTTCTCTCTTCAAACTCGAGAAGCTCCTTTTTCAAGGATTCCATTAAACCCCTAAGGCTATCTCTCTTGCCTTCTATATACTCAAGCTTCTCTAGAAGAGCTTTCTCTCGTGTTCTAAGGTCTTCAACAAATATACTATCATCAACGACCTTGACACGCTCTCTTAAATTAGCTTCTAACTTCAAATTAGCTCTATTTAGTTTAATTGATTCTTTATAAAGTTCTTGAAAAGAATTTTCAAGTTCACTCACATCAACCTCTTCTTCATTTTCACTCTCGCTTTCTTCTCCACTCTCACTACCATCAAAGACAGGAGAATCATAAACTTTGACCTTGGAAGTGTCATGTGTTAAAATTTCATTAATAGAAGATTGCTCACTATCACTCACATGACTAGCCATAAAAGCCACAAAGTTGGGCTTAGTGGGGGAATCGGGTCCCTCTTCATTATCACTATCACTAAGGGTTGCATTAAAAGAAATTGGTTTCTTACCCTCTCTCCTTAGTTTAGTGGGGCACTATTTTGCCCTATGGCCATAACCCTCACAACTAAAACACCTATTTGACTCATCCCTATTTAAATTTTCATTAATAGTTTTAGGGATCTTCTTGGCTTTGTCATGGGTAGATTTTTCAAATTTCTTAAAATTATTTTTAAATTTATCTTTGTTAATTTTAAGAAACTTTCGAAATTTCCTAGCAAACAAGGCCATATCTTCTGAGTCACTATCACTCTCATTCTCTACTACTTGTTTTTCCTATTTTTGAGCTTTTAAAGCAATGCCCTTTTCAATTTTCTTTTCGGTTTTATAGGGAAACATGTCTATTTCATAGGTTTGTAAATCACCTATGAGCTCTTCTAATTTCGTAGAGGCTAAAGTTGGTAAAGAATTTTAAAACGGTCATTTTTGGAATAAACCTATCAGGTAGGGACCTTAAAATTTTCTTTACTACTCGGTTGTCGGGTATTTTCTCTCCCAAATTAAAAGATGAATTAATAATATCGAAAAGTCTAGCATAAAATTCATCAAAAGTTTATTTTTCGTTCATTTTGATGGTTTCAAATTGAGTGGTGAGGTTTTGGATTTTTGAAGCTTTTACGATACTAGTACCTTCATGAGTGAGTTGTAAAATATCCCAAGCTTCTTTAGCGGTTTCACTTGTCATATTGCGACGAAATTCATCCGGTGTGACCGCGCTAAACAAGGCATTTAAACCACGGGAATTAAAGTTCGAAAGTTTAAACTCATTCTCACTCCATCTATTGGCGGGTTTGGGAACACGATCATTATCTACTAAATGAGTAGGTGGGGACCACCCGTTAACAACAGACATCCAAACTCTCTCGTCGATAGATTTTAGTGTCGATTTCATTCACGCTTTCCAATACACATAATTAGAACCATCGAAAATGGGGAAAATTCCATTTTAACCAAAAATATTTAAATGATCTTAACGAAGTAATTTATTGTTTTTGGCTCTGATACCACTTGTTGGTGCGCGAGGCTCCCAAATTTTTAGAGTTTACACAAAAAGTAATTTCAATTTCCTTTTAAAGATACGGAAGCGAGACGGTTCAATTAATCAAGTTAACTAATTTTAATTTCTTTTCAAATTAAAATTAAACCAAGTGAAATAAGATTAACTCACACTTATGTTCATTTCACTCAAACCAAATTAGTTTCACTTAACCACAATTAATTAACCTAAGTCCTAGAAATTTGCCTAACAATATTAATTCATTTTTGAAAATTTGGCTAAACCAATTTTATCAAATTAAAGTAAATGACTTGAACTAAATTAATTAAACATTACCCAAATAAAATTGTACACCAAATTAATTAAGTAGTGACTTAAACCAAATTTTATCTTTTTACCTAAGCATGCATCTAATGTGAGATTTTCAAAAAGATAAAAAAATAAACAATAAATCACTACGCCACGATATACGAGGAAAAATCCACAACGGAAAAAAACCTCGGACGACCCTAGCCTTAAGTCCACCAAGTATGGTTTTACAATTACAAGACAGATGACTTACTTCCTCGACTCGACCCCTTTCAAGACTTGACGCGTCTTATTGTAAACACCTTCGCCTAGTCGACAACCCCGTAGATCCACCGGAACCTTGGACTTCACCAATAAGACACAGGTACACCGTCAACCACACATGGTGCCTTTCATCAGGTGAGAATGTCGTAGCAAAACAAACTTCTTCTTCTTCTTTGAGGGATGTAGAAGAAAATCCAAACGAACTCTTCAATAGGTAGAGTAAATCGGTGCCAAAACTCTAAGCAATGTATATATAGAGAGGAATTTGGGTAAATAAACTATGGGTGTAAAACAGAAGTGTTTTTTAAAGATTTTCTTGAAAATTTAACACTCTAAACCATGAATTTTTTCTTGAAAATTTGAACTCTCAAAACTCTCTCTAGGAGTTGGAATAGTATGAAAAAGCTAGTTTTCCAAAGTTGGTTCCCGCACTTAATTATTCAGCAAAAAGATAGTGGGGTAAAGTAGTGGGGAAACTGTCAAAAACTGCCAAATAAATTGTTCCCGCCAAATCTCGTTCGAACGAGATTTTCGTTCGAACGAAGTCTCATTCAAACAGCATTATTCGTTCGAACGACAATTCCAACGATGTTCCAGTGGGCTATATGGGAACTCGTTGGCAGACCTCATTCGAACGGCATTCTCGTTCGAACGAAAAACTCGTTCGAATGATAATTTGAACGAACTTACAGAAAGTTCAAATTTCAATTTGAAGTTTAAAAACTTTATTTTAAAGTTGTAAATAAACCCTCTGAAAAATAAACAACAGTTTAAAATTATATTAAACCCAATATAAATTGTTCTAAGCTCCTATATATATATTCAAATGCATTCATACCTTAGGAGCAATTGGAACTAAGTTGGTGACGTAGAAATAAGGCACTTGAAACACGGCATTTGATGAAGCTTTATACTCTTGACCGCTACGTCTTCAACTAAACACATCATAGGCTTGAATAGATACATTGAACACTATCCTATGACATAAACATTTTTGTCTAGAATTAAGCCAAAACTACAATGGACTCAATTGAAGAATTGTGTCCTTACAAGGTTGGTGGCAGATGGGTTGGGGGTAAGGTTTTGTTAGGGGTGTGTGTGTGTGTATTAAAAAAAATGCGTGTCCATTACTGCTGGCATGAACCAATTACAATAAGGAATTAAAATTAATTGGGTTATTTTTAATATCTTATTAGGTCCATTAAAAAGTTCATTATTTTGGTTCACTTAAGAACCTCTCTCTCTCTCTCTCTCTCTCTCTCTCTATATATATATATATATATATATATATATATGCAGGGCCCATTTTTATTATAGCCATCTCAACGGATTTAAATACAATTAACACTACTAACTTACGGTGTTTAATTAAAAAAAAGGTAGCATTGAATTTGAACATTCTCTAAAATTAGAGAACTCATTTCAGATCTCAAGCAATACTTCTTCCTGCCAACTAATTTCAAACACCAATTCTTCTTCCCCCTTTCACATATCTTTAGAAGAGCTTCCAGTTTTTTTAATCAAAGTTATCATAGGGCTAATATTAATTCAAAGTATTATCCATACTTAATCATACTGAGCTCATATTTGCCATAGATGCGCTCAAAACATGTAAATTGACAGAAATATAAACCCATTTTTTATAATAATAATAATAAGGTTGGATTAACTTATCCTCTTTGGAGACAAACATGTATAAATATTGGCCCATCATAATGTTTAGTCTAAGGCCCGTCGCACGTGTTTATAATATTTAAGTTGCCAAAAATACCCTTTGCAAGGTAACTGGTTAATAACATTTTACAAAATGCATGTGATTACAATGACAAGCCACGTGTCCGATATCATTTTGGATTCAACGATCATCTCAACTATAGTATGTTAAAGATTACCTTCGCGATTTTAGATGATTTATATGTTATATAACATCTTCTTATATACATAACTCTTTTTCCTTTTCCAATCTTATGATTCTATTGGGGCTCCTATTATTTGAATCTTATGAATTCAGTCTTGTTTAACAAGTTAATAATGGAAAACAATTAGATTACATGTTTTATTAAGCATGGTAAATTGAGTGTTGCCATAATCATATCTATAGTGTATTCATACGGGGAATTTGTTGAAAAAATCTGTGTGAAATGGAAAATTTTGAGATTAACATCATTTTATATGAGTTATGATGTCTCAAGTAATTTATGTTGTATGCTAGATGATTAGATTGATATGAACAACATGCTTGGATATATATATATATATATATGTGTGTGTGTGTGTGTGTGTGTGTGTGTGTGTGTGTGTGTGTGTGTGTGTGTGTGTGCGCGCGTGTGTGTGTGTGTCCTTATGATTTGGATAAGTTTGATATACCATTAAGTCTTGATAGGCATGACTTTGAGTCTGGATCTATTGAAGCTTATAACTCCTCTTACGATGAATTACGCTATCTTAAAATTGATTGAGAAATGTAATCCAACTGTTATACATTATAAAATAGGACACTAATGTTAGCTGGCGGGGAACAGCTAATTGTAGGACTTTATCATATACTTGAAGGTGGTGCAAGGAAATTCATAATGGATATGTGAAAATACATGGCTGAATTTGGATTTGACTTTAATTATTTAAAAACACACTAGATTAATTGCACAATGTTCAATGAAAGAAGAAATCGGTTATAAATGGTGAATTAATGCTTCAATTGAACATTATAGTGGTTTTTATTACGAGGACTTTCAATGGCGACCATACTTAAGGTTATGTTATGCGCACTGAAAAGAATCATGGGGTTATATCAGAGCTAGTTTATGAGTTGATTATGGATTAAATACATTCAAAATCTTTAACTATACCTTGCAATGTAATTCAGAACTCAAATTCAAATTATGGAATACAAATGCCATATCATGCTGCTTAGTTGGGTGTTGAAAAGGCAAGGGTGAAGTTATATGGTAATGCTTGTCTTTTATTTGATCAAATTTGGTGGTACATTGATACTGTGAGGATAAAAATCCTAGAAGTGTTGTTGACTTAAGTTGGAATTCATCAATAAAGAGGTTCACATGAATTTTTTTTTTTTTGCATATTTTAGAATTTGTATTACTAGTTTCAAATTTTATTGACCAATGTTATTTCCAGATGGTACATTTTAAAAAGTCGATACAAAGGGAATTTAATTGTTGCTACTAGAAATAATGAAAACTAATATATGATATGTGTAGAATTTTGGAATTCATATTTTAGAGTTTTATATTAATGCATTCTCGAACTGAGATTTGTCAATGTGAAATGGTACATTATTCAAAATTACATTGCAAAATAATAATGCTTCATATGATTAAATGTGAAAAGTATTGCGAAGTTGAAATGCAAAATGTTAAATTCAAACTTCAAAGAGGAAATACAACTTTAATATATATCACTCAGAAATAAAACTACAAAATGAGAATATAAATGCGTTGAACGAAAAGTAATACTTTGCTGTAATATGTAACTGAGAATTTACAATTTAATAGATTTTCTATAGAATGATTCATTTGATATTGAAGTCCTTGGTAGAGGAATTTACATTATTACTCGATGATAAATCTATTGTATATCCAAATAGGATTTTCTGTCCCCTTTGATCTTCAGAGTGGAAATATGTTCATTTTGTTGTCATGGAATATATGAACCATTTGTGGTTCCTATGGATGTATTCGGAGAAGAAATGATACATCAATTCCATGCTAAATACACCAAAAAAAAGTCCAACCATGCATATTTTGCTCAATTCTTTTGCGATCCCTTTAATGTTTCATGTATCAATGATATTATTAAGATTGGATTTGCTTATTATATCTTTGTATAAGTGGTAAAAAGCTAATAGTTTTTTAGCCATATAATTATAATACCCAGTACTTTTATGATTATTCAATTTTCGAGTGCTTATAATTATTAATTTAATTAGAGAAATTAAATTAGGTTTCTATCGATATATATTAATTAGTGAGATAAAGGATTAATATTTATTATTACTATTATTTACTTGCATGTGATAGGTAAATTGATATGAGATTTATTATATGTCGCGTATAAGTGAAAAGAGACGGTTTATAACTATATGTTGATGGAGCATTACATTGGCGGATCAATATATTTTATGGGCGATGCATATGGTACGCATGTGTTGGGCTCGATTAATGAGATGTTAGAATATTTGTAGTTAGGTGACTTGGATGACCCTTTCAAGTGCACCGGTGATCCGGAAAGGGTTTGAATAATATAGAATAGGTATGCGGGTGTAATGGTTGTGTTTCGAGGGCCCTTTAGATGTAGCCGGACCCGTATAAGGGTAGGATAGTCTTTTTGCACCTACGTTTTGATGGAAAATGGGATTAGGGTGTAAGTAGGAGGTATTTAAGGTTTAGAGGGGTGGATGGTGGCCCTACTTTTCAATCTCTGCTTATTCGTGAGCTAGAGATGGTTTAAGAGAAGAGAAAGACATGGAGAAGAGAAGGAAAGTGAACCATATCTGGATTCAACCCATCACAAATGAAGAGGCATTGGATCTATATCTGTAGAGGCAAGTAGTTACTTGCTTTAAATTGCATGATTAGTTAGTTAATCATTTTTATAGTTAATGCTGTAAAAAATGGGATTTAAAGATTGGAACTTTAATTGTTTAATTAAGAGATGTAGCTAATAATTAATCTTCTATTTGAATTGATTACTAGCTGATATTGATCATGTACGAATTTTGAATTAAATATAGGTTTTTAATGATGAGTATGTAGAACATTGATAGGAAGGTTGAATTAATGAAAATCCAATTTGGGTTAATTCTCGGTTTGTTAGAATTGATGTTTGATTTAGAGTCCTAGGGTTTCGATAAGGGATTCGGGGTTAATTATATGTTATAATACTTCTTGAATGTTAGTATAATGATATGGGTGGATAATTTCATGTTTGGGGTGGTTTGGGACCTCTATTGGAGGGCTTGAAGGAGAAAAACCCCAAGAATAAGATGGCAGACAACCCACTGAACCAAACCGATTCATTGGAGGAGCAAATTAGTTTGCTCAACTGAATCGATTTGATCGTCCAAGTGAACCAATTCAATTTGCTGGCCTACACAGTTTTCATTTGTGTGTTATTTTGACCCGTTAGATTTTGGGGAATGACCATAGGGGCTTTCGGGGTAGAATGGGACTACTGGGGAATGATTTACAGGGTTTGGTATATGTGATAGCCCAACTAATATATGGGTTCAGTGAGGAGAACCAAGAATTAAAGTGAGTGAACATTTAGATATTTAATCGGGAAGGTGCATCGAACTTCGGGATTGGTGGGAGACTAGTGTGTTGTGGGATATGCGTATAAGATCGGTACAATATATAGATATTAGAGTGACCAGTATATATGTATGTGTGTATTCTACTTGTTTATATTGAACATACCTACTCCATAGCGCTATTATAGGAGTTTGTGCACCATTGGCAGTCCACCCTGGCGTTGACCAACATGTGTCGGATTAAATCCTCGGGTCATCGTACTGTTGCATGGCCACAATCCATATGTGAGAATAGGTATTGGTTTTGAGACCGATTGGGTGCGATGTGTTATGGTTGCGACCCCCAGACATATGATTATGACTACCTCTATTATATGAGTTTACATTTGGGTTCGGTGGTGAGATGTCGACCCGGTGGCTCTATGTGATGCGTGATGCGTGATGCGTGATGCCTAGGGCATGATAGCACATGAGGGATGTATCCGCGAGGTCCATGCTCTAGTAATATGGTTATGCGTATATAACGAGTGATATATGTGTATGTTTATATAATATAGTGTATATATCTACTTATAGCACGAGTGTAGCTATATTATATTTGTTGTGTGAATATTTAACTATAGCACGTGTGTCGCTACGACATTGTTTATAAATGCACACCTAGTGAGGGTAATTTATAATTAGATGATAAAGAGTATTAGTGGAACTGTGCTTGGATAGCGTTTATATTCCCTAGTTAGACCGGGTACTATAATTAGGATAATAAAATGAATGAGTTAGGTGTGCGCTTTAGATGAGAGGTGAGGTTTTATCTCATGTGAGTGTGACCGAAAAATTAATTATGAAAGTAATACACTACGCGTTTTATCAATTTAAAATAATTAATAACTTGCAAAAATATTTTCAAACTTGTCGATCTTTGACCAGTGGGCATATTATTTTTCTGGTTTTCTTTTTAAAAATCCCAAGTGTGCAACAACTGTAACCGAGACCGCGGGGATAGATCCTTTCTTGACGTTTCAGTAGCTGTGGATAGGGGTGGCCGTGGGCCGGGCCTGGGCAGGCCCGGTCGGGCTCGGGCCGGGCTTGAAAAATTAAGTGCTATCCCAAACCCGCTCGGGCCCAAATCGGGCCTTATTATGTAATCCCAAGCCCGCCCAGATTTGAAAGCTCTTTACCCAGGCCCGCCCAATCGGGCCTTGTTATGTTAATTAAAAGATTTTTTTAAAAATTAAAATACCTATTTTTTTATTTAAAGACTAATTTTTTTAATTAAAAATCTGTTTTAAACTCCATGTATTACAAAGTCCATATATAAAGTTTTCCACTCTACATGAAAAGACTTGATATACGTTTTTATATTTATAAAAGTTCCCCCCCCCCCACACATATATATAGATATATATATATATTTTCGGGCCTCGGGCCGGGCCGGGCCTCATCGGGCTTAAGAACTCATGCCCAAGCCCGCCCGAAAAAAAATCGGGCCTATAAAATTTTGCCAGGCCCGCTCTGCGGGCCTATTCACCTTACCCAAGCCCTATTTTTTTATTGGGCGGGCTGGGCGGGCTTGGCGGGCCTCGGGCCTATGGCCACCCCTAGCTGTGGATACTACAGGATTTGACGTAGCTGCCTTAACTCATTCTATCTAGATAGCATCTTTATTATTCCAACATTTCATTTCGAGTGCGTTCCCGTAGTTAGATAGGATATTATTTCATTTGTTAGATTATTTCAGTTATATGTTAGTATTTGCTGACTGATGGTTTATTCGATTCACCTTTATTATTTATTCATGCATGATGTTTCATTTCGTTCATTTAGTTGTATAGTTTTTATTCGTATTACTTTTTATTACTTGTTACGACGGTGTTGCTGAGAATGAAACCATACTGAGATTATTGTTTTATTCTAGTAGAGGATTGGCTACCCGAAATTAGAATAGGCAGGTTTTCACAGTTGGTATTAAATTATTTTGTTTCATTATCCTTATGATCTGTGTGAACTTGATACGTTGTCAACATTGAGTTTTTTAATGTAAAGCCCTATATTTAGTACTATTATTTCATATTGCGCATTTATGTTCCTCTATTATTGAACAAATTTGAAGTGAATCTCATATTATTACGGTTTGGTTTCAGATGCCAAACGCTAGGAGAGGTAGACCAGCGTGAACCGCAAGGAGGTCTGTAGTGGGGGAGGCTCAGCGGGAGCCACAGGCCACTCAGGGGACTGTAACTACAGCTATAGTCGCACAGGCGATTAATGCCGCTATAACCGCCCTAGCATAATATTTTCCCTAGGCATAGCCATAGCCTCCACTGGCAGCACCAGTTCAGGCTCACCCAGTGCCGTCAGTTTGGGAGCGAGTCAGAAAGGCCTTCGAGAAGGGCCATCCGTCGAAGTTTGAGGGGAGTGCGGATGTTGTAGCCGCTAGCCAATGGAAGAAGGACATATGGAGGCATTTAGATATGGTTGAGTTTAGGGATACTCAAAAGATGGTACTAACTACGTTCAAGTTAGTCGGGGTAGCTTTTTAGTGGTTGAAGTCGGTTACCACAGTAGAGGAGAGTGATATGATGACTATACCGAAGTTTTGGGTGGGGTTTGATCACAAGTTCTTTTCGTTAGCAGTTTAGATGGAGCTAAGGATGAGATTTTTATATCTCTCACAGGAGGGCCAGACTATGGACGAGTATGAGAAGAAGTTCACTCTCCTGGCGAACTTTGTGCCGAATGAGGTGAACACTGAGGAGAAAAGGGTCCTCCAGTTTATAAATGGGCTTACTTGGAGGATTTGCCAACACTTATTGAGGAACCTGATGTTGAGAATTTAAACTGAGGTTGTTAATGCTATGTTGCTCCACTTCCAGGACCACCGCTTTCATATGAGGGTAATGAAGAGGACTGGAGAGTCTATCCAGTAGGGCAAGACTGGGCAATGGTGCAAGCAGGCAGCCGCAAAAGTAGGAGAGGCAGCATGAGTGAGATTCCTAGGATGGGGACTCTACTAAGATATTCCGTACAAGTAATGGAAATATAAGGCTGGGCCACCAGGGTTAGCAGCATACCCCATAGGGCTAGCAAGGCTAGGGGAACCAAACTGGAAGCTAGTAAGGCCAGGGTTATTAGGGCCATCTGAGCCAGAGACAAGGGCAGCCTCATCAGGGCCAACATGGACAAAGGTAGACATATTTTAATGGGAGGTGTTTTATATGTGGGGATCAAGGTCACATGCGGCGTACATGCCTGAACAGGGCTAGGGGTCAGTAGTAGGATGCCCGACCAGGGCAACAATTACAGCAACTTCCAGCCCAATCGGTAGTTCCAATATTACCACCTCCGCATGGGCAGTTTGGGCTTATGAATCACGTCTAAGGAGGAGTTTTACCGCCAATGATTAAGGGTACGTTTTATATCCAGGGGCACATGGGAGGGTGTAAGGACACAAATTTTCAATTGAGTCCTTTGTAGTTTTGGCTCAATTTTGAACAAAAATGTTTGAGTCATAGGATAGAGTTATTGATCATCCTTCAAGCCTATGACGTACTAAAGTTGAAGACGTAGCGTCCAAGTTTAAAGCTTTATCAAAATGCCGAGTTTAAAGTGCCTCGTTTCTACGTCAACAACATTGTTCCATGCTCCTAAGGTATGAATGCAATTATATATATATATATATATATATATATATATATATATATATATATATAGGAGCTTGGGACTTAATTGGGTGTAATTTATAATTTTTATAAATTAATTTTATCGACTTTGTTTTACTCAGAAAAATAGTTTTGGGCTTAAAATTAAAATTTCATTTTTTTGATTTTTCTGGAACATCGTTGGAGACACACTAGAATCTCGTTCGAACGAGATTGCCAGGTCGTTCGAACGAACTATCATTTCGTTCGAATGAGATTTCTAACTACTTTTCTTTTTTCCATTCTGGAACTTCGTTAGTAAATCCGTTCGAACGAAAATTCGTTCGAACGAGTTGTGGCGGGAAAATTTTTTGGGCAGTTTTTAGCAGTTTTTCCCACTTTTCCACTTTCTTTCCCCACTATCTTTTGCCCGATTTTATAATGTGCGGGAACCAACATTTTTGGAATAACTTTTTCACAACCTACAACCTCTAAGAGAGTGTTTTTGAGAGAGAAATCAAAACGGAAAAAGTTCATGAGTTTGAGTGTTTATTTTATTAAGAAAAAGCCTTTAAACACTTAGTTACACCCATATTTGTTTCTTTCAAGTTCATATATACATATACTTTTCTTGGAGGATTTTGGCATCGATTTATCTTTACACTTGTTTGAAGAGAAGCTTGGGTTTTTTTCTAAATCCCTCAAACAAGAAGAAGAATTGTTTAGCTGCAGCTTTCTCACTTGGTGAAAGACACCATGTGTGGTTGACGGTGTACCTATAGTCCAATCGGTAGTTTCGAGATCGCGGTGGAGCTCCGTGGTTATCCGCTAGGAAGAGGTGGTTACAAGAAGATGCGTCAAGGTTTGAGAGGTTCGAGTTGAGGAAGTAAGTCATCTGTCTTGTAAATGTAAATTCTGTACTTAGTGGATTTGAGGCTAGGGTCGTCCGAGATTTTTTTCCGTTGTGGGTTTTTCCTCGTACATTGCAGTGTAGTGTGATTGATTTACTTTTATCTTGCTTAAGAACTTAGAACGCATGCTTAGGATAATTCAAGATAAAATTGGTTTTAATTGTCACACTCAATTTAATTTGGTGCTAATTAGATTTGGGTAATGTTTATTTAATTCAAGTCTATTATTAAAACTGGCTTGGCCTAATTCGGAAATATTGATCAAAATGACTTAGGCAAATTCTAGGACTTGGATTAATTAATTACGTTTAAGTGAAAAAAAATTTAATGGATTAATTTAATTTCACTTGGTTTAATTTTAATTTGTTAAGAAATTAAAATTTGTTTTAAGTTGAACCATCACATCGCTTCCGCATCTATTTCATAAAAAGAAAATGTTGCCCAGATTATACTCAAGTGGGGGGGTGAATTGAGTTTTTACAAACTTTAAGTCAAATTAATATTTAAGAAAAATATTAAATTAAATCACTTAGACAAATTTCAGATTAATAAAACTGTAAAGAATAAATTTAATAAAATAAAATAAATGCAACCAACAAATTTAAGCAACTAGAAATACAGATTTTAACACTCTAGGAATATTAAATTAATTTTCGTATTTAATATTAAGCGATATTCTGAAATTAATTATTTAACTCAAAAATAACTATTTTAACCTTAAAATCAATTTAGTCAAATTTCGGAATTAATTTATTTGCAAGAAAGTGTGCTGAAAATATTAACTCAAGCAAGCATGTGCAAATAAATAAATGAAAGTGCGGAAAATAAATGACACCGAAATTTAACGTGGTTCGGCCAAATCCCGGCCTACGTCCACGCGCCTAGAGCCCCTGTCTCCTTTGCGCTTCACTAAACCTGATCCACTTCCGGGTAGGATCAAACCACCGCGTACAACTGTTTGCAAGCTAACTCCGAGCTTCAAACCCCGTGGCCCACTTGCGGGTAGGAACCAATCACCGGTACAAACCGAAGCTTCAACAAAGCTTCACAACAAATCTGAATTTTTTGTAGTAGAAGGTAAAATACTGAAACTCCTTAAAATACAATTTGTAATCTGAGTTTCTCCTTCTTTAATCAAACTTCAATAAATGATGTTGAAGTAGGCACAAGTCTTCTTCTTCAGTGATTGAGCAGATGATAAAATTAATTGTTCTCTTGAATGTGTAACTGAGTAGTAAAATAAATGCTCTCAATAATATTTCAAGTCTTGATCATATTCTCATTCAAGTCTGTTTTGTTCAATGCAGCTCTTCAAAGCTTTAAATGTGTCTTTGATAACTAGCTATTAGACACATGCAATTTGAGCATTAAATGCTCCTGATATTGCTGAGATGGTGTAGCTTCAAAATCATTTCCAAATCTGATATGCAGATCTTCATCTTTATCTTTTCCATAAAAATATAGTTGTTGTAGCATGGAAATAGACATCTGAAAATATATGTGATTGAAAGTGGCTGGGTAGGTGACCCATATATTTTCTGCAAAAAGATTGTTAGTCCAAGAGATAAAATACAAAACTGATATGTAAATGTGGAACCATTGTGTAAAGAATATAACTGGTGTGTCAAGAGTATTTTTCTGTCAAGGAAATAAATGGGACAAAGTAAGTACATGTACAAAAAAAATATTTCCCACACTGATATAAAAAGTTTCAGAACAGATATGAAAAAAAAATTCTGACAAATATATATAAAGATAATTTCGGACAAAACAAATAGATTTCGGACAGATATAAAAATTAGATTTCGAACAAATATAAAAAAATTGATTTCGGACTGATATAAAAAATAGATTTCGGACAGATATAAAAAAAATTGATTTCGGACTGATATAAAAGTTAGATTTCGGACAAAAAAAAATATAACTATATAAAAGGCTCCAAAGCTCATAAAGGAGCTAAGCTTATTTTCCAGCCCTAAGATGTCGTAGCCTTAAGGCTAGACAGAGTGTATGTGGCCAAAAGCGTTTCAACGCAGATGACAGGGCATGGACGAAAATCTGATATGAATTTTTGATAAAAAAAATCTGATGTATCCAGTACGGAATCAAAGACTGGTGTAAGCCGAAAGCAATAAAAAAATACAAAAGGACAAAAGTTAAAGCCTCCTAATAAACTAAGGTGTCTAATCGGCCAGAAAAAAATGAACCTAGCAGGTACAATATGTACACATATGGCCGACATTTATATCTGCTAAGTGGTATAGCTAACAGTGGTCAAATCGGAAGGATTAAAAAATAAAGTTCCTAAAAACACTTGGTTTTATCCAGTAAAGCAAACGAATGACTAAGCCCACAAAGGGAAAAATCGGTAAGGCCAACAGTTGAGGTAATAAAACTGTTTCAATCAGATCATATTCAATATGATATATATATATATATATATAAAATAAGTGGATACCTTTTTAACGTTTAAAAAAAACTTAAAGCAATCTCCAATATTTAAACATTATATATAAAAAACTTATATATATAAAAGGAGTATGGGACAACTTTGCTAATAAACAACACATTTGTGTTTTTAGAATAAATTGATGGAACAACCCAAATATTTTTTAATATAATAAATATGTTAGACACTAATAAATAGTGACGAGATAATTTTAGGCCAAAAAAAAATATATTAATCATTAAAAAAATGTCAAAACTTTTCATCACAGTTTACAAAAAAAAACAGTCTTGCGTGCTAGGACTGAAATGAAAAGATTTCCAAATATTCAAATGGGACTTCACTTTGCAGGATGTGAAAGACTAAGGCATGAAAGTGACAGGTAAGGGACGAAAATAGTACACAACTCATTAAATGAGTATGGTCTAAAATCTAGAGCTAAAGGGTGGAAAGAGGTCAATATTTTCTAAGGCTAAGCAGGTACAATTTTTGAAGAACAAAATCTGCTAGTCTCACTCCTAAGCCCTACACTAGAAGGTAAGGCTTTGAACTAAAAGGATACAAAATCTTTTAAGCTAAAATCGCATGGTACAAAATCTAGCAAGTACAATTAATCAAGTCTAGCTAAGGCTCCTAACTTGTACTAATAGACATAAAAAAAACTCGGCCAAAACAAAAAAAATACTAAACAAAAAAATGTTTAACAAGAAATTTAATTTAAACAAAATTATTTTTCAAAATAAAAAATAATTTTCTTAATGAATTCCAAAAAAATAAGAACTTTATTTAAAACAAGTCTTACACCAATTTTATTAAAAAAAAAATATTTTCAAAAAAATATAATTTCATTTTTAAAAAATGTTTAGGCTCAGAATTAATTAGTCACACAATTAATGTCTCTAATGTGTCAAGTGCAAATATGCATGTGTGTCTAATGTGTCAAGTACAAATGTGCAATATACGTGAATGCCTTTACTCGGATATGTCATTGAATAGAGTCAAGAAAAGTTTAGTCGTGAAAATAAAACTTAAACATAAACGTGTATAACTCAGTCAGAATAGATATGTAATCAAGGCAAAATGTCATGAATGCAAGTATTATATAATAAATATCATAGTATATGAATAAGATTATAAAAAATATTATACAATAAGAAATATCTATTGAATAAAAATATGTTTGGAATCATTAAAATCAATATATTAAGTTAAACTAAAATGTACATTAATTAAACTAATTTAATTAATTAGGGACAAATAACATTTTCGTTAACAATCTCCCCCTTTTTGATGATGACAAACAATGATTCACATATTTTCATAAAATTAAATATTAAGCACAAATAGTGAATCATAAATATTTCTCCCCCTTTGACATTATCAAAAAGATATTTCTTATGAATTCAGTGTCACGGGTAAAAAGGGCAAAGCTCCCCCTATCAAAAATAATATATGCATGGGATATAACCATAAATCGCAAAGGGCATGAAATTTTCAATACGCACATGTGTCAACATAGATTCATCATAAATATTTATAGCATGTATTTGAATGAGTAGATAGACAATAATATCATCAAATAATGCATAAGTCACGAAAATGATAAATGATACAAATTGTTGTAATCACACACAAACCGTGCGTTGCACAAAATAATTTCTCGGAACAACTTTTTATGTAAAAATAGAATTCATAACTCAATATTCTCAAATAATGTAAATACGAGAGAGATATCAACGTGCATAATTAACTCTCTCACTAATGTAATAAGATGCAATGTATAAATTTTCAGTAGGCGCAATATCAATTGTTGTATAAATCATCATGATGTGAACTTTCAAGAGCACAAAAAATAAAAATTTCATAACTCGATGTTTTCAAATAATTTGAATTAAGCACATAACATGAGTTAGAAAACAGCGGTAAAAGAATACAGTATTTTGCTCAAACTTTGCCGTTTTCAAGATACGAGCTTAAAATTCTCGGAATAATCAACTGAATTGCAAAATCCATAATAATATATCAAAGTTATGATCAAGCATTTTTCGAACAAATAATCAAATGAATTTCAATAAACTTTTATCTCCCCCTAAGGGATACCAATTAAGGCATATATGCAAATAACAAATATGGTGCATCTATTTCATGAGATAAAATATATTTAAAACTTGACTTCATAAAATCATTTTTGAAAAGTCTCACAAATGATACCAATTGTTGATCATGTGGTTTCTCAATTCAAACATGTATAACACAAATATTACAAATATTCGAACAATGACATTCATCATGTAGTATGCAATAAAACTAACTCATAGAGATTAATATGACTATATCATAAAAAATCAACAAGTGAATGTTACAATATTAACATGTAGCCCATATGACTAATAAATTTTAAAAGGACATTTGTGTTTCAGATTTATATTCAATAAAAGCATGAATTGATCCAATCTTATTATTCACAAAAAAATATATAAAAAATGTATGAATTTTCTTATAAAATAATCATCAAAATCAAATGCGTGATATAACAAAGAATCAAAAAAAAAATATACATATTTACACGTGAATACTAAATACTCAATCAACACGCTCATGTGTTATAACAAATATTCTATGTATGGAAATATATTAATTATGAAATAAATCATTAATAAACATATGATATTAAATTCAAGAAAGGTGTTCCTTACCACCTTACCAATACCAAAGATATATTCAAGCAACTTCTTCCAAGTGTGGCATTTTCAACATTAGGCAATGATACTTGAAATTTGTAATATGACCAAATCATATGCCTTGAAAATCCACATTCCATCTCCAAATGCAACCTACACAACTTTAAAGATTTTCTCTTTTCCATCCAAAAATGTGTTAGGTCCATAAAGCAATATTAATAAACAAATGTAACTAATCATGAAGCATGGACTTATTAAATCAATGACAATTTTATCACGTATAAGATTAAATTTTTCATTAATCCATATACAAAGAAATTTATCATCCATAGTAATTTTTGACATAATAAAAATATTCACATTATCAACCATTTGAGATTAATATGAAATAAATCAAATTATAAGTCATTAATCACTACAAAAATATTTTCAAGTAATGAATGGTGTCTATTTCAAATAAGCATATAGACATGACAATAATCACATAGAAAAATAATCACATTATTAATCATTAATGAGCATATAAGATATGAAAATAATATATCACAATATTCAACAAAAAATAATAATAGAAATTTTATTTTCAAAAAAAATTGTGTTCATGTTCCAATACCGGTTTTGCACATAAGAACTTTATCTTTTGGAACCCAAAATGTGTGGGGTTGATAAGGGTTAACATACATAGTTGTTTCCTTTGGAATCCAAGCTAATTTTGTATTCTTGAACTTTCTTTTTCTAAAATGACAAAATTTGGAATAGTGTGTATGTCTACCACAATATGTGCATAAGGAGTTAGAATGACTAGATGAGGCATCATTTTTAAAAAAATTAGAATAATTATTTTTCTCATTTTCTTCCTCATATCCAATACCGTTATTATTAAATCGAATTCTTTGTTTTTCAATAATTTTATGAAAATAATCGTTTCCTTTAGTAAAGGTATCTAAAGATTTCTTTAAATATTCAATTTCCTTTTTCAACTCACTATTTTCAATTTCAAGAGGGTGAGTAACATTTACAGATTTATCCTTTTTAAAAGTTTTAATCTCATTTTTCAATGATTCATTTTCTAATTTCAAATCATCAAAATCATTTGACATAGAATCATAGTTAGTTGAAAGTAATGAATGAGACTTCTTAAGATCAATATATTTCTTTTTAAGTTCTTCAAAACTTTCACATAATTCATCAAAAACATTTTGTAATACCTCATAGTCATCAACAATATCATCATCACTATTACTAGATTTAGGATTAGAGAGTACCTCCTCATTATCATTTGCCATGAGACAAGTAGCATTTGTCTCCACACTGCTTGATTCATCAATATTAGCATATAAGCAAGGATTGAATTCTTCCTTTAAAATAAAGCTTGAAATGCAAGGTTGAGTATGTGTCAATTTTCTTCTCACATAATGAAACAATGAATAACTAAAAGACATCAAACATTTTAACATACAAATAATAAAAATGTAGAGTGCAGCATTTAAAATAAATACAGAAAAGTTTGTCATGATCTTTACCTCTAAGATTGTTAAATCTAAAAATAAGAAGAGCACTCGCTCTGATAGCAATTGTTGCCCAGATTATATTCAAGAGGGGGGGTGAATTGAGTTTTTACAAACTTTAAGTCAAATTAATATTTAAGAAAAATATTAAATTAAATCAATTAGACAAATTTCAGATTAATAAAACTGTAAAGAATAAATTTAACAGAATAAAATAAATGCAACCAACAAATTTAAGCAACTAGAAATACAGATTTTAACACTCTAGGAATATTAAATGAATTTTTGTATTTAATATTAGGTGATATTCTGAAATTAATTATTTAACTCAAAAATAATTATTTTAACCTTAAAATCAATTTAGTCAAATTTAGGAATTAATTTATTTGCAAGAAAGTGTGCTGAAAATATTAACTCAAGCAAGCATGTGCAAATAAATAAATGAAAGTGCGGAAAATAAATGACACCGAAACTCCTTAAAATACTGAAACTCCTTAAAATACAATTTGTAATCTGAGTTTCTCCTTCTTTAATCAGACTTCAATAAATGATGTTGAAGTAGGCACAAGTCTTCTTCTTCAATGATTGAGCAGATGATAAAATTAATTGCTCTCTTGAATGTGTAGCTGAGTAGTAAAATAAATGCTCTCAATAATATTTCAAGTCATGATCATATTCTCATTCAAGTCTGTTTTGTTCAATGCAGCTCTTCAAAGCTTTAAATGTCTCTTTGATAACTAGCTGTTAGACACATGCAATTTGAGCATTAAATGCTCCTGATATTGCTGAGATGGTGTAGCTTCAAAATCATTTCCAAATCTGATATGCAGATCTTCATCTTTATGTTTTCCATAAAAATATAGCTGTTGTAGCATGGAAATAGACATCTGAAAATATATGTGATTGAAAGTGGCTGGGTAGGTGACCCATATATTTTCTGCAAAAAGATTGTTAGTCCAAGAGATAAAATACAAAACTGATATGTAAATGTGGAACCATTGTGTAAAGAATATAACTGGTGTGTCAAGAGTATTTTTCTGTCAAGGAAATAAATGGGGCAAAGTAAGTACATGTACAAAAAATATTTCCCAC
This sequence comes from Sambucus nigra, assembly GCA_949130495.1. Taxonomy (NCBI): domain Eukaryota; kingdom Viridiplantae; phylum Streptophyta; class Magnoliopsida; order Dipsacales; family Adoxaceae; genus Sambucus; species Sambucus nigra. Next base: position 532,923,761 of record OX422217.1, read on the forward strand.
ACTGATATAAAAAGTTTCAAAACAGATATGAAAATAAATTTCTGACAAATATATATAAAGATAATTTCGGACAAAACAAATAGATTTCGGACTGATATAAAAAATAGATTTCGAACAGATATAAAAAAATTGATTTCGGACTGATATAAAAATTAGATTTCGGACAAAAAAAATATAACTATATAAAAGGCTCCAAAGCTCATAAAGGAGCTAAGCTTATTTTCCAACCCTAAGATGTCGTAGCCTTAAGGCTAGACAGAGTGTATGTGGCCAAAAGCGTTTCAACGCAGATGACAGGGCATGGCCGAAAATCTGATACGAATTTTTGATAAAAAAAATCTGATAGGTCCAGTACGGAATCAAAGACTGGTGTAAGCCGAAAGCAATAAAAAAAATACAAAAGGACAAAAGTTAAAGCCTCCTAATAAACTAAGGTGTCTAATCAGCCAGAAAAAAATGAACCTAGCAGGTACAATATGTACACATATGGCCGACATTTATATCTCCTAAGAGGTATAGCTAACAGTGGTCAAATCGGAAGGATTAAAAAATAAAGCTCCTAAAAACACTTGGTTTTATCCAGTAAAGCAAATGAATGACTAAGCCCACAAAGGGACAAATCGGTAAGGCCAACAGTTGAGGTAATAAAACTGTTTCAATCAGATCATATTCAATATGATATATATAAAATGGGTGGATACCTTTTTAACGTTTAAAAAAAACTTAAAGCAATCTCCAATATTTAAACATTATATATAAAAAAACTTATATATATAAAAGGAGTATGGGACAACTTTGCTAATAAACAACACATTTGTGTTTTTAAAATAAATTGATGGAACAACCCAAATATTTTTTAATATAATAAATATGTTAGACACTAATAAATAGTGACGAGATAATTTTAGGCCAAAAAAATATATATTAATCATTAAAAAAATGTCAAAACTTTTCATCACAGTTTACAAAAAAAAACAGTCTTGCGTGCTAGGACTGAAATGAAAAGATATCCAAATATTCAAATGGGACTTCACTTTGCAGGATGTGAAAGACTAAGGCATGAAAGTGACAGGTAAGGGACGAAAATAGTACACAACTCATTAAATGAGTATGGTCTAAAATCTAGAGCTAAAGGGTGGAAAGAGGTCAAGATTTTCTAAGGCTAAGCAGGTACGATTTTTGAAGAACAAAATCTGCTAGTCTCACTCCTAAGCCCTACACTAGAAGGTAAGGCTTTGAACTAAAAGGATACAAAATCTTTTAAGCTAAAATCGCATGGTACAAAATCTAGCAAGTACAATTAATCAAGTCTAGCTAAGGCTCCTAACTTGTACTAACAGACATAAAAAAAACTCGGCCAAAACAAAAAAAATACTAAACAAAAAAATGTTTAACAAGAAATTTAATTTAAACAAAATTATTTTTCAAAATAAAAAATAATTTTCTTAATGAATTCCAAAAAAATAAGAACTTTATTTAAAACAAGTCTTACACCAATTTTATTAAAAAAAAATTATTTTCAAAAAAAATATAATTTCATTTTAAAAAAATGTTTAGGCTCAGAATTAATTAGTCACACAATTAATGTCTCTAATGTGTCAAGTGCAAATACGCATGTGTGTCTAATGTGTCAAGTACAAATGTGCAATATACGTGAATACCTTTACTCGGATATGTCATTGAATAGAGTCAAGACATGTTGAGTCGTGAAAATAAAACTTAAACATAAACGTGTATAACTCAGTCAGAATAGATATGTAATCAAGGCAAAATGTCATGAATGCAAGTATTATATAATAAATATCATAGTATATGAATAAGATTATAAAAAATATTATACAATAAGAAATATCTATTGAATAAAAATATGTTTGGAATCATCAAAATCAATATATTAAGTTAAACTAAAATGTACATTAATTAAACTAATTTAATTAATTACGGACAAATAACATTTTTCGTTAACAGAAAATAATATTTCTTTAAGAAATTAAAAATCGGGTGCCATTTGCTCTTCAAATTGGTATCAGAGCCAAAGCGATAAATTATTTCGTTAAAGATCTTTTAAATAATTTTTGGCTAAAATGGAATTTTCCCCATTTTCCAAATTTTCTATTTTCGATGGTTCTAACTACGCGTACTGGAAAGCGCGAATGAAATCGGCACTAAAATTTATCGACGAGAGGATTTGGTTATCGATAGTTAACGGGTGGTCTCCACCAACTCATTTAGTTGAAAATGAACGTGTTCCCAAACCGGTCGATAGATGGACTGATAATGAGTTTAAACTTTCAAATTTTAATTCCCTATGTTTAAATGCCTTGTTTTGCGCGGTCACATCGGAAGAATTTAAACGTATTATGATGTGTGAAATTGCTAAAGAAGCTTGGGATATTTTACAACTAACTCATGAAGGAACTAGTGTCGTTAAGGCTTCTAAACTCCAAAACCTCACCACTCAATTTGAAACTATCAAAATGAACGATAGTGAAACTTTTGATGAATTTTATGCTAGACTTTTCGATATTGTCAATTCATCTTTTAACTTGGGAGAAAAAATACCCGACAACCGAGTTGTAAAGAAAATTTTAAGGTCCCTACCCGATAGATTTATTCCAAAAGTGACCGTTTTAAATTCTTTACCAACTTTAGCCTCTACGAAATTAGAAGAGCTCGTAGGAGATTCGTAAACCTATGAACTGGACATGTTTCCCTCTAAAAATGAATAGAAAATTGACAAGGGCATTGCTTTAAAAGCCCGAAAAAAGGTCAAACAAGTAGTAGAGAGCGAGAGTGATAGTGACTCGGAAGACATGGCCTTGTTTGCTCGGAAATTTAGAAAATTTCTTAAATTTAACAAAGATAAATTTAAAAATAATTTTAAGAAATTTGAAACTTCTAAGTATGACAAAGCCGAAAGGATCCCTAAATTTTCTAACGAAAATTTAAATAGGGACGAGTCAAATAGGTGTTTTGGTTGTGAAGGGTATGGCCATATGGCTTCTGAGTGCCCCACTAAACTAAGGAGAGAGGATAAGCGACCCATTTCATATAATGCGACCCTTAGTATAGTGATAAGGAAGAGGGACCCGATTCCTCCACTAAGTCCAACTTTGTGGGTTTTATGGCTAGCCATGTGAGTAATAGTGAGAACTCGTCGATTGATGAAACTTTAACTCATGACACTTCAAAGGTCATAGTTTATGATTCCCTTGTTTTTTATGATAGTGAGAGTGGAGAAGAAAGAGAGAGTGGAGAAGAAAGAGAGGTTAATGTGAGTGAACTTCAAAATGTTTTTCAAGAACTTTATAAAGAATCAATTAAACTAAATATAGCTAATTTGAAGTTAGAAGCTAATTTAAGAGAGCGTGTCAAGGTCGTTGATGATAGTATATTTGTTGAAGACCTTAGAACACGAGAGAAAGCTCTTCTAGAGAAGCTTGAATATATAGAAGGCAAGAGAGATAGCCTTAGGGATTTAATGGAATCCTTGAAAAAAGAGCTTCTTGCTTTTGAAGAGCGAAATGTTTTATTAGAGTCTAACATCCTAGAATTAGAAAATAAATTAAAAGACTCTATTAATGTCAAATTTGATTTGGAGTGTCGTTCGAAAAAATTAGATAAAATCTTAGGAATGGTCCAAATTAAAAATGACATGTGTGGTTTAGGCTTCAATACTTGTAATGAATCTATTCATAAAGCCAAAACCAATGTTTTAGGAGAATCTACTTAGGAAAGCCTTTAGAGATCATTCCTTAGGTACCAAATTTCGACGTAATTTTACTTGTACACATTGTGGTCGAAAAGGTCATCTTAGGAAATTCTGTTTTGATCTTAAACGAATTCCTAGAAAATCCCAACGTAAAGCAACCAAGGTAGTTAAAATTCCTACACCTCAAGATAGTCATTCTTTATTAATTTGGGTTAGGAAATCCGACTTGGTTGCCTAGCAAAATAGGACGTTTGATTCTCATTTACTTTCACATGATTCCTCCCTTGCTAAATCTAAAGGATGAATGTGTTAGTGTTTGCATACTTTAGCCTTTGTACTTTATGCCATATTCACATGCTAAATGTATACTTGTTTATTCATTTTCTAGTCTATGCTTCATGATAAATCACATGCTAGAATAATGATTATCGTTCATCTTTTGTATTATTTTTCCTTCATTTTTGTTTGCATTAAATGAAAAATACAAAAAGATTTTTGTTTATCATTTGGGTTTTATCTCTTGGTAATTTAAGCTTAATTTAAAATTTAAATGATTTTTTTTTTTAGTATATAATTTTATTTTCAGTTAAAATTTTCAAAAACTCAAAAAGATTTTATTTTGTGTGTTTTTTAGCTTGACACACTTTATGTGGCATACACTTGTGTTTTGAATCCCATCTTTTACGCTCCCATGTGGCTAGAACTTTTGTTTAAGATTGTCAATCCTTATTATGTTCTTTACCATGCTTACATGGAGTAGTTTGGATTTTGTGTTGATTAAATGGATTCTATTTTTATATGCCTTAATTCACACATGCACGAGCTCTTTTAAACTTTAACTTCATATGTATATTTGAACTCTGTGAGGTGTTCTCCTACCAATCTTATCATCCACATATTTGTGATCTAGGAGGACTAGTGCATGTCAAAATCCGTTGCACGTGAGTTTGTGAGATATAAAAAAATGATATATAAATGTGCACGAGGAAGGGCTCCGAAAGGAATAATAATCCTTTGCGATTATAAGCCACCGTTTGAAATGGACCTAAAAGAAATACGTGGTCCAAAGGCCTAAAAACATAAAATATGGCATTAAAAAGAAAAATAATTGCCAAGGCCCATGTTTAATTGATATATTCATTCAAAATAAAAAGAATATATATGCTTCTTGAGGGAGATTGGATGGTATATCAACGGTTTGCACAATGTCTGTTTATCCTAGTGGTCTTTATTGTTATGACTCTATTTGGTTTGTAGAATCATCAAAACTCTAGGCTTGTATGCATTGTGTATGTTTGTTCATTGAGTTCAATCTTTATTGTCACATGAGGTTATATTCAAATGTGATAAAGTTTGCAATCAAATGAGAACTCCATGAACGTATTTTAAGTGATTGGATCTAAAGTTAATTGTTACTAGTTCACACCCCAACACTTCCGTTTCCATATGACACATTTTGCCATACGAGTGAGAATGGCTTATCGTATTTTTTGTCATTTGTGTGTTTATATCTATATATGTGTACTTGCGTCTTTTAGGTATATCTTATGTATACATATATTTGATATTTTTGTTTAGTCTTTGCCTTACTTTCTAGTCCATATATGCTTTAATTCATAATTGGTATCCATCGTGTTGCATTCTTTGTTGATATCACATGCTTAAATACTTATGCATCATATTGGTATCTATTTTCTTGCATCTCTTTTGGTATTCATTAACATTTATTGGATTAGTTATGACTTTTGTTGCCTATATTCTTTAATGTTCTCATCACTTTTGCACATTTTCATGTTTAGCTAATTATCCCATTTTATTTATCCCTTGTTTAGTTTAAGGGTACTATGCTTTAATTAGGGGAGAAAAGTTAAATTTTTTTAGTTCTTTAGCCTTTGACTATTCCTGAACAAAAAGGGGGAGAAATGATAGGAGGAGAAATGGTATCTATTCATATTATAATCGTATCTTAGTTTGGGGGAGATTTATCTTTGGGGGAGACGTCTTCCTAAGTTGATAAAGCAAGAGAATTAATTTAGGAGGAGTACTTACTTTAAATGCATTAAATATTTTATTCCCTATGCGTGTAATGTGTTTGCTTAAGTGTGCAGGAATTATATTCTAAACGGCAACTTTCACCGTCAAAGATTTTAATCCTTGGGTTGTTTGAGTTAAGCTTTGTAATTTTATTTTGGGTGGTATTTTTTGTCACTCTAGTAGAGCTTGACGTCCCTTTAGGATTTTTGTTTGGTTTTTGTCCCGGAATAGCCAAAGGGGGAGATTTGTAAGGACACAAATTTTCAATTGAGTCCTTTATAGTTTTGGCTCAATTTCGGACAAAAATGTTTGAGTTATAGGATAGAGTTATTGATCATCCTTCAAGCCTATGACGTACTAAAGTTGAAGACATAGCGTTCAAGTTTAAAGCTTCATCAAAATGCCGAGTTTAAAGTGCCTCGTTTCTATGTCAACAACTTTGTTCCATGCTCCTAAGGTATGAATGCAATTTTTTATATATATTGGAGCTCGGAACTTAATTGGGTGTAATTTATAATTTTTATAAATTAATTTTATCAACTTTGTTTTACTCAGAAAAATAGTTTTCGGCCTAAAATTAAAATTTTATTTTTCTGATTTTTCTGGAACGTCGTTGGAGACACACTGGAATCTCGTTCGAACGAGATTGCCAGGTCGTTCGAACGAACTATCATCTCGTTCAAACGAGATGGCAGGTCGTTCGAACGAGATTTCTGACGAATTTTCTTTTTTCCATTCTGGAACTTAGTTAGTAAATCCGTTCGAACGAGTTTTGGCGGAAAAATTTTTTGGGCAGTTTTTGGCAGTTTTTCCCACTTTTCCACTTTCTTTCCCCACTATCTTTTGCCAGATTTTATAATGTGCGGGAACCAACATTTTTGGAATAACTTTTTCACAACCTACAACCTCTAAGAGAGTGTTTTTGAGAGAGAAATCAAAAGGGAAAAAGTTCATGAGTTTGAGTGTTTATTTCATTAAGAAAAAGCCTTTAAGCACTTAGTTACACCCATATTTGTTTCTTCCAAGTTCATATATATATATATATACTTTGCTTGGCGGATTTTGGCACCGGTTTATCTCTACACTTGTTTGAAGAGAAGTTTGGGTTTTCTTCTAAATCCCTCAAAGAAGAAGAAGAATTATTTAGCTGCGGATTTCTCACTTGGTGAAAGACACCATGTGTGGTTGACGGTGTACCTATAGTCCAATCGGTAGTTTCGAGATCGCGGTGGAGCTCCGTGGTTATCCGCTAGGAAGAGGTGGTTACAAGAAGATGCGTCAAGGCTTGAGAGGGTTCGAGTTGAGGAAGTAAGTCATTTGTCTTGTAAATGTAAATTCCGTACTTAGTGGATTTGAGGGTAGGGTCGTTCGAGATTTTTTCCCGTTGTGGGTTTTTCCTCTTACATCGCGGCGTAGTGTGATTGATTTACTTTTATCTTGCTTAAGAACTTAGAACGCATGCTTAGGATAATTCAAGATAAAATTGGTTTTAATTGTCACACTCAATTTAATTTGGTGTTAATTAGATTTGGGTAATGTTTATTTAATTCAAGTCTATTATTAAAACTGGTTTGGCCTAATTTGGAAATATTGATAAAAATGACTTAGGCAAATTCTCTTACGCAAATTCTAGGACTTGGATTAATTAATTACGTTTAAGTGAAAAAAAAATTAATGGATTAATTTAATTTCACTTGGTTTAATTTTAATTTGTTAAGAAATTAAAATTTGTTTTAAGTTGAACCATCACATCGCTTCCGCATCTATTTCATAAAAATGAAATAATATTATTTAAAGAAATTAAAAATCGGGGGCCATTTGCTCTTCAGAGGGTTTTGTTTGAAACGGGAGCATCATCCTCGTTTTTTAGCACTAGATTCGCAAGTACGATAGGTTTAGTGGACTTGGCAGCAGACATCATTATGATCGTAGATTCACCATTGGGTAGCGGGACTCTCATTTGTTCCATCTGTAGGGGAATGGGTGTAAACATGGGGAGGTTATGCTTAGTAGTAGATCTGCTCACTTTAGATTTGGACAAGTATGATGTTATTCTGGGTATGGATTGGTGAGCGATGTACAGACCAATGGTGAACTCATTACAAAACAAAATGTTTCTTTTAAGACCCTATTTTCTAGACAGATAAAATATAGTCTTTAAAACATACCTTTTTATAGGGATATAATCACTGTTCTAAAAAACCCGCCTAGGCACGCCTAGGCTTGAGGCTTGGGAGAAACGCCCCGCCTTAAGATTTTGACGCCTTATGCTTGGTATAACCCTTAAGGCGTACTTTTTCTCTAAATGCTTTAGTGAAACGATATCGTCTTTTAAATATTTTTTTACCCGGACCATTATTTCTTCCAAAATAATCAAATAGTATTTTTATTTGCAATTATTCAGACATATTTTTATGAAATGTACAATTTTAGTATTTTAATAGCCTTGTTGTGGTTAAAAAATATTAAAACATATTAAAAGGGCCTAAACGCCTTTTTACGTCTAGGCCCGCCTAGGCTTCTAAGGCTTAAGGCTTGGCCTTCACGCCTCGATCACACCCCGCGTTTTTTAGAACCTTGGATATAATTAGACATCTAAAAAACTATTATTTTCTGATAGTGTTAATTATATCCATCTCAAAAAGGTCCCTTTTTTACATGATTAATTATTTTCATCTTATAAAGTAAACCAAATAAGACAACAAATATTTACTGTCTCAAAAGATATACCAAATAAGACGGCTAAAAAGATAGCTTCCCACCATTAATAAACTTTTCCTCTCTCGGTCTGAACATCCCACCCAAAAAAACCAAAAAACAAAAACCCTCTCAAATTTTCCCCCCAATCTGCCAATACCCGAACCTATACCCGACAGTCAACCCCCAACACCCCCACCGGTTTCTTCTCCTCCATCGGTCCCCCCCCCCCCAGTGTTCTTCTCCTCCTCTGCTGTTTAAGAATAAAAGTTTGCTCCGACCATTTTCTTTATCTAACAGTTTTTTCTCTCCGAATATTTTCGTTCTCAGGGTAAGATCAAACACTACACCAAATACTACGAATGGTCATGCCCAGGTGGTCACGGCCTAAGTTCGCGATCAGCTGGTCTTGGACTTGGTCCGTGACCATATTAATTTTTGGCGTGACCATATTTATTACGACACTCAGTCATGAATGATCTGGAAGTGGTCACGTACCAAATCCCTGACCACTGGGGGTCACGACCCAATTCTGTGACCAGGGCATGATGAACTTGGCGCCAAATTCGCGCCAAAATTCCTTCCAAGCTTGGTCGCGGATGGGTCACGGACTTGGATTGTAACCATAGGCATGACAAAGAATAAAACATACACAAAGATGTGACCATTTCTTGGTCTGGGTCACGGCTATGGGTCGTGACCATCCTTCATTCCAGCAATGGTTTTGATGGAGAAATGGTCGCACATGGTGTGTCACGGCCTAGAGCCGTGACCAGGTTCAATCCAGTAAGGTTACCCCCTCATTTATTGGTCGCGCATGGTGGGTCACGGCTCTAGGCCGTGACCAGGTTTAGAACTTAAAAAAAAGACCTGCTGAGAATCATTTATGTCGAACGAATTCTCTGTCAAGGCTTGTGGGATTTCGTTTCGATTTGTGAAATTTCACAACATCAGGTGCGATTTCATTTCGATTGCATCTCATTTCTATCTAAAGCCCTCATTTATGTGCATGTGTGTATATGTGTGTGTATAGATTTATGTTTATATGTGTGTATGTGTATATGTGTGTGTGTGTGTGTGTAGATTTATGTTTATATGTGAGTGTATGCATAGATTTATGTGTATATGTGTGTTTAACTATGAACGAATAAATTGTTTTTATGCCAATAAACCCTAGATTTTATGTATGTGTATGAATAGATTGTATGTGTGTGTATGTATAGATTTATGTCAAAAAAAATATTGGGGTTTAAGTAAACCCTAGATTGTATGTGTGTGTATGTATAAATTATGTCAATAAACCCTAGATTGTATGTGTGTGTATATTTTTTTTTTGACAAAATATTATTCAAAACTCTAGACATTATATTTTTTTGACAAAATATAATTAAATGGATTTTTAATAAGTAAAAAAAATTACGTCCGCCTTGTGGGTTATATGTATGTATAGATTTATGTCAAAAAAATATTAGCGTATGACTACTCAAGTAGACGAAGCCTTTTATTTGTGCCTTTTAGAATGTAAAGAAGGTATTCTACTCGAAGTGCATAAATGATGGCGATTAGGTTATTGTTGTGCATGTACCAAAGGGTATGACTACTCAAGTAGACGCATTAAAGGCTCCAAAAGAGTTCCAGTCAACTCTTGATAACAACCCTAATTTGAGGGATCTTTTAATTGATTTAGGGGAAGATTGAGTATAAAAATATTATTTTATCCTTGTCAATCTTATTTATATCCTATTATGATATTGACATTGTAATAGCACTGTACTTTGATGTATGAATGTTTAGTTAGTTTTACGAATGTTTATCCTTGTCAATCTTATATGTATCCTACCAGATACTCTTTACTTTAACTAAAGTAGTTATATAATTGTCAATCTTATTTGTGCGTGTTTCTGCAGATGTTAGTAAATTGTTATAGACGGCAGGTTGCTCGTGTTTGTTCGAATTACGGTGTTAAAATTGGGGAATAAATCTCTGACATATGTAAATCTACGACATATCATAGGCAACTAATAATTCTTTAGGAGTTTTGTGAGGTACTTTCTTTAATCTTACATACCAATTCTTCATTACACATTATTTACATATTGCAGATCTAACCAACTGCATACCAGTTCTTCATTACATACCAGGTACTCTTTACTTTAACTAAAGTGGTTATATAATTGATATGCATTATCTATTAAATCTTTTATATGATAGAAAGAGTAGGGGGAAATTATTGGTTTTGTTTGGTTTGGCTGTTGGATAATTATTAGTTGTTCGCTTGTTGTTGGATAGTTGTTGGATAGTATGTTAGAAGGAGTACGGGATAATTAGAAGGAGTACGGGATAATTACTGGTTTGATTGTTGGATAATATGTTGTAAATATTTTAGACTCCTGGTTTGAGAATATGCCGATAATTTGAAAGTATCTAAACTTAGGCTTAAAAACAAGGCGTTAGAGGGTGAAACCCGAAAATAGCCCACAAATGGCCTCATGAGAGACACCGACACCTCGCACGAGACCAATGTAACTCGTAGGGACTGATTGCACAATCACGGGACTCTCGGTTTGAGAATACGACAATAATGTGAAAATATCTAGACTTATTCTTAAAAACATGGCACTAGAGGGGGAAACCTAGAAACAACCCCCATACGGCCCCTTGAGAGGCACCAACACCTCTCATGGGACTAATGTAACTCATAGGAACTGACCGCATGATCGCGAAACTCCCGGGTTGAGAATACGACAATAATTTAAAAATATCTAGATTTACGCTTAAAAATATGGCGTTAGAGGGTGAAAACTCGAAACAACCCCGTACGGCCCCGTGAGTGACATCAATATCTCTCACGGGACCAATGTAACTCGTAGGAACTGACCGCGCGATCACGGGACTCCCGATATCAGAATACGAGGATAATTTTCAAACATCTAGATTTAGGCTTGAAAACATGGCGTTAGAGGGTGAAAACCCAAAATAGCCCCCATCCGGCCCCGTGAGAGGCACCAACACCTCGCACGGGACCAATGTAACTCGAAAGAACTGATCGTGCAATCACGGCACTCCCAATTTGAGAATATGTCGATAATTTGAAAATATGAGGACTTAGGCTTAAAAACATGGCATTAGAGGGTGAAAACCCGAAACAACCCCCGAACGGCCCCGTGAGAGGCACTAACACCTCGCACGGGACCAATGTAATTTGTAGGAACTAACCGCGCAATCATGGGACTCCCGATTTTTGAATACGAGGATAATTTGAAAATTTGAGGCCTTAGTCTTAAAAACATGACGTTAAAGGGCGAAAACCCGAAACAGCCCCCAAACGGCCCCGGAAGAGGCACCAACACCTGCACGGGATCAATAAAAGATCTTTCACGTTTAATTGATTATAAAATTTTAACCTATTGCTTGATAGGATATTATCTTCAGGTATTCTAAAAATATGTCTTAACAGTTTTTCTTTGAAAGATAATATTTAGCGGATAACTTAGTAATATCACCTAATTTCTATACATTTTAGACAACGTGAATATTAATTAGGTAAGACTAAAAAGGAAAACAAAACTATAAATTGACACCCCCAGAGGATATAAATTACTAGGAACTCTGTCTGCACCATAATCGATCAACATTATTTTGGTAGTCAAACTAGATCAACTTAATCTTGACCAAGTGTCTGAATTATTCCGGTCCCCCCCCCCCCCCAAGTTGACACCCTGGCTTCGCCCCTGGCAGTAGATATATATAGCCGCTATATATAGCTGCTGCTATATATAGAATGGTAACTTCATAGTCCTTTTACTCTAAGATGATATGCTCATTTTAGGTCAGGATGCCGGGAATCTCAAACAAGCATTGTTCAAATCCTTTGACATGAAGGACTGAGGGTCAGCGCGACAGGGTATGCAAATCCGTCGTGACAGGAAGGCAAGGAAGTTGTGGTTAAAATAGGAGAAGTCCTTTGAACGGGTGCTTGAGAGGTTCAACATGAAGAATGCTAAGTCAACCAGCCCACCACTTGCTATTCACTTCACCCTTAGGCATCCCAAATGAAATGGATCGCTTTCTCGTGTACACGAATGGACTAAAAAATAGATCTTTTAATAGTCAATCAGATCCAGTAATTAGCACACAAAGGAATCAATCTTATTGATAGGAATGGTCTCTTCCTTTCCCTACTTAATTAATAAACAAACAAGCAAGAGGGAGAGGCATATGAGTTCGACTTCTCGTAAACTCTTGATTTAGACATGAAAATAGGCCATTCCGTACCTTTTCCTCTTTGAACAAGAAGACCGATGCCACTATCGCCTCTTGGCCTTGCTTTAATAGAATATATTCGAATGGAAGGGAAGCGCACCATAAGAGGCATCAACACCTCGTACGGGATCAATGTAACTCATAGGAACTGACCGCGTGATCACAGGACTCTCGGTTCGCGAATACGAGGATAATTTGCAAAAATCTAGACTTAGGCTTAAAAACATAGCGTTAGAGGGTGAAAATCCAAAACAGCCCACAAACGGCCCCGTGAGAGGCACCAACACCTCGTACGGGGCCAATGTAACTTGTAGAAATTGACTGTGTGATCACGGGACTCGCGATTTGTGAATACGAGGATAATTTGCAAATATCTAGACTTACGCTTAAAAACATGGCGTTAGAGGCTGAAAACCCAAAACAGCCCCCGAACGGCCCCGTGAGAGGCACCAACACCTCGTACAGGACCAATGTAACTCGTAGGAACTGATCGCGTGATCATGGGACTCTCGGTTTGCGAATACGAGGATACTATACAAATATCTAGACTTGCGCTTGAAAACATGGCGTTAGAGGGTGAAAACTCGAAACAGCCCCCGTACGGTCCCGTGAGAGGCACCAACACCTCGCACGGGACCAATGTAACTCGTTGGAACTGACCGCGAAATCACAGCACTCTCGGTATCAGAATACGAAGATAATTTGAAAATGTGAGGACTTGGGCTTGAAAACATAGCGTTAGAGGGTGAAAACTCGAAACAGCCCCTGTCCGGCCCTGTGAAAGGCACCAACCTCTCCCACGGGATCAATGTAACTCGTAGGAACTGATCGCGTGATCACGAGACTTTCAGTTTGAGAATACGAGGATAATTTGCATATATCAATATTTTGGCTTAAAAGCACGACGTTATAGGGCGACACCCCGAAACAGCCCCCAAATGGCCCCCTGAGAGGCACCGACACCTCGCATGGGACAAATGTAACTCGTAGGAACTGAGCACGTGGTAACCCGACTCCCTGTTTGAGAATACGGCGATAATTTGAAAATATCTAGATTTGGGCTTAAAAACACGGTGTTAGAAGGCGACACCCCGAAACAGCCACCAAACGGCCCCATAAGAGATACCGACACCTCGTACGGGATAAATGTAACTCGTAGGAACTGACCGCGTGGTCACTGGACTCCCGATTTGAGAATACGATAATAATTTGAAAATATCTAGACTTAAGCTTAAAAACACGGCGTTAGAGGGTGACACCCCGAAACAGTCCCCAAACGGCGCCGTGAGAGGCACCGACACCTCGCACAAGACCAATGTAACTCGTAGGAACCGACCACGTGATCACTAGACTCCTAATTTGATAATAATATACTCATAATGTATATCAAATTGCACAAATTTTCATCTTTGTTGTAACTTTGAAGTCACTTGGATTTTGTAAAAATAAAAATCCACACAAAATAAAATCTACATCGGCTGCAGCAACTATATAGTAGCTATATATGGCTATATAGAAGCTATATGTAGCATCTATATATGGCTATATAACATCTATATATATGTTGATCACTTTGATCAAGAGGAACTAAGTTATACTGATAAGCACTCAAAAGTGTACATTGTATATCCCGAATAGACGTATTTTAGTTGTTAATTCTCGACAATTGGGGTCTTATGAGCGTTAATGTTTATTTTGTAGGTCAATTATGCATTGAAGAGTTCAAACGCTTAAATCAAGGCAATTGCGCAAAAAAAAGGAGCTAAATCAATTGTCCCGTACCCTAACCTACCCTAAACCTACCTAAACCTGTCCCGAACCGTGTGTGTTTAGTTTGTTCCGTTTTATTTTATTTGTGTCATTTTATCTTTAGGGTTTATTTTATTATTTTATTTTGTTGAGTCATGTATATATTTTTAGGATTTTTATATTTTAATTTTTAACGCATCTTGTATTAGTTTTTATATTTTATTTTATTTTTTTAGTTTTTAGTTTGTTTATTATTATTTCATTTTTTTTATTTTATTTTTATTTTATTAGTATTTATTTTCATAGTTTTTATTGTGTTTAGTTTTTTTTAGAGTTTGTATAGTATGTCGTGTCGTGTCAATTTTTATTTTAGTTATATTTTTATTTTGTTTTATTTTATTTTATTTTTATTTTTATTTTTAATTTAATTTTTTAGGAGTCATAAGTTAAACACACACACAACCCCTCACGCCCCAATACCATACACATTACACACACCTAAACAACTCATACTCACCCACACCCAACTCTCATACACCCTACAACACACAAAAACTCCCTCACTCATCTTCTCCAACATCATTTCTCTCTCCTCTCTCTTACCTCCATAACCAAAACACCCAACTAACCATTTACCCCATACCCATACACCTCCACCCCATCATCTTCATTAACCCGACACCTTTAACCCCCTGCCACACCACACGACTTCCGGCCAGCTGCCCAAAACCACTGGCGTCCTAATCCCCTACTCCGGTGCCGGTAATACCTCAGCCCGACTTCCCAAACCACCAGCCCCAAAACCGCCGGCGCCAGCTGTAAACTCGTCGGACGGTCACGACCCGTGCTCGACCTCCCTCCAGAACCCATAGCTACCTCCTAAGCCCTTACCTCTGCCCTGTTGGCGACCCAAACTCCACCACCATCCATCCCGGAGCCAACCCTCTAACCCGTGTCCGACGACCCTAACCAGCAACTCCGACCCGTCTCTACCCACAACTGAACCCGTCCCACTTCATCACCATTAACCCGCCACGCAACCCGATTCTCAGATCCTATCCTCAAGCTAAACTCCCAACTTTCAACCCATATCCAAAATCCCCAAAATCTTGCACTTGCCAAATAAAAATAAACCAACCATAAGCCAAACCCCAACAAAGCCTCACATGTTAATAAACCCTTTTACCCCTTTTTCCCAAATTATCCTCAACTAACTACTTATCCCCTTTTCTCCAAAATACCCATAACCAAATCTAATTTTAATTCCCTCATCCACATGACCTCACACCCCATTTACATGCTCACCTCCTAGTCTTTTACCCAATATACCCTTTTAGCTCCATGAGCCACTATAAAATGAAGACCTCACTCCATTAAAAAAATAAGAGATTGGAAGACTAGAGATTAGAGAATTAGAGACATGTAGAAGAAGAAGAAAATAGTTAGAGAGAGAAAATTTTAGTTTTAGTTTTTTTTTTTACCAAAAAAAAATATTGTGAGATTGTAATTGAAGATACCATTCCAAGTTGAAGGCAAAATTGGGTTTGATTAATTCTTCTCTTACTAATCATTCTATGCTATTACTTGTTTACAATTATTCTTGAATGATGACCATGCTAGGCTAATCACTCCATTGAAGGAGTGAAATGAAGCCCCATAAATGCAATTAGATAATTAATTATTCTTGTTTACTTTGTTTTATTTAGTTAATAATTTGATATTCCTACATGTGTTTATGCATCGAGAGATGGTAAACCATCCTTGAGAAAGGATTGAAATCTAATATGCTTTTGATTTTTGGATTCAAACTAGAGATAGGATGATCCATTAATTAGAAGTATATTATATTTTGTTATGCTCGTACATTAATTTTTTGGGATTTAAAGTTAATTATATGAATTTGCTCTAGCGAGTGATTTATATAATTTCTCTAAATCATCTATTCACTTGAGTAGTAGGAATGGAAAATGAATTAACTAAATCTATGTTAGTTTATTTTGTCAATTTATGAGAATCAACTGATGAAATAAATTAATATTTGGGAACTTAGAAAACTAGAATAATCTAATACATTTAATTCATGAATTGGAGGTGAATTTTCATTCCTTGAATTTTTCTCACTCAATCTTCTCTCAAATTAAATATATCTCATTTTAGTTACTTAGTCTTATTTTAGCACATTTTTTTAGTATTGTTTTATTTCTCTCACTTAGTGTAGCTACTTAATTTTCACCATCATAAATATTGTTTTAATATTTGAAAAACAAAAAAAAAATTAGAAAAAATAAAAAGTCTAAAAAAAATAATCGAGTGAATTATATTCATTATCTTCTCATTTTAGCATGTTCACACCTTAGATTAGGATTGATATCCTTACTTACCATTCTACTCTTGAGTTTGTTATATATTTGTAGGCAATTGAGGTTTTGATTGAAGAGCTTTTACAACAACGACAAACACACCAAAAAGTTCTTTCAATCATATACCTTGATCAGTTTGATCATAGAATAATTTAAAAAGAAGGATGCGGGTTGTTTAAGGCTCCCAAGAATCTTTTATTAACTATTTCAGCACCAAATATAACATACAAATCCATAGAAACAACAAATAGGTACACTTAGAAAGAAAACTATAAATCTACTTCCAATGAAAATAATAAATCCAGGTTTTCAGGACTTAGGCTTAAAACATGGCGTTAGAGGGAACGGCCCCGTGAGAGGCACCAACACCTCCCACGGGACCAATGTAATTCGTAGGAACTGACCGTGCGATCACGGGACTCCCGATTTGAGAATACGAGGATAATTTTAAAATATCAGGACTTGGACTTAAAAAATGGCATTAGACGATGAAAACTCGAAATAGCCCCCCGAACAGCCCCATGAGAGGGACCAACACCTCGTACGGGACCAATGTAACTCATAGAAACTGACCGAACGATCACGGGACTCCCGATTTGAGAATACGAGGATAATTTGAAAATATCTGGACTTAGGCTTAAAAACATGGCGTTAAAGGGCAAAAACCCAAAATAACCCTCGAACGGCCCCGTAAGAGGCACCAACACCTCACACATGACCAATGTAACTTGTAGAAACTGATCGCGTGACCACAGGACTCCCAGTTTGAGAATATTAGTATAATTTGAAAATATCTGGACTTTGGCTTAAAAATATGGCGTTAGAGGGCAAAAACCTGAAATAGCCCTTGAACGGCCCCCATGAGATCGTAGGAATTGATCGCGTAACCACGGGACTCCAAGTTTAAGAATACGAGAATAATTTGCATATATCAGGACTTAGGCTTAAAAACATGGCGTTAGAGAGCGAAAACTCGAAATAGCCCTCGAACGGCCTAGTGAGAGGCTCCGACACCTCGCACATGACCAATGTAACTCGTAGGAACTGACCGTGCGATCACGGGCCTTCTAGTTTTAGAATACGAGGATAATTTTAATATATCGGGACTTAAGCTAAAAAAATATGGCGTTAGAGGGCGAAAACTCAAAACAGCCCCCGAACGGCCACATGAGAAGCACCAACACCTCGCACGGGACCACTGTAACTAGTAGGAACTGACCGCGCGCTCACCAAACTCCCGATTTTAGAATATGATAATAATTTGAAAACATCTATACTTTGGCTTAAAAACATGGCGTTAGAGGGCGAAAACCCAAAATAGCCCCCGAACGGCCCCCTGAGATGCACCAACACCTCGCACTGAACCAATGTAACTTGTAGGAACTGACCGTGCGATCACAGAACTCCCGGTTAGATAATATGAGGATAATTTTAATCTATAAAGACTTAGGCTTAAAAACCTGGTGTTAGAGGACGAAAACTCGAAATAGCCTCCGAACGACCACATGAGAGGCACCAACACCTCGCACAGGACCAATGTAACTCGTAGGAACTAATCGCGCGCTCATCGGACTCTCTATTTGAGAATACAATGATAATTTGAAAATATCTAGATTTTGGCTTAAAAATACGGCTTTAGAAGGAAACACCCCAAAACAGCTCCCGAACAGCCCCGTGAGAGGCACCGACGCCTCATACAGGACAAATGTAAATCCTAGAAATTGATCGCATGATCATGGGACTCCCAGTTTGAGAATATGTCTATAATTTGCATATATCATGACTTGGGCTTAAAAACATGGGGTTAGAGGGTGAAAACCCGAAACAGCCCCCGAACGGTCCCGTAAGAGGCACCGACACCTAGCACGGGACCAATGTAACTCGTAGGAACTGACCACATGATCACAGGACTCCCGATTTGAGAATACAAGGATAATTTGAAAATATCAGGACTTAGGCTTAAAAATATGGCGTTAGAGGGTGAAAACCCGAAACAGCTCCCAAATGCCCCCGTAAGAGGCACCGACACATCGCACGGGACCAATGTAACTCGTAGGAACCAATCATGTGACCATGATACTTCCAGTTTGAGAATACAAGGATAATTTGAAAATATCAGGACTTAGGCTTAAAAACATGGCGTTAAAGAGCAAAAACCTGAAACGGCCCCCGAACGGCGTCGTGAGAGGCACCGACACC
This sequence comes from Sambucus nigra, assembly GCA_949130495.1. Lineage (NCBI taxonomy): Eukaryota > Viridiplantae > Streptophyta > Magnoliopsida > Dipsacales > Adoxaceae > Sambucus > Sambucus nigra. The sequence goes on from OX422217.1 coordinate 532,942,775, forward strand.
TCGTACGGGACCAATTTAACTCGTATGAATAGACCACGATATCACGGGACTCCCGATTTGAGAATAAGAGGATAATTTGCATATATCAAGATTTAGGCTTTAAAATATGGCGTTAGAGGGCGAAAACTTGAAATAGCCCCCGAACGGCCCCGTGAGAGGCACCGACACCTCGCACGGGACCAATGTAACTCGTAGGAACATACCTCGTGATCACGGGACTATCGGTTTGAGAATACGAGGATAGTTTTAATATATCAAGATTTAGGTTTAAAAACAAGGCATTAGGGGGCGAAAACCATAAACAACCCCCGAACGACCCCGTGAGAGGCACCAACACCTAGCACGGGACTAATGTAACTCGTAGGAACTAACGGTACGATCATAGGACTCCAGGTTTAAGAATACAAGGATAATTTTCATATATCAAGATTTAGGCTTAAAAACATGGTGTTAGAGGGTGAAAACTCGAAACAGCTCCCAACGTCCCCATGAGAGACACCAACACCTCGCACGTGACCAATATAACTCGTAGGAACTGGCCGTGAGATCACGGGACTCCCGTTTTAAGAATACGAGGATAATTTTAAAATATCAAGACTTAGGAAAAACATGCGTTAAACGATGAAAACTCGAAATAGCCCCCGAACGGCCCCATGAGAGGCACTAATACCTCGTACGGGACCAATGTAACTCATAAGAACTGACTGAACGATCACGGGAATCCCGGTTTGAGAATACGAGGATAATTTAAAAATGTCTAAACTTAGGCTTAAAAATATGGCGCTAGAGGGGAAAACCCCGAAACAGCCCCATGAGTGGCACCGACACCTCGCACGGGACAAAATTAACTCATGGGAACTGATATGTTGATAATTATAAATCCTATATGTAATTTTTTTGCTTGAATACGATTTTTTAAAACTACTTGGTTACTGATATCATTTTTTGTATCCTTTTTTTGCAGGATAACATTGTATCGGTTGCTTTTTTGCATGCGGAACACATAAAGAAGGCAATGGATTTCAAGATGAAGATTGTTTATATAATGTTATTGACATTCAGGATTATATTTTTTATATGTTACGGCCGTGCGGGCCCTTATAGTTTTATTGTTTAGTTTTATGACCGTGCGGGCTTTTATAATTTGATTGTTAAATTTTATGGCCGTGCGGGCTTTATAATAAGCACGTTTTATATTTACAGGTTTTGGAATGTCCAAAAAATAGGGGAAACTCTGCCCAATTTTTTTTTATCTGTGAATTATAAAGATTTATAATATTTTTTAGTTTTTATGTATATTAGTTTATTAATAACGTTCCCGATTAGAAATTTGTGATTTTTTTTATTGTTTTGCCAATAATAAATATTTGTAACATCTCGTTCACGTCCAAAGTTACAAGTAGCAACCGGTCGCGCAGTCACGGGACCCCTATTTTTTGGTTTGGACCTAAAAAAATATAATATTTTTTTATTATAGTTAAATATGGTCGTGGACTTTGTCCATGACAATTTTTATTTTTTTTGTCAAGCTTAAAAATGGTCATGGCCAAAGTCCATGACCCCCAATCGTGTCAAAAAAAGATTGCGGTATGGGTCACAAACTTTGGCCGCGACCATTTTTTCTCGTCGCGGTGTGGGTCACGGATTTTGGCCGCGATCATTTTTCGTCACGGTTGGAGGTCACGGACTTTGACCACAACCATTTTTTTCCTTTTTTTTCGTCGCGGTGTGGGTCAGGGACTTTGGCCGCGACCATTTTTCGTCACGTTTGGGGGTGACGGACTTTGACCATGACCATTTTTTCCCCGTCGCGGTGTGGGTCATGGCCGAAGTCCGTGAACATTTGTCGTGACCCCAGATTGGTCACGGACCTGGGCCACGGCCCATGAAATTGGTCGCGCTCGAAATGGTCATGACCCAAGTCCGCGACCCACAATCTTAGTCAGGGATTTTGGCCGTGACTATTCGCCAGTTTTGGTATAGTGAAAGAAGTTACCGTTATTTATTTATTTTTTTCTTCTTCAAAATATGTTGCAATAAGTCTTATGAGTGGAAAGTGAAGCCCTGAAAATTATTATGTATGCCCATCAAAATGGGTTCCTAAATCTTCTGGTGGAAAGTGATTCTTTGGACATAATTAATGATGCCATATACATAAATTGTAAATAAATAACCGTATGTATAAGTAAATGTAAATAAATAGTGGATGCTTATTTGTTGATTTTATTTTATTTTTTATTTTCAATGTGACCTAATATTCAGATTTATAATAGGTTATTTATTGTGTTTGGTGTCATATAGCATCATGGTTCATGTTGGCTCAATGATTCGATAATAGGCTTTTATTTTATTTTTAACGAAATTTTTAAATGCATGAGCGAATTATTCAAAGATCCTAAAATTATTCTTCTCCCAAACCATTAATGTTTTTTTTAATGTATTTGAGATTTGTAGAATGATTGATTAGGTTTTTGATGTAAAGTTGTGATTGGTAGATCTTCTCTTTTATTATATGTTTCTAAGAATGAAGTTAAATGATATTGGGTCATATTACTATAAAACTAAATGCAAGGATAAAATTGCTTTAAAGTTATACAACTACTTTGACAATAAGTATAGAAATGAAATTAACATGTTAAAGAAGTAGTATGAGTCTCATTCCTTATTTTATTGCATATCTTTTCTTAGAAAATGTTTGTGACAGAGTACGAGAAACAAAGGAGGAAGAGAATAAAAGGGAATAGATAAAAATTAAAAGAATTGGGAATACATGAATTGTATTTGGCAATTCAAAACAAAGATAAAAATATAAAAATGTGATTCAAAGAGTAAAAAAGTTGATTGGTGATGATGACGAGTTTGTGACACGTGAAGAAGACAATGAGCATATTGATTCGAACGAGGATGAAAATGGGTATGTGCCTTGTGAGTTTCTTAACCTGTAAATGTTTAGGGATGTAGATGTTAATTAGTTAATTGTGTGAATTCGTATTTGATACTTTCCATTATCATGCGTGCATTAGTACTTGAATATTTTCAAATCTGAATTGTTCGATTTAGTTAGCCATATTAATACTTAAATTGATGTGATGAATTATATTCTTATTTTTATAGCTTATTCCCCCTTTATGTGCTAATCTATTTAGGAATTCATGCTTGTCATTATTAATCTCTTTAACATTTCATCCATCTTGCAAAGATATTATCAAGATTTTCTCTAATTTATATTATGAAACATAAATTTACTAACATTTTTTTTAAATACATAGATTTGAACCTATAATACCCCGTAATTTTAATAACTTTTAATATGAGTTAAATACAAAGTTAATGGGCTAAATCAATGGGGATTAATTGGAATTAATTATGAAATTAATTGGGATTAAACCGGATTGAATATTACTAGAGATTAAAGTAATATCTGATTTGGAATATTAATTAGTGATATAAAATAATATGTGGATATGATGATTTTTAATATTATCGTGAGTAAATAACACGACACAAATGGAAATTAAGTCAGGACGCGCTTATGAGTCGTGTCGGGACTAAAGTTGAGAAATAAAATAAGATTTATTTTTAAGTCATTCGGATGATCATTTAGAGTACGCCGTTGAGTCCGGGAGGGTCAAAATAGGCAGAAAAGTCTACCCGGGTGTTTGATTTGGGCCTCAGGTCAATTGGAAGATGAAAGGACACCCCGAATGGGCATTTTAGTCATTTTTCTTGGGAGATGAATAGTACCTACGTTTTTTGTCTTTTAGCTATCCTTGGAGACTTTTTATATATGTGAGTTTAGATTGTACGTAAGGTTCATTTCATAAAAAAAAAAAAGTGAGGTCTTCTGAGAGAGAGTGAAAAGACTTAGAGAGAAAGTGAAAGGTTATCTAGAGGAGAGGAATAGTTGCTTGGAAAGGAAGAGTCACCTAGGGCAAATTAAGGGGACAACCACCATCTCTACACCTTGCACCACCACCGGATAGTCACCGAAAAAAGGAAGAGGAGGTTCCAAACACTTGTCTTCTCTAAAGGTTCAGACCTGCACATAAGGTAAGTGTAATTTTTGCTCTAGTTTGGTACTTATACTATCCATGTTATAATAGGATTTTCTTTTGGATTGATGAACTTATGAATTTGGGATTAAAATGATTGATAAATCAAGTTTAATAGATAGGCAAATTCAAGTAGTTGGAGATTTATACATGTAAAGGCTATGAACATGAAAATGGATAGGTTTTACATATAGAGGATATATATATATATATATATATATATATATATATATATATATATATATATATATATATATATATATATGTGTGTGTGTGTGTGTGTGTGTGTGTGTGTGTGTGTGTGTGTTTATTGAAGATATGAAAATGATGATAGGTATTGCATGTATATGAATCATACTCATGTTAAATATGGAAATTTGATGATTTAGATATGTAATGATAGTTCTAAATTCTGGGTTTTTTTTAGACGTATAAAAATGGAGAATTTAGATAAATTAAAATTTTAAAGATTTAATGGGTTTGATGATGATACCCTTATGAACATACGGATTTGATGTTGCTCTTATGTGAAAATCACCCTTGAACGCGTTAGAACAATGTTAGAATATCTGGGTTTTGGGTAGAATATAATCCATGAGGGTTTGGGTATAAGAACATGAAGAAAAATGCAGAAAACTGAGGTTGAAGACAAACTGGAATGACTCTGATCTCGTTCGAACGAGACATACTGTCATTTGAACGAGATGCCATCTCGTTTGAACGAGAATTCTGGACTTCTAATGAGGTTTAAGAAAGTCCTATTTTTAGCCCAGATAGTTTAGAAATTAGTAATTTGGCCCACGGTAAGATTTGATTAATTTTGTTGCATTAACAAGGAGTGAGGGACTTGGGTCAATGTTGGAAAATTATATGGAATTGAGGAACAAAATTATGTGAGAGATATCTACCTAATAATAATAATATGATTAAGAGATGAATAATCGTCATGGTCAAGTACGGATAATATTGGTGATATATATACGGGTACTTGGGATTATGTGAGTGATTACTACATAATAAATATACGATGATAATCGTGATTAACAAGTACGGGTGGTATTCGGGAAATACGATAGGTACTTGGGGTAGGATGAAATCCTAATATGATATTGGTCGAGTGCATACCGAATTTTATATAGGTTGAGGTGTATACCTATTGATTATTGATTTATGTGTATGACATACCTAGCCTACTTTCTATCGACGGGAGGTTTGCGCGTAGAGGGCAGTTATATCCTGACGAACCTTATGGGGGATTTTTGACATGTTATCTCGGGACATAGAACTTAGGGATTGAGCACCACTTTTGTGAATAAGGGTGTGACAGGTCATTTGGGTGCTTAGGTATGTGTGTATTCCAAATGTTTAAGACTATTCTCACCTCCAATATGTGTATTTTGATATTTATGGTTCGAGAGATACACCGAACCAGCAGTCCTTTGTACAGTGACGATATGTACCCGGACATGATAGCAGAGTATGTGCGCACCGCAGCTAAGCCTCGCGGTACAGTATTGTATATATATAATAGAGTGAATGTGTATATATAAACTTGTGATAGTGTTTACTGTGTGAATTAAGTAGACATGAAAGATAATGAATTAAGTAAGTGAATACTTAATTATATTGAATTGGAAAAAGTCTTATCCATGTTAAAGAGAAATTGGGTATATGTGTATTACCTGTATTACGAGAGAAATACGTGGAAAAGATATGGGCTATGACTAGGTGGCACTAATATGAACTAGTTAGCATGGGAACTGTAAATGGTATGACTTTGAGGTAGGTTAGGTTTGCACTCTACATGAGGGGTGAGAATCTCAAGAGAGATTTCGATAATCTAACATGTATATAATAATTGCTAAATATACCATTTATTCACTTGCTGTTTTCTAAACTATTTTTTCATCGGGCTCTGACCCGTTTTATTGTATATTCTCTTCTCTCCCTTGTATCTTCTATTTTAGGTGCCTAGCCACTAAGATGCCAGCTGTAGGGGATTGACGTGTTATGGATGCTATAGAGTTGCATATTTTGTATTAGACGCTTCATATTCTTGATTCATACATCTCTAGTAGTTGTTTTCATTTAGGGAATGTCGCCCAAAGGATTCTAGTCTTTCCATCTCAGTCAGTTTATTTACTTGTATCGGAGTTGATTACATTTGGTTTACGTTGGATTATTGTATTGAGATTTTAAACTGGAGAGTTTTATTCCAGTTACATTTAATTTAGTTTTGATATTACTCAATTGTTATTCATTGTGTGAATGGATTGTGTTAAATGGTCTATGTTTTAAAAGTGGAATTTTTAATTAAATTAAAATTGAAAAGTTTTTAACACCCGTTTAATTAAGTATTAGGTGACTATGTTTTCGATAGTGATGCTAAGAATAATCCAACTGTATATTCTTATTTAATATGGTATGGGACTGATCACCCGGTATTTAATTAAGCGGGGTGTTACGGAACCATGGATAAAAGTTGGATTGATTTACGCAACCGGCGTTTAAAAGAATATATTAATGGGATTGAAGGGTTTCTTAACTATGCGTATGGAAATAAAAACATTGAGATAAAAGAAATCTATTACCCCGGTAAGAGATGCGCAAATTGAGTGTACCACGCCCAACAAACTGTAAAATATCACCTTAAGGTTCATGGTTTTGACAAGACACACAAGGTTTGGATTTTTCACGGAGAAACTTTTGGTGGTGTAAATTGTGATAGAAATACTCCGCGGGATGATATGTTAGTTGATGACATACCTATATGTGACAACCCGCTCACCAAAATAAGGGGTGGCCAGCCCAATACTCCAATATGACGGAATCATAGATGGAATCATTCTCAGCATCACAATGAAAATATAGAGTATCCAGGATAACCATCCAAAATTTCAGAAAACGGGTTGCCAAAATTTTTGAACTTAAAGTAAATAAAGGAAAAACAAACAACCCAATTCCTGAAAAGATAGGGGAAGACCCGAGACATATATAAGTAATACAACAAGAATACAATAAAGAGACCGATTATGTGTAAAGGTCAACAAACTATATAATAGCATTTAAACAAACTCATTAATTTATTAATACATTTCATTAGACATTTACAAAAGCTTGGGCCCCTCGCCCGAATAAAAGACTTGAGCTTAACTAGAATGGAAAATATGAAAACGTCTATACCAATTGTATTCCGTAATACCCGCAATGCATCACGGCTCGCCAAGGACATCGGAAAAGGAATTCAAACCAGGCATCCATGCGGAGGAGTACCTGAGCGGAGACAAGATGCATATGCAACAAGAAATATAAACGGGCCAGGGCCTGGTTCTATATGATTACCAGATGAATAAAGGGTATGACAGTTATGAATGATGAATCATGATGAGAGATATAACTATCTAACTACACAATTTAAAACATAAACTAAGAAGAAAGATAAAACAGTTAACATTAATCTGAAAACTTATCATGTGTACCAATTTTCTCATATATCTTTTTCCTTAACAGGAAATATATGTAAAAATCACAATGTTATGCTCTTTATGGCATTTTTATCTCACTTTTACTTTTTGTAAAAATCCTTTCCTTGTCAGGAAAATAATCATTTTTCAAATGCTCTTTGTGGCATTTATATGTGCTCTTTATGGCACTACATCATGCTCTTTATGGCATATCAAATACATCAAGTCCCACTTGATTATGAATTGTTATATTTATATATATATATATATATATATATATATATATATATATATATATATATATATATATATATATATATATATATATATATATATATATATAACGAATTCTAAGACCGCCCATCCGGGTTTCCCCACTGTGTGCGCCCCTAAATGATCATCATCTTCCAGGGCCTATAATAAGACAACCTGGGCACCTATATCGCAAGACGTCGGGAAGCGGCCACGTGCCTGCGGGATAGTCAAGACCACACCCGGAATCTCCTACCCATCGCAGAAAAATATACAACACAAATGCTCACATGGCCTAGGACTATATCCACCCTGCATTCATTAGCCAGGGGGCTTCACCTCACGCGCGGACTTCCCTTATGATGTCATTTAGAGAGGTGTGTTTAAACCATTTTATTCATTATTTTCAAAATCAAGTAAATCATTATTTACGGGTTCAAGATTAAGTAAATTCAATTACTAAAATCAATATCATTTCCATTTCGTTTCAATTCCATGTACATGTTTCATTTTATCCGAAACCGTTACCATTTACTTTTTTAAATAGCATAACTTTTTATCCGGAGCCATACGATGAATTATATCGTTACTACAACCTCAAAGGAGTAAGTAAACTCTTAATTAACTCCAAACATTTTAGGGTGTTATTTTAGAACCCAAAGATTATCATCCTTCAAAGGAGGGAATGAACTTTCAATTTATTCTCCAAACTCACCCTTATGGTGTTGTTAAGAACCATCAAGGTTAACATAGCTCAATTGAGCTTCTAAAATCTCCCAAACATAACACTACATCTCCTAGTTTTATAGTAGTTAACTAGAAGAAAAGTATGCCCTATCATTAATAGGCATAACCCCGGAAAAGTCCCCACATAACCCATTCCTAATGTAGGGAACGTAACTAACTCATTTAAAACTCTAGGACACTTAGTTTACTTCATTAAAGAAGGTTCCTAGGCCCTAGACTTAAAGAAAATGGATAAAAATTGAGTTAGGAAAACAACTCAAAAACAACCTAATTTCGAATCGATTCGCCCAAAAGCGAATCGATTCGGATGACAAACTTGACATTCTGCATCAGCCGAATCGATTCGGCCTTAACCCGAATCGATTCGGGTTGATAGACCTGTAAGATGACCCCTTAGCGAATCGATTCACCCCTGCAATTTGGCCAAGAATGGCCTACGGGTTATAAACCCTAAATTGTCCCCAAACCCAAATCTCTTCCATTTCTATACACATCTAACATCCTTAATCTACCCAATAACATCCTATATGATTAATAACAACTATACCCCATAAATTCATCATCAAAATTTAGATTTGGATTTAATTCCCATAAATTCCATTTTTAATCTCCAAATGAATATACATAAATATCATACAAATTATTCAACTTAAATCACAAATTAGCAAGTAGAAAACTTGCCTTAGAGTAGAAATCTCATATATGTTTGAGTAGGAGCATCAATCCATCTTCAATCTCCAATTTCTCTTCTTTCTCCATTCTTTCTCTTCCTCTCTCTTCTTCTCCTTTTCTCTCTATGTTTTAGACATGAAATGAGAAAATGAATTGAGGGGCAAGACTAAAATCGTGACTTAAGTTAAAACTCCCAACTTAAGTGGTTAATACCACATTAAAATGACTCACAAATACGCATTTGAGCTAAAACCAGATAAAAGTGCCCAAAATACAAAAACATAATATGGCACTTATTTTGACTGTCTCGGACATTCCGGGACTAACTACACCCTCTAAACTGGCATCCGGAAATTTTATAAATCATTTCGACTTCTAATCTTATTTAAACCTAAATGTCAATTTAAATACATGACACTATAAACATGCAACTTGATGATATTTACTTCCACATACAGTAAATATACATCAATCTAGTAAATAGTAACTTTCAATTCATTCAATTAATATTTACTCCAGTCCCCACATTTTATATAATTACCTTATGCGGTAACATTAATATAAAATGAGCCTCCCAAAAATCGAGGGTTGTTACACTATACTTTTTGAACTGAGTGCTCGAGATAACATGGCTACAATGGTTCAAGAGGGAATTGGTATTCCCCACACATATGACAATATGTGTGAGGAGGAATGTAACACCGAAGAGGTCTTTGAATCTCACAAATATGTTCCAGAGTACTATAAACTTATGAAAAAGGCTCAATGCGACTTCTATGAAAATTGTCCGCCTGGGGTTACCGAATTGTCATTTGTTGTTGAACTCTTACAAACAAAACAACTTCATGGTTAGACAAATTGTTCTCTCACGGCTTTATTGAAATTTTTGACGAGGGTGTTTTCTCGTGATGGAATTCCTAAGTCTTACTACCAAGCTAACAAAGGACTTGGGATTCAAGTACGAGACATGGGATGCATGCCCAAATAATTGTATGATGTTTCGTAATGAAACCGAGGGTCTTAAAAAGTATGGCATATGCGGATCTTCTCGATATAAATATGAGGACTAAAGTATTGATGATGTCCATGGTTCGAAGGTAGACGTAAAAAATGAGATACTTGCCTTTGAAACCGAGACTAGAGAAATTATTTTGGTCATCCTATTCATCTCATCTAATGAAATGGCATGCTGAGGAAAGGATCGACGATGATGTAATGAGACATCCCGCTGACTCTCCTGCTTGGAAAACTTTTAATGAGAAAAACCCTTCTTTTGCTAGGGAGATTCGCAATGTTAGACTTGGGTTAACTGCTAGTGGATTTAATCCATTTGGTAATATGAGCATTAAGCACAGTACATGGCCGTTATCCTCATTATTTACAACTTACCTCCGTGGTTGTGCATAAAGAAACCTATCTTGATTTTGTCTATTCATATAGATGGGAAAAAGGACCCAGAGATAAGATCGATGTATTTTTACAACCATTGTTGATGAGTTGATTGAACTATGGGTTGATGGTGTACGCACTTACGATGCGTCAAGTAAGGAGTTCTTTCAGTTGCATGCATCGTTGTTGTGGACCATTAATGATTTCCCCACTTATGCCATGTTATCGGGATGGAGCACAAAAGGTACATTTGATTATCCTTTTTGTAATGAAGACCACCAGTCAATGTGATTAGATAATGGTAAGAAGTTCTATTATCGGGGTCATCGTCAATTCTTAGACTCATGCCATAGGCTTCGTAGGCAGAAGGCACCATTTAATGTGAGGATAGAATCACGGCCATCCCCACTTAAACATTTCGGGCTTGCAAGTATTGTAAAAGTTGAATGATCTTGACGTTGAATGTGAATATAAGATAGAAGACGTCTTTAGAAGGAGGGAAAGAGAGGCGTTAGAAAAAAATAAACAGGCAATTCCAAAATATATAGTTGGTTGGAAAAAGAAGACCATATTTTTTGAATTGCCATACTAGAAGGATAATCTTATTCGCCATAATCTTGATGTCATGCATATTGAGAAAAATGTCTGTGATAATGTTTTGTTTACATTGTTGGGTACTAAAGGGAAGATAAAATATAATTTACAGGCTCGAAAAGATCTCAAAATTTTGGGTATTAGATCAAAGCTACATCCTTAACAATGAGGGTCAAATCTACACTATCTCCTCCCATCAGAGTACAGGATGAGTAACAAACAGAAGGAGATTTTCTTAAAAGTGTTGCAAAATATTAAAGCTCCTGATGGCTACTCTTCGAACATTTCACAGTGCATGAACATGCACAAAAGAAATATTTCGGGATTAAAGAACCATGATAATCACATTTTAATGCAATAATTATTTCCAATAGCAGTGCGAAGGGTACTGCCCAATCATATTGTCAAAGCCTTGATTGAATTAAGCAATTGTTTTGTGATAGTGTGCTCAAAAGCAGTTACCGCATCTGATTTGGAAAAGTTTAAAGATCGGATGGCCCTTTCCCTTACACATTGTAGCCTTGAGAAGATATTCCCTCCTAATTTCTTTGATGTGATGGAACACTTGCCTTTACATTTTTTAGATGAACACTTAATTATTGGTTGTGTCCTTTACCGTTGGATGTATCCCATTGAAAGGTACCTGTATTTTAAAAGGCTACAATGGTAATCGAGCTCATCCTGAGGCCTCGATTTCCAACTCTGTAATTCTTCAGGAATGCATGACTTTTTGTTCACAGTATGTGAATTTGGAAACTAAGGCTAATCGACTGGCTAAAAATGATGATTGGGGGTATATAAATGGTCGTGCAATTGGGAAAAAGGTTCAATTTGAACTCAATTCAGTAATGTATATGCAAACTCATTGGCACGTTCTTACCAACACCGAGGCAGTGATACCATTCGTTGAGTAAGTTTTATTATAAGTACTTGGTGTTTTTGAAAACCATTTTATATTTTTTCTGGCATTAATATATCTCTATTTGGTTACTTGTAGAAAACATCTTGCAGAACTTTTATCAAAGTATCCTTAAGATTCACAAAAGCATCGTGTTAATCGTCTCCGCAACGATGAGTTTCACAAATGGTTTAAGGATTATGTAAGCGAAAATATCATAACTAATAGTTGAATTATGAATAACTACTTTACTTTTATATTGGCATTTACTTTAATATACTATAGGTTAATAAATTAGCACGTGGTAATGTGGAAGTATCCGATGAAATCAAATGCTTGTCTTTAGGTCCTCTTAAGGATGCGATCAGATTCAACACTTATATTGTTAGAGGTTTTAGATTTCGAACAAAGAAACTTGATAGGGGAAAGAAAACTTAAAATAGAGGAGTTGCTATAAAAGCCGAACAAATGAGTTATTCTAACCGGAAGGATAAAAATCCCATTGCGGGTGATATTACATACTATGGGGAACCAACGGACATTATTAAAGTTCATTATCTCAATGGCATGAGGTTTGTGTTATTCAAATGTGATTGGGTTGAAAATATTATGGGTACAGAAGTTGATGAGTTTCGCTTTACGCTAGTGAATTTTAAGGATTTGAAATATAAGGATGATCGAGAGAGTAACGAACCTTTCATACTAGCATCCCAAGAAGAATAAGTTTTTTACGTGCAGGACCCTATCGATACAGATTGGCACGTTGTTGTTCCTATGACACCAAGAGACCAATTTAATAGGTACACGACAGTTCAAGAAGCTGAAGAAGATTTGTTTCTGAATGGAGATGAGTCGTTTGTCATGCAAAATTTGGATGAAGATAAAAACTTATGGTGGGCAAGGGATGGAGATGGATTAATAGTTAATACTAGTATGATTCAAGCTAACGATGATGAAGATGCAAATGCAAATGAATATGGAGATCGAGATGGAGATGAAATTTAAAGGGACAGTGCTTGACGAAGATATAGTCATAAACTAGTTATTTTTTATTTTGAACTTGGAGCATTTGTAGTTTGGTTTTGTATTATTAGTTATGGGTATTTTATCCAAACTAGTTACCATTATCATCTTTTATCATCCGATCATTGCATATTTTTATTTAATACGGATACTTTCTTTATAGTGTTATTGGAATCATAATGCTAAAGTTACTCTTAGTACTTTTATAAGCTGCTTGAAAAAGATTATAAGTAAATTAAAAGTCTAGAAATGATATTTTCTTTCTGCTGGATGTAGACTTCTTCTCATTAAACATTTTCTTGGGAATCTAACCTTAGAACTCATGTTGTATGAATGATGAGTTCTAGGTGGATTTTCCCATGCAACGATAGTTTCAAACTAAATATTGTTGGCTCTTCACGAGGCAACCTAGGGGAGAGTGGTATTGGAGGCATATCACTCGATGCCCAACCGTTCTCTGCTACAAAACAAATGAATAGCAAATGCCAAATAATCATAAAAATATGGCACTGAAAAAATTAGTATTATAAATATACAAGGCCAAAGATTATAAAATCAAATGTCTGAATGCTTTGATGAAGTTAAATATACTGCCTCACTTTCCCTATTTAATTATTTTTATGCGTTGAAAACTAGGGCATTGCCTTTTCTAATCGTGGAACCTTAATTGTAAACTAAATGCAAACCAAATGGACTGATGGGTGTATTTGGTTAAACCTTAGAACATATTTTTCCTTAACATTTGAGAACACCTCTTGTGTATTGTTGCCACATTATCCATGCACTTTCTGTTTAGTATAAAAATGTGATTCAAAATAGAATTATTGTTTCTAATTTTTAAAAAATGAAAGTAGAATAGTAACCAAAGCTTAAAGTAGAGTATATGGGAATTACATATAAAGTGCTTAATGTTTATAGACATAGTGTCTTAGTAATTATTTATATTTACGGGTTATATGGATTTACTCCCTGGTAGGTTAGGTATTATTTTATAATTTCAAATATGATAAAGAAATCTTTTTAGTGCGGTCTTTGCGTGTAATGTATACTGGATTTTTTCAGTGATGTATACGAAATTATGTGTAATGTGTATGCAATATTTTGTAGTTTATGCATGGAATCTAATGTTATATATATGAGTTTTTGTTCTGTAAACTTGTTGAGTTTGTATATACACTAACATGTATGGTACACACTAGAGGGAGAGAAGGGATCTTTGTACCATAAAAATATGTTAGTGGACTACAGTAAAAAAAAAATTATTAGTGGGGACTTAATTGGGAAGCTCTGTTATATTTAATTACATATATAGACTATTGTTGATCATGTTATAGTTAATTGTCCAACTGTGTAAGGCCCATGTGCCTTGTTGATTCTGTTAGTATATTAGCCAGTAGTCTGGTCAGGTATATTACCTTCTTAATTGTCTGGTGAGGAGTTTATTGGAGAATTTTCATATATATATATATCTAAAGGAGGATGTTGAATTGCGTAAGAATGAAATCATGAACTTATTTTCCAGGTTAGTCCCTATTTCGGTGAAATAGAGAAGGGGATAGCTTCATTGTATACAGTATAACAATCAATAATCTTATATTCTTTGTTACTTAAGTCTACTTGTTAACTTAGTTTGTTTGTGTTATAATTTCATTTGTCTAACCCTATTAGTGTTCTACAGTTTAGTCTTAGTATTTAGTCTATTATACTAGAATTTACATGTCAGGGTCATTGATCGTATAAATGAGGTTACTATAAATGAGGAGTACTTGCTATTAACATGACCCCATTTGGAAATAATTACTATATTGTTGAAGTTGGCATCCATCAAAAGGTTCCCCGAAGAGAAATTATCCGAATGAGGCATCAAAAATCATTAGGGCGACCTTGCCTATATACTCATATCAATTGTGCCCCGAAGAGTATAAAACCTCACATACTGATCTCCTTTTTTGTAGAATGCACACCTTTTGACTGCAATAAAATTACAAATCAATACAATTCAGCACTCAAATTTTGACTTTCTCTGTTATATATCAGTACTCAAACTGTTACTATCTTTGTTAGATATCATTACATATCAATTCAATCTATCGTGTCCGTATCCTACTTTTTAATATCATGTCAATTTGTCAAGTTATGTCGAGTCGCGTGTCATGTGTCAGTGCTTCATAGCTAGAAAATTAGGAGATCCAACAAATGAAATAACATAAGGGGGTGTATTAATGCTTGGAATCAACAAGTGAGTACGTGTCACCATGACCAACATGTTACGTATCACAATCACATGTTCACTTTATAACCAAGAGAATATGGCAAAGCTTCATCACAATACCTTGCATATAACAGCCTCCTTAAGCTCACCAATGCTGATTGTAACAAGACAATACTCATCAACATTTAACTTTGTTTCAATTATCGACGTTACTTAACATTCAGGCCCAATTTCTACACAGCTTCTTCTAGTAAAACATTAGTGCCATTTTCACTATCGAACACCAAGGAACTACATGTTCCTCACGACAATTGTAGAAGATCTTTCCCATCTCTGCATCATTCAGGTCATCTGGAAAATGAAGGATCAATAATCTTATTAATATTTACCTTATGATCTGGTCTCAAAGTCTCCTCAAATTTAACTTCAACCCATTTAACTCATTTAAAAAATAATAAGCTGATTATACTGCATTTGATGTACTGTAAAGCTTGCTAGCTGTTATTCTACAAGTGGTTTCAAAGTCTCCATAAGTGATTTATTTATAGGTATGCTTGTATCTAAGACGAGAACTGTAATTGTGCTCACTTTTTATAACTCAGTAGTACAATATACAGAGCCAAAGTAAGTTTCACATCTTTCGAAGTAAAAAAATAGGCCTGTCGATGGTGAAGGCTAGAAAGGCAATTTCCAGAGTCTTTCGTAACCTTTGCTTTCAAAATATATAGATTTTATTTCATTTTTCCAAGATTTGGACGATGTCTCAATATACACACGCAGCGAATTGGCCTTTTTTTTTAAGATATGCACACGTAGCGATGGGCCTTAGTACTGATTCTCATGTCAACATTGGTACTGACATGACCTTGTAACACCAATAAATATAAAAACTTTGTTAGAATTGATGCAATGGAAAATGGTAGGCCAACACAGAAATGAGACACAAAAGTTCGACACAATTGAGGTGTGGCACTCACATTAGATCGGTATAAGCTCTATTGTTGTTCAGCTTGGACATGAACAAATGCGAGTGCGACATGTCAATTTTGTCGCCTTTTTTTGTCACATTTTTCTATCGCGTTAGCATTACTCTCGGAGAACCAAGCAGTATGACTCTCTGAGTCTATGAGGTATCAAGTATGAGCCTATGAGATATCAATTTATCATATCAACTTTTAGGTAAGTTACCCCACACTGATTTGTTGGCTTAACTTAACTACCGATTTTTGGGGTCACCTAGCGAATGGGCCAAAAAGAGCGACCGGTTTCCACCTTCCATTGACCACCAACATATGCACCCAAAATCTTGGGGGATCTATTTAATTGGGTTGGGTAGAAAATCAGTTGCATTTGATGGTCTTTAATCTCTTTAATCATTATTGCTATTATCATATTTTACTACAAATTAGTGCATGTGGAGCAACTCGGATAATTTTTCAGCCCTATTTAGCACTCATGACCACTGGATCCTTCCCATCCCCACCTCATTCTACCTAGCCCTTGCGTTGGAGCAGCTCGAATAATTTTTCAGCCCGATTTAGCAGCTGTGTGTGTGTGTGTGCGCGCGCATGCGCTATAGTGTATTACCCGTGTGTGTGTGTGTGTGTGTGTAGCAGCAGTGAGGTCTATAGTTGTTTGTTTAGAAGCAGTTTGTGTGTGTTTATTAAGACGGTCTCCTCTCATACTTGAGAGTTAAGTAGTTGAATAGAACTCTTGCTAAAATCTCTTTTGATGTTCGATCCTCTCATTTTACAGTAATGATTGGTCCTTTTATATATTTTTTCATGTTTGATTAGTTTATAACTGATATATAAATGATATTGAAATGTGATATATAACTGAAATGTGACTTGATATGATAAATGCAAATATACAGATCCATGACGTTGAAGTGTTGTCATCATTTGACTATGTCTAACCTCATAGCCAAGAAAAGAGCACTCGAGAAGCTACAACTCACAGCTCCAATGGGAGATGATTTGGAGAGGACACCCCAAATTAGTTCCATTCAAATAGCATAAGGGACTATGGAACTATAGAGATGCAACCACAACTTTTCCCAAATATTGAATTAACATCCCAGTCACAAAATACACACCGTAACTCAAGAGAACGTGTTTCTTTATTTCGAACACCTACAAATCAACTTTCCTCAAATATTGAACAGATTAATAATTCAGTTGGAAATGCCAATCTTCCATCCAATGAGTTGGCTTTAGATGGTGAGGATCTCACAAGTATGTTGGGTTATACAATGCACTGTTTGTATATCTCCATTTTTATTACTTTTATGTTTATATTCATATTGAACAAAATGTATAAACATTATTTATCACTTTTTTGTTCTGGTAAAATGACTACCCTTACTAGTAAAAAAAGGGTTAGAAAGGGGAAAGGCCTTGGCTCGAATGTAATGATAACAAAAAGAAGATATTACAATGGAATGAACTTTGTCAACTAATTTATACGCTTGAAAGTAAATTGATGTCACATTTAGTTTATTATGCAAGGTGCGAAAATTTATTTCCATTGATAATATTGTATTGAAGCGAGGCGGACGAGGAAGCACTTGACAATATTTGGAAGGAAGTGAAGGTAACTTATTAGTTTGACTTATTTATTTGTGTCATTGTACATTAGCTTGTCAAATTTTAACTAATTTATTCTTTTTGTTATTAGAATAACACAAATGCATCAGAAGGTTTTAAACAAATCAACTTTGCAAGGATGGGACTTACGTGGAAGCAATGGAAGCATCGAGAGAAGGTGAACCACTATAAAAAGTTCCAAACAGATGAAAAGCGGTTGAGTTGTACACCTGAACGAGTCAAAAAAGATCAGTGGCCTGAATTGGTGAAATACTGGGATCTAAAAAAGATTAAGGTATAAATATCACATCTTATTAAGACTTTATACCCACATTCTTCTTCACTAGTATTATAATTATAATTTTTGTTTCTTTAAATATTTAAGATATAGCATATCAAAACACTAAGAACCATGAAGTTGAATGTTCTTACTTAAGGACAAGATGAAAGCCACATGCTAAAATATCTAAGGAGGTTAGAATTTTTATTATTATAAATATTTCTGATTTTTATCTAATAGTTTTAATATATATGTATACACACACACACACACACACACACACACACACACACACACATTATTTTTCTCAGAGCGTATAGCAGGAGGAGCCGATCGATAATATTAGCAAGTGGAAAGTTACTCGAGCTCCAAATAATAAACCTTTCAATGTTGAAGATGGATTATTTGATAGAGCGGTATGTATAAATATTAATTCGTGAGCGATGCTTGAAAGATTTATTTAATATTTGTTATAAATTATGTTCTTGAAAATTATTTATTTTCAATATTAATTCAATTCGTAGAAAATGCTTGAAAGATGACTACATGAGCCACCAGCAGAATTGCGGGACAAGATTTTTACTGATGTAGTAGGATATGGAGGGCATGGGTATGCTTTACTAAAGGGAACAAATATTAGGCCAACGTCAACAAAAGCATGTTCATATCGTTATTATTGGAAGAAATTAACGAGTTAAAGAAAGAAGATGAAGATCGAGAGACTCGACATCGACAGGAGCTCGAAGAGTTAGAGATTCTCAACCAACAAGCTTTATTACAGATGAAGAATGATATGCGAAGTGAAATGCAAAGTTTGTTCCAAAGTTTTACCCCTCATCATGCTTCCACTATCTCGACGATTCAGTCCAACTAGGTAATACAATATAATTCATAAATATAATTACTTATATATATATATATATATATATATATATATATTGAGAGATATTCGGATGGAAAATTCTCTAGTTTAAAGTTAAATTTTCAATGGTGGTGGTGAAAATTTGCTATGATGGTGAGAATTTATTATGGTGGTGATTAAAAAAATTTGTTGGTTATTGTGTATTATTCTTGGAATCAATTTTAATGTTCAAAATTGGTTGGCTACTTGTGGTTTTCATGAATAAACAAATGAGACTTTGTCGATTTTTTTTAAAAATAATAGTAGTTAGATATTTATATTAATTGTGATAATAATATACTCTATTGATTCATTTTTCACATCGTATTGTTGACGAGGGGTATTAATTCTGACATAATTGACACTATATTTTTTTTGTGAAGGTGACAGTTTTTGTAGAACATGCAAATGTTAATCAGTGGTTTTGGAGGTCGTACGCTTCAGTGAATAACTTTGATAAAAGTATCTCGTGTTTGGAGTATTACTAAATTAATGTATGTTTATTGTCAAGTCAAATATTTGAACTTAGTGTTATAATTCGTATTTTGATGAATATTTGGAGATGGTTGTAAGAACTCTATTTATTGTTAAATGAAAATGATTCGTTGTGTTGGTTAAAAATCATCTTTTGTATTACATTTTACGATTATTCGTTGCTTGTCTTGTTTCAAATGTAATTCAATTCTATGTTAAACTTTAGCGGTAGTTTTATTTTCCACAAAATATTGGTGCAAATACTTTAAGACCCCTTCACCTCTTTTGGGATGGTTGAAATGGTCCCAAAAATATATTAAAGACGGCTATGTTGCCGTCTCAAAAAGGTCTTCTAAAATAGTAACCTTTTGAGACATATTAAATCCCATCTCAAAAATAATCTTTTATGACAACTCTAGTGACATCTCAAAAGGGTCAAATAAAATGAGGACCTTTTGAGACAGATTTGTTCCTGTCTCAAAAAACTCTTTTGAGACGGCTATGGCATCACAAAATGTATTTATCACCCCTATCAAAAAGACCCTCATAGCCGTCCCAAATAGCGTCACAAAAAGTATTTGAAACGGATAAACGTTCTTTTGGGACTGTTAGGCCACCGTCTCAAAAATTTACTCTTTTTATAGTGACTGTTACAGTAGGACTATTGTGTTTGTTATTCCTGGATAGGATATGTTTCTTGTGGCGATGCCTTGACCGGAGGGAGGGTTGAGAACGCATTCATATTATATTGAGGAGGAGACTTCTGAGGGTATAATCATCTCGTTAGATTCGATAGTTGTGGTTAGGGACTATGCAGATATATTTCAGGAGATACCGGGGTTACTGTTGAGTCGAGAGATTGAGTTTGGGATCAACTTAGCATCGATGACAACATCAATAGCGCGAGCTCTATATCGTATGGCTCCTTTAGAGATGCCAGTGTTAAGGGATCAGATTCAGCAGCTATTCGAGTAAGGTTTATTCGCAAGAGTACATCACCTTCGGGTGCTCCAATTTTATTTATGAAGAAGAAAGGATGGGTCGTTGAGGCTATATATTGACTACCAGGAGTTAAATAAGGTCACAATTTGAAAAAAGTATATGTTGTTGTGTATCGATTACTTATTCAATCAGTTGAGAGGAGTAACCTACTTCTTTAAGATTGAGTTGAGATCGGGGTATCATCCATTACGCATCAGGGAGCAGGATGTCCCTAAGACCGTGTTTTTTATGAGATACGAGTCTTATGAGTTCAGGGTTATGTCGTTCGGGCTAACTAATGCACCAGCAGTTTTCATTGATCTAATGAACAGGGTGTTTAGGGATTTATTGGACCAGTTTGTCATTGTTTTCATAGATGACATCTTGATTTATTCTCGAATAGAGGGGGAATACATAGAGCATTTTCTTATGGTTTTTCAGACTTTGTGGGACCACCAGTTGTATGCCATGTTCGAGAAGTACGAATTCTAGTTGTAGGTGGTGTAGTTATTAGGTCATATTGTCTCCGAAATAGGGATTTCTGTTGATCTGAGTTAGGTGTCAGTGGTGAGGGGGTGGGGCCATTTCACAACATCGACGGAGGTTCATAGTTTTATGGGGTTAGTAGGGTAATATCATTAGTTCATCAGAGGATTTTCAAATATTACGAGTCCCTTGATGAATTTGACTCATAAGGGAGTTCCTCTTGTTTGGGATAGCTTTCAATGAGCTAAAGGACAACTTGACTTCAGCTTCAGTTCGCATTGCCTAGGGGATAAATGGAGTACTTCGTTTTCACCGATGAAACCTTTCAGGGACTTGGGGGAGTTCTACAGCAGGAGGAGTGGGCCATAGATTATGCATCTCGCAAGATTAATCCCCATGAGAAGAACTGTCATAATAATGACTTGGAGTTAGTGCCAATTATTTTTGCCTTGAGGATTTAAAGGCACAATCTACTTGGAGAGAAGTTTTGACTATTCACGGACCATAAGCTACTACAATATCTTTTCACGCAAAAGGAGATGAACATGAGGTAGAATAAGTGACTTGAGTTCATAAAGGATTATCGGTCTGACATCCAGTATCATCCGGGAAAGGCTAACGTAGTGGCAGATGAGTTGAGTCGTATGTTGGCAAGGAAGTTGGCAACAGTGCAAAAAGTGAAGTGGGTTGAGTTTTGTCAGGAGGATAAGTTAGTCCAGACATATATAGAAGTGATGGCCATCACACCCGAGATCATTTTAAGGGTTTTGAAGGCACATGTAGGGGATTCATCTTGTTAGAAGAGGATTTAACGATTATTAGTGGGCAGAGCAGGGTCTAACTCAGTCAGTTTTGAGGGTGGCTTATGCTTTAATGAGAAGTCGATTGTCCCAAACGTGAGGACCTACGGCATGTTGTGATGAAGGAGGTATATGGGTCACATTTTTTGGTGCATCCCAAAGGGGATGAGATATACCAGGATATAAGTAGGTTGTATTGTTGGGGCAATATAAAATGAGATATAACAAAGTTTATCTCTAGGTGAACCACTTGTAAGATGGTGAAGGTAGATCATCAGAGACCAGCCAAATTCTACAACCGTTGAAGATTTTGGTATGAAAATAGGAGAGTATTTTAAGGGACTTCATCACAGGGTTACCAATATCGCAGAGGGGTTACGATTCCATCTGGATTATTATAGATCGATTAACTAAGGTAGTTCATTTCTTACCAGTTCGGGTGGATTACACGATAGGGCAGTATGCACAGCTATCCATAATAGAGATAGTGAGATCACATGGAGCGTCGCTCAATATTATTTCAAATCAGGATAAGATCTATGTGTCCCACTTCTGGTAAAGATTTTAGGAGGTGATGGGAATAGAGTTGCGTATCAGCATGGATTATCACCCACGGACCGATGGGCAGACGAAGAGGGTGAATCACATGTTGGAGGATATGCTGTGGATGTGTATTCGAAACTTTAAGGGTGGTTGGGTGTAATATCTTCCTTTGGTAGAGTTTGCTGATAAAAACTCGTACTAGTTCACTATAAACATGGCACTGTTTGAGGCTTTATATGGGAGACCTTTTTATTCGCCCTTTTGTTAGTTATCCCTTCAGTGGCCAAACTTGATTTAGGAGACATTATCTAAGATTAAGTTGATCAGGGGTCATATTTGGGTAGCTCGGGACCGATAAAATAGTTACGTCGATGCGATCTGGAGATTTTTAGAGTTTGACAAGGGTGATCAAGTGTTGTTGCGGGTATCTCTCATGAAGGGAGTAGTGTGGTTCAGGAAGAAGGGGAAGTTGGCACCTAGGTAAGTGTGACCTTTTCCCATCATTAAGAGGGTAGGTCCAGCTTCGTGTAGGCTCACCTTACCGGAGCATTTGCAGCGGATTCACAATGTGTTCCATATGTCGTCGTTGAGGAGGTATCTCAGGTATGACGTCGCTTATCGGTATATAGTGTTAGAGGAGATTGACTTGTAGTTGGATATTTCTTATAGGGTTTTGTCATTTTGGGTCATAGCAAGCAGAAGGTTCGACCAAAGGTGGTACCGTTAGTGCGTGTACAGTGGGTACACCATAATGTTATCGAGCCGACCTGGGAGCGTGAGCATGACATACAAAAAAAGTATCATGAGCTCTTCGTGGCAAACGCTCGAATTTCGAGGACAAAATTTCATTATTATGGGGAAAGAATCTAATACCCCGTACTTTTATGATTATTTAATTTTTGTGTGCTTATAATATTTAATTTAATAAGGAAAATTAAATTGGATTTCTATCGATAAATATTAATTTGCGAGATAAAGGATTAATATTTATTATTATTATTACTATTTGTTGATGTAAAAAATTAGATTGTTTCTAATTATTTAATCACAGATAAATATAAATGAGACAAAGAATTTTAAAGTGGTTCAGCCTTATAAGAATGGCCTACGTCCACTGTTTTCTGTTATTACCAAGTGTTTTGGAGTTCTCGATATGTAATTCTATCAAGAAAATCCGGTCCCCCACAATGAGGATTGTACAACGTATTTATAGCCTTGAGGCTGTCATATGAAAGGATGATACATTAAATGATATACATATGAAAGGGTAATACATTTAATGCCCTTTAAGCGTGTGCGTCTAAATAATAAGCATTTAATGAACCAGTTGAACTGTTGGTTATTCATCAATTAATGCTCTGTTCGAGATGCAGCTCGGACCGCCTGAGCAGCTCGGACCGCCTAAGCTTTCTGGTATTCAAGAGTTCCTCGGAGAGGTCTGTTCCTCGGAGCATATGAGTTCCTCGGAGAGGTCTGTTCCTCCGAGTGTATGAGTTCCTCGGAGTAACATGGTTCCTCGGAGCGTGTGATTATCTCGGAAGTGCTTGTTGTTGCCATGTAGATAGCCACGTGTCTTCATATGATTGATCCAAGTCAGCAGATTAAATTTGGTATCAACAGAAGCCCCCAATGTTTCATAGTTCGAAATTTGAGGAGTATGGAACATTCTTTCTCGGAATACGGTAGCTTTAAATAGTTCTTCCTGATTTTTAAGATCATCTCCCTTGTATTTATTTCTCCATCCCAATTCGTAGAATCATGTTTTTTTGGACTTTTCTGCTTGTTTCGGTTTCCGCGTCACTTTTTGTCTTTTTAGCCGTTGTTGTTCGCTTTGATTCCCGCGCCAATATTTAATGCCTTTTTAGCCGCCGGTAATGTAATCGTCCTTTTTGTAATCATTACTTCGCCAGTTCCCAAGGCAAAGTATTTAAACTTCACAGAGACTCCCATCGTCTTCTATCTTTTCAGATTTTCATCTTTGAGTTTTTCATTGTCTTCTACTCTCTTGTGCGTTCATCTCTTCCGTCGTTCATTGTCAACATCTTCAGTCTTTTTTCTGTAAGATCCTCTTTCTTCTTCTTCATTTCTTTTAATTCATCATCATGGTTTACCCAGTTGAGTCTCTTGATAAATTTTGATCTGATTTTTCCATTCTTTCTTGGGTTGTATTGGAAGAACTTTCTGAGCCTTCTAATTATTTCAATTTGGCTGAGGGACATTGGTTCCCCAGTCTCTTTTTTGCTGAGTGTGGATTTTCTTTTCCACCAAATCCTCTGTGTCTGGAATTTTTTCAGTACTTTGATGTTGTTCCTGCACGAATAGCCCCCAACACATGGAGAATAGTTAATGGGGTGTATAAATTAAATCAAGTGTATGGAACTCGTATAGGAATTCCAGAAATCATGTACTGCTATAGAGGGGCAGTTAATGATAATATTTATTATTTAAAAACTAGGTTTATAAATAGAGCTTTAGTAGTCAATCTCCCTGATGCCAACAGGGATTATTTTGAACATGGAGTTGTTGTAAAAAATTGGCAACATCCTCCTTTAACCGGATATGAGGTTTACCAGGGTCCCAGATGCCCTCCTTATGGCAATGGGATAGGTTGTTTTTATTTATTTATTCATCTTGAAATCATGTTTGTTTTGTGTTTGATAAAATGTGTTACTGATAACAATGTATGTTTATTTACAGTTGATAGCAAGAGAAAGTGCCCAAGAGAAACAGATGTCAATATAAGGCATTTGGGACTTATCTGGGGTCTACATCAAAGGGTTGCTGACGAGCACATTCGATCAACCTCCTATCTGCTCCAATACAAGAGCTATACAACTTCTTTCACTGCTCGTCCAGTGATCAGTGAAGCAGAGCCAGTACCACCCTCTGCTAGTTCTTCACCAGAATATCGCATTTCGTTGAGCGAAAAGATGAAGAAGAGAAGAACTCTTGCTCTGTTTGAAAAAACTGCCTCCGGTTCTGGGGAAGTAAAAAGGGTCAGGATTGATGTCCCAAAGGAGGGGACAAAGAAGACTGGTGTAGTTCCTTCAACTGCTCATGCTAAAGTCTCCGAGAAGGTTGCTGACAAGCCCGAAGTGGCTCCGAGCAGCTCTGCTGCTCCTAGAAAGGTGATTGTGATATCACCGACCAAGGATTCTTCCTTGGTTGTACCTGTTCCCCCGAGGAGACTGAAGAAAAGCTCCTCGGTTAATTTGGCTGACGCCACCATTCAGCCCCCTGTTACTGGGACTAAGGTTCCCACATCTGCTCCCCCGAGCTCTGACATGAGCTCGGTAAAGTCCTTGACCATTCCCGAGGTGCAAGGTAATGAAGATAACCTTACTCGGGATATGGTTACTTCTTTGGCTGCTCGTCATCTTGCTTCAGTAAGTACCTTTACTTTGAACTTTTCATATTTACCTTTGTTATTTCTCATATATGTTTCTGACTTTGCTTTCTTTTTTTGTTTACAGTTGACGAGCTGCTTCAACATAATCCTCAAGAAGGATGAAGCAATCAAGGCTTCTTACTCCTCGTCCAGTGTGGAGGGAGCTCTGGAAGAAGCTACTAAGTCCTTGGAGTAATCTCTCCAGAAGTACACTACTGATAAGGCAGTCTGGGAGAATAAACTTGCTTCCTCCGAGCAGGAGAAAACTCGGGTTGCTAAGGCCTCCAGGGATTTGGAGAAGAAAGTGAATGCCTTGGAGAAGGCTAATAAAGAGCTTGATGTGAAGCTCAAGGCTGATGAGGAGTTTGAAAATAAACTCAAGGATGCTGAGGAGAGGTTGGTCCAACTCCAGGAAGTAACTCGACAGAAGGAGGAAGCTGAACAAAAATTAAAAGCTGTTGATGTTTTGCTGTCCGAGAAGCTCGCCTTGGAGAAGGCCAAAAGGAAAGCTGCCGTGAAGAAGTCCTTCAGCTCTGGCTGGGACAAAGGTTGGGATAAGGGATGTGCTGCCATGGTCTCTTAAGTGGATTATGGCAGTGTAAAGTATTTCAGGAACGGATGGGTTGCTGCCCTTCAGGAATTGAAGGTCGACGAGTCATCCGAGCTCTTCCAGAGACACATCCCTGGTCCCCCTCCTAATCCAGAAGAATTAGAAGAGGACGAAGCTACCTCTGAAGAATGTGGTAATGGGAGAGAATGCCCTAACCAGTCAGCATGCTGTTGATCAAGGGGTTTCTTCTTCCGAGCAACAGTTGGTGCTCACCGAGCAAGTCACAATTCCCTCCGAGCAACCTGCCTCCTCTTGCCATCCTCCCGAGAAGGTTTTGGGAGATAAGGAAAAGGTGTAGTGTTGTTCGATTTTCTCTTTCTATTTTTCTTCTTTGTCAAGTGTAACCAAGATCTTTGTAACTCTGCACTATGATCTAATAAAATTTGAGTTTTCCCCTCTATACGATTGTATCTTTTCTATTTGTACTCTGTCTTGATCTTCTTTTTGATGATTGTCTTTTCTTTCTCTGCTAGTTTCTGGCCAGGATGGATATGTTATCTGTCAATGATACAAAGATGATGCAGCAATGTAATGAATATTATAAGGCTGGTCACACAGAACTGAGTGCATCAGAAGTTACCGACATCCTTGGTCATGATGCTTCAGAGCAGGCAGTCGAAGCTTATCAGTACCTGAAGTGTTTACTTGACCGAGCTGTGTCCAATAATGTGGCTTACTATGAAATTATCAAGGATCTTCAATGTACCCTAGAAGAGCTTCAGAATCAGTACAAGGAATCAACTGCCCTATTGCATGAGGGGTATGGAAAGAGGTATCAGCAGCTTTCTGCTGAGAAGGGCTACGAGAAGCTCCTTGTTGGGTACGATGTCAGGGAGAGAACCCTAAAGGGTGAAGTTGAAGCATGTAAATAGATTGCCGAGCTGCTGGAGCAAGAGAATAACAATTTGCAGAAAGAGCTAGCACAGTTGAAGTCTGCAGCCTCTTCTTCAACGGCTATAATCCCAGTGACTGATGAGGGATTTTCATTTTTAGAGGTTGAGAATGCCAAATTGAGGCAAAAGTTGGACACATTGAGGAGGTTGGGCACTTCCACATCTCCTCGAGGACGAGCAAGAGCTCCTCGGGACGAGGAAGAGCAGCTCGGGTTCTTGTGGAGGAACAGAGGACAGCATCTGCCTTAGAGAACCAAGCCTTCCAATTAATGGCTAAGAACCAAGCTTTGTCTGACATGTCAAAGAAAATTAGAGAACTGGAAAAACAACTATCTACAAAGAAATCAGTGTTGGAGACTAATGAGCTTTTCATCCAGAGTCTTCACGAGAAGCTTGAAAGGTTAACATTTCAATTTCACAAACAGTCCAGGGAGTTCTGGATGGCTGGATACAACGAAGCACTATTCCATTTGGATGATCGTATCCAGAATGCCAATAATGAGGGCTACAAACAAGGCTGGCTGAATGCCTTGGGCGTGCTGAAGCTCGAACAAGGACACTATCTGTGGGACTATTATGATCCTGGGGTACTTGACTTGCCTGTGCCACCGTATAATTTGGACATGGAACGGATCCCAGCTCGTGCCATTCCTCGGAGCTTAATTGCAAAATACCTCGGTGACTACAATCTTCATTCTCAGATCGAGGTATCTTGTCCCGGGCATCTTCTAGATCGACCTTCTGTGATGAACGGCAGGATGCTGAAGGATTTGAACTTCATCAATTCTCCTCAGTCTTTAAATGATCCGCCTGCTGGCGAGGAACCTGTATCGAAAGCTGAGGGGAAAAACCAATAGAATAAGAATTTTTTATGTAACAGTTAGTATACATATCCATGTAATTATCAATGTAACTTGTAATTTATTTTGAATTTTATGAAAGACTTTCATTTTTGTTTGCAAATCTGTATTGCTATTGTCTTGTACTTGTCAAACACTTTATATTTGTGCTTGCATAACAATATTGTGTGGTTTATCGACCAACTTAGTAATAAAAAAGTTACAAGTATTAGTAATGTTGCTCGATCACTTAATAATGAGTATAAAAATGTTTAAAATTTTTCCAACCAACTAAGGTTGTTAAATTGTGCTCGTCGACCAATTATAGTTAGTGGGTTTGTATCCCCGACCAGCTATACTTGGTACTGTTTGGAATATTTTCTCCTCGTCGACCAACTACAGTTAGTGGATTTTTATCCCCGACCAACCATACTTGGTTCAGTTTGGAATATTTTGTTCTTCGAGGAACTTTTGTATTTTCTGTAATAATCTTACCTCCCGACCAACATAAGTTGGCATTTGAGAGCATATTTTGTTTCCTAACCAACCGAGATTGGCATTTTTAGGAGTATTTTGCTTCCTAGCCAAACACGTTGGCATTTTTAGGAATGTTGTTCTCGCCCTTTTACCAACCGGAGTTGGTCTGAGTTCAAACTATCATGTCCACTTGCCCTTTTACCAAAATTGGTCTGAGCCAGTGTCAGCCTCCTAACCAAAGGAGTATGGTTTCCTAACCAACCGAAGCTGATATTTTTAGGAATGTCGTGTTCTCGCCCTTTTACCAACCGGAATTGGTCTGAGTTCGAACTATCATGTCCACTCGCCCTTTTACCAACTGGAGTTGGTCTGAGCTAGTGTGTGCCTCCTAACCAAAGGAGTATGGTTTGTTCTCGCCCTTTTACCAACCGGAGTTGGTCTGAGCTTGAACTATCATGTTGTTTTTACTGCCGAGCAGTGTAGTGTTACACACTAGTATTCCCCGAAAAACTTTCAATAAAAAGAGAGAAGATGGAGAAATATCATCGTTTTATTCATATTGATGGAACTGCTTTACATTTTACATCACTGATAATACTTGCGTAGGTGTTCAGCATTCCATGCATTCTTAAATTCCTCTCCTTCTAGAGTTGCTATTCGGTAAGTTCCTGGTCGAACAACTTCTGTAACTCGGTAAGGTCCATGCCAGTTTGCTTCCAACTTATTGTGCTTCTGAATGACCTTCTTTAGCACGTAATCTCCTTCTTTTAAGTCGTATTTTTTCACCCTCTTGTTGTAGAACAGGGTTATTCGTTGTTGGTAATCAGCATTCCTAATGGCTGCCTCTTCTCTAACCTCCTCGAGCATGTCCAAATCTAATCTCCTCATTAAGTCGCTGACTGGGGAATTGAAATTCAGCACTCTGTGTGTTGGAAGACCCAACTCGGTAGGTATTACGGCCTCACTTCCAAACGCCAGCATATATGGTGATTCTCCAGTTGCTGCTCGGGGAGTTGTTCGGTAAGCCCATAATACTGACTGTAGCTCATTAATCCAATTAGCTTTAGCCTCACTTAGCCTCTTCTTCAAACCATTTAGTAATGTTCTGTTCGTCACTTCAGCCTGTCCATTGCTTTGAGGATGGCCTGGTGCTGAATGAACCTTCAAAATGTTTGACTGATGATAATAGGCGGCAAACTCCTCGTTATCAAATTGTGTTCCATGGTCTGTGATGAAGGCATGAGGGAGACCATATCGGCAGATGATGTTCTTCCAAACGAATTAGTACAGCTTCTCGTATGTCATATCAATCAGAGGCTCAGCTTCTACCCACTTAGTAAACTAATCCACTGCGACAACGAGGTACTTGAATCTTCCTCGGGTCGTTGGCAGTGGTCCAACCAAATCAATTCCCCACATGGCAAATGGCCAAGGGGAAGTTATGGGTGTCAACAATGCTTGTGGAGTTCGTCTGATGGAGGAAAAACGTTGACATTTATCACATCTCTTAGCATAGGCTATACAATCAGCCCTCATCGTTGGCCAGTAGTATCCCTGCGTCATCACCCTTTGCAAAAGAGTCCTACCTGCTACATGGGCTCCACAGGACCCTTCATGGATCTCTTCAATCAATTCTTTCACCTCGGAGGGATTTACACATCTTTGCAAACCTTCCATAATTCCTCGTCTATACAAAACACCATTAGTTAGTACATACCGAGCAGCTTTAAACTTCAATTTCTTGGCAGCGAGCTTATCCTCCGGTAATTCTCCCTCCTCAATATATATGCCCTGATGGGATCCATCCAAGATGGTCCTAAATCAAGGGTAATAATATTCATCGTCAGGTCTTCATCTATGCTCCGACTTTCTAATACTTCAATTGGTATCGTTCTTCGCAGCTCGGTACGAGTAGCTGATGCTAGTCGGGCCAGTACGTCTGCTCGTGCATTCTCCATTCTTGGTATTCTGATCAACTGAATGGCATCAAATTCTGCCAATAACTCCATCACCTTTGCATGATACTTGACCATTAATTCTCCTTTAACTGCATATGTTCACATCATCTGATTCACAATTAAATGAGAATCACTGAATACCATCACTTGTTGCGCTTCCATAATCTTTGCTAAATTATGACCTGCTATCATGGCCTCATACTCAGCCTCATTATTGGAGGCTTTGAATTGGAATCGCAGGGCATATTCCATGTCAATCTCGTCTGGGGTGTTCAAAATAATCCCTGCTCCACAACCTGTTGTGCAAGATGACCCATCTACATATAATCTCCATGTAGGTAACTCGTCTTCAAATTTCTTCTCTGACAGAGTTCCTCGGTGAAATATTTGTTGTTTCATTTCATCCTCCCCTGGTATTTCTCGCTCTTCGTCGACCATCTCTTCTCGCCCTTTTACCAACCGGAGTTGGTCTGAGTTCGAATTTGATGATCCTTCTACATCCACAAGCCCTTTTACCAATCGGAGTTGGTCTGAGCTTATGTCTGTTGATTCTTTAACATCCACTCGCCCTTTTACCAATCGTAGTTGGTCTGAGCTTGTGTTTGTTGATCCTGTAACATCCACAGGTTGATCAGCGAATAACTTTTGTTCCTCGGGGGTATCCGGATATGTAAACTCTGCTATAAAGTTTGCTACAGCCTGCCCTTTTAGTGATGATCTGGGTTCATACACAATATCATATTCACCGAGCTCTATTGCCCAATACATCAGTCTCCCTGATTTTTTTGGCTTATGAATTGCTTGTCTCAAGGGCATGTCGGTATATACGACGATGGTATGGGCCTGGAAATATGGCCTCATTCTTCTACTTGCCTCAATTAATGCCAATGCCAATTTTTCCAGCTTTGGGTACCTGATCTCTGCACCTCGGAAAGCCTTACTTGTGTAATAAATTGGCTTCTGGACTCCATTCTCCATTCTGATCAATGCCGAGCTGACTGCATTCTCTGATACTGCCAGGTACAAGTACAACTTTTCTCCCATTACTGGCCTGGACAACAGTGGAGGTGCTCCCAAATATTTCTTCAAGTCTTGAAAGGCTTTTTCACATTCATCATTCCACTCAAAAGTTTTTCGAAGTGTTTTGAAGAATGGGAGGCATCTATCAGTTGCTCGGGATACAAATCTGTTGAGCGCTGCAACTCGTCCTGTAAGACTCTGCACTTCTTTCTTCGTCGTTGGAGATCGCAGCCCTAAAAGAGCTTTGATCTTTTCTGGATTCGCCTCAATGCCTCGCTGGTTGACGATGTATCCGAGGAACATTCCTTCTCGTACTCCAAATGTGCACTTCGTCGGGTTGAGCTTCATTTGGTATTTATCCAGTTGATCAAAGGTCTGACCTAAGTCAACTAGATGATCAGCAGCTTTCTTGCTTTTTGTAAGCATATCATCGACATAGACTTCCATATTGCAACTGATTTGTTCGGCAAAAACCTTGTTCATCAGCCGCTGGTATGTCGCACCTACATTTTTCAAACCAAAATGCATAACATTATAACAATAAGTTCCCCTAGGGGTAATAAAAGAAGTACTTTCCCTGTCTTCAGGTTTCATTTTGATCTGGTTGTAGCCAGAGTAAGCGTCCATGAAGCTGAGCAGCTCGTGCCCCGAGGTAGCATCCACTAGCTGGTCAATTCTGGGCAATGGAAAGTGATCCTTTGGGCATGCCTTGTTGAGATCAGTGAAATCAACACACATTCTCCATTTATTATTTTTCTTCTTTACCATCACCACATTTGCTAACCAGTCTGGATATTTCACATCTTCAATGAATCGAGCTTTCTGGAGCTTCTCGACCTCCTCTTGTATAGCTTGATTCTTTTCGGGACTAAATACTCTTCTTCTATGCTTTACGGGTTTGATCTCCTTATTCGCATTGAGCTCATGACATAAGAACTTTGGATCTATTCCTGGCATGTCTTCATGACTCCATGCAAAAGTTTTCTTTCTGTTTCTCAAGAAAGTTATCAACTCCTGTTTTATTGAAGCATCCAGCGTCGAACCTATATGGGTTATTCGTTCAGGGTGCTCGTCGTCCAGAATAACATTTTCTGTAGATTTCACCACCTGTCCTTTTACAAGTTGGGATTTATCTCTGGGATCCAGTGTTCAATTTCTGTACCTTCATCCACCTGGTAGGTAGTAGTCTTTTTCCTTGACTCTTCAATCTCCTCTTACTCGGCAGATGAATAATAGCATTCCCGAGCTACTTTTTGATCACCTTTCACAACTCCTACTCCGAAATTTGTTGGGAATTTTAAGCACTGATGTACTGTAGATGGAACTGCTTCGAACTTCTTCAAACCAACTCTTCCCATGATGATGTTGTAAACTGATTGCACATTCTTATCCATCACAAAGAAGCATATTCGTTCTGTTCGACAAGCAGGCCAAGTTCCAATGAATATATCCAACTTGATCGTCCCAAGTGGAAAAACTTTCTCGCCAGCAAAACCCAGGAGAGGTCTGTGATAAGGTTCCAATTGAGATAATTTTAAATTTAAACTGTCAAAGCATGAGTAGAACATGATGTCTACCGAACTACCATTATATACCAGAACCCTTTAAATCACTACTTCTTTCATCCTCATTTTGATCACCAAAGGGTCGTCGTGAGGGTAAAGAACACCTGCAAGGTCGTTTTTTGAAAAACCAATGACCAGCTTCTCTTTATTTATCTTCCTTGGGCGATCCTCCTCAGCCAAATTTATCCATTGAATGTATGAGCAAGCCTGAGCCTCACCGAGGTAAGCTTTTCTTTCTGCAGTAAGATCTCCTCCTCCTGCATCTCCGCCTGTAATAACATTACAATCAAATGTTCCAAAATGTATTGAAAATACCTCGCGTTTTGGTTGCCTTGGACTTTTGGGAAGATCGGGGTCATACTCTGTATCATCTTCATGATCCCTTTTCCTGTTTTCTTCTGCCCGACGAGGAGATCTAGACCTCTCTCTTGCTCGATTTTCATTTCCTCTTTCATTTCTACGATCAACATACTTTGACAACTTTCCTCGTCTAATGAGCGTTTCAATCTCATTCTGGAGGGCTATGCAATTTTTAGTCATATGACCATGATCCTTATGAAACTCGCAATATTTATCTCTATTTCTTTTGTCAGGGTCCGACCTCAATTTCTTTGGCCACCTTACTTCCTCGTTATTCTTGATTTCTTCCAAGACATGATAAATACCCATTTTCAAAGGAGTATAATTATCGAATTTCTTCAGGACTTCCCATGACGACTTATTATTCTTGGAATGCTTGTCACCGCCATCGCCCTTATGCTCTTTCTTCTTAGATTTGTCGATTTCCACCTTGGTTTCTTTATCCATATTCTTCTTCGCAGCCATAGCCTCCTCGGCATTCATGATTTTGGTCGTTTTTGCCATCAACTCTGACATAGTTGTAGGTGGATCTTTGGCCAAAGTGTAATACAACTTGTTAGGCAATAACCCATTCATCAAGGCGGTGATTGCTA
Organism: Sambucus nigra; assembly: GCA_949130495.1. Classification (NCBI taxonomy): domain Eukaryota; kingdom Viridiplantae; phylum Streptophyta; class Magnoliopsida; order Dipsacales; family Adoxaceae; genus Sambucus; species Sambucus nigra. The sequence continues at coordinate 532,976,834 of OX422217.1, forward strand.
TCTTTTCTTCATAATCTATGACTTCCAGCTTCTCGTTATTGAAACGAGTTATGTAATCTCTAGTACTCTCACCAGATTTTTGTCTAACACTTAACAAGTGTGCTACTCGTTTTACTGGCTTTGCTCCAAAACAGAAATTGTCAATGAACAACTCGGCCAACTGAAAGAAAGTTGAAATCTTACCCCGAGGAAGATTATTGTACCATATCTGGGCAGATCCAGTAAGAGTTCCTGAGAATGCTCTGCATCTCATCTCGTCGGGGACAGCATAGATGTCGACAGCAGCTTGATATTGCTCTATGTGAAGAACATGATCTGTCTTTTCATCATATTTGGGGGTCACCATAGGTGCTTTAAATTTCGACGGTGTAGGAAAATCCACAATGGCCTGTACAAAAGGTGTCCCTTGAACAAAAGTTTGTTTTAGGGGGTTCTTCGCCTTAGCCATTTCTCCCAATCTATCCTCCAACCGCTGAATAGAACCTTTCCACGCATCATTTCCTTCCTCAGGCCTATTAGTTCGAACAATTGATTGATCTGACATGGCCTCCTGAGATCTATCTTGACGATCAACTGGTCGTGATTGTACTGATCCTTCTCTTAGATCTGATGGTTGTCGAAAACTCCTCGACATGGTTTTAGGTGGACTCCTATTCCTCCTAGGGCCTAATCGACTGAAAGGAGACACCCTGCTCAGTCTTTTCAAGGCACTGGTCCTCTCTGGAGAGAGAGTAATACGTTGCTCATTATCTGTGGCCCGTATTGATGAAGTTCGCCCAGGTTGATAAGAGAAATCATCAGATTCCTCATTACGATACGCATCTGTACGCCTGGATCGTGAAGAAAGTAAATAGGTTTGCCTCTGACCACTTCGCTGTCCCGAATGTGCAGGTGCACCACCATGAAGGGTTTGTATGAGTTGCCGCATTGTTTCTTGCATGGCGGTTTGTCCTTGAGCCAGATTCGTCATAATTCCTGCCAGATCTGGAGGTGCAGAGGGATTTGGAAGATTTCCAGCATTTCCAGCGTTTCGATTGCTGGATTCTGGATTATCTGCCATTGATGATGAATGATTTTTGGTGAAAAACGATAACAACAGTCGTTTCCCATAGACGGCGCCAATATGTTGATGTGAAAAATTAGATTGTTTCTAATTATTTAATCACAGATAAATATAAATGAAACAAAGAATTTTAAAGTGGTTCAGCCTTATAAGAATGGCCTACGTCCACTGTTTTCTGTTATTGCCAAGTGTTTTGGAGTTCTCAATATGTAATTCTATCAAGAAAATCCGGTCCCCCACAATGAGGATTGTACAACGTATTTATAGCCTTGAGGCTGTCATATGAAAGGATGATACATTAAATGATATACATATGAAAGGGTAATACATTTAATGCCCTTTAAGCGTGTGCGTCTAAATAATAAGCATTTAATGAACCAGTTGAACTGTTGGTTATTCATCAATTAATGCTCTGTTCGAGATGCAGCTCGGACCGCCTGAGCAGCTCGGACCGCCTAAGCTTTCTGGTATTCAAGAGTTCCTCGAAGAGGTCTGTTCCTCGGAGCGTATGAGTTCCTCGGAGAGGTCTGTTCCTCCGAGTGTATGAGTTCCTCGGAGTAACATGGTTCCTCGGAGCGTGTGATTATCTCGGAAGTGCTTGTTGTTGCCATGTAGATAGCCACGTGTCTTCATATGATTGATCCAAGTCAGCAGATTAAATTTGGTATCAACACTATTATTATTATTATTATTATTATTATTATTATTATTATTATTATTATTATTATTATTATTATTATTATTATTATTATTATTATTATTATTATTTACTTGCAAGTGATAAGTAAATAAATATGTGATTTATTATATGTCGCGTATGAGTGAAGAGCGAGGATTTATTATTATATGTCGATAGAGCATTACATTGATGGATCGGTATATTTTATAGTCGATGCATACAGTACGCATGTGTCGATCTCGTTTAATGAGATTTTAGCATATTTGTATTCGGAGGACTCGGATGGCCTTTTCGAGTGCACTGGTGATCCGGAAGGGACGAAATAGTACAAAATAGGTACTCGGGTACTATGATTGGATTTCGAGGGCTTTTTAGACATAACAGGACCCGTATCAGGGTAGGATGGTCTTTTTACACCTATGGTTTAATGGAAACAAGGGATTTGTAACAACTGCACTTCCGACCCAAGTTAATTAATAACATTAACCACATACAATCGCCATTTTACCCCTCATAGAGTACGCAAATTCAATAAACATCCTAAATAAAGATGAAACCACTCTACAAAACCTATAACTTTACTAAATTTCTCAAGTACCCCTTGAAGTTTTTAAATTTCTAAAATAACCCCTGAACTTTTCAAACACACATAACTTAACATATACTTAACCCCTAGACCCAAACTTTATATCAAATTAAACCTTTAAAATTCAACTAAGTATGAATTATAGTTACAGACCCTACATTTTCATACAATTATAAAAATACCCCTAAAACTTACAAAAATACCGTATTGTGAGCCAAATAAGTATATAAACTTCCAATCAAGGACGAAAAACTAAGTAACCAACATTTTCATATTCCTCCCTCACCACATCACCTCCACAAGGGTAATAAAGTCTAAAAATACATGGATACACCATGCATTCACATGAGGAACAAGTTCCACCATATTATCTTAAATTTAGGAAAAATCCACCTCCCAAATGCTCTAATACACTCTCCCCTTCGTCCCCTATAATTTCCCCATGATCATAAGCAACAAATTCCACCCCTTGAACATGCTCAAAGTTCAAAAGTTTTCCTCTAAACAGGTATTATGTCATTTGATGTATTAAACCTCATTAATTCAATTCCAATAGTTTTATGTGTTGATATTATACTGATATCAATCACAACATTAGAGCTTTAACGTCCAAAATGACCTCTGTTCAAAAAAACTAAAAAAACCTCTATTAAAACTTGAGCTTTAATGGTGGAGTTTGATTCCTTAACTTTGAACCAGTTTCAAAGTGAGAAAATAGTTCCTTATGAACTCAAGATCTCTAATGCAACGATCTTTTTACAAAAATCATAGGTTTTTATCTTAAATTGCTTGAAAGTGTTTTCTATTTCAGAAAAATAAAAATCTTAAGTTTTCCACAACCAGACCACCTCAATCCTTCAAACCAAATTCAAATTCTTCCTTAGGATAGCAGAAACACAACCATGTTCATTAAAACCTTTGCCATGTTCACTAGAGCTTTGAAACTTCAGTTAATTTTTTTTGAAAACACACAGTTTTGTAAGTCGATGAATATTGAACCTCAATCCATAAAACTTATATTTTTTAATTCAAATGAAAAATTAGGTTAGATTAGTTCAGGAATCATCTCAAATGGTTTAGTAAATCAGGAGTTATTTCACGTCAAAGTTTTTCAAACCCCAAGTCAACTGTCGAGAGGTTGAAGATGAACTTTTTCAACCAGAAAATTTGACCAAGCACGTGAGGGCACGTGTGGCCAATAAAAAAATTCGGATTATTTTTTCCAATATTTTTATTTGATCTTTTCGGCCACAATGGTATAAGGTAAGACTGTATTTGGTCAAGCCTAGCCAGAGTTATGAAAAATTAGGGTTTTAGGTTAGAAATATTTTCTCTAAATTGCAAATTGACTCCTCCTTACTTTTTCAAGTTATGAATTTTTGCCCTAACTTTTTTTTACAAATACTTTGATTAATTTATAGTCAAAAAGTCTTTTTCATCAAGTTTCAAATTTAATTCTAAGCCTATGATTTTAAAGTCCTATTTATAATTTAATCCCTTAAACTTTAATGAACACAAGTTTAATTGTAATTCTACTAAAACCAACATTATTATCCATTAAATTTACTCACACGAGTGTTTTGTGTACTAGAAAATCATGCACCAGCCCCTCCCGACATCCTCTTTTGACCCTATTTAAGTCGTTCAAAGATCCATACAAATAGGTCTTTTGCCTTTTTAATAGTAAAAATTCTCGTACTTGTTTAACTGCCTAATGATATCATTTCATGATAGCCCCCTTTGACTCTAAGTATGCGTAGAAATTACCATACTCATATTTTTATTATATCATGAATTGTTTTAACTATGATCATTCGAAAAACATAAACCTTTCTCACCTAATAACTGATATCGTGAAAATTCTTTGAAATGGTTGATTCAGTTCACCTTGCACCTTCTGGGCATTACTATTCCTTATAGAAGCATCAGTAATAACTATGGAGTAGACTTCCATGCTATCCCACATAATTTTCTGCTTAGCCTATGGTCTCAGATGTTGAGAGCCAAAACTTTTAGCTATATATGTATGAGTATCACTTTAATTATGTGCCTAGCCGGATACTTAATTTATTAAATTATATGGATTTACTGATGACTCTTTGCTTATTTTTACATCGATTTTGTAATCTGGTAAGTATGGGATTATCAGCTTAAACCCCTTTGACTTTCTTATTATGTAATTATGTTTACTATCTGAGATTTGAATTCCATAGACACTCCACCTTCCATCTATATATCTAATTTGTTATAATATTGATAGAACATGCTTAGCATATTTATGCTTATTTCTTTTTCCTCCATATGGACCAGGAAAAAGAGGATAGTCTCATTTCCCTTTTTATGACACACAAGGATCACGTGTTTGCCTATGTAACTGTTTAAGGCGAAGACTAAGGAAGATAGGAGCAAGAAGTGGAGCTTTACTATTACCTACTTTATATTTCTTATTGAGAATAAAATGCAATTCACCCCTATGGTGGTAGTACACTATATGTGATGTTATCTAATGAATAAAGTTATGTTTTCTGCCTTAACTTTAATTCATTGCTTTACAGTTACTCTCTTGTACATTCATATAAAAAATAGGGTGTGACAAGATTAGGGTGTAAGTATGACATATTTAAGGTTTAAAGGGGTGGATGGCAACCCCATTTTCAATCTCTGCATATTTGATAGTTAGAGAAGGTGTAAGAAAAAAAAGAAAAAGGAAGAAAGGAAGTGAAAGGCTTGGAGAAGAGAAGGAAAAGTAACCATCTTCGAATTCAACCCATCACAAACGAAGAGGCATCGGATCTAGATCCAGAAAAGGCAAGTAGTTTCTTGCTATAAGTTGCATGATTAAGTAGTCAATCACTTTCATAGTTAATGGTGTAAAAATCTAGGATTTAAAGATTTAAAGATTGGAGCTTTGATTATTTAATTAAGAGATATAGACAATAATTAATCTATGATTTGAATTAATTACTAGTTGATATTGATCATGAAGGAATTTTGAAATTAAATATGGGTTTATAAAGATGAGCATGTAGAACATTGATAGGAGGGCTGAATTAATGAAATTCTAATTTGGGTTAATTTTGGGTTTGTTAGAATTGATGTTAGATTTAGAATCCAAGGATTTTAACAACAGATTCGGGGTCACTTATATGTTATAATATTTCTGGGATGTTAGTATAATGATTTAGGAGTGGTTTGGGACCTCCATTAAAGAGTTTGGAGAAGAAAAACCCGAGAAAGAAGATGACAGGCAGCCTAGTGAACTGAACCGGTTCGATTTGCTAGCCTGCCCAATTTTCGTTTGTGTGTTGTTTTGACCCGTTAAATCTCGAGGAATGACTATAGGGGCTTACAAGATGGAGTGGGACTACAGTAGAATGCTTTATAGGTTTTGGTACGTGTGATTGGCCAATGAATAAATGGGTTCGAGCGAGGAGAACCGGGAATTCAAATGAGTGAACATTTAGATATTTAATCGAGAAGTGGGTTCAAACTTTGGGAATGGAATACTAGTGCGTTGTGGGATATGCGTATGAGCTCAGTACTTTATATATATACAGATTATAGTGACAAGTAAATGTATGTGTGTATGCTACTTGTTTATATTGAACATACCCACTCGGTAGTGCTATCGTAGGAGGTTACGAGTAGTGGTCAGTCCACCCTGGCGTTGACCAACAGGTGTTGGATTAATTCTCTGGGTCATAGTACTGTTTCATGGCCATTATCCATGTGTGAGGGTAGGCATTGGTTTAGAGATCGATTGGGTGCGATGTCGTATGGTTGAGAGCCCCAGACATATGTTTATGATTGTCTCCATTGTATGTGTTTACGTTTGGATTCGGTGATGAGATTCTGACCCGGTGGCTCAGTCTGATGCATGATGCTTGGAGCCTAATATCACACAAGGGATGTATCTGTGAGGTATATGCTCTGGTAATACGGTTATACGTATATAGCGAATGATATATGACGCGACGTATAATATGTTTGTTATGTGTGTACCTATGATTCAAGTGCAAGTCGATTGCTCGAGTAATACTCGGTAAGTTGGGGTTGAATCCTTGGGGAATATGACGATAAACGTGATAACAACGACTAGGTATGCTTCTAAAATCTAGGTGACGACTCTCGAACGAAATGAAAAGTTGATTGATTTTTGGGGAAAATTCTACTTAACTAAGAAAACCTAACTAGCAATTGAAATTTTAATTTGAAAGAAAGCAAAATCTTAAATTTGAATTTTTGAAAACTATTTGGAAAAAGTGGAGTCGGGATCCAATCCCACGAACCATAGATACTTTCGTTAGATGCAATTTCTTTTATAATTATATATTTAATTAAAATAACACATTAATTAAATAGAAGCACTAAATGTATGAGAATATTACTCCACGTGATATTTAATCAATAATTAAATTAATGTGAATGACAAACGGAGTTAAGATACCAATAATTAAATCGTATCCTTAAACACCCCAGTTGCATATGACAAAAGGATTTAAGATACCTAAAATATTATTCTCAATAATGATATCAAACCCTGATAATTTTGTAAATGATGACATCCAATTTTATATCTAACTTTCATACCTAGGTTGGGTTCATGTTCCCCAACTCTTTAAAAATCTAGTCTGACACGATCATAATTACAATGCATGATATTATTGACTTGCATGTAGACACGATGAAGAAAAATGACAAAAATGCATAAATTTAATATTACCAATGATGGAGAAAGTAAGGCATGCACAAGAACAAAGCTTGGATGAATAATCTGAAAAAAAAAGCTCTCTATTGAATTTTAAGTGCAAGAATGTATGAAAAATGCTCCAAGAAATTTTGGATATTTTCTTGCCTTACAATAACTCATAATCATGAATAATAACTCATAATGGCTATTTACAAAGGTTGAAAGTCATTTTAAGGAGTCCTCAAACACTAAAACTCTTGTAGCTAAAAGTTAGGCAAAAACAAAACACTTCATCCATGGGCGAACCTGTTGACTGAACCTATTGCAAACCGAACCCATTAGGTGAACCGGTTTGCTAAGGCCACTGAATAGGTTTAGTCCTTTTCTCATATAAAGCTTCCTTTGTTTGCTCGAATTGCTTTTATTTACCATTTTACCACTTTATTTTCTTCTCAGCTTCGAACGAGCATAACTTTCTAACCGTAGCTTGGATCGGGGTTCCATTTCTTCCAGTGTACTCAAGACTTCAAAATATTCAACTTTTCACCTCTTCCTAATTCCGTTTAAAAAATTACAAAATTTCCCTTGACTTCCCTTTCTTTCAATTCTTTCACTGTTTTGATTTTTCTCTCACGTCCACTTGCACGAATTACATGTAAAACATGAGAAAATACACAAGACACGAAATACTCATCGAAAAGGGTTAGTGGCATAAATATGAGATAAATTTAGGCTATAAGCAATATACGGCACCGTAAAAATATCGAAATTAAGGAGATAAATATTAAATAGTCATGCCTAATTAAATCTCCCTAACTTAGAGCAATGCTCGTCCTGAGTAATGTAAAAGAATAAGAGTACGAGTCTAAATAAACTTATAACTAACTAACGAGATAGGATGCCTCTTTCGCAGGCAATCAATTGCATTTAGTATATGCAACAAGTCGTTAAACCACTAGGTTACCCTAGTAGGATGAGTGGTGTCTTGTGAGGGTTTACAGTGAATTTACCCACAAAATTCATTTTTCACGACTCAAAGAAAGTATCTAAATAAATAAAAAAAAGTACAATTTAAATTCTAAAAATAATAATCACATCAAATTCTTATTTGATAACCTCAATTCATAGTATGTGTGTGTGTGTGTGTGTGTGTGTGAGTGGGTGTGTGCGAAGTCAAAAATTAAACCGCTAACTTTCACTGATTGATCATTATGTTACTTTTCAAAAATTCTCATTGACTCAATTTCTCATGGAATGCTCTCGCATTGTGACTATTTTCTCTCGATGTACTTGATATTAAGAGTAAATGTAATTGGATACGAGTTCACGTACACAAATTGAAAGACGAAATATTTATGGTGAAAAGATCTCATGAACAAAATACGGCCATTGGAAAACGAAAAACACCATTCTTTATTCACATTGTGTTGTCTATTTATTATCTTTTCGTGCTTTAGCTCTCCACATAGTAATTAATTTCATTATTCGGACTCGGTTAGGACTTTTTTCCAAGTTAAGGTGTTTTGGGTAATAATGGGAATGTTGGAAAATTTCGGAGTTGGAAAATTTACTTGCGATGTCTGTTGACACTTTTTTGGGCTTTGCACATTTTCTCCTTCTCTTCTTTATCCTTCTATTTTTCATATTTTTCTCATTTTCTATTTTTATTTTCATTTTTTCTTTCTTATTTTTGTTTGAGAATTTTTTTATGCACCATTTGGACTTAATTGATGACCTTTCCAATGTTCACATCTCTGGTCTAATTGGGTCTTTTGAGTTAATCACACGAAAAGGCTATTAATTTTTGGGTTCAAACTGGCTTGCAAAAGGATGAATTTTTTTTATAACTTTTTATCGATAATATTTTTGGGAAAACAAATGATGGCCTAACTTCAATTATATTAATTACTAATCACATTACCATATGCGTCTCGAGATTAATTTAATTTTTGAGATTTTTTAGTGGGTTTTTAAAACAATATTTCACACGTTTTTCGTAATCGATCAAACGAAGATTTAGAGATCCTCAACGACTTTTTAATACTTAAAAGAACTTTTGAGTTACTTTAACTTGGATTGATTTAATTTCTTGAAAAAAATGGTTGACTCAAAAATCTCACTCGGTTAATAAATCTCCTCACTTATTCGTTAAGCCATCAATTTTAGCTCAACTTTCGGTTTTGGTCAATTTCGGCTTTAGTGCATTAAGTTTTTACAAATTGAGAAATCAAACAAAAATATTTTTGACATTTTTGAAATATTTTAATTTGGGGGGGGGGGGGATTTTTTTGACTTTTTTCAATTTTGGGGGGCATTTTAAAATTTGTAAAGTTTAAAAGACGCACATGTACCCCTCTCCCCACAAACTTAAACTTTTGCATTGTCCTCAATCAAAAGGACTAAATCTAAGTAAGAAAATTATAGTGCAAAAATAAGAAATGAGCATATGGTGGAGACATTTTATTGGTACCGTCAAAGGTCGCGGTAGTGATCTTATTGAAGTAGATTTGTAGGAGCCTTATTCAGGCTTGCTTATCAAAAACAAATATAGGAATGTACCGTGCCGAAGGCGAATTTCAGAGTCATTCTTCATCGGGAGAATGGTGTCGCATGCGATAAGATTGTCATAGCGTACACATTAGGGGAGTTTCCAAGAGGGAAAGGTGTCTAGGGCCCACGGGGTGTTGGGAGCCCAACTACTTGAATATTAGAGTTGCCTGAGAGGTGGATTAGAATTTGGGTATGTGGAATCATCATACATTTGGACCCTTTTTTCCCGCATTTTTCTCTTTATTATATTGAGTGTGAGTATGAGCGGGACTGTTGTGCCGTTGACTAAGGCCTCGTAATGGCCTCGAGATGTTCGGATGAGGGTCTCATAGAATAGACGAACAATATCGTCGTGGACCTAACAAGTGTCGGTCAACCATTAAGACCAACCAAACCCAGTAAATAGCCAAATGACCTTGGTGGGAATTTATTCCCACGCAACTTTTCGCTCAATGAAAACCGTGCGGGTGGGGTCAAAATATTTGTTGACCCAATCGAGCTCTTGTACCGAGCGAAAAATCATCCCGGACAGCATTGCCCTCAATTGCGGTGGAGTTCTACTTGCGCATAAATTCTTGATAGGCCATAAGGAGAGTAGGAAAATAGGCAGACTTGGATTTTGGTGTGGGGTATTTATACGTGTGGGTGGTGAAGGGTGGAAAAATGAAAGGTTTTGGTGGTAAAATGGATATGGGATCTTGAGGTGCGTCGAACGAGAGCCTAGACAAGTGATCAGTTATGATGTTCTCTACTCCTTTCTTATCATTAATGGATAGATCGAACTCTTAGAGTAGCAAGATCCACCTAATGAGGCGCGGCTTTGCATCCTTCTTGGAAAGGATATATTTGAGAGTTGCGTGGCCAATAAAGAATGTTATGGGTAACACGATAAGATATGAATGGAATTTGTCAAGGGTGACCACTACCTCTAGCAACTCTTTCTCCATGGTGGAATAGTTCAATTGAGGTCCAATTAACGTCCGACTAGCATAGTATATGACATGGGCCTTTTTATCTATCCTTTTCCCAAAAACAACCCCTACTGCGTAATCACTCGCATCACAAATAAGCTCGAATGGATGGATCCAAACCGTAGCTTGCATGATGGGAATGGATATTAGCATGCTTTTCAATTTTTCAAAAGCCTCTTGACATGCTTCACTCCACTCAAAATGGGCATCCTTTGCGAGTAGGTTTCTAAAAGGCCTAGATATGGAGCTAAAATCCTTAATAAGCCTATGATAAAATTCCGTGTGGCCCAAGAATGAGCCCACGTCTTTTAGTGAGTTGGGTGGGGGAAGTTCGAAAATAATGTCAATTTCCACCCTATCGACCTTTATCTCCTTAGATGAAACGATGTGTCCAAGAACTACTCCTTAGGTAAACATAAAATAGAACTTCTCCCAATTTAGTACCAAGTTCGTTTCCACACATCGGGCAAGCCTCTTTTCAAGGTTAGCAAGGTATTGGTCAAAAGAGGGGCTGAAGATACTAAAATCATCCATGAACACCTCAAGACCCCTTTCGACCGTGTCTCTAAATAGACTAAGCATGAACCTTTGAAAAGTTGCGAGTGCATTATACAATCCAAATGGCATACGTTTATAGGTAAACATGCCAAGGGGACATGTGAATGTAGTCTTCTCTTGATCTATCACATCCACCTCAATTTGGTTATACCTGAAATAGCCATCTAAAAAATAGTAAAACGGGTGGCTCGATACTCTCTCAATAATTTGGTCGATGAATGGCGAAGTTAAGTGGTTTATTCTAGTACCGAAATTGAGCTTTCGATAGTCAATGCAAACGAGCCACCCGGTAGTGGTACGTTTTGGAATAAGTTCCCCTTTGCATTCTCGACCACAGTTACTCCCAACTTATTTAAGATGACTTGAATAGGACTCACCTATTTACTATCCAAGATGGGATAGATGATGCCCGTATTTAATAACTTGATAATTTTCATTCTAATAACGTCTTTCATGATCGGGTTCAAACGTCTTTTCACCTCCCTAGAGGGCTTCAAGTCCTCCTCTAGATGGATTTTATAAGTAAAAATTAAGGGACTTAAATCTTTTAAATTCGTGATGGACCAACCAAAAGCACCTTTGGGCTTCCTCAAAATGGTCATAAGATTCCCTTTTTGCTCTTCATTTAGGCTCGAGGATACAACAACGGGATATATCTCATCCTCTACCAAATAAGTGTATTTAACATTGGAAGGAAGCTTCTTCAATTAGAGTTTGGGGGATTTAACATTAAAGGGAACCGTGTATGATTCATGCAATGGTAATTCCTCTAACCAAAAAACCCAACTAACATCTCTGACATCGCCATCACTCTCGCCCTCATCCAAAAACTCTCTCATCTCATTCACCTCTCGATCAAAATCGGAGTATGCACTCTCGCTCTCACCCACCGTCACTAGTTACGCCTCAAGTGGATCTCTACTGTGATTACCCTCAAAGTGTTTGTGTACTACCTCCTCAATAAAATCTGACTCGTATAACTCATCCTCATCACCCATTTTCTTGGTGATGTTGAAGATATTAGTTTCACATGTCATATTCCTGAACGTGAGTTATATTTTCCCATTACACGTGTTAATCAATGTGTTAGCCATGGCTAAGAAAGGACATCCAAGAATAACGGGAGCGTGATGACTTGAGGGAGAGGAGGTATCCATATCCTAAATGATAAAATCTACGGGGAAGTAAAAAGTGTCGACATGGATGATCACGTCCTCAATGATCCCATGGGGTATCTTCACGGAGCGATCCGCAAGTTGGAGAGTAATTTTGATGGGTTTAAGATCTCCCAAATCAAGATTCATATAGATAGAGTAAGGGAGAATGTTGACACTTGCCCCAAAATCTAGTAAAGCTCTCTCAATTTTATTCTCTATAATAATGCACAAAATAGTGGGCGCACCCGGATCTTTATACTTGGGTGGGAGGTCGCTCAAAATTACTGAACTCACATTTTGGGATAAGAACACTTTCTTATTTACCTTTAATTTATGTTTCACCATGATCAAATTCTTTAGGAATAGCATACACGGGAATTTGCTTGATAGCCTCAAGAAACAGTAAGTTAAGAATCACTTGCTTAAGCATTTCTAGAATGTCATCATGGGAGGCCTCTTTAATAGGAGGGACCAACCCTTAAGGGTAAGATGCGTCTATAAGGAGTTTTACTACACCTTGGGCCAAAATGTGTCATCTTTTTCACTCTCTTTCAAGAGGACATCTTCGGCCTCTTGCATGCCAGATGAAACCTCCTTGTCTTTTTACACGTCGGGTGGGGAAGGTAACAACTCAACAACTCTCCCACTATGTAGAGTGGTTACCGCTTGACATTGCTCTTTATTTTAATCAGGAGTAGAGCTCACATAGTTTTGACCTTGGGGAGGTCATTGGCCTTGGGAGAGAAACTTGCCCTTCTCTTGGACACTTAAGGAAGATTAAAACTTAACAAGCGATGCCTTTAAGTTGGAATTTTTTTTTAGTATTTAGAGCATTTATTGCTGACTGAATTTGCATGAATTGAGCAAGGGTGTCCTCGAGACTCTTCCACTCTGGGATCACATAAGGCGCTGGAGGAGATGCTTACATGGGTATCACTTATTGATAATGTGTGACTGGTGGCGGTTGTGGGGCAACATGTGGAATCAGATTCATCACTACATTCGGTTGCCCCTAACAAAAATTGTTATGGTTTCACCATGAGGTATTGAAAGAATTCCCGTAAGGGGTGTTAAAATTTCCCTTATAAGCTCCCACTGCCTCAACTTGCTCTTGAAGCATAACTTTGTAGAAGGGTATAGACAGACATTCCTTTGTTAAATCTCCCGCTTCACAAATCTCGCAATTCTCCTTAGATAAAGCTCAAGATGGGTCGAGTATATTTCTCCCCTAGCTTCGACCACGTCTTATAGCCGCTTGGCTAATTGGTTAATTTGGAGCTTCAACTAGTCTTCCGTGGTCCAAGTAAAAGAGTCCGGATGCAGGAGTTGTGGACGTGATTCTAGCTTTGGATTGGGTATTCAAATCCAATGTGTCCCAAGCTTGAGTAATCTCAACGACATACTTAAAGTGGGCATCTAACCCGAAAAACTCTCCCGGGCACATAGTTTCCACGAGTTATTTCGAGCTTAGGCTAAGCCACGATGAAAGCCATGATGTGGGCACATGTTAACTAACTAATTAAAAATCTCCCACCACTTATCAAAAGGCTCATTATCGTTTTGCTTAAAAGTATGAATTTATACCCAAATAGAGTTGGTCATATGTGCGGGAAAGAACTTCTGGAGAAATTTAGCTTGCATGTCTCTCCACATAGATATCAAGTATGGTGCTAATGACCAAAGCCAAGTCTTGGCCTTGTTTATAAGTAAAAATGGGAAAATCTTAAGGTGCACTACGTCTTAGTTGTAATCTTGATCGTTAAACGTCTCACACGCCTCCTCGAACTCTCTAATGTGGAGATAAGGCTTCTCCGACTCCACACCGTAAAATTGTGGGAGAATTTGAATCATCTCATTCCTAAAGTGGAATTGCACTGCATTATACAAAAATATAATGCATCCCAGAGCGACGATTCGCTCGGGGTATAAGAGGTCTCTTATGGGGCGGTTACTCATCACTCCCTCTCCCATTCTGAAACTAGCTTGATATGACATCACACTCACACTTATAGAATCACTTTCCTCACCATATTTCCTAGACGTTCGACTTGTGGTGTGACTACTCGATTTAGGATGTGGTACCTAGAAATTTGGAGTGTTTGGAGTGTTATTTTCAGAGGGAGGGAGTTCGATTATAGGCTCAAGATTTAAATTGGGCTGAGTATTTTGCATTTAAGGCCTCAAGGGAATCTTTTTATTTACTTTAATCTTTCTAATTTTTTTTTTGGATTTTTGGAATTAATGATTTTTTTGGCTTTTTTTCTTTTTAGGATTTTGAGTCAAATTCTCAGATTAATTTAAGCTTATCTAGGCATCTACCTAATTCCCGGCAACGACACCAAGAACATGACGCGACGCCAAATATGTGTGCTACATGCGTACCTATGACTGAAGTGAAAGCCGATCACTCTAGTAATACCCAGTAAGTCGGGGTCGAATGCTCAGGGAATAGGACGATAAACGTGACGACGATGACAAGGTAGGCTTCTAAAATCTAGGCGACGACTCTCAAAAAGAAAAGAAAAGGTGATAATTTTTGTGAAAAATTCTACTTAATTAAGAAAACCTAACTAACAATTGCAATTTTAATTTGAAAGAAAGAAAAAACTTAAATTTGAATTTTTCAAAACTATTTGGTAAAAAGTGGAGTCGGGATCCAATCCCCCGAACCATAGGTACTTTTGTTAGATACAAGTTTTTTGATAATTATATATTTAATTAAAATAAAATATTAGTTAAATTGAAGTACTAAATATGTGAGAATATTACTCTGCAGGATATTTAGTCAACAATTAAATTAATGCGAATGACAAAATTGTTGACACGTATACAATATCCTCAAATAGTGTGGTTTCCTACGACAAACGAAGTTAAGAGACCTACAGTATTAATCTCGACAAAGATATCAAATCCTAATAATTATGTATATGATTATGTCCAATTTCATATCTAACTTTAATACCTAGATTGAGTTCATGTTCCCCGACTCTCTAAAAATCTAGCCAAACATGATCATAGTTACTACGCATGAAATTATTGACTTGCGTGTAGACATGATGAAGAAATAATGATAAAAATGCATAAAATTAATATTACAAATGGTGGAGAAAGTAAGGCATGCACAAGAACAAAGCTTGAATGAGAAATTCGAAAAATAATAAGCTCTCTATGGAATTTTGAGTGCAAGAATGTATGAAAATTGGTCCAAGAAGTTCCTAATATTTTCTTGCCTTGCAATAAGTGATAATCATGAATAATAACTCATAATGACTAGTTACAAAGGTTGGAAATAGTTTTAAGGAGTTCTCAAAGACTAAAACTCTTGTAGTGAAAAGTTAGGCAAAGACTAAAAATCTCTTCCTTGGGCGAACCCATTGATCGAACCCATTAGGCGAATCGGTTCGACTAAGGCCACGAAACCGGTTTGGTCCTTTTCTCTGCGTAAGCTTCCTTTGTTTGCTCGAATTGCTCTTATTATCCATTTTGCCACTGGCTTTTCTTCTCAACGAGCATAACTTTCTAACCATAATCAGATCGGGGTATTGTGTCTTCTAGTGTACTTGTGACTTCAAAATCTTCAACTTTTTAGTTGGCTCTTCTTTCGGGGTTCGGTTGAAAATTTACAAAATTGCCCTTGACTTCCATTTCTTTCGATTCTTTCAGCGTTCAGTTTTTCTCTCGCATCCACTTGCATGAATTACATGTAAAACATGATAAAATACATGAGACACGAAATACTCACCGAAAAGGATAATATATGAGATAAATTTGGGCTAAACGCACTATACAGGATCGTAAAACTATCGAAATTAAGGGAATAAATATGAAATATTTATGCCTAATCAATATATATATATATATATATATATATATATATATATATATATATATGTTTATACGATATAGTGTATATGTTTACTTATAACACAAGTGTAGCTATGTTATATTTATCGTGTGAATATTTATCTATAGCATGTGTGTCGTTACGACACTATTTATAAACATACACCTATTGAGGGTAATTTATACTTAGCTAATAGAGAGTATTAGTGTTATTGGGCTTGGATAGCAGTTATATGTCCTTATTAAACTGGGTAGTACAATTATAATAATAAAATGAATACGTTAGGTGCGTGCTGTAGATGAGATGTGAGGTTTGATCTCATGTGCGTGTGACTGGGTAATTAATTATGAAAGTAATAAAATATGCATTTTATCGATTTAAATTAATTAATTACTTGAAAAATATTTTCAAACTTCTCGGGCTTTGACCAGTGAGAAAATTATTTTTCTTGTTATTTTTAAAACTTCCAAGTGTTCAGCAGCAGCAGTCGGGACCACAGGGATATATACTTTCTTGTCGCTGCAGAAGTTGTGAACGCTACAAGATTTGACTTAGCTACCTCAACTCATTTTATCAAGATAGGATCTTTATTATTCTAGTATTTCATTTTAGGCGAGTTGCCCGTAGTTGGATAAGAGTTTATCTATGTCAAGATATTATTTTACTTGTTAGTTCGTTTTAGTTCGATGTTACTATTTGGTGACCTATAGTTTATTCGTTTCACCTTTATTATTTATTCATGCATGATAATTTATACTATTCATTTAGTTGTATGTTTTTATTCGTATTATTTTATACTAGTTATTGCGATGGTGATGATGAGAATGAAATCATACTGATATTCCTGCTTTATTTTAGTAGAGGATTGATCATCCGGTATTAGAATAGGCGGGTTGTCATAATAAATGAGTCAAAGATAAAATTTAATAGTGTCACCATTAACATGCTTGACAATTATAGTGAACGACTTCGTGTTGTTTAGATCATCGTAAAAGCATCCGATTTTTTGTAGTTAAACATTACTAGTTTATGTAGTTTACACAGTATATTACTTTAAGTGTTTTATGCCACTTTCAACATACGATTAAAATGTGTGGAATTGACAGGAAAATATTTAAGAAGTTAAAGTTACACATAGGAATAATTTTGCACAAAAAATGTGATTAAATAATTTTGCACTGCGAATTTCATCATTTCGAAGTGCGAAATGAATTAGTTCGCATTGATAAATATATCACTTCGCAATGAGAAATGGAATATTTCTTACCTTGAAATGTGAATTATAATTTCTTTAATTTGAACAAATTGTAAGTATGATCTTATTTTCATTTCTTATATTAGTTGTAGAAGAAGAAAAAAATTGGACATAGTTCTTAAACCAACTTCGATGTGTTGTTGGTTGTGAAAAAGAGACGACTTTCATTTTTTTATCATAATTATAGGTTAAAAGAAGCTCTGCTTAAATTTTTCCCTCATGGTAACCACTCATACTGTGTACAACACCTGAAGGACAATTTAAAGAATTTATTTTGTGGTCTCTAAGATTATATCTGTAATAGTTGTCTGCCAATTCAAAGTTACAGCTTATTCCCGTGCAATATAGGTATATGAGAAGAAAATAAATGAACTAAAAAAGTACGGGGCATAAATATTCAAATTATCCTAAAGGATCGAGATCTAAAACACTGGGCAAATATAGAGTTAGTATAATCGATACGACAAGATTATTCCAATGTGGTTAAATGTTTTAAATCGTGGATTAGGGATGTTCATCACTTACTGGTTACCAAAATAGTTGACAATATAAGAATAAAGATGATGAGCATGATGTTAAGAAGGCGCACACAGTTAAGAGAGTGGAGTGGTGTGTTGTGTCCTACTACGGAAAAAGATTACAATTTAGTATATAAGAGAGTTGTACTTAGTGTGTAGCGCAGTCAACAGATAACATATAGAATTGGTTTGCCCTTCTTCATCTGTGTTGGTAAATTCATCCTATACATAGGATATGACGTATGTGTAAGCTGGGGACCCTTAGGTATGGGACTAAGGTATATTTTGAGGATCTCACATCGATAATAAGGGTGGGATAATTTGATAAATGAGAAATTAAGAAGATGAGAATTAATGCCTAAGATAAAAAAAATAGGTATTAAAATCTGGGCGACAAAATGTGTAGGGGCCGACAGTTTAAACGGGTCAGCTTATGTTTATGTCGTGTCGTGTGTGGAACCTTATCATATTGCAGGGTCGACAGTTTAAATGAATCAGATGACTATTGACAAGGGGAAGTGTAAAACTCTGGTGGGAGACCACCTGTAGCGGGAGGACCGTTATAATTATTCTAATAATAAATTGAGGAGAATGATAAATTGGGCTAATTTAAATAAATTAACAACATGGGACTTGGTATTTAAAATTATATTGGTGTGCATTTTGAAAAAGAATTACTGAGGGTAGTTAATTATTATTTCGATTGCGTTAAATCATATCTCGTTTAATTTAAATATTCTATCGTGATATTTATCTCGTTTAATGCTACCGTTTGGATTCAAGGATCCTATTTGAGGGGAGTAGTGTGTATTCATGCTCGGGGCTCTGAACTCATGCGTTAACTAACCTTTTCAGGAATAAGTTTTAGAGAAGCTGCATAGGTCTATTTAGAGATTTTCTTGGAGGTGCAGCTGGAGTTATTTTACTTATGCTTAGTAGTTTAGTTTAGTTTTCTTCCCTTCGCATTTACTTTGAGACTCAGTTATGGTTTTGTTGGGGCATTCGGTTCCAAAGTTGTTATGGGTTTTATTCAAATATTTCATTTTGGATTCGGTTGGAGTTTATTCAGTTTTATGTTATTAGAGTTTGGTTTATTATTGGAGTTTAGCATGGTGATAGATCTTTTACCTCATAGTTAGTTATTATCATTTGGGATTGATTAAATTATTTATCTTGTGGGTTGAATTTATATGTCTCATATCTATCACAGGCTAAGAATGGTATTTTATTTACTCGCACCCGACTTAGTTTTGGTGGCGGCCAATGCTAAGATTAAGCGGGGTGTGACAGATGGTAGGAAGTGGCAGATATAGGGATTTTCTTATGCTCGTGCTACTACAACCATGCAAAAGGGTGTCAAAAATTCCACAACTATATGAACATATATTTTTATATCGATACATTACATTTCACCAAACCCTACTGTTAACAAACCCAAATCCAAGCAAAAAAATGTGCTTCTTGTACCACCAAATACAAATAAACAACTTAATCGTTGAAGAAATAAGAGGATTCCATCTAAAGGAGCGGATAGAAGGTTAATTAAATGTGGTAGATATAAAAAAAAATCACCTCATAATAGTAGGACATGTAAGGAAAAAATATCGGAGGGTGAAATTAACGAGAATTAAAAAATGTCATTCAGATGTTCACTGTCCATATTTTAATTTTGCAGTGAGAATTACTATATTTTGCACTGCAAAACATGATTGTTCACATTGAGAATTATTATATTTCTCAGTGCGAAATATAATAATACATAATGAAAAATACATATATATAAAATTATAAGTTGCTATAAGATTATATAAAATGTCTTGCTATTATTGGGAACATGATGAACAATTGGAAATACATTTAAGAAACTAACTAATTCAGCCTTCAATATTCTTCAATCTATCGTGAACAAGGTCTGGAGACCACTTCAAAAACTATGGTATCATAGTTGTTTTAGTAATCACCAATGTAGATGTATCGGGATAAAATAATTTTTGACCTTGTATAATATCTTGCTATTGTTTGGAACATGATGAACAATAGAAAATACACCTAAAAAGGGAACTGACTAATTCGTCATTCAATATTCTTTAATTTATTATGAACAAGGTCTAAAGACCACTAAATTAATTTTTGACCTTATACAATGTCTTTCTATTGTTTGGAACATGATGAACAATTAGAAATACATGTAAAAAGGGGACTGGAGAATTCGTTTTTCAATGTTCTTCAATTTGTTGTGAACAAGGTCTAAAGACCACTAAAGCAAATTTTGACCTTGTATAATATCTTGATATTGTTTGGAAGATTTCTACCTTTAATATTCTTCAATTTGTTGTGAACAAAGTCTAAAGAGCACCAAAGCAATTTTTGACCTTGTAGAAATTCTTGTTATTGTTTGGAACATGATGAACAATTGAAAATACATCTAAAAACAGAATTAACTATTAATGAAGTCAAGATAATCATCCCCAAATTCTTCAAGGGAACTATGAAATTAATAATGGTGTTGACCCTTGTTGTAAGCCATTCTTCAAGAAGCTGCATTCTTGTATCCCTTTTTAAAACCAATTCCTCATTTTGTTGTATGATTTATAGGACATGAAAAGATCATAAATCATCAAATTTGCGAGGAATGTCACCCCCTCAATTAGTTAAGGTATTGGGGGTATTCATATACATCTAATGCAATATATATAAAGAATTCATGGTATGCAACATTGTACTGATGTATAACATCCTCAATGTCTTTAAGTTCTCGTCTCCACTTTGTTTCCATATCCAGATAGTCCTACAAATTTATTTTAAGTTGAACCATTACTAACATACAATGTTAAAGAGTTTTAGGGTTTCTTGTTGATATTTTGTAGAGTACGTGTAAGTCCATATTGAATAGTAATGGAATGTATATTTATATATAAATACGTGTAGTGATGTGGATAACACAAATGTCACACCATTTTATTATCTGACGTTTCAGATATCGAATCAACCTTTTTAGCCAATGCAAAGACCATTCATTCACTTCATTAAATATGTAGCCTATCATAAGTAATCTATGTCTATTGTGTCACTTATCTACTTAGTTCATTTAATGACATCCATTATTACGAACAAGACTATTCCAAAATATACATAAATATGTATGTAATGTTTTTTAAGTCATTACATGTTTTGCATTTATTGTGTTATTTTAATAGTCCTCGCTAGAGGTAGCAAACACCGTTTTAACTATGATCAATATAAAATAATAAATTTTTATTTCCTCTAGCGAGGACTGCTAAAACAACATTGTTTGAACGATCCATTCACTTAATTAAATAGGTTGACAATCATCATTATTTCTTTGTTTGTATTTTCACATAAGCACTTCGTTCATTTAATGAAATTCATTATTAAGTGTAATCGTATTCCACAATAAAAAAAAATGGAATTAGATGTAATTACATTGAAGTGTAGTTACTAAGATATGACATTTAACATTGTCATTTCATAGTGACATTTCGCACCGAGAATTCGCAGGGAAGTTATTATTATAAATCATTACCTATAGACAAGATTTTAAACTACCGCCAATTTATATATTCTTCACAATTACTTTCATAACAAGCGACACATTTTACAAGGAGTGAGATTTTATATGTTTCTATACATACTTTCTAAACTTTTCATAACATGTCACTATTTCGTCTTCTTTTATAATTTAATGAAATATTCGTTCTTCATAAATTGCATACCATGTTTGATCTTAGTGATAATTTGTTAATTAATATTTTTATTTTTGTCTAATTATGATATTTTGAAGACACTTCCTACATCCAAAAAGATTATGAAAATATGCTTACATGATGATACACTAGATGAAATTTACACAGGAGATATACCCATTGGAAATTTTAACAAAAGTGATTGTTGAAAAAATGTTTCCATGCTAGGTATAACAAGCCTTCAAATGGCATCAAATATATTTATGATGTGATGGTGTTTATGTAAGTAGAAGCTGATGGGCAGTGACAGTCTATACTAAAAAAATTGAATACAAGTGGATATATAAATGCTTTACATGCTTTTGAAATATTTTCATTTCTGGACTACTTTACCAAATGACATGGAATTTGTAATAGAATTTTTGAGAGAGAGGGTTTTTGGAAAGAATCATTATGGCGGTTTGAAATAGTTGCAACAAATTCAAGATTCTATGGCCACTATGCGAGGTATGAATCTATTTGTAAAATACACGATAATTATCAAAGACACTTCTCTAATGATGAGTATGAGTAGTTATAGTGTACTGAATGCAATATTGATGCAATCCTTAAAATGACTACTTTTTTTAAATGCAGGTTTAAAATTATCAATGTTAATAATTATCTATATTTTGTAGTATAAGAAGTGTTATTTCTGGTTATCTATCATGCTTAACTGATGTTATATTTTTTAGTTCCAAAACAGTGTCATATAGAGAATATGGTGGGACAAATGTTCATCTCGTATTGTAAAATGTTCATATCTCGTTGCGAAATGTAATGTATATCGCAATGAGAAATACGTATATCTCAAACTTCATTACTGGGAAGAGCAACACATAGTGTATTTTCAAGATGAGGCACGTCAATATCATATCATACTGCGAAGCGAGGAGTTAGACATAGAATACCAAAACCTTGCCAATAGACAATTGAGCGAAATTTATGATTTTGTAGTGAAAAATGTTTATCTAGCAATGCGCAATTTTATAAAAATAGTGAACTTTATAACAAAATTCTTGTACAAAATGAATTCCTCTAGTTATAACTATTACCACCAAATGAAAAAGATATAATAATGCCTCAATTTCATAAAAAAATGTTAAAAATAAAAGAAATAATAATGAGGACTATTAGAACCAAGGAAAAGAGATATATTAATGATACAATCTTGCAAAAAAATGATAAAAATAAAATAAATTATAACGATTTCGCATTGTTATATCACAATTACATTTAGATTCATTTATTTCGCAATACTATTTCGCATTGACCAACAATGAAATTTCTAAGTGTTAATTAGCAATGAGGTTTCACTATGTTATATAGCACTAAGAAATAACAAAAATTGTGAACAAAATCGAATTATAATATACTGTATTTTGTAGATCGAAATACAAATATCAATCCAATTTGATGACAATGTTTGACATTACGAACATTAATTCAATGTATTAATAATAATAAATTAATTCTTGTAATGGATCTGAATGCAATTTCAAATGAAAACAATAATAACAAACAATTTAATAATTTAACTCACCGAGTATAAGATTTCGGATTATCACCTAGTCATTCTTTGCTATATTTGATTCAGACTCAACATTTCACTTCTTATTTGCTCATGCTATTTACTAATATGAAAAATATATAAATAAGTTTAACATTCTACAGTAGATGAATATGATACATAACAAAATGAGGAATATATTAGGAACATACATTTCAATCTTCAAATGGATAACTCAAGATTTGTATGAATATGGTAATTATGAGAAATTTCAATGCCTTTTGGAGCTCTTTTCATTTTTGAAATTCTACTACACGTGTGGGGGATAATCCGTTTGTTATGGTAACCGGTTATTGTTGGTTAACACTCTTGAGTTGCTGATTTTTAAGCCCCGTGTTGTGTGCTTTTTAAGGGTATTTTAGTAAGTCTAATATATAATATTTATTAAAAAAGGCCTTAAAACTAATATGTTTTATGACGGGGTTATTAGTTCTAAACGTTACATGCCAAGGATGAATCGCTGATCGCCAAAATATAAAAATAGAAAGAAAACCCCCATAGGTCTTTGTGTACAATGGACGTACCGGAATCCAACAGTTGTAATTTCTTGGGTTTCTTCCATCGGTTGTATGAAACAAGAAATATAAACCATCAAACCAGAGGCTAGGATTTGAATTGTTGGTGAAAGCTAGGTTTTTTTACAAAGAAGAAAAAGAGTAAATGAATGTTATGATGAGATATTGTCCAAAGTTCTTTGCGAATGCCATGAGAATACATGGAATAGGTTACTAAAGTGTAGAGAGAGATTGAGGATAGTCGGTGTGTAATAAAAGGGTTAGGGATGTCTTTTTACAAAGTTTATTTTTAGTTAGTTTTAAGACCTACTAGGTCTGTAAAGAGATATGAGGGGTATATATAAAATCACCAACATATATGTATAAATATAGATATAAATAAAGTCAACGAGAGCTGCACACCGTTTAATGCCCTATGTTATGTCACATGTACTATAATAGACACATTTGTGTAGCCTACATTTTGAGACACCCTATTCACTTCAAGCACAAATTTGTTGACCTTCTAAAATGAGAGTTAACATGAGCTATCAACGTGACTGATTGAAATATGAATTACTCAATAACGCACCCAACACATTTTAATGAGTTGTTTTATAAAATAAATAGGAGACAAATAGAATTTAGAGGGGGATAGTTTCTTCATTTCATTGATATATAAATACTCAAGGGGTATCATCCCTATTTATAGTAAAAAATAAGGTAACCTAATAGACATGTTAATAATTGTACAATACCAGTGGACATTCATTTAATACATATTTTGTACCCCCCCTGGATGTACACTATATCCACTATTTGATGATTATTTTCTCATTAAAACCTTATTAGGGTAAAACCCAGTGAAAAAAATCAAAGTGAAGGAAAACGAGTACAAGTTTTGTAATCATTGAATTGGTGTTGGACACGTTTAGTGTTGTCTTGTTAAAACCTTTAACTGGAAAACCAAATAGGAAAAAAAATAGTTTAAAGGGAAAAAGTACAACATGCATATGCCCAAAATATCACGTTCTTATATTATCTCCCCTGATCAAATGCTCCCCCCGATTGGATACTCCGCCTGATTATGACATTTCTCTAGTGATTGAGTCGATGTATATCTGTCTCATACATAACCTTCTGAAATGTTACTGTGACTCGGTGAATAGATTTAATAGGCTGCTACTTCAATTTCATTTTTCTTTATAAGCTCGTCTTTCATAAGACTTAGGTGAAGAGGGATGGACATGTCACTTTATTTGATCTATTTGACTCTAGTAGTATAACTCTTATGGAGTTTATGTGTTGCATAAATCTTCTTGAGTTCATGTATGTAGCACAACTAAAATGCATTAGTCATATCTCCCTCGATGCGGCCTCTTTGAGTTTGAGATACAAAAGAACCATTGACTTCATAAATAATGGTAAAACCATATGTCGTTTGAGGTAAGTCATATGTGCTTTGATTGTTCCTTGTGGGGATTATGGAGATATCCGCATGTACAATACTAACTTGACGTGAATCATAAGATTTAAAAAGTATTACACTAATAATTCCATGAGTGTATCACATAATATTGATATTAGTCTCATGCTTTGCACGTTAATAATAATAATTTATTGTCAAGATATTGACTGCAATTATAATATCCAACATCATGCATTGTGTCATGTATAGCAATATACTAATAATGTACAAATATGGTACTTTAAAACCAAATACTATAATAACATGCACATGTGGTACTTTGGGACCAAATTTATATTTGTCATCCTCTTTATGATGATATGGATAATTTAATACTAAAATTGTATGCTTAATTAATATATGTTAAAGGATTACAAGACTTTTTAATCCATTTGACTAATGGATCCGAGTTTAACATAAAATGTGCTCGATGTGTAGACTAAGGTAATAACTAGTGACCCTAGGGTCATTCATTTTTGAATTCCTTGATGATGCTAAGATTTAGCACCACCAGATAAGTGATAGTGAGCTCAAGCAGTAGCAGTCATGGCAACCATGGAGATGTATAAGTATATAGAAGGGGATAAGTATAAGAGGAAATTAGACAATGATGTATAGTGGTTCAGCCAATTTGGCCTACATCCACTGTGTGTGTGTGATCCACTAAGTATGGGCACTAAAGGCCTTGGATACAATGCACATAACCCTCTATCTCTCTACTGTGTGTGTACAAGCAGAGTTTTAGCTAGGGCTACTGTTCATGGATCGATCCCCTGTAGGGTTGTAGATGACAAGTATATATAGGTCTTGGGGGGTGTAGTGTACCCCCCAAGTAAGCATGGTGCATGTGAATAATGATCTAGCCAATCCCCTGTTGACACCTGTAGATGCCAAATGATGACATAATATTCCCTCACGTGAGGGTGTGATTTTGTTATAACGGTCTGCCACGTGCCATATGAGCCTCACGCGCACTGTTCCACGCGTCTCCCAAACCACGCGCTGTCATGATGTCACCCTCGGCTTGTCAGCCGAGGTCGAGGGCAAAGTTTCTTCCAGTAGTGAGTCTGGCTTAATTCTGGCCTCGTACTGTCGTACCCTCGTAGTGTCGGCCGGAGCCTGGGGAAGGGTCGGCCCCTCGTAGGGTCGTCTGGAGCCTGGTGGGGGGTCGGCCCCTCGTAGGATCGTCTGGAGCCTGGTGGAGGGTCGGCCCCTCATAGGGTCGTCTGGTCCTGGTGGAGGCCAGTTGGAGCCTGGTGAAGGGTCGGCCCCTCGTAGGGTCGTCTATTTGGGAGATAATCTTCAGCCAGGCCAAGGATATAAACGGGTATATCAATCACCCCCCAGCCCTTAGCCATAGGTGTTATTGAGATTGTTGAGGGATATTGTTGAAATTGGGATGCGTGTATGATCAGTTAGGTGAGTGACACATGGGCAGGTACTCATTGCTATTCAAGTTTCCAAGGCATGGCGACTGCACACTTGGGGCTTTGTGCCCTAATGATGCCTTCCTCGTGGGCTGTGTCCTGCCTTGGTCAATGGGCCCACTCATTAGTAAGATATTTAAGAGATTTTCAAATTCTCTCTCTTCCTTCTTCTTCTTTTTCGCGCCCAGACCTATTCTCTCTCTAGAACCAGTAAGCTTTGCCACTTGCAGCCTTCGTTTCGTCAGTTCTCAGCAGCGTTACTCTCCCTCGTTATCAGGTATTCTCCTTCATTAAGAGCTTTCCTTTGTCTTCAATTCTGTTTGTTTTTTAGGGCCATAGGGTTGCATTTTCTTCGAGTTCCCCATAGCTTTTTCCGGTGCCTTCTCCGGTTAAAGGTTCTTGAACGTTCTTGACGAAAACCTTTGAGTTCTTTTGTTTAATCCAAAAGTCAAACTTGGTCAATTCCCCACTTGTTTGTAGCTGAATTAGCCAAGTCTAGTGTAATTTCTCTAAGTGTAGAGTCTTCCACTTAATGCTTAGGAGGCTTTACAGCTTAGTATCTGAGTTCCCGTCCTTGAGAGAGAAGCTCTTTACCGAAATCAGATGAATAGAGGAAGAGGAAGAGGAAGAGAGGAGACGAGGGGCCGACCCTAATTGGGTACGACCCATCTTTCTCATTCCTCTTGCCACCATAAGACCATCTGAACCTTCTGAGTCTTATGGGTCGTCACCTCGTCCTGCCGAGACATCCAACCTAAGTGAGATGGACGAGAGAGTCTCCTCACCAACTGGTGCTGGAACTTCTGGCAGAAGGGACACACCTGACCTTAGCCCAGGCCGAGAGGCCGAGGGTACGGCCCCCTCTGAGGCTGTCCCTGTGACAACCCTGTCCCCCAATGCCTTCCAAGTCGCTTTTCCTCAGGGTCCTCCTGCAGGTGATGAGGGGGAGAGATCTGAGGACGAGGACGATGATACAGATGATGAAGTTGATACCTCCCACGCCTCGTCCTTTATCTCCTCTGTTAGGGATCGAGATCTCCTGATATGGAGGCATATTTATGGAGTGCCCTCCGGGGTGACTATGAGGGTTCCCTTTGAGGCTGAGAGGGTCTTCGATTGCCAAGAGGGAGAGGTTGCAGTCTACGAACAGATGTTCAAGGTTGGAGTCAGGCTTCCTCTGCACCCTGCCATTGCAGATATTCTGGTTGCCCTCGGCGTTTCCCCCTCTCAACTTCCTCCCAACTCTTGGAGGACGATCTTGGGCTATATTTCCTTGTGGAAGAATACCTTTACCGACGAGCCCTTGGCTGACCTATTTCTGGGATGCTACAACATTACATCCTCGTCCAAACAGCCCGGATACTATCATCTGGGGGCAAGGAGGTCTGAGAAGAAACTCCTTCACGTGGCACAAACTTCCAACCATGATTGGAAGAAGAGGTTTTTCTTTATCTCCGGTGAGTGGGAGCCCGTTGCCGATAGTCCGAGGGTCCCGAGAAAATGGGCCAACCCCTCCATGAAGGCCAGGTCAGACCCTGGACTTAGTCTGGAGGAGAAGGACATTATAGATTATCCGAGAGGACGAGGGCGAGAGGGTGAGCTTGCAAAATTCGAAAACTTGATGACCCCTCGGTTCCTTAAAGAAACTGGTCTGAGGGTCGTCCCCCTGTCTGAACTACGTGAGTTATACTGAACATTTCCTATTATTTGATTTTTCCAAAGTATTTCCTCTTTAGGTCTGCACTTTTCTAACATGTCGTCCTCTTATCAGATCGTCCTGCAGGTACACCAGACTATCTTTGGGAAATGACAGCTCCCAGCCTACTGTCTGGATTGGCCAAGAAGAAGGGGAAGGAGCCTCAGCAGGCTCCGAGGAAGACAAAGGCCGCTGGGCTGACAGTGGTGGAGCCGACCGCTGACAGTAACAAAAGGAAGGAGCCCGAGGGCCCAGTTGAGCCTCGGCCTGATTCTCGGACGAGGGCCAGAGTCGACGCCTCTGAGGGGACGACCTCTTCGTCCAGTATGGGGGCCTTCTGGTCTCAAAACCTGGCCCATCTGAGGGCCGACCCCTCGTTACTGATCGCGAACTTAAGGGCTGCCAAGGCCTCGATGTTCTCTGCACCGTCGGCCTCTGACTTCGAGTTCTTAGCAAAGATGCCTCCAGCCAAAGTGTACGACTATGGTCTGCACTCCCTTGCCCAGGTATTGATCTTGACCTACCTATTTAATTTCATTCTTTCATTAACTGTTCCCTCGGCCCCTCTTGATATCTGTTCATTTTTCATGCAGTCTGTTTGTGCCCTTACCTCAGCCACCCAATGGATGGCCGAGAATCAGATGAAGTTCCATGAGGCCGAAAGGGCTATTCAGCATGAGGCTGTCCTGCAGACAGAGCTTGATACTGCAAAGACTGAGCTTGATACTGCGAGGGCTGAGCTTGAGAGTGCTAGGACCGAGCATGATAGGGTCCTAGATGAGCTGAAGAGGCAGCACGATGCCGACCTGCAAGCCAAGGACTTGATCATCAAGGATAGGGACGAGGCTTTACTGAACATGGAGGCCCAGCATAAGACTGATCTGGAAGCAGCCATCAAGAAAGCTGAGGTCGATGCTGTTAAGGCTTATAAGACCTCAGATGAATTTCAGGGCTTCGTCCGTGAGTATCTGGAAAGGGGGATCAGGACGGCCTGCCGATGGGTCGTCCTGAAATTCGGTGATGTCGTCTCGTCGGTTCGTCCTTCACTGGAGGGTGTTCAACTGGACGACCCCCTAATTGCCGAGGCCCTCAACCAAGTGGAATCCCAAGTCCAAATCGAGGGGGTCGGTACATCTGAAGATCATCCAGTGCTGGTAACTGAGGAGACCATTCCCATAGATGTGGAGGCCCTGCCCTCTGATGTCGTCCCATAGGGTGGCTGCCTGTAGCCCATACCTTTCAAGTGTATTTTTGTTTAATGGCCTTGTAAAACACTTGATATTTTATTTTATTAATACCAGTCTCTTACCTTCCATAATTGTTGTCTTCCATATTTAATTCTTTTATGGTTTGCTCCTTGTTGATGCTACTAACCCCTCCCTCGTCTTTTTTGAGGACCAAAGAGGGGTCGTCCCCTCGTATGGTCTCATTATAGACGAGGATCATAATAACCCAAATGGTTTTTAAATAAAGTCCACCCTCGTATTTCTTGAGAACAGTGGTGGGGTCGTCCCCTCCACTGGTCCTCATTATAGCCGAGGGTTCAACTTACCAACTTAATGGCTTTAAATTAAGTCTACCCTCGTCTTTCTTGAGAACAGTGGTGGGGTCGTCCCCTCCACTGGTCCTCATTATAGCCGAGGGTTCAACTTACCAACTTAATGGCTTTAAATTAAGTCTACCCTCGTCTTTCTTGAGAACAGTGGTGGAGTCGTCCCCTCCACTGGTCCTCATTATAGCCGAGGGTTTAACTTACCAACTTAATGGTTTTAAATTAAGTCTACCCTCGTCTTTCTTGAGAACAGTGGTGGGGTCGTCCCCTCCACTGGTCCTCATTATAGCCCCGATTCAAATTACCAACTTAATGGTTTTAAATTAAGTCTACCCTCGTCTTTCTTGAGAACAGTGGTGGGGTCGTCCCCTCCACTGGTCCTCATTATAGCTGAGGGTTCAACTTACCAAATTAATGGTTTTAAATTAAGTCTACCCTCGTCTTTCTTGAGAACAGTGGTGGGGTCGTCCCCTCCACTGGTCCTCATTATAGCCGAGGGTTCAACTTACCAAAATTAAGTCTACCCTCGTCTTTCTTGAGAACAGTAGTGGGGTCGTCCCCTCCACTGGTCCTCATTATAGCCGAGGGTTCAACTTACCAACTTAAATGGTTTTTTGTAGATGTTTCCATGCGTGCTAGGACTGACAACAGGATGAGGGAAACACTGATATTTCTCATTAATTTTCCAAGTGTTCTGTTGGAGCAACTCTCATTACAATTATGGCCTTTCAAGACCTTACAACACTACTGATAGTATTTCTTCAAATGATCTGCATTCCAGGGGTTTGAAAAAGGTTCCCCCTCTAGGTTTTCTAGCCTGTAGGTCCCAGGGATGACTTCATCGATGACCCTATATGTGCAATGCCAATTAGGGTGAAGCTTGTTGGGCTTTTTCCAAGTCTTCTTGAGGACCAAGTCCCCCACTGCTATGGGCCTCTGTTTCACCCTCTGATTGTAGAACCTTGCGGTCCTCTGTTGGTAGGTGGCCTGCCTTACCTCAGCGTTCTCCCTTCTTTCCTCAATCAGGTCCAAGTCGAGTCTCCTCTCCTCCGAATTTTTCTGGGGGTCATACACCTGGACTCTATGCGTAGGAAACTCAATCTCGGTGAGGATGACGGCTTCTGATCCATATGCTAGCATGAATGGGGTCTCTCCGGTAGAGGTCCTCACTGTCGTCCTGTATGCCCACAGCACGGCATATAACTCCTCGACCCATCTTCCTTTTTCCTCCTCAAGCCTCTTCTTAATTCCGTTTAGGATTGTCCTGTTCGTAACTTCGGTTTGCCCATTGGCCTGAGGTCGGCCTGGGGTGGAGAAAAATTGTTTGATACTTACCCTCTCACAGTACTTCTGCAGAGAGGCATTCTTGAACTGGGTCCCGTTATCCGAGATGAGGGTGTTGGGTAGACCGTATCTGCATATCACATTCTTCCAGATGAACTGAAAGGTCTTATGCTCTGTAATTGTCACCATTGGCTCCGCCTCCACCCATTTTGAAAAATAATCAATGGCTACGATGAGGAATCGATAGTTATTGATGGCCCTAGGCAAGGGTCCTACTAGGTCGATCCCCCACACTGCAAATGGCCATGGGGATGTAATGGATGTAAGAGGCTGATGGGGCTGGTGAGGGATGGTGGCAAATCTTTGACATTTGTCGCACTTTTTTACGTATGTCGCTGCGTCTTTCCCCAAGGTCGGCCACCAGTACCCCTGGGTGATTACCCTCTTCGCTAGGGATCTACCCCCAATGTGGCTTGAGCACGACCCTTCATGCACATCTTGCAAAATGGAAGGGACTTCTGAGGGATGCACACACCTAAGTAAGGGGAGCAGAAACCCCTTTTTGTATAATATGTCTCCGATGATAGTGAATTTGGCAGCCCCGTACCTCAGCTTCTTCCTCTCCTGCCTTGCTTCTGGCATCTCCCCCTCTTTAATGTATTTGATCAGGGGGTCCATCCACGAAGCTTCTTGAGAGACATTTAGGCAATTGCCAAGTGTTCCCTCAGCGTCCTCAATAGTTGGCTGAAGCAAAATTTCCACTGGGACCGTCCTCCTGATGTCTGTCCTAGTCGCCGAGGCCAATCTCGCAAGGGCATCAGCACGGCCGTTGTCTAGCCTGGGTATCCTCTTTAATTTTACTTCTCTGAAGCCTTTCAGTAGTGTCCTCACCTTCTCGAGGTATCTAGCCATTCTCTAGTCCTTAGCCTCGTAGGCCCCTAGTATCTGATTCACCACTAGCCTTGAATCACTATGGACCAGAATCTGGCCGACACTAAGAGACTTGGCCAAGGAGAGGCCTGCTACTAAGGCCTCATATTCGACCTCGTTGTTGGAGGCTTTGAAGTTGAACCTCAGGGCGTATTCGACGTTTGTGCCATCGGGTGCTGACAATATCAGTCCAGCCCCACTCCTGCTGTCACAGGAGGACCCGTCAACGAAGAGGCTCCACAGAGTCTTTCCCTCTGAAAAATTTCCCTCAGAGAGGGACCCCTGTCTAAAGATGTACCTTCCCTCTTCGTTTTCAGTTGCTTTCCTTCTAGCGGTGCTTATCTCAGCCCTATCTGCGGGTGTGTCAGCGGGTCTATCTTCTGTATCCGTCTTCCCGAGAGTCTCACCCTCGGCCTTATCATCTTCCCAAGTGAACTCAGCCACGAAGTCCGCCAATGCCTGCCCCTTAATGGCCGTCCTAGGCTGATACACAATGTCAAACTCCTCCAGCTCTATAGCCCAGGCCATCAACCTACCTGATTTTTCTGGCTTGTATAGGACCTGCCTAAAAGGAGAGTCAGTGAGGATGACCATTGTATGGGACTGGAAGTACGGCTTCATCTTCCTCGAGGCATGGATCAAGGTGTAGGCCAACTTCTCCATCCTCGGGTATCTTTGCTCTGCCCCTTGGAGTGACTTGCTGTTAAAATACACAGGCTTCTGTATCCTGTCTTCGTCTCTCACAATGGCTGCACTGATGACCGACTCTGAGACGGCTAGGTACACGTAGAGTTGTTCACCCTGCACGGGTCGTGACAGCAGCAAGAAAGACCCTAAGTATAACTTCAGGTCTTTGAAAGCCCTATCACACTCTTCGTTCCACTCGAAGGCCTTCCTAAGGATCTTGAAGAATGGCAAACACTTGTCTGTGGCTCTAGACACGAACCTGTTTAAGGCAGCAACTCTCCCTGTGAGTCTCTGCGCGTCTTTAATGGACTTGGGGGTCATCATCTCAACAAGGGCCTTTATCTTTTCAGGATTGGCCTCGATGACTCTTTGGTTAACAATGAACCCCAGGAACTTCCCTGCTCCGACCCCGAAGACACATTTGGCCGGGTTAAGCTTCATCTGGTACTTGTCCATCGTATTAAAGGTCTTCTCCAGGTCTGCCACATGATCCTCTGCCTTCAGACTCTTAGTCAGCATGTCGTCTACGTAGACCTCCATAGACTTCCCAATTTGATCCTCAAACATTTTGTTTACGAGGCGCTGGTACGTTGCCCCTGCATTCTTTAGGCCAAAGGGCATGACCCTGTAGCAGTATGTCCCCTTGTCAGTGATGAAAGCGGTCCTCTCCGAGTCTTCAGGGTTCATGAAAATCTGGTTATACCCTGAGTAGGCATCCAGGAAACTCATGAGCTCATGGCCTGTGGTAGCGTCTACCATCTGGTCGATGCGGGGGAGAGGGAAGCTGTCTTTGGGATAATGCTCGTTGAGGTCTGTGAAGTCCACGCACATTCTCCACTTGCCGTTGGCCTTTGGGACAATGACTGCATTGGACAGCCATTCAGGGTAGATGACCTCTCTAATAAATTCAGCGTCTTCTAATTTTTTGACCTCGTCCCTGATGACCTCATATTTTTGTCCGGAGTAAATTCTCCTCTTCTGTTTCACCGGCTTCACTCCCTCTACCACATTGAGCTTGTGGCACATGACTTCGGGGTCAATTCCTGGCATATCTACATGACTCCAGGCGAAGACGCTTCGCCTTCTCCTCAATAGTTTAATGAGGTCTTCCTTGATGTTGGGCTTCAGAGACTTGCCAACTTGGACGGTTTTTTCCGTGTCATCCTCGTCGAGGATGATGGATTCTACCTCTTCCGCAACCTCTCCTTTTTTCAGCTTCGTTTCATCCCTGGGGTCTAGGGTATCAATATTATAAGTGGTTGTAACCCTCTTGTGTGCCTCTCTCTCTTCAGCGGAGTTGTAGTAACATTCTCTCGCCGTCGTCTGGTCTCCTTGAACTTCCCCCACCCCGTAAGGGGTTGGAAATTTGATCATCTGGTGGACCGTAGACGGCACGGCTTCAAACCCCCTGAGGGCCACACGCCCCAGTATGATGTTATAGGCCGAAAACACCTGCTCATCCATCACAAAGAAACTGACCTTCTTGGTGAGCCATCTCGGCCACTCGTCCCCCATCCTCACATCGGCCTCATATACCCCAAGGGAATGAACCTTTTCCCCACTGAACCTAATCAACGGATGATGGTAGGGGACAAGTCTAGCACGGCTGAGACCCAAGGCTTTGAAGCATGGCCAAAACATCACATCTACAGAGCTACCCCCATCTACCAAGATCCTCGGCACCTCGCATCCGTGCACCCTGGTAGTGATGACGAGAGGGTTATCATGCGGGGCTAAGAGGCCTTTGAAATCCATCCTTGAAAACCCTACTATCAGTGTGTCCATATCAACCTTCTTCCTCTTCTCTGACTTGACCTCCAGGGAGGTTGCGTGTACCGTCTTCGTCACTGCCCTTGCCTCATCCACATGGGCCTTCCTGTCGGCGACCTCAGACCCTCCTCCTGCAAGTCCCTCGGAGATCATTCCCACTCCGAGCGAGATCATATTAAGCCTCTTGACAGGGCCGTGGTCGTCTCTCTGCGGGAGGTCAGGGTCGTCCTCATCATCAGAAGGGTCGTCCCCTCTTTTTTGAGGACCTTCTCTGCATGCATCGCCTCGCTTCTTTCTGGGGTCTTCCCCTCGGCCCCTCTTGAAGGCACCTTTGTCGACGTACTTTCTGAGCTTCCCTTCCTTCAGCATCTTCTCAATCTCGTCTTTCAGAGCAAAGCATTTGTCCGTTACGTGGCCGTGGTCTTGGTGAAATTCACACCACAGGTTCTTATTCCTCTTGCCGGGGGCTGCCCTCAGCTTCTCAGGCCACTTCAGGGATCGGTCACTCTTAATCTCATTGAGAATCTATTCACAACTGACGATCAAAGGGGTGTACCCCGTGAACTTGTCATCCGAGGACCTCTTCTTTCCCTCCTTGTTCTTCTTAGGGTATTTACTCCCACTTGCACCTCCTCTTTCGTCCTCATATTTCGCAGCCATCGCCTCTTCGGTGTTCATCACCTTTCCTGCTGTCGACAACAGCTCGGCCATCGTCCTCGGAGGGTCTTCAGCAAGCTTCCATAACAGCTTCCCCTTTTGGAGTCCTCCAATCAGGGCTGTCATAGCTATGCTCTCCTCATAGTCTTCCACTTCCAGCTTCTCCTTATTGAATCTGGCTATATAGTCCCTCAGACTCTCACTTTTCCCCTGCTTAACATAGAGCAGGTGGGTGGTCTTCTTCTGTGGCCTCACCCCAAAGCAAAAATTATGGATGAACAGGTCTGCCAACTGCTTAAAGTTTCCAATGGTATTTTTTAGAAGAGATGTGTACCAGACATGCGCAGCCCCTGTCAGGGTACCAGAGAAGGCACGACACCTCATCTTATCTGAGATAGAGTATATGTCTGCCGCCGACTGATACATCTCCACGTGGTGGACGGGGTTGGTGCTCCCGTCATACCTTGGGGTGACCATAGGTGGCTTGAACTTTGACGGCGTGGGGAAGTTGACTATCTTTGCCATGAAGGGTGAGCCTATGGTGTATCCCCTCTGAAGAGGGTCTCGGCTCTTCAATATATCACCAATCTTATCCTCTAACCGCTGGATTGAGTCATTCCAGGGCCTCACAGGGTCGGCCTGGCCGATGTTATCCCCTGCTGCCTCTCCGAGGTGGACGGAGGGTTCTGCTGCAGTAGGCCTGTGTCGACTGTTCACTTCCCTTTGGCCATCATCCCGTCCTCGGGGTCGGCCATCTGCTGCCTCCCTCCTGGATCTCGCAGCGCTTCTTGGTCTGGACAGCTGTTCCCGCAGGTCATTTACCGGGCCTAGCCTCTCAAAGGCCGACTCCCTGCTCAAGCGATCAAAAGTGGAGCCTCTTGGACGATCATCAGGGTTTGGTCTCCCACACTTCCCTCTACTGTCCTGAAGGGGTCGTACAGTATTGTTGGAGACCTCATAGGGTTCCCAGCATTCTATTGGGGCTTCCTCTCCCTCCAGATCGTCATACCTGTCCTCAGGGCAAGGGTTTCCTTGCCTCCCCAGGCGTAAACGCCGGGGGTCAGCAACATCCCTACGTCGCTGAGGGGGTGGTAGGTCTTTGCGTGGTGCCTGGGGTGGTCCCCTGGCCTCATGCTGCCCTGGAGCTGCTGCCGGAGTAATCATCTCAGGTGAAACCCCTGGTGCTCTCAGTATGTTCTGGCTTAGAGCTGTGAACTGCTCCTGCATCATCCGCTGGCTTGCTGCCAGAGACTTTAGGGCTGCCGCCACATCAGCCATCTCAGACTGGGGTGGCGGCTGACTAGAACTGGGTCTTCCCCCCTCATCCGGCGGGGGAAGTAGTGGCGGTGGCATCTCAGGTGCCATGTGCTTGAGCTATGAAAAGTTAAACTGAAGAAAATACTGGTGAGCTTGAGAACCTTAGTGGGTCTCTTTCAATGGTGAAACACCTCCTCTCAGGGAGAGTGTTGGTTCACCACCAGAGTGCCCAGTGAGGTCAAGCTGTACAAAGGAAGAGATGTCTTCTCGTTCCCACAAACGGCGCCAAACTGATGATGCTAAGATTTAGCACCACCAGATAAGTGATAGTGAGCTCAAGCAGTAGCAGCCATGGCAACCATGGAGATGTATAAGTATATCAAAGGGGATGAGTATAAGAGGAAATTAGACAATGATGTATAGTGGTTCAGCCAATTTGGCCTACATCCACTGTGTGTGTGTGATCCACTAAGTATGGGCACTAATGGCCTTGGATAAAATGCACATAACCCTCTTTCTCTCTACTGTGTGTGTACAAGCAGAGTTTTATCTAGGGCTACTGTTCATAGATCGATCCCCTGTAGGGTTGTAGATGACAAGTATATATAGGTCTTGGGGGGTGTAGTGTACCCCCCAAGTAAGCATGGTGCATGTGAATAATGATCTAGCCAATCCCCTGTTGACACCTGTAGATGCCAAATGATGACATAATATTCCCTCACGTGAGGGTGTGATTTTGTTATAACGGTCTTCCACGTGCCATATGAGCCTCACGCGCACTGTTCCACGCGTCTCCCAAACCACGAGCTGTCATGATGTCACCCTCGGCTTGTCAGCCGAGGCCGAGGGCAAAGTTTCTTCCAGTAGTGAGTCTGGCTTAATTCTGGTCTCGTACTGTCGTACCCTCGTAGTGTCGGCCGGAGCCTGGGGAAGGGTCGGCCCCTCGTAGGGTCGTCTGGAGCCTGGTGGGGGGTCGGCCCCTCGTAGGGTCGTCTGGAGCCTGGTGGAGGGTCGGCCCCTCATAGGGTCGTTTGGGCCTGGTGGAGGCCAGCTGGAGCCTGGTGAAGGGTCGGCCCCTCGTAGGGTCGTCTATTTGGGAGATAATCTTCAGCTAGGCCAAGGATATAAACGGGTATATCATTCCTTATTTGGATATTTTACATTTCAATTGAGCTCTTCAGGAGCAAATCTATTTAAGGATATTTTACACACCATGTATACTAAGAGACTCGACTTATGCCATCATGACATTTTCTCATTTTTGGTCATTATATTCTTTGCCGACATTCATTTATAATACGTGTATTTGTATCATCGTTGACCTTTTATTTGTGTAGCCACAACATATATAATTATATCATTCATAATCATCTTTGCCGATCCCACTTTTCTCTTGTATATGTATAAAACATAGAGATCTCATTTAATATTAAGTACCTTTGTCAACTTCAGGGGATTTATAGTCACTTCAGAGAGTTGTGTCTTTTTATAAACAATAACCTCTTTCGGGGTTTTAGAGAAAATGGATCTTTTGTTAGTAACATCTTCTGGAGAATTATTTGAGCATGATTTTATTTGACCTCCACATATGGGGAGTCAAGTAGTTGTTACCAATAGGTTTTTTCACGCTTCTGGAATATAATAAATTTATTTCTATTCAAATTTATTCTGTCCTTCTGGGACTATGATTTTAGCAAGCACATTTGCAACTATTTCACGTGACATTTGATGTTGCAATCTCATTTTTCACTTCATTTTTGCATTGAGGAATATGGGGGATTAAATGAGACAAAGTGAAAGTATTCCACGATAATTCTCGTCGTTCTTATCGAACATTCCGTCTTAAGGAACAATTTGTACTCCAGGTACGTTCTATCCTCCCCCTAATGGCGTGATCATCAATAATAAAATTTAATAAAATATATAATAAATACTACATTTGTCAATGGTTTTCAAGAACTATGGAGCTTCAAGCTAATGACAAAGTGCATTTCTAACAACAATAAATATTATGTAGTATAACCCCGTGACTAATGAAATGAGGGTTTTGATAGTATAAGCTTCCGACGTTCAACACTAAAAATAATGCAAAATTACTTTTTATTATTTATTAATATGGTACCCATGTATTCTGATGCCCAGAAAACGAAGCAAATTTCTTCAAGAATTGCTTTCATATAACTCATCGCATATGAATGAGCGGGCACCACATAGCAACATCACATAGACTCTGCTGGAGCCTTAGGCTCAACAATGGTTGAAATTTTTACTATATTAAATATCAAGTCTGAAAAACTTATGGTTTTCCTGATTAAGAGAATATTGTTTTGTCAATTTGATTTTCATTAAATAAACGTACTGCGGATGGTTTATTATATACTAGCTAGGCCATGTAGGATTTCCACAAAACGTGGAACAAACAAGCACGGAGCTGCTATATACACAACATCAAGATGGCTATCATATGTAATACCCCATATTTTTTATGATTAAAATAATTATGGGATTAATTATTGCAGAGAGATTAATTGAATTTAAATGTGAGAATTAAATTATTAATTAATCTGGATTTAATAAAAATTAATATTAACAAGCGTGCCAAGGGTTAATACTTATTGACTTAATATTACTATGTGATATGTATTATGGAACTATACACTTCGATAAATTGTCGAGAAAGAGTAATACGACAGTTTAGTGAATTAAGTCAGACGTGCGTGTGAGCCGTGTCGGAACTAATTTAGTGGAATAGATATATTAATTATTTTTAGTAACTCGTATGGTCATTTCAAGTGTACCGTTGAGTCCAGAAGGGTCGAAATAGTCAAAATAGTATACTCGGGTGTTTAGTTTGGGTATCGGGGCAATTTTAGGCCTAACCGGTACCCCGAGAGGGCATTATGGTAAATTGAATTTTTAAGCTTAATTCATGGACGAAAATTAAGAGTTATATTATCAACCAAAGAAATTCCATTAGGGTTAAAAAGTTACAGGAAGTAAGAACGACCGTAGAAGGTGTAAGGGAGAGCTATTTCTAAGAGAAGAAGGCCAAATTGACACCACCTTGCACAATCACCACCACCACCACCGTGTAGATCGGGACAATGGGAACACACCCATACCAACAATGTCAAGAAATCAGATGACTAATTCAAGGCAAGTGTTTATAACTTGTTGTATTTTGGTATTTATCATACTCGTGTTAGTATAGGATTGTTAGAAACATGCTTTGGTTCATAAAAAAGAATGAAATTGAGGAATTTGGATATGTAAATTAATTATGAGATTAGTTAAATTGAAACCCTTCATGTATGTAGACTAGAAATCACGTTTTGATGAATTTCTGTGTAGAACAAATCTGGAAATTATGTGTTCTTGAATGTGAATTTAAAGAGCTAGGGTTTTGATATATTAATTTGGGGATTTCATGTTTTATTGATGATTCGTACTGATTTGATGATTCTAGGATGTTAGAATTTATATATTATTGTTGGGATTCGAATCAGAACTGTTTGTTTGGAGTTTGGGATGTTGAATTAGAGGTTTTAGGGTTAAAAATGGTGGAAAAACGCTGAAAATCTGGGTAGAAGACGAACAGTGAAATCTCGCGCGAAGTCGCTCGAAGTCATTCGAGCGAGATTGAATCTCTCGCGAAGTCGTTCGAGCGACACGTGGAAGTCGTTCAAACGACATGCCATTTGGTTCGAGCGATAGAGTGAAATTTTGGGAATTTCTTAGAATCCAGTTTTGAGTTGATTGGTTTATGGAAGAGAGATAAATTACCAGATAATAAACTTAAGTAAGGCAGAATTACGAAAAAAGTATGAGCGACTAAATACTTTAGTTAATTCGGCTTG
The DNA here is from genome assembly GCA_949130495.1 of Sambucus nigra. Lineage (NCBI taxonomy): Eukaryota > Viridiplantae > Streptophyta > Magnoliopsida > Dipsacales > Adoxaceae > Sambucus > Sambucus nigra. Next base: position 533,017,097 of record OX422217.1, read on the forward strand.
GAAAGAATGTACCTTAGAAATTATGAGAGGGATAATAATTTCAATAATTGTACTACGAAATGTTGAAATTAAAATATGTAAGAGAAGTGTATATGTAGGTGAGAGAAATACCTATAATTTATAATAGGATGTGTGTATGCCTATTATGTAATAATATTATTAAAGGCACTAATGGGTGATAACCCGGGGTTGTAAGAATCTTATTATTAAGTGTACTAATGGGTGATAACCCGGTGGTACAAGAATAAATTATAAGAGTACTAATGGGTGATAACCCGGGGGTACAAGATTATTAAAATAAGTGTACTGATGGGTGATAACCCGGGGGTACATCATTATGGATAGGTGCGCTAATGGGTCTTAGCCCGGGGGTGCAATATTTTATATATATATATATATATATATATATATATATATGCAGATGTGACTATATGTATATATGTACGTGAGTTTGTGAAACAACCTTCTGTGTAGAGCTTGTAGAGATGGGCATATATATTTATAGAGTAAATCTTAAGAGCATAATCTATTATGAGAACGGGAAAATATACTAATTGGCTATTCGACATAGGCTGATTTGATAACGTATTGTATGGGCGATACAGATTTACTAATGGTGAGAATAAATACTATTAGGATGAATGTAGACTAGTTACATTGTGTGGTATAGCTAAGGAGAAAATTAAATATACGTTAGGCGTGCACAATAGAAGAGAGGTGAGAATCTCATGTGAGAGTTCGAACTAACATGCACTTGATATTTGCTTTACTGCAAATTTTAAATACTTGCTTTAACAAATATTTTTACACATCGGGATCTGACCCGTTTCTTGCATCTCTTATCTCCCTTGCTATATGTATGTATTATATCAGGTGCTCAGCCACAGGGACACCAAACTTAGAGATTTGGATTGCTTGGCGTGCTGCAGCTGTTGTGGAAGCTGTAGGTCTTCGTATTAGACGCCTCCATCATTTCATTTCCATTCTTTTTAGACTTTCTATTTAGGGCATGTGTCACCCATTCTTTAGACAGCTTTCAGAGATCATGTTCAGTTTATTTCCTGGTCACTTTCATTTGGATTGATGGTTACTATGTTTTTGGTTTAGAGTTTTGAACTGAAATGTTTTATCCAGTCATATCTATTTCAGCATGTGATCCTGATTCAGTATTTATACTAATTAACTATGCGTGGATGGTTTATATTAAATTTCTTAGTTTGGTAATTAAAGGGTTTTAAAAAAAATGTTTTGACACTTAGCTTAATTATATTTAGGTGATTAAATGAGTTATTATGTTTTCGACAGTGATGCTAAGAATGAACCAACCGAACATTCTATTTTAAATTTTATAAAGGACTGATCACCCGATATTTAATTGGGCGGGGTGTCACAGGTGGTATCAGAGCATCAGGTTCTAGTGCCCTTTAGGATCTGTACGGCTTACTATGTTTTCAGCTTTGCGTCCTTTGATATAGAGCCCTATCTTTAGGACCGTTGTGATCTTAATTTTTACGTTTACGTCTTCAGCTATTTTAGATTTAGTGATAACTGTGGACTAATAATATTCTTTCTCGTCTCAGATGCCTCCTCGACGTGCACCAAGAGACAGATAGGCCCAGCCAGAGCAGACGACAGGGCAGGCTTAGGGGACAGTGAACGCAGCGGAGGTTGCCGCGATAGTTGCACAAGCGGTGAATGCAGCCTTAGCGGTGGTGCAGCAGGCCCCACCCCAAGTTTAGGCAGTGGAATCAGTTCTAGTTCATCTGTTTCCCACTGTATGGGAAAGAGTGAGAGAGTCCTTTCAGAGGGCATGTCCCCCAGAGTTCTTGGGCAGTTTTGATGTGGTTATTGGTAGTCAGTGGAAGAAGGACATATAACGACACCTTCGTATATATGAGTGCACGGAGATTCAAAGGCAAGTTTTGGCTGCCTTCAAGCTGAGAGGGGCAGCCTTACAGTGGCGGGAGTCCACTACTACTACCGACGAGCTAGGTTTGATGACGATCAGTGATTTCTGGGTGCGGTTCGACCGCAAGTACTTTCTTTCCACCGTCAAGACTGAGATGAGGCAAAAACTCTTAGACCTCGCCCAGGAAGGGAGAACAGTTACGGAATACGAGGAGGAGTTCACGCAATTGACAAATATGGTACCGGATGAGGTGCCTACTGAGGAGAAGCGCATTCAGATGTTCATGGATGGCTTGACATGAAGGATACGCCAGCATCTATTGGGTAACCTTTCCCTACACTCATATACCGACGTTCTGAATGCAACCTTATTGCATTGTCAGGACAACCACTTCCATGCTAAGGGAAGCAAGCGAGGGGGAGAGCCCAGTCAGTTGGGCAAGACAAGGGGAGGTAGTGCCAGTGAGGTACCAGTTGAGCAGAGTCAGAGGCAGGGTTCCCAGCAGGGGGAGTCTGCTAAGAGGTTTCGTTCTGGAGGTTTCATGCATGGTCATGGGGGTTGGAGGCAGGGCCACCAGGGCCAGAAGCAGGGCCAGCAGGGCCAAGGTAGGGGTGGTAATGGCCAACAGGGCCGAAACTATCAGGGATAGAGGAGAGGAAACTTCATTGGGAAATGTTATACTTGTGACAAGACTGGCCATAAGAAATATGAGTGCCCCGATAAGGATAGAGTTCCTCGGCAGCAGGGTGCTCACCAAGAGCCCCAAAGATATATTTTTCCCGCCGCCCTACCAGCACCAGCTCCAGCTCCAGTTCTGGCTTTGCCCGCAGTTTCGATGCAGCAGGGGAAGTTGCAGTATGGACGTGTCTATAACGTCCACCAGGCCGCAGTTTCGCAGGCACCACCCACAGTGGAGGGTAAGTTTTCTATCCATGGTACTTTGGGTCATATCTTATTTGACACGGGGGCATCACACTCCTTTATAGCCACTAGCTTTGCATGAGCTACGGGGTTGTTAGGCACGACAGAGAGTACAGTGACATGTGTAGACTCACCGTTAGGTAATGGGTCGATGATTTTTTTCATATGCGGGGGAGTAGGCATAGAGATTGGCAGTTTGATTTTATCGGCTGATATACTAATGTTAGATATGTTTGAGTATGACGCCATTATTGGCATGGATTGGCTAGTCAAATATAAAGCCATGATTGATTGCTTCAGTAGGAGTATTGTGTTCGCCATTCCGGGTCAGGAGATGTTCTTAGTGGCGATGCCTCGTTCTGAGGGAGGGTCATCCACCCACTTGTTTTATATAGAGGATGATACCTCTGCAGTAGTGGTTCCACTTGAATCAATTTCGATCGTCTGCGAGTTTGCTGATGTATTCCAGGATACACCGGGGTTGCCTCCGAGTAGGGAGATCGAGTTTGTGATAGACTTAGCACTGGGCACTCGTCCGATAGCACATGCGCCTTACCGTATGGCTTCGGCAGAGATGAGGGAGTTACGGGATCAGATAGAACAGTTATTGGGACATGGCTTCATCCGTAGGAGTACCTCGCCTTGGGGTGCCCCAGCTCTGTTTGTTAAGAAGAGGGATGGGTCCCTACGACTCTGTATTGATTATCGGGAGCTTAACAAAGTCACGATACGAAATAAATATCCGTTGCCTCGCATCGATGACTTGTTTGAGCAACTGAGAGGAGCGACCCATTTCTCGAAGATAGACTTGAGATCTGGGTACCATCAACTACGCATCAGAGAGCAGGATATGGCTAAGACCGATTTTCTGACGAGGTATGGGTCGTATGAATTCAGGGTTATGCCATTTGGGCTAACCAACGCCCCAACACTATTTATAGACTTGATGAACAGAGTATTCAGAGAGTTCCTGGATCAGTTTGTCATTGTCTTCATAGATGACATCCTGATTTATTCCCGCACCGAGGAGGAACATGCCGAGCACTTACGTATGGTTTTGCAGACCTTACGAGAGCATGAGTTGTACGTCAAGTATGAAAAGTGTGAATTTTGGCAGCGGGAGGTACAATTTTTGGGACACATTATATCATAGAAAGGGATATCTGTGGACCCTAGTAAGGTGTCAGCAGTGAGGGAGTGGGGATAGCCCACGACACCGACGAAGGTGAGAAGTTTTCTGGGATTAGACGGATACTACAGACGATTTATTCGGGGATTCTCGAAGATTATGGGTTCGATGACAAATCTGACTCGTAAGGGTGTGCCGTTTGTTTGGGATGATTCATGTCAGTTGACGTTCGATGAGCTGAAGGACAATTTGACTTCAGCACCCATCCTAGCACTTCCCAGGGCAGGAGTGGAGTACCTGGTTTACACTAATGCATCCTTACAGGGGATTGGGGGAGTACTCCAGCAAGAGGAGCAGGCTATAGCTTTTACTTCCCGGAAGTTTAAGCCTCACGAGAAAAATTACCCCACCCACAACTTAGAGCTGGCAGCAATCGTGCTTGCGCTTCGAATTTGGAGGCATTATTTATTAGGGGAACGGTTTCGCTTATTTACATACCACAAGTCACTGCAGTACTTGTTCACGCAGAAGGAGTTGAATATGCCTCAACGCAGGTGGCTTGAGTTTGTAAAAGATTATCAGTTCGAAATACACTATCACCCGGGGAAGGCTAATGTAGTTGCTGATGCATTAAGTCGTAGGCCGATAGATGACAACACCGAGGTGTGGAAGGCAAAATGGAAGGAATTGGGACATAAGGATGACGTGGCCCGATCATTTATGTCTGCGATGATAGTTACGCCTCAGATTGTTACGTGAGTAATACAGGAACAGGCAGCGGATTCGTTCTGTCAAGATCGGATTAGGCAGCTTTTAGCCGGGGGAGCCGAGTCTTATTCAGTAAGTTCTGAGGGTGGTTTACGCTTCAATGGGAGACTTGTTGTTCCAGAGGGGGAGGACCTTCGACATGCAGTGATGACGGAGTCGCATGGGTCCCGATTTGCGATACATCTCGGTGGGGACAAAATGTACCAGGATATGAGGCGACAGTATTGGTGTAGCGGAATCAAAAAGGATATCGCAGAGTTCGTATCCAAGTGTACCACTTGCCAGTTAGTGAAAGTGGACCATCAGAGACCACCAGGTTTGCTTCAGTCGTTGGAGATTCCTACGTGGAAATGGAAAGGCATTTCCATGGATTTTATCACAGGGTTGCCCACTTCACAGAGGGGGCACGATTCTATATGGGTTATTGTGGATTAGTTGACGAAAGTAGCCCACTTTTTGCTCGTCAGGATAGACTATACAGCGGGGCAGTATGCTCAGCTATTTATTACAGAGATAGTGAGACTGCATGGTGTGACTCTTAACATCATGTCGGATAGAGACAAGACGCTTGTATCTCATTTTTGGGAAAGCTTCCAGGAAGCTATGGGTACCGAGTTACGATTGAGTACGGTGTACCACCTGCAGACCGATGGACAGACTGAGCGCACTAATCAGATGCTCGAGGATATATTGCGCATGTGTATCCTTGATTTCAGAGGAGGTTGGGAGCAGTATCTTCCACGAGTAGAGTTTGATTATAACAACTCCTATCAGTTTATGATTGACATGGCCCCGTTCGAAGCATTGTATGGTAGTCCATGTCGTTCTCCAGCTTGTTGGCTAGAGGTGGGGGACAGCAAGCTACTCAGGCCATAGGTGATTCAGGGCACATCGAGCAGGATCGAGATGATTCGGGGTCGCATACGGGTAGCACAGGACAGGCAAAAGAGCTACGCCGATGCTAAAAGGTCCTTTCGAGAGTTCGCAGTGGGGGACCAGGTTTTGTTGAGAGTATCTCCGATGAAGGGGGTAATGAGATTTGGGAAGAAAGGGAAGTTGGCTCCGAGATATGTAGGGACATTCCCTATTATAGAGAGGGTCGGACCAGTGGCTTACAGACTTGGGTTACCGGAGCACTTGCATCGTATCCATGATGTGTTCCACATTTCGTCACCGAGGCGATACCTTCGGGATGAGTTGGCACACACTCACATTGCGATTGAGGAGATTGAGTTACAGCCAGACAGTTCATATGAGGAGAAACCGGTGGCTATCCTAGATTATAGTGAGAGGAGGCTGAGGTCAAAGGTAGTTCCACTTGTTCGGGTGCAGTGGCAGCATCACAATGTGGAGGAGTCTACTTGGGAGCGTGAGGCGGATATGCGTGAAAAATATCAAGATTTATTCATACTAGGTATGCCTTATTTTTTCGAATTTTGGGACGAAATTCCTTTATTAGGGGGGGAGTATGTAATACCCCATATTTTTTATGATTGAAATAATTATGGGATTAATTATTGCAGAGGGATTAATTGAATTTAAATGTGATAATTAAATTATTAATTAATTCGAATTTAATAAAAAATAATATTAACTAGCGTGCCAAGGGTTAATACTTATTGATTTAATATTACTATGCGATATGTAATATGAAACTATACACTTTGATAAATTATCGAGAAAGAATAATACGACAGTTTAGTGAGTTAAGTCAGACACACGTGTGAGTCGTGTCGGAACTAATTTAGTGGAATAAATACATGAATTATTTTTAGTAACTCGTATGGTCATTTCGAGTGTACCGTTGAGTCCGTAAGGGTCGAAATAGTCAAAATAGTATACTCGAGTGTTTAGTTTGGGTCCCGGGGCAATTTTAGGCCTAACCGACACCCCGAGAGGGCATTATGGTAAATTGGATTTTTAAGCTTAATTAATGGAAGAAAATTACGAGTTATATTATCAACCAAAGAAATTCCATTAGGTTTAAAAATTTACAAGAAGTAAGAACGGTCGTAGAAGGTGTGAGGGAGAGCTATTTCCAAGAGAAGAGCGTCAAATTGACACCACCTTGCACAATCACCACCACCACCATGTAGATCGGGACAATGAAAACATACCCATACCAACAACGTTATGAAATCAGACGACTAATTCAAGGCAAGTGTTTATAACTTGCTGTATTTTGGTATTTCTCATACTCGTGTTAGTATAGGATTGTTAGAAACATGTTTTGGTTCATAAAAAAGAATGAAATTGAGGAATTTGGATATGTAAATTAATTATGAGATTAGTTAAATTGAAACCCTTCATGTATGTAGACTAGAAATCACGTTTTGATGAATTTTTGTGTAGAACAAATCTGGAAATTATGTGTTCTTGAATGGGAATTTGAAGAGCTAGGGTTTTGATATATTAATTTGGGGATTTCATATTTTATTGATGATTCGTACTGATTTGATGATTCTAGGATGTTAGAATTCATATATTATTATTGGGATTCGAATCAAAACTGTTTGTTTGGAGTTTGGGATGTTGAATTAGAGGTTTTAGGGTTAAAAATGGTGAAAAAACGCTGAAAATCTGGGTAGAAGACGAATAGTGAAATCTCGCGTGAAGTCGCTCAAAGTCGTTCGAGCGAGATTGCATATCACGCGAAGTCGTTCGAGCGACACGTGGTAGTCGTTCAAACGACATGCCATCTGGTTCGAGCGACATAGTGAAATTTTAGGAATTTCTTAGAATCCAGTTTTGAGTTGATTGGTTTATTGAAGAGAGATAAATTACCAGATAATCAACTTAAGTAAGCAGAATTACGAAAAAGGTACGAGCGACTAAATACTTTAGTTAATTCGGCTTGGAAATAATGTACCTTAGAAGTTATGAGAGGGATAATAATTTCAATAATTGTACTACGAAATGTTAAAATTAAAATACGTAAGAGAAGTGTATATGTAGGTGAGAGAAATACCTATAATTTATAATAGGATATGTGTATGCCTATTATGTAATAATATTATTAAAGGCACTAATGGCTGATAACCCGGGGGTGTAAGAATCTTATTATTAAGTGTACTAATGGGTGATAACCCGGTGGTACAGGAATAAATTATAAGAGTACTAATGGGTGATAACCCGGGGGTACAAGATTATTAAAATAAGTGTACTAATGGGTGATAACCCGGGGGTACAACATTATGGATGGGTGCGCTAATGGGTCTTAGCCCGGGGGTGCAGTATTATAATATATATATATATATATATATATATATATATATATATATATATATATATATATATATATATATATATATATATATATATATATATATATATATATATATATATAGGGCAGATGTGACTATATGTATACATGTACGTGAGTTTGTGAAACAACCTTCTGTGTAGAGCTTGTAGAGATGGGCATGTATATTTATAAAGTAAATCTTAAGAGCATAATCGATCTATTATGAGAACGGGAAAATATACTAATTAGCTATTCGACATAGGCTAATTTGATAACGTATTGTATGGGCGATACGGATTTACTAATGGTGAGAATAAATACTATTAGGATGAATTCAGACTAGTTACATTAGGTGATATAGCTAAGGAGAAATTAAATATACGTTAGGCGTGCACAATAGAAGGGATGTGAGAATCTCATGTGAGAGTTCGAACTAACATGCACTTGATATTTGCTTTACTGCAAATTTTAAATACTTGCTTTAATAAATATTTTTACACATCGGGCTCTGACCCGTTTCTTGCATCTCTTCTCTCCCTTGCTACATGTATGTATTATATCAGGTGCTCAGCCACAGGGACACCAGACTTAGAGATTTGGATTGCTTGGCGTGCTGCAGCTGTTGTGGAAGCTGTAGGTCTTCGTATTAGATGCCTCCATCATTTAATTTCCATTCTTTTTAGACTTTCTATTTAGGGCATGTGTCGCCCATTCCTTAGACAGCTTTCAGAGATTATGTTCAGCTTATTTCCTGTTCACTTTCATTTGGATTGATGGTTACTATGTTTTTGGTTTAGAGTTTTGAACTGGAATGCTTTATCCAGTCATATCTATTTCTGCATGTGATTCTGATTCAGTATTTATACTAATTAACTATGCGTGGATGGCTTATATTAAATTTCTTGGTTTGGTAATTAAAGGGTTTTAAAAATAAAATAAAAATAAAAAATATTTTGATACTTAGCTTAATTATATTAGGTGATTAAATGAGTTATTATGTTTTCGACAGTGATGCTAAGAATGAACCAACTGAACATTCTGTTTTTAATTTTATAAAGGACTGATCACCCGATATTTAATTGGGCGGGGTGTCACATCATAATAGGTTTACCTTTACACGATGTTTATCCCATGATACAAGGAATATCTCATCAAAGAGATCCAAAGGTGTTTTAATAATTATCCGGTCCATATGCATAGCTGTCAACCTGTGCTGAATGAGGTATCTCAATAAAATGCACCAACAGAAGGAAAGAATAAAAGTTTCTTGCTCAATGTATATGAGAAGTTAAAGCTTAATCAAATTATTCAGGCACATATTATTGCTTCAATTTTAGCCATGCGAATTGGAAGTATTCCATTTTTGAAGCACTTGATATTCACAACTGATGCTCTTATAGATGGACCCATAAGTTCACAACTGGGTATGAGGACAACTGCTACTATTATATTCGCGAGGTTGATGGAAGGCAATCTCCGTTATCCCCTGTTTTTGTCTGAAATTTGTTTAATGACAATTGACCTAATTTCCTCCCCATACAAGTAACCCATGCGTGTATACTCACATAGATTTAGAGAGAGAGAGAGAGAGATTTATCTAGAGAGAGAGAAATGGGGAATTCCTTTGGTTGCTCAACGTCAAGAGAGAGATTAGTTTCAGCAACAAGAGATGGCGATTTTTTTGGAAGCCAAAATGTTAAATCTATCTGAAAGTTTATTTATTTATTATTTATTCTAAAAAAAAACTTCCATCACCGTTCTCCACCCACCTTAAGATTACCTCGCATCACCAACATCAACACCTCAGCAAACAATAAATCTTTCATTATCATCAATGGATTCTCATTTTGATTCGTGTATTATGCAATTCTTTCATTCTTCTTTTAAATATTTGTTTTATGTCTCTCTTTACAGATCTCATTTTTAATTGGACGCAACCATGGATCAATATCTCAGTGTATATGCACGTGTCTATAGAACAAAAGGTCTTCAGGTTCATAAGTAGTAGTGACAGACATTTCTTTTGGGTATGGTGGAGTCTAAATGGTCAAATTTAAATTTGGTATGTTGGATGGGAGGAGGATGGACCTTATTGTTAACTATAGATTTTGGTGAGATTATGGAGATAAAGTTTGTTTTCTTCTACCTATTAATAATACGTCGGATAATTAGTCAGAACAAAAATTGTTTATGCATTTCGTTTTTTACTCAGTATATCATACATATAGAAAAATTAGATTTCTTTGTTAATATGATATGTTTATTGTTTCTAACTAATCACATATTTTGTTCACTTTTTATGATTTGACTTTACTATTCGAAAAAAATTGATTAGGTTTGTAAATAAAAATTTAAGTACAAAAAAGTTTACTATATAACACACAATTGAAAAAGGCTACTCCACTTCCGGGGGGTCAATTCATTTGTGTTGTGTTCGAATCGTGTGATTTCAAAAATAGGTCCAAAATATTATAATTCTATAAGAATTTTATGTAGTAGTATATCAAAATATAAGCAATATTTGAAATAAAGATAATAATTGAATCAGACGTTATTAAAAAGTTATCGTTCCATAATTAGAACATGTAAATAAAAATTATTGTCACAATTTATTTTAAGGTGACAACAATTTTATGTTTGTGCATTTGTTTTGTATGAAAATGAATATATGTGAGTATCAAATGTAATGACATGCTCATTAGATTAGTTCTTGGCAATATGGAAGTATGGAAGTATGGTAGAAAAGGAAAAAATTATATGCGCCCGCGCATCGCGCAGATTGCATGCTAGTTAGGATGTATATCTAAAGGAGGAAAATTTGAACAATTAAAGTAGAGAACTTTAGGTTCATAATTGATGTATCAAAATTTCATATTCTTATAATATGTTGGAGACTTCAGGCTCGAAAATAAGAAACTTTAGGTTTTTAATAAAAGGATGATTACTAAACTAATTGTGACAAATATTTCTTTAGAAGAGTAAATAGAATTTCAAGTTCTCAATATTGTTAATGTCAAAGGACACTTAATTCTCCACCTTTTAAAAATGAGGAGCTTATTTTTTACATTCTCTACACATTCCCAAGATTCCAGTAAAATGATTGGAATGTGAAGAGTTGTTAAAATTAAATATCATTAAAAATATAATTTAATACTCAAATGAATTGAAAGGTCAAGAGACAAAACTTTAATTCTAACATCATTACTATGATACTTAAAAGGACCTTTAACCATTAATATAGTATCTGGAAGGACATTTTATTTAATAAAGAAAATAAAAAGTTAAGAAGTTGGAAAGTCATGGTTAAATACTCAATTTATTTTGAAACTAATTCCCACAAAATTAAATTCTGGAGCTTCAGATCTAACTTATAAATAATTATTTTGAGAACTTTCAAAATTCATACCTTGTGAATAATCAAAACTTCTAAGTTTTGAATTATGTTATATTTTGTTGGAGCTTCAGATCCAAATATTTTGAAATAGTATGAGAACTTCAAGCCTCATATTTCAGAATAATTAGGAAAAACTATATCTCCATTATAAATAATAATTTTTGAACTTATGGTCACAACACTGAGAATAAATCTTCATATCACAAATATAATTGGTGGACTCTTGATTTATACCATGTCAATTAGAAAATCAAAACTTCAAGTTTGATAGTAATATATACTTTATTTGAGACATTGAAAGCCTTGCCTAATTGTATCGAAACTTCAAGTTTCATAAGGGGTAAAATTATTTGGAACTTCATGTCCAAACTATAAATGATCATAATGAAACTTTTAATGTCCACACCCTTATTATAAAAATAATCAAAACGTCAAGTTTGATTAGAAAGAAAATTTGTTGGAACTACGGTCTGAAATGTAAATAATTGTTAGGGTACTTTTAGTATCCCTTGCCCTATTATAAAAATAATAAAAACTTCAGGTTTGATTTTAGGGTATATTTTATTATCATGTCAAAAATTTTGAATAGTCAGTTGAGAACCCAGGTTCCAATTTTAAATAATCTGGGAACTTCTGACCCAAAATCAAAATCTCTAGATGGAACTATAGTAATTTGGAACTTCGGGTCCTAATAAAAAATAGGGAACTTCAAGTCCTAATGTAAATTACTTAGGAAACTTCATGTCCCAAATATTTAAAAGAATAATTATGAAGTAAAGTAGATTGGCTAACAAATTACTTAGCCGAATTAGAAATATGTAACGTTTCGAGACTAACATAAAAAATATGGCTAATATATAAAAATAATCATGAACATAAAGGAGATTTCATATATAGTATCTAGATTAATGAATAAAATATTGAAGTGAAAAAAAAGATGACCCATATATATTTTGTTAAAGATGTTTGTTGAATAAAAAACTATCAATATATTACATACATGCACATCTTTGTTTAGAAATCAAGGTGTCTTTTCACATTATTTTCTTCATCACATGTATGCACATATCTATTTAAAGATTTAAAGTTCACAAACTTTAAAATAAGACGTAAAATCATAAACTCTTGAAGAATTTACAAATACCAAGTAGCAAAGAATATTTCGTTGATATAAAATATGTATGAGTGGAACAAAATGCATCTCATGGAGATAGTTAACGACAACAAGATATGGCTTACTTTTTGGAAAAGCGAGGAAGAGAAAGAAAATACCAAAGTTCAGTGATCTTTTAATTTAGTATGTAAAGAGAAAGTCATACCGATAACGTACAATAAAAAGGACACAAATAGAATTTAAAGGAAGATAATTTCTTTATTTAATTTTATTAATATATAAATAATCAAGAAGTGTTACTATATTTATGGTATAAAATAAAATAACTCAAATAAGCCTCTTAATAATTGTCAAATACCGGTGAACCTAATATATTTTTTACAACCATGTTCATATTTTAATATGAAGTCCAACTACACATACCCATTTCATATCCATCAAATAAGATAAGACAATAAGAGATTATACCTTATGTCGAATGATATAAATTTTTAATGCATTGAATATGTAAAATGGATATGTAAAATGAATATGTAAAATGCATATTTTAATTAAGGGTCATGTTAGCTGAGTTTGGGAAAATTTGGATTCGTTCACTTCTCTTTCGTAATTAGGGATGCCAATTACCCCGCCCAGTCGGGTTTCCACCCCGCCCCGCCCTTAATGGGGCAGGTTAAAAATTCGTTTAAAATAAACGGGGCGGGTATGTTTTTTAAAAAAACCTCGTTTATTAAACGGGGCGGGTTCGGGTTTACTATATATAATCATAACCCGCCCCACCCCGTTTATTTTTTATAATTACTAAAATACTCATATTTAATATATTATTTACACTAAAAATTTATATATATAAGTTATATATGCGGTATGCGAGTTTGACATACGGGTTTTAACCCGCTTCAAGCGAGTTTTTGACCTGCTTAATCTAAACGGGACAGGACGGGACGGGTTTAGGGGAGATTATACTTAAACAGGTTCGAGGGGCGGGACGGGTTATAAAAAATTTTCACGGGGCGAGTTCGCTTTATAAGAAACCCACCCCAAAAACGAGACCCGTTGCCATCTCGTAACGAGAGAGATCTTATTTTTGTTATCTCTACTCTTCAGCTTGTTCTCATATAAGCTCTACAAGCATTTTGTGCACAAAACCGATGCAGAGAACGGGACCATATCGCTCCGACCTTAATCCTGAATAGCTCCCTAGCAACTGCTAAAAGGTTTAAATATTACGCTATTCTCATTCTCAGTAGTTGAACTATACTACATATTCTCATTCAATTCAAATATATCTGCCTACATTACGTATGTTGGTTATATGGCCCTATTCGGGAACAACTTTCCCATTTTCGACTACATACCATTTTAAGTCATGTTTAACAAGTTTTGTTGGAATTGGAAACCACAGCGGCGGAGTTTTTCATTATTTGTTTAATTCGGGGTCGTTAGTTGTTTTTTTCTACATCTTAAATATGATTGGGGTTTCTCCCAAAATATATTTCCTATTTTGCACCTACATTCACATGTAACATTACATGCTTGATAAACTGCTCCACTTCATCTCTACTTGATTTATTACCTCTAACTGACCCAATTTGCCCTATCGATCTGTTTTTTTGAAAAAGGGGATATGTTTTACGAATAAATTCGAGTGGATGAATGCGGTTAGTTAGGAAATGTCTGTTGCTTATGGCCGAAGTTCAAACTTTGAAATAAAGCATATATAATTTTTCAAAAGTGGGGGATTGAATTAAATTCTCAATTTATGGTTAGAACTTCATCTCTCTCTCTCTCTCTCTATATATATATATATATGGAGAGGTTCAAAAGTGAATCTAAAAAATGAACATTAACAAAATACACCTAACAACCAATTAATTGTAATTCCTACGTTGTAATTGGTTCGCGTCAGCAGCAACGGACCCACATATTTTTTAATGCCCCCCATACCATTCAGACACGCAATCTTAATACATGCAACCTGTTTTTCCTCTCACTTCTCTTTCTCTCTCCTCTTTCTCACCCACATGTCAAACCCATTACCCCCTCACCTGGGACAACTAAACGCAGGCCAAACCCTCCGGCGAACTCAAAGAAACACAGGTCAAACCCGAACCAACCCGAGTTCCTACCGACCTCAGGATAGCCCCGACCCATTCAAGCCGACAACCATCCCCATACCCACAACCTGCTCCGGTATAGATCCCAAGACAAAATTCGATATCGAAGACCCATAACCCGACCACCATTCTAACTACATGCGCCAACATCGCCGACCACCTGCCAACTTCGTAATCAGGCCATGGCAGCGGCTGTTTAAACCCAAATCCGACCTCCATAGCCCGATCAAATACTTTTGTATTTTTTAATGCACCGTGTCTGAATGGCTGGAGCAGTGGGTGTGGAGGTTTCCGACGGGTTTAACAGGTGGGGGTGGGGGGTGTATTAAAAAATACGCGGGTTCATTGCCGCTGGCGCGGACCATTTACAACATAGGAATTACAATTAATTGGTTGTTAGGTGTATTTTGTTAATGTTCATTAAAATGCTCATTTTTTCTGGGTTCAATTTTGAACCTCTCCCTATATATATATATATAATATGTGTATGGGCAATGGACATTTTATTTAGTTTTTAAATTTAATGTTCAATTATTGTGTCAATGGTTATCGATTTGTGTTATGAACGAGGGGATCTGTTTCATGAATAAGTTTGAGTGGATGAATGCATTTAGTAAGGGGATGTTTGTGTCTTATGGATGAAGTTCAAAGTTTGGAATAAAATATATATATATATATACGTTTGAGTGGATGAATGCATTTAGTAAGGGGATGTTTGTGTCTTATGGATGAAGTTCAAAGTTTGGAATAAAATATATATATATATACGCGCTAATATTAGGACATCCCCCTTAAGATATGCGTTGCACTTGCCATTCGGTGTCTCAAAAAATAATCAAGGGGCGTTGCGTTTGTCATTAGGTGTCTTGGAAATTAGGTAAGGGGCGTCGCTTTGACCCCTGGATTGAATGAGAAATAGGCAAGGGTTCCTGCACCAATATGAATGTGTGCGGGTAAAGAAGCTAGCCTCGATAGTAAATTTAGGTTAGCGAATTGGGATATAGGGATTTTGACAGGGAAAGAGATGAAGCTAGTTGATACTATGATAAGAAGAAAAATTAATATAGTGGTTTACAAGAAACTAAATGGGTCGGTGAGAAAGCTAAAGAAATAAAAAATAATGGGTTTAAATTATATTATACAGGCAAATATATAATTAGGAACAGGGTCGAAATAATAGTAGATAAGAATTTTAAGGACGATAATCTGTTATTAGGAGAGGTGATAGATTAGATAAAAATACAATTAATATTGTTAGTGCTTGGGCACCTTTAAGTAAGATTATATAAGCATACTAAAGTACAATTTTGGGAACAAATGGATAATTTAAGAAATACTCATAGCTGAGAAAGTTTATATAGGGGAGATTATGGCCATGTAGGAGAAGGTCGTTAGGATATGAGATGATGCGTGGATGATATGCTTTTGGAGATAAGAACGACGGTAGAGAGTCTATCTTAAATTTTACGATGGGATAAAAATAAACTCTGCCTGTGTCGTGCTTAACTTCTTATTTTTTTGACAATGCCGGTCCCAAGCCCGGAAAAAGGAGGGGGGTTGCGTTAGGTAGCTGACAGCCAGCGTAAAACTTTGTCAGATCCTTATGAACATGAATCCTATGAATATACGTGTTAATGCTAGGGCATTCCCCTTAAGCGATGCGTTGCGCCTGCCACCGGGTGTCTCGAAAAATAGGCAAAGGGCGTTGCGCCGGCGCCCGGATGCGACGATAAATACGCGAGGGTTCCTGCAACAAGCTGGATGTGTGCGGGTAAAGAAGCTAGTCCAGGATACTAGACTTAGGTTAGCGACTTGGAACATAGGGACTATGACAAGAAAATGGATTGAGTTAGCCCGGATGCGACGATAAATACGCGAGGGTTCCTGCAACAAGCTGGACGTGTGCGGGTAAAGAAGCTAGTCCAGGATACTAGACTTAGGTTAGCGACTTGGAACATAGGGACTATGACAGGAAAATGGATTGAGTTAGTAGATACCATGATAAGAAGAAAAGTTAACATAGCTTGTTTACAAGAAACTAAATGGGTCGGTGAGAAAGCTAGAGAAATAGAAAATACAGGATTTAAATTATATTATACAGGAAAACATAGAAATAAGAACGGAGTTGGTATAATAGTAGATAAAAACTTTAAGGACGATATCGTAACCGTTATTAGGAAAGGTGATAGACTTATACTTGTAAAATTGGTATTAGGTGAAAACATAATTAATATTATTAGTGCTTATGCACCTCAAGTAGGATTAGATGAGCACACTAAAGTACAATTTTGGGAACAAATGGATGAACTAATTCAAGAAATACCCCTAGGTGAGAAAATCTATATAGGTGGAGATTTTAATGGCCATGTAGGGTAAGATCGTGTAGGATATGAGATAGTGCATGGAGGACATGGTTTTGGAGATAGGAACGACGGGGGAGAGTCTATCTTAGATTTTGCGATGGTTTATGATTTTGTACTAGTAAATACATGTTTTAAAAAGAGGCTTGAACACTTAATAACTTATAAAAGTGGAACACATAAGAGCCAAATAGATTTTTTCATTACTTGGAAATGAGACCGATTAACGTGTAAAGATTGTAAGGTTATCCCGGGAGAGAGCTTAACCTCACAACATAGGATAATGGTGTTGGATATAAATATTAAAAATCAATCACGAGTGCGAAAAGTGAAGATTAACCCACGAACTAGGTGGTGGAATTTAAAAGGAGAGAAATTAGAACTATTTAAAGATAAAGTATTAAATGAAGCAACATGGAATTGTGAAGAAGAAACTAACATAATGTGGAATAAGTTGGCCACATGCATTAGGAGAGTATCAAAAGAAATTCTTGGAGAATCAAAAGGCAAAGGGCCACAGTCTAAAGAAACTTGGTGGTGGAATGAAGAAGTACAGAATGTAGTAAAAATTAAAAGGGAGTGATTTAAAACATGGCAAACAAATAGAAATGAAGAGAATTTTGAGAAATATAAATGGGCTAAAAAGGAAGTTAAGAAAGTGGTAAGAGATGCTAAGTTAAAAGCATATGATGATCTTTATACAAAATTAGGAACACAAGAAGGGGAAAAAAGTATTTATAAGCTTGCTAAACTTAGGGATAGGAAAACAAAAGATTTTAATAACGTTAAGTGCATCAAAAGTGATGATTCGAGAGTCCTAGTCAAAGATGATGAAATTATGGAAAGATGGAAAAACTACTTTGAGAGGTTATTAAATGGAGATAATGGGAGTAGATTAGATATAGAGGAACTTAGGGAGACTCGAGAAGATATATTTTTTCGTAGAATTAGGACAACAGAGGTCAGGATTGCTCTAAAAAAGATGAAAACAGGGAAGGCTTTAGGACTAGATGGTATCCTGATTGAGGTTTGGAAGTGCTTAGGGGAGGATGGAGTATCATGGCTTACAAAATTATTTAATAGAATTTTAATGACTAATAGGATGCTCGATGAATGGAGAAAAAGTATTTTAGTACCTATTTATAAAAATAAAGGGCATACAAAGTTGTTCAAATTATCGTGGTATTAAGTTAATGAGTCATATAATGAAACTTTGGGAGAGAGTGATTGAATATAGATTGAGATTGAAGACAACAGTATCTGAGAATCAATTTGGGTTTATGCCTGGGAGTTCAACAATGGAAGCAATCTATTTATTGAGGAGATTAATGGAGAGGTATAGACAGAAAAAGAAGGATCTTCATATGATTTTTATAGATTTGGAGAAGGCGTATGATAGGATACCCAGAGATATAATATGGTGGATTCAACATAAAAGAGGAGTGACTCGCAGATATATTGACGTGATCAAGGATATGTATGATGGTGCGATGACTACAGTAAGAACATCAACTGGAGAAAGTAGTGAATTTTCAATTACGGTAGGGCTACACCAAGGTTCAACATTAAGTCCTTATCTCTTTGCTCTTGTTATGGATGAGTTGACTGGACAAATACAAGATGAGGTGCCATGGTGTATGCTATTTGCAGATGATATTGTTTTAGTCGATGAGACTAAGATGGGGATAAATGCTAGGTTGGAATTGTGGAGAGAAACTTTAGAAACAAGAGGATTTAAAATAAGCAGAACTAAAACAGAATATGTGGAGTGTAATTTTAGTAGTAATAGGAGGACAAATGGAGATTTGAAATTGGAGGGTCAAGAAATACCTAGAAATGATCATTTTCGTTATTTAGGATCGATTATACAAAAAGATGGAGATATTAGTGATGATGTTACGCATAGGATTAGAGCAGGCTGGGTTAAGTAGAGAAGTGCGACCGGCGTTCTGTGTGATAGGCGTATACCTTTGAAGTTAAAAGGAAAATTTTATAGGACGGCCATTAGACCCGCCATGTTATATGGGACAGAGTGTTGGGAAACCAAGAAACAAAATATGCAGAAAATGAGTGTGGCGGAGATGCGAATGCTAAGATGGATTTGTGGTAAAACTCGAAAGGATAAAATTAAAAATGAACAAATTCGTGAAACGGTAAAAGTAGCTCCTATAGAAGATAAATTGAGCGAAAATCGACTTAGATGGTCTGGACACGTCAAGCGTAGAGCAATGGATGCTCCTGTAAGGAAGAGTGATTTAGTTAGTATTGATGGTAACCCAAGGGGTAGAGGTAGTCCTAAATTAACTTGGTGGGATATTATAAAAAAGGACATGATATCATGTAGTTTAACCGAAGATATTGCACTGAACAGAATGGAATGGAAAAATAGGATTCATGTAGCCGACCCCAAATAATTGGGAAAAAGGCCTTGTTGAGTTGAGTTGAGTTAATTTAATGAGTCATATAATGAAAATTTGAGAGAGAGTGGTTGAACTCAGATTGAGATAAAAAACAATAGTTAGAATCTGTTTAGGTTTATGCCGGGAAGGTCAACACTGAAAGCTATTTATTTTTTGAAGTGATTAATGGAGAGGTATAGAGAGAAAAATAATCTTCATATGATTTTTATAGATTTGGAGAAAGCGTATGATGGAACCAAGAGATAGAATATGGTGGGTTTTACATAAAAAGTAGTGACTCGTAGATATATTGAGATGATTAAGGACAGTGGCGGATCCAGGATTTTAGTCCAACCGGGGCCAAATCGGTTGAAAATCACATATGTGAAAGTTTTGAGTGTTGTCGGGGGTTCGGGGGCGAGAGCCCCCAAGGCAATTTTTTTGGGGGTTATTTCTAATTTTAAACAAATTATAGTTTTACAATGCCCAAACAATTACTCTCAATCATTATTAACAATTTGAGACCACACAAACATACATACAAATTACACAAATTAGTGCTCATGAAATTTATTTCAATAGCGGCCCCTCTTGGGCTCAAGCTCCATCCGCCCCTGATTAAGGATATGTATGATGGGGTGATGACTATTGCAAGAACAACCAAATAAAGCATTAAGTCCTTTATCTCGTTAATCTTGTTATTGATAGGGGCGGACTTACCCCATCCCGAATGGGGGAGGCCGCACCCATGAGTTTCCCAAAATTATGCTGTGAGTTCTATAGCTGGTGCATCACAGAAAGAAGAAAATGGGTCAGTAGCGAGAGGAAAAGAGGAAATGGAAAGTGGTTCCGAAAGTGAACACATAGAAGGAGTTTTAGGAAATGATCAGGAAACTGAACAACCACCACCCAAGAAAAAACGCTACCAACGTCACACTACTCGACAGATCCAAGGAATGGAACCGTTTAATTTTCTCTCTCTCTCTCTCTCGCTCTCTCTCGTCACACTATTTTTTTCATTTTTCACAAAACATTGTGGAGTAAATATGTGATTATCAGTGTACTTGCGCATGGGTGTACCATTTTTTCACCTCTTTAAGCCTTCTAAGTTTGTGATTGCTTTTTTACAGGTTGTTTAAGGAGTGTCCACACCCAGATGATAAGCAGAGGATGAAACTGACCCAAGATTTAGGGTTAAAGTCCCGATAAGTCAAGTTCTGGTTTTAAAATAAAAGAATCCAAATGAAGGTGCGCACGTTAGCATTGTCCTTTGCGGACCCTTTCCTTCCTTCTAAGCGTTTTTACTTTTCACATATGGTAATTGGTAAAACTTAACACCCCCACCCCAATTGTTAAAACACACACTCTCTGGCCCTCTCATACACAAGCAAGCATGGTTTCCCAAAATTTGTTTTCTTATTGATAGTTTATTTGTATGAAATTTTTTTATTTATTAGTTAATTGGTATGAAATTTTATTATTTAATTTGTATGAAATTTGAGCAACAAGTTTTTTAGGATTAAAAATTACAAAACAACTAAAACTAACTGAAAAAAATTCACCTCGGAGCCTCCCGCCCCCGAACCCCCGACATTTGTAACAAATTCCCGCACCCGCAGACCGAAAATTTTGGGTCCGCCACAGGTTATGGATGAGTTGACCGAACAAATACAATATGAGTTGCCATAGTGTATGATATTTTGGATGATGTTGTTTTGGTGGATGAAACTAAGGCAGAGATTAATGATAGATTGAAATTATAGAGAGAAACTCTAGAAGCAAGAGGGTTTAAAATAAGTAGAGCTAAAACATAATATATGGAGTCAAATTTTAGGCATAATAGGAGGACAAAAGGGAAGGGGGTGAAACCCAAGAGTCACAAGAAATCTATAAATGATCATTTTCGTTTATTAGGCTCTATTATCCAAAAAGATGGAGCTATTAGTGATGTTGTTACTCATAAGGTTGAAGCAAATTTGGTCAAAGTGGAGAAGTGCTACTTGCGTATTGTGTGATTGGTGTATACCTTTAACATGGGGAATTATAGGACGACCATTAAATCTGCGAAGTGGTGGGTAATAAAAAAGAAAAGGTGCAGAGAATGAGCGTGACAGAGATGCAAATGCTAAGATGAATTTATGGTAAAACTTGTAAAAATAAGATTAAAATAAACAAATTCGTCAAACAGTTAAAGTAGTTTTTATTGAAGATAAATTGAGAGAAAATTGTCTTAAATGGTTTGGACACGTTAAACATAGACTAATGGATGCCCCTGTAAGGGAGTGATTTTATTTAGTATTAATGGTAATGCTAGGGTAGAGGTACGTCTAAATTGACTTGGGAAATTGTAAAAAATGACATGATATCTTGTAGTTTAACCGAGTATATTGCGCTGAACAAAGCAAAGCGGAAAAATAGGATTCATGTAACTGACCCCAAATAATTGGAAAAAATCTTTGTTGATTGGGTTTGAGTATATATACACAATTATGTGTCATTCTGCTATTCGGTTAGTTCGGGGGTGTACGTTTGTTATGGATGAGGTTTAAACTTTGAAATAAAGTTCAAATAAAACTTCCCTACGGTAAGACATTTAATGAGTAAGGATTAACAGTTGTTCAAAGGTGAGGGATTTACATATGTTTTCATAATATAGGTGAAACTGTACCTTTTTCCTTAAGTATATATATTGATATGTTTATTTGTGAAGTATATGAGTGCTTGAAGCATGGTTCAAAGTCTCGGTATCGGACACCTGATTTTCAACTCGGTCGCGGTATCAGGCGATACGCAAAGATACGCTATTTAGAGAGCGCAAAAAATTCCGGAAAAAATATAAAAAATTTAAAAAAAATAAGATTAACAATGTGGACCAATGAGATACATTCAAACCCATCATTCAATATGCATTGCATTGTAGAATTGGTTATACTGAAGCGCGGCAGAGTTGTCAGATTCAATATTGCATAGTAAACCAATAATAATATTGAAAAACAAAAATATACATTTTGTTTTAACAACAATGTATATTTTTTTACATTTTTACAAAAACGTACAAAAGAACATTGTTACAAAAATGTATATTTTTTAACAACAATGTACATTGTTTTACATTTTTACAAAAACGTACAAAAGAACATTTTTACAAAAATGTACATTTTTTTAACATTGTTTTTTACATTGTAAAAATGTAAAAAATGTATCCCTTTTGTAAAAAATGTATATTGTTTTTTACATTTTTATAAAAACGTACAAAAGAACATTTTTTACAAAAAATTTAAAAAATGTACATTTTTACAAAAACGTACAAAAGGACATTTTTACAAAAATGTACATTTTTTTTAACAAAAATATATATTTTTTTACGAATATGTACACTTTTTACAAATATGTACAAATATATATTTTTTTACAAATATGTACATTTTTTTACATTTTTACAAAAAACGTACAAAATAATATATGTACAAAAATGTACATTTTTTACAAACATAAATGTACATTATATATTTTTTGTAAAAGATTTGAATATTTTTTGTAAAAAAATAACATTTCTTTGAAAAAAGAGTTTTAGTAGTCATTTAAAAAAAAAAAAAGAGTACTACTTTTAAAAGATTTATATATTTTTTTTAGTAGAGTCATTTAAAAAAAAAGGAGTTTTATGTTTTAAAAAATTAATGTTAATACTTTTGAAAAAGTAATACCATTCTGTAAATGTTACAATATATTTTCAACAACGAAGAAATATGGTAAAAGATAAAAGTTTTATAAAAAAATAAAACAAAATATGACAATATCGTTTGAATCGGTTGTCTCGGCCGATATCGCGGCGAGGCGTCTCGGAATTGGTTGTCTCGGGCGATATCGCGGCTGTCTTGGCCGATTCAGTGTTTTTTTTGAAACGTCTCTCGGTATCGGAGATACCGAGTCAACTCGGCCGATACTTTGAACCATGGCTTGAAGCTTTTGCTGTACAAAAAGATGATTTCCTGATAGAGTTACAGTTTCCATGTAAACCCAAAGTAAATATATTTTCTATAATGAAAACAACTAACAATAAAATTCAAACTATTAAAAATTTTAAATTTATATATAAAATGTGTGATTGCTAACTTTTTGAGATTGATTATTGTGGGAAATTGTAAAAGTGGAACAATGAGGTTTAGTTACGGGCTGGAACTGCCTAATTTCCATTTGGCCTAATAATCGATGCATAAAAATATTTGGAGAATGACTTGCGTTAATTTTTAGTCTCTAGAAAAGTGGATCAGGTGTTTTTCCGCTAACTTTCCCCTATAAATCTCAAATATTTAGGACTTTGTTAATGAAATATTTCGTACGACGAGACCGATACTTCCTACCTAACCTTGCATTTATGTATTATTAAGCATATTTTCTTTTTTGTAATAGTACCGATTACACCCCTCTGGACTTTACCGACACTAAATCTTCACAAGGCCCGTTTTTTGCATTGTACATGATGGTAGATGCCCTCGTCCTACTTAATAGGAGGCGTACCTATAAATTAATAATGGAATCGAACATATATATGGTACTAACTTTCCTTATTGCTTTTCTTGATTTGTAATTTAGTTTTTAAATGTGGATTACTTTTAAAAAAAAATTATTTCCTTTCATTAGATAAAAAACATAGATAACGCAAGTTTAGCTAGATTGCAAAGACGAATGATTAGAACCAATAATCTGAGGAGATTGGCAGCATTACAACATGACATGCCACAAACAGTTGCATTATATGCAGAAACGTCCCCCCTACCATAAATCCTTCTCTCTATCATCTCAATAGTATCAGCACACATTTAGGCCCCAACTCAAGCAACATCGTCTCCCGATCGGTAGTGAACGAAGATGGCAGTGTCATTTCAACCACAAACACTGTAAGAACTCAATCTACTATAATTTATGGGTGCTACAGTGGTTACATTATTGAACACGGTAGAGACGCTCTTCAAAGATATACACCAACCAATAGTTCGGGTTTGATTTATCCATTTAAATTCATTGTAAAAATTATTATGTATTAGGAATTAAAGTAAATGCAGTAGTAGTGGAGCGATGTATAATGCATTCACAACGAGAATCTAACTTTGACCTTTAAAGATTATAAGCCAACAAGGAAGCACATTATGTGTTGAGAAGAACCGTTCAACGTTCCCATGGAACTCATTCCAAGGCATCGACAAACATTTCACCCAGAAGATTAGGTGTAAGCCAAAGATATTGAATGTTAATAAATTATTACAGCTCCTTACAATAAGTTGTGTCACTATGTATTTTGTTTGTCAGAAAATGATTGTCGAGCAAATAGCCAAGTCACAATTCCGAATGATGTTCAGTTTCCCCAAATAAGGATACAATTGAAAAAATGCTACGCTTTCAGTCCCCCCGTAAAATATTATGTATTGGATTAACTTTTGCTCCCTTTATTGTAGGAAAGTTTACGGAGCCATGGAATTTTGGAAGACTTAACTCAAAATTGCCAATACTGCAGAGTTGTTTTGTGGTATGAAGTGCGATGCGAAAAAAAAAATAAAAGGCATAGGAATTTGAGGTTTTCTTTATGTTTTTGAGAGGGAAAGTTACAATTACCACCATTAAGACATACTCCCTCATTTCTTAAAGATATTTTGAACCCCGATGGGGGAAGGAGATCTGCAACTTTTCGTGAGAGCATATGGGCTTACAATTTGATGTTCACCTTCGCCTCCGTAAGTGGAAAGGTGGGCCGTGGACAACTGTATTATAATGGAGGGAGCCTCTATGTTTATCGTATTAATGGACAAAACTATCACATAATAGGTTCAATACTCTCAATAGCAGGAGAGAGACCAAAGTTTTCCTAATTGTATATTTATGACGGTGATAATTAAAATCCCAATAGGCTTCGAACCATTTGCAGAGACAATGCTTTATTGAATTTAGCTGCGGATGTCGTTGAGGGACTCATCAATATGTTTGATCAGCACAATCAATTAGCTGAAGTGTTCAGAATGGGACATATGATCGTTTTTGAGAAGAGGATTTCCTTCGAGTTTGTATAAGATTGATTGAATCTCACTCCAGGAATCCAGTTGTGTACAAAGAATCAACGAACTACATCCATTATTTATGGCTATTCTGTATCCGTTACTCTTTCCTTACAGGGAAGATGAATTCCAAGTTGAAATGAATTACAAGAATAATGAAGGAAGACTACAAACAAAACGAAATTCGGTGACCATGCGATAATATTAAGCCTACATAATTCAGGAAAGGATAAACGAATCGCAAAAATATGAGTTTAAAAAGATTGTTCCTACAGTACTTTGATGCATACACGTGCATTGAGGCAAAGAGGCTGCTTTGTATACGTTGGAATCAACCTTAGTTGAGAGAAACGTTGTATAAAGGATTGAAGGATGTTGTATTGAGGGGAGATACAACATTGGCATCCATGGGCAAGCGCATTGTTCTGCCCTCGAGTTTCACCGGAGGTCCATAATACATTGCACAAAATTTCCAAGATGCAATGGCTAATAATGGCCCAAAATCCAAGCATTTCTTGATCTAAGTCATGGCCGAAATTCGACGAGAGACGAGAGTTTTCAAAATAGAGCTTGTCCAATTAACCAACCAGAATTTCGGGAAAGTACGAGGAGGTGTGGTATATTAAATGTTTTCCATTCAGTGACAACTATATTTTGTGACATCTCATATATTTTAATACTCAGGTTGATAAAGTCATTATTGAATTATACATGTTAAAACAATTAAATACCATTCTCAGTATGAAGAGATGAAACGAAATATATGAACAATATAAGGAAGCGATATGAAAGTCCTCACACAATGTCATTATGAAATGTCCATAACCATGATAGAAAGAGATGTGATAATATCCAAACATAAATCCTCATATACAAATCCCACGATAAAACTCAAAACGATACATGCCATCTTAAAGTTCCACAATACATGCCAACTGAAATGTCCGGACACAACTAACTCGACTGAAACTAGAATGATAGTCTAACATGATAGAAACCTACGTCATCTGAAACCCTGAAAGAGAGAGAGAGAGAGATGGAGAATGCGGATTAGCTGAAATGAGGAAGACTAAGCAGGAGGTCCAGCTCTAGCACCTGAAAATAACCACGAATAAAGACGGGTCAAAATCCTAACAAGTCGCTAAGCTACGTGGCTTAAAGCAATTATATATGCAAATGGTAAACTCACAGTTTATATAATCAATAATAATAGCCCAAAGGATATCACGAAATCTCTCAATGCAGTAGTCTGTTGTTCTAGTCTGTTGTTCTTCCATCTGAGCCATAAATCTAGCTTGCTGCTCTGCCATTAGCGTCATAGCACGTGCCATTTTTTGCATATCTGTCAGTTGTTCTAGCTCGGGTTCCACATTTATCTGAACAGGTTGCTCAACCTCCGCTTCTGCTTCCATATTTGAAGCCTCATCTTCTATTCCCACATTCACATCCCCTCGTTCCATTCTCTTATTTCTGAAATGAATCAAAGATATAACAACATGCAGATATACATATCTTTCCTAACATGATCGTTAGTATCAAATAAAATATATTTTTGACATTCACTGCCAAATCTAGACTCTTCTCACTCCAGAACCTCAAAAACCTAGGCTCTGATACCAAAAGCTGACACACCCCAACCCAGTTACTTATAATTAAGTTTGAAAGTCAAAGTGAGTCAAACCATAATTAATCTAACCAAACCATAATCACGAGTTTTGATTTCAGAGTCATCATTGTAAATCCATATAACTGAAAACTTTTTTTACAACATCAGAGTAATCATGTCCATAAAAATTTTCTTGAAGGATAAGTTAACTTAATTACATCATTTACATTTACACAAAATCATAGTTTCTCCCATTCCTGGCTAACCCAACCCGACTTCCTAGATTTGGCAGTGACATCGCGTTATCTGAAAAAAATTATGAACATAGGAACCGTGAGCAAAATAGCCCAGCGAATGCATCACTACTATACTACTGCATGAATTTAAATGCAATATATCATGTCCATATACTTATGTATTAACTTATCCGGCTCATTCATAATGAATGACCAACTTTTTCGAATCATGATTCACATATCTTGTCTAAATAGACAATTCTCCCCCATTCCTGGTCGAGGAGTAATCCCTTGTCATTAATAGACAAATCTCCCCCATTCCTGGTCGAGGAGTAACCCCTCATTTCGGAAAACCGAAATGAACAATTTCATATTCATTATATTATGATCATATCAATAACACGATACAAATATCTCTTTCCAGTGAGTACACTCACCTTGATTGACAACTATGTATTCACGTTTTCTTCTGGTGGAGCTGAACTGGGTTGATTAGACCTTACACCTGTCAATCCAACTAAATCAGTACTGAACCTCAATCATAAATATTATCCAAACATAATTATGTAACTTTCCATGACTATACATCAACAATATAATTTTGCAACACTTAAAGAACAGTCACAAAAATGGCTATAAAAAGAGTTCCAGACATCTGTTTTGGACACCGAAAATTGTTAATTTCTCCTTTATCCGTCCTCTATATTTTGGCATTATCAGATTACAAATTCAAAGTGTTTTCGGTTTGATCAAACAGTACATAGTTTGAATCAAACAACTGTTCATACACCGCATTGTATCCTGAAGGCAGATTCAATTAAACCCATTGTGACAACCCGAATATAATTATGATGAATTATATTTAAATCATGCTTATCTTATGTGATATGAATAATGTGAAATTAGTATCTCTAATGTTAAGTGATTATGTTTATTATAATCCTACTTTCATAAATCATGAAAGGTCGAATTATTTACAAACACAAATTTTGTTGTTTTCGGTAGAAAGGTTTCTGTTAGAGACTAGTTTTGACCTTTATAACATTATAAATGACTTGAGGTGAAAACTAGATAGTTGTAGACATGTGAGTTAGGGTTGTAACACAACAAACGGATCATCAAATGGATGCCCGAGTAAAGAGTTATACCGAATTTACGAACAAAGGGCAAAGTTATCCATTCCCTTTAAGTGGTATTTTGTCTTTTATTAAACCAAATGGTTTAATTTGATTGGTTGGCTTGGGAGGCAGCCTTGGCCGACCTTATACCCTTGAAATATCTTTATCCTTTGGCCAAAACCATCCATGAAAGGGTTTCACCCTGAGGAAAGAGAATTAGGGAGTTTAGGAAGGAAAAGTGAGGAGAAAAGGTGTAGAAAAATCCGTGGAAATTACGTAAAAGTCCCGAAGGTAATCCTAATTGCAAATCTTGTCATTTATCTTATATTACTGATTTATATGATATAAATCATCATAGGTTTACGAAAGTTTCAGCCCTTTATATGTATGTATGGTTAGATGCAAGTTTATGTTAAGTTGAATGTAGAAACCCTTAAAATTGCTTTGTATTGAAACCCCTTGCATTCAAACTTGCATATCTCTTTGTGTGCTTACTGGAATTCAAAAATTCCAATTGGATATGAAAGTAGACTCGTATATTCATATCATACCCGAAAATGAGAATTTATCTCCTTGTGGTTAGGCCGTAATGATGATTTCAAGTTGGTACATGGTTGCTGTTTGTATACTTGATTTCGGTATGCCCTAAGTTTAGTCGAGCTTTTGAGATAGCAAATGAAGTCAAAAAATTATGAAACTTTAATTCTGTACTATTAAGTATGTGTACTGAAAATGAGTTAAAAATCATGGAAAGTTAAGCTGTAGAAAAATTATGAAAATTCTAGGAATTCGAAGGAACAATTGAGGAGCTTGTAGGGCGGATTTCTTGTGTTGTAGAGAAATGGTCATAACTTGCCCTAGGAAGCTTGAAAAATTACACCGTCACTTGTACTGGATAGTATATTCATATATATTTTCATATTGATGAGGTTGGACCCCTGTATTTGTACAATTTAGGAATATAGGATGGTTAAGTATGTAAGAAAATAATTTCAGGCCATACTTGGTACCCCTTGAATGAATGTTTGTATTTCGTCCTTACAAAGGGTACTTTGAGTACATGTTTCATGTGTATATACATTGAGGAGTATAATTTCATGTTTACTTGACTTTGGTTATAAATTCCTCATAAGGTATTTCCTACAGTTGAATGTCCGTAACTTTATCAACATGTATATCATTGTTTTGCCTTTACCTATGTTTTATGGAATGTGATGTGTTTAAGATATCTTTCCAATCTGATCTGATTTCCTTCCTATTGTGGTTTTTTATAATAAGCATTAAATCAAATCATCTATATGAGGCAGCTACTGATGAACTCAGTGAATCACATTTTCCGGTTTATGTTCATGTGGTACAATCTGCAGGGTAATTACTTTTTTTAATTTTTTTTTTCTATATTCCTTTTCAAAATATCTCTTAATTGCACATTTTTTCTGCCACAACGTTCAGCTGTTTTGGCCATTTTATAGCCACATATTACGATATGATTGAATCTGCTACTTTCTGGGTACTCTGGAACTTTCACCATTCGGAAGGCTCCTAAATTTAGGCTACAGCGAAATGTCAAATGCACGGGGGTGATATGGGTTAACGTCTAGATGCAAAAAGATTTGCAATGTACACTAGCTCCATTATATAAATGCCCTAATCGCGTATTTATGACCTCTTCCCCATGTAGCACATCTACTTTGTTATGTAAATTTGGGTTCACCATTGGCCACCTTAACTTTTCGCATTTGATTAATTACAAATTCCGACTTGACTTTTTTTGTACATTTCTCACCGTTTTGTTAACATAATAATTCACAGTGATCATATACATGCCTGCATATGGAAAAACTTGGTTCTCAAATTCTGACATATGATGGAGGCAGGAAAAATAACTGAAATGTCGACTTTCAAAGTCATAGATAACAAGTCTACAAACAAAATTGTCAGCCATAAATACATCTACTTCCTACCAACGAATTCTGTCAAACTGCTTCATGAAAAAGAAATTGATGTAAAATACAGTGCGGAACTGTAAAGTAATATTAATCTACACAGCAACAACAACAACTAAAAGAATTCATGAATGGGTCTCAACTTCTTTCTCTAAGCTCACATTATCAAAATGTCAAAAGTGATACAAATGAGAGCCTTTGGGCTATTTATTCTAAAGTTACAAAAAGGGTAAAATGGCTAAAATAAAAGAAATGACAAAAAGGACGCTTATGTCCCTATGCTCCTGTATCATTCTCTACCCCTTGAGAAGACTCCATAAACTCTGTATACTGCCGATAGAATTCAGGGTCGATATGCTGCAAGGTGGCCTTTGCGATCCATGAATCCTCGGCCTCTGGGCGGCCAACTCAACGGACCAAGTAATGCGTGTAATCTCTCGATGATGAGGATACAAGCTCGGAGTATAGGATTCCCTCAATGCGGTCAACATGAGAGCGAACCGAATGGGTTGTGGTCGTGGAAATGGGAATGGGCGGGGCATAGGTGCCCGGGAATGGAGAACGATCCGCCACGTTGAATGTGCGGTGCATGCGAAACTCAACAGGAAGGTCAACTTCTTAGGCATTCGTCCCACAAGCTCGGACAATTGGAAAAGGGCCAACGCATAAAGAGCTTGCTGCCCTCGCCCCGCCGTCGCGCCTTTTGGAGGTATACCATGACCAGATCACCCGGATGGAAAGAGACAAAGTGGCGGTGCTCATCTGCGGCCTCTTTATAGGAGGCATAAGTGGTCTGTAGTCGAGCACGGACGTCGGCCTTGATGGAAGTCAGGCGAGTAGCAAACTCCTCAGCTGAAGGACATGTAGGCACTGTCGGGGGAAGCTCGACAAGATCTATGGGTATAGTGGGTGATTAACCCAATACAATCTGGAATAGAGAGATGCCGGTCGAACAGTTGACGGCGTTGTTGAAGGCGAACTCGGCCTGAGGTATCACTATATCCCACCTGAAGACATACACCTCAATAGGTCACCCACGCTCCGGTTGACCACTTTAGTCTAGCTATCCGCCTGAGGGTGAAAAGCGGTTGAAAACTGCAACTCTGTCCGTAGTAGTCGCCACAACTTACGCCAAAAAGGCCCCGAATCGTACGTCCCTGTCTGAGGTGATGCCGCGTGGAACTCCGTGTAGATGGACAATCTCACGGAAATATAATGAAGCGACATGGGACGCATTTGTCGTGCGCTTACAAGGGATGAAGTGCAACATCTTGGAGAATCAATCCACCACGTGTAACACCCAGTATTTTTGAATATTTAATTTTAGCATTTTAATTACACGTGTGCTCGTAATAATGTTGCTTATTTAATATATATTAATTAGTGAGAATGAAATTAATATTTATGTGAAAATAAAATTTACTATGTGTAATTAAGTAAATTAAATTCGGTCAATTGCTAGTACGTCGTAGTGAATAGAAATGAAGGGGATAGACGGTATCTCAATCGGGGCATTCGGGTTGGCTATTTTTAGGTTGAGATAATATATTGATGTTTGGTGACTAGGATGGTGATTTCGAGTGCACGGTTGATCCAAAATGGGTCGAAGTAGTCAAAATCAAGTACCCGGGGGTAGAGATTGGTTACCGAGAGCTTTTAAGACTAGTCGGGACTCACGCGGGGGCATATAGGTCATTTTGCGTAGAGGGGTTAACCTAAATTCGGGATTAAGAGGTTTAAATAAGAGATTAGGGCTAGGAGGCAACCACTTTACACATAAAAACCACAGAGAGTTTCTTTTGGTGAGAAAAGGGGGAGGAAAACGCAAGGGAGATTGAAAGAGGCTTGATTGGAGGCCAATCATTGGAGTTCTTGACTTGGTGAGAAAAGGGGGAGGAAAACACAAGGGAGATTGAAAGAGGCTTGATTGGAGGCCAATCATTGGAGTTCTTGACTTGATCCACCCTACAAAGAAGAAGATCCACGCCTATTCCCTATACAAAGGCAAGTTTTTAAACTTGCTTTATGTTTTGATGAGTATTATGATCCATATCAAAAGAGGTAGACAAATAAACCAATTTTGGGGGTGGGATTTATATGAAAAACAAAGAGGATTATAGAACGATAAATATAATTGTGTTCTTATGATCTTCTTACATGAAAATTTGTTAACGATTAGAGAAAATCATGAATAAATGTTGGATATATTGATCTCGAATGAAAAGACACTATCTTGAATTGAAAAGATGAAATCTTGATCGTGAAATTTGGATTTTCATTAGGAATTATGACATAATTTATGCTTGACCAAGAATGACGTAAATCACATGAATTAATCTAGTTTTGATGAATTTAGGACAATTAATACATATATCCATGTTAGTAGTTAGGATATTTTATCGTGGGATGAAGATTAGAAACACTTTAGAATGAAAAAGTGAGAAAAAACTCGTATTAATTGTAGTAGGTCCGTAGTGCAGTTTTCCAGGGGAGAACCGTTCGCTTCCTGGCCGAATCGGTTTGGTTCCCATGCCAATTTTAGTTTTTTTGTTTGATTGCTATATAAATTAATTTGGAGTCTGGGAAACTTTACGAGATTCATTAATGGAAATAGAACTTCTGGAAATTTATTTTAGACAATGATCAATTATGAGGATGTAGGATAAAATCAGGAGTGAGGTAGGATGGACATTTAGGACGAACAACGCATGGAATATTTAATCTATAAACTTGGGGGAAATTCGGGTAACGAAGGATACGGGATAGTTAAGAAGGGCTTAGTGTCCATAATTAATAAACTATTTGTGTAATCAAAATAATAAGAAATTATGTATTTTGTAGTCGAGATAGACTCAGGATAATTAGGCTAGTGCTTTGGGAGATAGGTATTAGCTGGACTTTGGGTTTATATATATATATGCGGGTAGAGACTGTATATATAATAATAATAATAATAATAATAATAATAATAATAATAATAATATCTGTGTGTATAATATTTATGTGATATATTCCCATCCTAGCGAATATGCTATCGGTGGAGGTTGTGCGCCGTGGGAGCTCACTCTGGCGAAGCTCAACAGAGGTAGTACCGTTCCCCAGGGTCATAGGTTCTGTGCATGCCCACGTTGTGTAGGGTTGGAGACTCGTGGAATAATGTGGTATGGTTATGACCACAAACTTAAGGCCATGACAGCCTCCGGTTTTCGTTACGTTTTAGGTTCGGTGGTGAGAATCCGACCAGAGTGCCCGAGTTGTGGTGGACTTCCTGGAGCTTGATAGCTTGCTAGTGATTTCGCATCCAGCGGAGTAAAACTCGGAGGGATGGTAGTTACGTATATATAGTGAGCGATATATGTGTGTATGTGCATTTAATGTGTTTCACTTATACGTATATAAAAAGGTAGATAATTATATACGAGCATAAGATGTTAACTGTGATGATTTAATTCAGCGGTGAAGTAAGTGATAATTTAATGATAAACAATACTCGAGTCAGGGTAGTACGTTATATTGAGATTAGTGAGGAGACTAGTTAGATGGGGTAGCATAACTAGGAGGGTTAAGTGTATACATTAGGTGCGCACATTAGATGATGGGTGAGGATTGTCTCATGCGAGTACGCTGCCAATTTAAATATGGAAAGTTGCTTTACATATTCATTATTGCAATTTATACACTTGCTAAATATTTTCAAAAGTTTTGGGTTCTGACCCGTGTCAAATATTTTTTAAAAACTTTTAGGTGTCTAGCTTTAGAGACGTCAAGGATGACTCTTCTTTCAGGGATCACATGGCTGCAACTGATGTGGCAGCTTGCAAGAGTTGGAGTAGACACTTCCATTATTTCTATCATAGATTAGGATCTTTATTTAGTTATTAGTTGGACATGTTGTCCTGTTATCAGACTTATTTATTTCAGTTATTGTATTGGAATTTAATAACCGATGGTTTATTCGGTACTTGGTATTAATTTACTTCCGCAATTAGATTCTTTACTCGTGTGATTTATTGTATAGTTCACTGCTTGGGTTTATGTTGAATGGTTATTATCTGGTATAATAAATTCAAGATTAAAATTTGGCACAACTTGTCAAACTAATAGGTGGTTAGTACTTAATTGAATTTCGACAGTGATGTTAAGAATGAGCCATATGAGATTCTTGTTTTATTTTAGTATGGGGCTGACCACCCGTTATGTTAACAGGAGGGGTTTTAAAGATGGTATCAGAGCTTCAGGTTTGAGAGTCTTTTAGGATCTGTGCGGCTTACTACGATTTCAGCGTAGCGTTCTTTGATATAGAGCCATATTTTAGGACTGTTGCATTCATACTTGCGCATTTCCGTGCTTATGTTTTTTGCTATTATTTTGTATTTGACTGTGAACTTATACCAATTTTAATTCGGTTTCAGATGCCACCTAAGAGAGAACGACCAGCTAGGGCCACCAGGAGGGCCAATGAGGGAGAGGCTCAGTAGGAACCACAGGGGCCACAGGGTTGACGGCCGTAGAGGTGGCCACTATTGTTCCCCAGGCAGTTAATGCCGCCATGGCCGCCATGTCACATCATTTTCCACAGTAGCCAGTGGCACCTGTCGTCCAGGCCCACCTGGGGTGGTCAGCTTGGGAGCGAGTGAGGGAGGCCTTCCAGAAATGACATCCACCAAGT
Source organism: Sambucus nigra (assembly GCA_949130495.1). NCBI lineage: Eukaryota > Viridiplantae > Streptophyta > Magnoliopsida > Dipsacales > Adoxaceae > Sambucus > Sambucus nigra. Next base: position 533,052,074 of record OX422217.1, read on the forward strand.
TTCAGGGCAGCTCGGATGTAGTGGCAGCCGCCCAGTGGAAGGACATTACACCGCCATCTTCACCTTGTGGAGTGCAGTGAGACCCTAAGACAGATACTGGCTACTTTCAATCTAATAGGTGCATCATTTCAGTGGTGGGAGTCTATTATCACGGCAGAGGAGAGGGATGTTATGACTATAGTGGAGTTCTGGGTGCGGTTCGACCGCAAGTATTTTCCGTCAGCAATCCAGACAGAGATGCAGCGGAAATTTCTGGAAGTTACTCAGGGAGATAGGTCGGTGGCTGAATACGAGGAGGATTTTACCCATCTGGCCAACTTTGTGCCCAACGAGGGGAACACATAAGAGAAAAAGATGCTGAAATTCATGGATGGACTCACTTGGAGGATCAGGTAGCACTTGCTTGGTAACCCGGCATTGGCCACCTACTCTTGAGGTCGTGAATGCCGCATTACTTCATTACCAAGACCATTGCTTCCATATGAAGGGAAGAAGAGAGCGGGGGCTACTAGTCAGGCAAGCAGAGCCGGAAGGAATGGTGCCGGTGAAGCACCGCAGCAGCACGGGGCAGACAACATGAGCGGGATTCCCAATAGGGGGATCCGGCTAAGAGGTTTTGGTCGGGAGGCTTTCGACCAGAGGGTAATGGGTTCAGACAGAGGGTTAGCAGGGCCCTCAGCAGTAGCAGCAGCAACAACAGCATGTTCCCCATGGCCGCCAAGGCTAAGGGAACAATGGGGGTGGCCATCAGGGCCAACGACCGGGGTAGTCACGATAGGGCCAGAGGCATGGAGACTTCGCTGGCCGTTGTTTTAATTGTGGAGAGATGGGCCATCGGAAGAGAGACTGCCCACAACCAAGCAGAGGGTCTTAGCAGGGTGCCCAGCAAGGACAGTAGGCACAGTTATCACCTGTAGCCACAGGAGCAGCTGCAGTACGAACGTGTCTACAATGTCCGAGATGCAGTCATACCACATGCGCAGCAGGCGCCGCCAGCAGTTAAGGGTACGTTTTCTATTCATTTACATATGGGTAGGGTGTTGTTTGATAGGGAAGCCTTCCACTCGTTCATAGCTACTAGATTTGCACGCACCGCTGACCTACTAGAGACAGCCAGTGTTTTTAAAAGCGCGCTATTGCGAACGCAATAGCGCGCTATTGCCTTTTGCGGTGGAAAAAAGCAAGGCAAACAAGGCTGCTATTTGGGATGCTCAAAAAGCGTGTGCTATTTGGCGCTATTTTGCGCTATTTGGCTCAACAGGAACGCTATTCATGTTTTTTTTAGAAATCACAGTTTAGTTAAGGAGGGGGAAAAGTGTTACCTTATTTCACGTACGGACTTTGTTTGGGTGAGGTATTCTTTGTTCCAAACCCTCAATTTACTTATTTACGAAGGTCTCAATGATGTTATTTACTTTTTTTAAAAAGTTTAGCTTAAAAGGTTACTTTTATTTAATATTTTCTATTCCAAACTCTTGGTTTACTTAAACGTTTACTTATTTTACATTTTTCAGTAAATAATGTTTTTTATTTTATAATTTCCAGTTTTAAATGTTACTAATTTTTCAAATCTCAGTTCAAAATGTTTTTTATTTAATAATTGTCAGTTTAAAATGCTACATGTGTCATAAATATCTGTTTAAATTGTTATTTATTTTATGATTTTCAGCTTTAAATGTTACTTATTGTTCAGATTTTTGTTTAAAATGTTGTTGTTGTTGTTGTTATTATTATTATTATTATTATTATTATTATTATTATATTTGTCAATTTAAAATACTACTTGTTTTAAAAATTTATGTTTAAAATGTTATTATATTATAGTTTTAAGTTTAAACTTGACTTATTTTACAAATTTCATATTAAAATTTTATTTATTTTATTATTTTTAGATTTGAATGTTACTTATTTTCAGAATTCTGTTTAAAATGTTATTATTATTATTATTTTTTTTTAATTGGCAATTTAAAAAGTAACTTTAGAAAAAAAATTTATTTATTTTATTATTTTTAGCTTTGAATGTTACTTATTTTCAGAATTCTGTTTAAAATGTTGTTATTATTATTTTTTTAATTGTCAATTTAAAAAGTAAATTTAGAAAAAAATAAAAAAAAATCAATTTCAATTATAACTTTTTTTACCAATTTCAGTTTAAAATGTTACTTTCTTACAAATTATATTTTAAAATGTTATTTTTTTTTAATATTTTTTTTATAAGTTTTTTAATTAAAAAGCGGGAATGCATGAATTGCTTGCGCGATGCGCGACGCTACTTAGGAGCCAGAACGCGACACCCTGCGCGACCGCAATTTAAAACATTGGAGACAGCCGACAATACCGTTGTGTGTGTAGGCTCACCGTTAGGCAGTGGAGCCCTTATGCACTTCATTTGTAAGGGAGTAGATATTGACGTCGGGAGATTATGCTTAGCGGCCGATTTGCTTGTTCTGGATATGATGGGGTATGATGTCATTTTGGGTATGGATTGGTTGGCGGGGTACCGAGCAATGGTGGATTGCTTCGGTAGGACCATTGTGTTCTCGATCCCAGGACATGAGATGTTCCTTGTGGCGATGCCCTCTCGGGTCGACCACGCATCTTTACTATATTGAGGAGGAGACCTTACAGGAGGTGGTTATGTCCTTAGATTCGATTCTGGTAGTGAGGGAGTTCGCAGATGTTTTTCAGGAAATACCTGGGTTGCCATCTAGTCAGGATATAGAGTTTGTTATCGACTTAGCGCCTGGGACTAAGCTGATTGCACGTGCACCATACTGTATGTCCCCGCTAGTGATGCGGAAGTTGAGGGATCAGATCCAGCAGCTCTTTGGACAGGGCTTTATCAGGTGGAGTACTTTGCCGTGGGGTGCACCGGTATAGTTTCCGAATAAGAGAGATGGGTCGCTTCGTCTGCGTGTAAACTATAGGGAGCTAAACAAGGTCACGATACAAAATAAGTATCCGTTGCCCCGAATTGATGACCTGTTCGACCAGTTGAGAGGAGCAACGTACTTCTCTAAGATAGACTTGAGATCGGGGTATCATCAGTTGCGCATTAGGGAGGACGTTCCTAAGACTGCATTCCTGACGCGGTATGGATCGTATGAGTTCAGGGTGATGCCGTCTGGGCTGACTAATGCACCGGTGGTGTTCATGGATCTCATGAACAAGGTGTTCAGAGACTTTTTGGACCAGTTTGTGATAGTGTTCATAGACGATATTTTGGTGTATTCTCGAACGGAGGGCGAGCATGCAGAGCACCTGCGTATGGTTTTGCAGAGATTGCAGGACCATCAACTTTACGCCAAGTTCGAGAAGTGTTGATTCTGGCTGAGGGAGGTACAGTTTTTGGGCCATATTGTATCAGACAGAGGGATTTCCGTGGATCCGAGTAAGGTATCAACTGTGAGGGAGTGGGGACAACCCAAGACAGAGACAGAGGTTCGGAGCTTTTTGGGGTTGGCAGGGTATTATCGTCACTTCATAAAGGGCTTCTCGAAGATTGCGGGTCCGTTGACTAATCTGACTCACAAGGGGGTACTATTCATTGGGGATTACTATTGTCAGTTAGCTTTTGACGAGCTAAAGGACAAATTGACTTCAGTTCCCGTGCTCGCACTACCTAGGGGAGGAGTGGAGTACAATGTTTTCACAGATGCACCCCTGCAGGGACTTTTTGGGGTGTATTACAGTAGGAGGATAGGGCTATAACACTTATGCATCTCGCAAGCTTAAGCCCCACGAGAGGAATTACCTCACACATGATCAGGAGTTAGCGGCGGTTGTGTTTGCCTTGAGGATTTGGAGGCATTACCTTTTGGGTGAGCAGGGACTTTGGGGTGTATTACAGTAGGAGGATAGGGCTATAACTTATGCATCTCGCAAGCTTAAGCCCCACGAGAAGAATTACCTCACACATGATCAGGAGTTAGCGACGGTTGTGTTTGCCTTGAGGATTTGGAGGCATTACCTTTTGGGTGAGCAGTTCGGTTTATTCACGGACCATAAGTCGCTATAATATCTGTTCACGCAGAAGGATCTGTATATGCGATAGCGGAGATGGTTAGAATTCGTGAAGGATTACTAGCTTGATATTCAGTATCATCCTGGGAAGGCTAATGTGGTGGCAGACGCGTTGAGCCGGCGGTCTACAGGGGAGATAACAGAGGTTTGGAAGGTGAAGTGGGGTGAGCTTTTCGGCATAATGACGAGGTCGCCAGAGCATGTATGCCAGTATTAGCTATCACTCCCGAGATCATTATGCGGGTGATCAAAGCACAGGCTGGGGATCAGTGATGTCAGGATAAGGTGCACCAGTTGTTGGCAGATGGGGCGGAGTCCTACTCGATCAGTTTTGAGGGAGGCTTACGCTTCAACGGGAGATTCGTTGTTCCGGAGGATGAGGAGTTAAGACACGTAGTGATGACCGAGTCTCACAGGTCGAGGTTTGCGTTACATCCCGGTGGGGATAAGATGTACCAGGATATGCGTAGACATTACTGGTGGTCGGGGATGAAGAGGGACATAGCGGAGTTTGTCTCGAAGTGCACTACATGCCAGTTAGTGAAGATAGACCACCAGAGACCGATAGTGATATTACAGCCGTTGGAGGTTTCGGTCTGGAAATGGGAGAGCATCTCGATGGATTTCATCACTGGGTTACCGACGTCACAAAGGGGCCACGATTCTATCTGGGTCATCGTGGATCGTTTGAGCAAGGTGGCCCACTTCCTGCCCTTTCATACAGATTTTGAGACGAGACAGTACTCCCAGCTGTTTATTGCCGAGATAGTGAGGTTACATAGGGTACCGATTAATATCGTGTCCGGCAGGGACAAGATTTTTGTATTCCACTTTTGGCAGAGCTTTTGGAGGCGATGGGAATTGATTTATGGTTAAGTACGGCGTATCATGCGCAGATAGATGGACAGACTGAGCGGGTTAATCAGATGTTAGAGGATGTGGTCAGGATGTGTATACTCGATTTTGGGGGAGGTTGGGAGCAATACCTTACACTGGTGGAGTTCGTTTATAACAACTCCTACCAGTTCACCATCGGCATGACATCGTTTGAGGCACTTTATCGACGGACTTGTCGTTGGCCCACTTGCTGGTTAGAGGTGGGACCCTTCCCGGTCATTGAGAGAGTAGGGCCAGTTGCTTATAGGCTAGGGTTCCCAGAGCATTTATAGGGGATTCACGACGTATTCCATGCGTCATCGTTGAAGAGATATCAGAGTAGTGAGAGGGCTTTTTTGATATATCCCACTAGAGGAGATTGATTTGCAGCCATAATATCGTGTCCGACATGGATAGGATTTTTGTATTCCACTTTTGGCAGAGCTTTTAGGAGGCGATGGGCATTGATTCAAGGCGATGGGCATTGGAGTTCTTGACTTGATCCACCCTACAAAGAAGAAGATCCACGCCTATTCCGTATACAATGGCAAGTGTTTAAACTTGTTTTATGTTTTGTTGAGTATTATGATCCATATCAAAAGAGGTAGTCAAATAAACCAATTTTAGGGGTTGGGATTTATATGAATAACAAAGGGGATTTTAGTTTGATAAATATGATTGTGTTCTTATGATCTTGTTACATGAAAATATGTTAACGATTAGAGAAAATCGTGAATAAATATTGGATATATTGATCTCGAATGGAAAGACACTATCTTGAATTGAAAAGATGAAACCGTGATCGTGATATTTGGATTTTCATTAGGAATTGTGGCATATTTGATGCTGGACCAAGAATGATGTAAATCCCATGAATTAATCTAGTTTTGATGAATTCAGGACAATTAATACATATATTCATGTTAGGATATTTTATCTTGATATGAAGATTATAAACACTTTAGAATAAAAAAGTGGGGAAATACTCGTATTAATTGTAGCAGGTCCGTAGTACAGTTTAAACCGGTTTGCCTCCTAGCTGAACCGGTTCGGTTCCCCTGTCAATTCTAATTCTTTTGTTTGATTGCCATATAAATTAATTTGAAGTCCTGGAAACTTTAGGAGTTTTGTTAATGGAAATAGGACATCTGGAAATTTATTTTAGACAAGGATCAATTATGAGGATGTGTAGGATAAAATCCGGAGTGAGGTAGGAGGGGCGTTTAGGACGGACAATGCATGGAATATTTAATCAATAAACTTGGGGGAAATTCGGGTAACAAAGGATACGGGCGGGTTGAGAATGGATTAATGTCCAGAATTAATAAACTATTTGTGTAATCAAAATAATAAGGGATTATGTATTTTGGAGTCGAGGTAGACTCGGGATAATTAGGCTAGTGCTTTGGGAGATAGACACGTATTAGCCGAACTTTGGGTTTATATATATATGCGGGTAGAGACAATATATATATATATATATATATATATATAGGAGAAGGCTCACCTACATCATGCTCTATACATCATCCATGCATCATGCTTAATTATAGGCCCTAAAAAACTTTTTTTTTCAAATTTTATATTTTTTCGTTGAAATTAACCTTCTAATCAACCCATATGCAAAAAATTAGGTCAAAATACATTTTGTAACTATTTTTAAAAAATCCACAAAAAACTGCTAAAATTACCTTATTTATAAGGGTCTGCGCCAGCAGTTTTTTGTGGATTTTTTAAAAATAGCTACAAAATGTATTTTGACCTAATTTTTTGCATATGAATTGATTGGAAGGTTAATTTCAAGGGAAAAATATAAAATTTGAAAAAAAAGTTTTCTAGGCCCTAGAATTAAGTGTGATGTACGGTGTGATGTATAGTACATAATGTAGGTGAGTCTTCCTCTCTCTCTCTCTCTCTCTCTCTCTCTCTCTATATATATATATATATATATATATATATATATATATATATATATATAATAAAGGAGGAGTGGTTTTTGGTCTCTCCAACTAACGGTTGAGATTAAATTTGATAAATTTGGTCTTTATCAACTATTGGCTCAGATTTAATCCTGGAAGTTTTAATCAAACGGTTGTGAATGCTTTGATATTGAAAAGATTCTTTGATCATTTACACCTTATAGCACAAGGCTCGAGGTAATTAATTTCTTTAACAGGGCACAAGGCTCGAGAGGGCTCTCTAACCAAACCTTGATTTCAAGTTTCATTTCAAGCTTCTCCGTCCGTAATCCCCTCTCTCTCCGTAAACCCCTCTTTCTCTATGTATTCAGGTGCGGTGTATGTTCATCTTGATAGGTATTTTTTAAACATCTATAACCCAACATTTACTGGTGCGGTGTATGTTCATCGTGAACTGGGTTTTTATTTCTGCGTTTCCATTCTCAAGTGTTAAACGGAACCCAACACTCTTTCGCTCTCAAACCACCGTCTCTGAAGGTTTGTAGTTCATTCTCTCGATTTCAAGGCTGAACATACATATGTAAATGTTTTATTGTTGATGAAGAAATAGTTTCTTGGTGTTTTTTCGATGAGTGATGGAAGAATGTTTGTGTCCCACAAAGTTGGGTTAGGTCTATTTGCTAAGATACCGATATATTTGATCCTACTAACATGATATGTGTTTTTTTTTCCAGGTAGGTTTGGATTGTTAGTGGGTTGATTCATGGGTGAGTTTGTATGTTCAAGAATTCTTTGATTTTGAAAAGGTTCTTAGTGGTTTGATCATAATGGATTTTTCTCAGTATTTATTATGTAAATTCTCGAGTGATATTTTCTTCACTTTATAGTTAGCAACCGTCGCCATTTTTATATCTCTTATTACAGTTATGGGGGCGAGTATGGAGGGGTTGATTTTTGTTTTGCAAGTTCGGATTTTATTTATTTGTTGTTTTTCTTTAAACTTTCTAGGATGTCAATCTGCAGTAGTGACATAAATTAATGAATTTACAGGTGTATGTACCCCTTATTTTGCTGTGTCTGTTGTTATATATTTATTAAGGATTTTGGGTGGGTCTTTTTTTTTTTTATATATAACCTCACCTTTTGTTAAAACCATGTGAACAAGTTGAAGATATTGCATCTAGGAAGCTTCGACAGATTTTTTTGTATCTATCTATATATCACGAAGGTTTGTATGTTTAAGGGTTCAAAATGGTGCAAAGGGAGAAGAACATTAATTAATGTGGGATCTTACACAATCAGTACCTCGAGCCTCTCACATGTACCTCGAGCCTCTCACCCATTCCCTCTTACACAGCTACTACCTCCGTTTCTATCTAAAACCATGTGCAAAACCTCTCTTTTAAAACCTTTCTTTCTCACCCACCACGGTTATTGATTTTCAGTATGTTATTCTCTGCAATTACTTATACATGTTCGCACTCTTTTTGATTTTGAAGTTTCTATGTTTTTTTAAGACCCATTTATAGTTCCCTAGAGAATTTGTTACTTTTCAAGTATCATTTATGGAGAGAGTTTTCTTCCATTTTTGGAGCTGAGATTCATCAATCCTGCTACATCTAGCCAAACAGCAACTCAATAATAAGAAACAGAAAGATCAGCCATAGTTGGTAGTTATGGTCGATACCACTTGGGTTTAGGTTTGTTTGGTTCGGGTAGAACTGAGTTGGGTTTAGATGGCTACGTTTTTCTTTATTATTTTTTATTTGTTTCCCTTGCTCGATGGGTACATAAGGCTTTTTTAGCAGGTCCATATTTTCTGGCAGCACAACTCCATCAAGAACCATGGGTAGGGAACATGTTGAAGGATAATGAGGCAGAACGTTTCCATCAAGTTTGTAAACTCAAGTCAGTCTTCTTATCTCTCTCTGTGTGCATAACTCTGTTTCCATGAAACCAAATGTTCTAGATTTTGAAAGAAAGAAGTTAATGGCCTTTTTATGGTACAACTGTAATTTCCGCATATGGAGTTTTATTGGTAGGTGTAGCTTTAAATTTGTTTATTTCTTTTGTTTATAGGTTTAGATAACCCAACACAAAAGGGTATTTTATCTCATTCAAACTCCTCCAGTTTGTAGCCACAAAGGGGTACTCTCTCTCTCTCTCTCTCTCTCTCCCCTTTTGAATTTACGGGTTCAAAATAACACAGTTGTATATTTTTATATTTTTTCTTTGTTTTGACTCTGAAATTTTTAGGTATCTCTTCAATGGTTTGTTCCCATTTTGCAAATTTTTAGGTATATATAATTTACTTATCATCTCTGACTTATTTATCATCTTTGGTTTTTAATCTCACTATTTTTTGCCAACAAGGAGAATATTCATGTGTGTGCGGTATGCTGTAATGTAACATGGTAGCTCAAGTTAGTTTTTCTTTTTTCGTTATGTTTTGTTGAATACATGTTAATCTCTCACCCCTTTATTTATAGAAGTGGTGTTTTTTCATTATATAGATCAAACATAGGCCTTCTGAAGGTAAGCAATGTGTTATGGACACCTGATTATATATATATATATATATATATATATATATATATATATACTTAGAGCTGGTAACATCCACAATTGGAAGTCCATAGTTCAGTCAACTGCAATCAGAAGAGGAGGGTAATTTATTTACACATTTTATTTGTGTACAATACCAATTTCTAAAATGATTAAAAGTGCATTTTTAAAGGCTCGAGGTGTCAGTCACAGGTATATCATATCTTATATATTGAAAGTTGCAGTATCTTATATATTGAAAGTTGCAGTGAGTAAAGGACAAATGAAGTTTAACATTGGTTTTACAAATTTTTTTTAAGCCACTTACTTTTTTCAAACTTTCGCTCACCAACTTTAAAGGATCTAGGTGACAGTTGTAGTGATGGACAATTGTAGGGTCAATAGGCATCCTATGATACAAATTATTAAAAGCTTACAAAGCTTACATGTCTAATGTGTATAACCAAATATATAAACTATAGCCGTATGTCTTTTCAAAAAAGATACATGACAGTTATAATCAGTCACCTCAAAAGACAAAAGCCAATTAATAAACCAACGTTAATCATTTTCAACCCAATGTAAAGCCAAGTCTTATTCGTCCAATCAGTCCAACAGGTAAGGATATCTCCATAAGTCTCTTATTGAATGCATCTCATATTGAAAATTGTAGGGGGGAAAGACAATGAAGTTTAGCGGTCCTTTTACAAAATCATTTTAAATCACTTATTTTTTTCTCAAAGTTTAATGCATCAAGTTTAAGATTTGATTCAAATAAAATACGCACTTCAAATTAACACACGTACCATTTTATAATTGTTAGTATTAAAAGCGACGGAATATAAAATATTTTTTTATCAACTAAAATAAGTATGGCATGGCATGAAATATATTTTTTTATCAAATCATAAACACTATCCAATTAAAAATGGCCCAATATAAAATATTTTTTTTTAAAAACCAATTACAAAGTTGACCAAAATAAAAGTGACATGCCGCATAATGAAATATTATTTTTGTTTCGATCATGAACGCTACCCACGTAAAAGGGAAACGGTATTAAAATGTTTTTCCAACCAAAACTGAATTTGACCAAATTAAAATTTTATAATATGTATATTTTTAATGTTGAAAAATATTTACATTAAAATTTTAATGTAATTTATATATTTTTTTTAACAAGCTTAACCATTTGAAAATGTAGAGTCCCGGCGTAAGTGTAATAAAAGTATCAAAATAAAGAAAAACATTGTTCTAGCACCATGCTCTAAAAACTTGAGCTATAAGAAAAGTTGCACTTAAGATGTCATTTTTTCTAACATGTGTCACAAATATGCAATATTTATTAATATAAAATTATATTTAAATTTAATTATATTTAAATTTAATTACATACACCAACAAATTTATTTACCTTAGTAAGTTATACATGTTTAATAATTTGATTATAATGTAGATTTGAAGTTGGAAATAAGTCATTTTTGTTGTGGAAATGAATCAAATCTAAATATGTGTGGAGATGTTGAAAATTTTAATTCTCATGAGAGCAAAACAAACTCTTATTCTAATAATTTTTGTGAAGACATTAATTTTAATGAATTCTAATTTTATTGTCACCGTGCCATCGGCACGGGCACACCCTAGTATATATATATAGGGAGAGGTTCACAAGTGAACCTAAAAGATGAACTTTTTAATGAACTTTAACAAAATAACACCTAACAACTCAATTAATTTTAGGGGTTTTTGGAAAAAGGTCCTTATAGTGTTCAAAGTGTATAAAAAAGGGCTTAAGCTGCTTTTGCCTTCTATTATATTAGTAAAGGGCGAATGAGGGGCGTGTGCAATAGTTTTCTTTCTTTCTCTCGCTCGATCGCTTCAATGCCTATAATTTGAGAGATAACAGGAAAGCCTTCTCTCGAATTCGAAGATGTGACACAAATAATGACTCTCTTCGCCGGGATGTCAGCAGGTTAGGCAGCTCTAAGGTTTTTTATATTCGGTGGAAGGCAGGCTGAAACTCTGCCCCAACCAAGTGAAACTAAGGGTACACTCAATATAATTTTATAAATTTAGTCCCTGTACTAAAAATACCATGAAACATGGTGAAAAATAGTGCCGCTGGCGCGGACCAAAAAAATAAAGGTATTGTACCACAGGGACTAAATTTATAAATGCTATTGTACCACAGGGACTAGATTTATAAACTTGAAAAGCATTGTCCTAAAAATCCAAAAATAGAAAGGAACATGACCTTTACCTTAATTCTCTATTAATTTTATTTCCTATGTATGCTGTAATTGGTCTGCGCCAACGGCAACGGACACATGTGTCGATCGATCCCCAATCACCCTGCCTGCCCCCCCACCCCCGCCCCCATGGCAGCCCTGCTGCCATAAGGGGCGCCATGGTGATGGTGGTGGTTGGGGGTGGGAGTGGGCGGTGACCCGGGGGGGGGGGGGGGTGGCTTCAATCGACACGCGTGTTTATTGCCGCTGGCGCGGATCAATTACAACATAGAAATTAAAATTAATGAATTGTTAGGTGCTATTTTGTTAAGGTTCATTAAAAAGTTCATCTTTTAGGTTCACTTGTGAACCTTTCCCTATATATGCATATATAGGTGGTTAATAATATGTTTGTGTGATATTTATGGAAAACATACCCATCCTAGTGGATATGCTATCGGTGAAGGTTGCGCGCCGTGGGAGACACTCTTGCGAATCTCAACAGAAGTAGTTTGTTCCCTAGGGTCATAGGTTCCGTGCATGCTCACGCTGTGTAGGGTTGGAGTCCCGTGGAATAATGTGGTATGATTATGACCACAAACTTAAGGCCATGTCCGCCTCCGGTTTTCGTTACGTTTTGGGTTCGGTGGTGAGAATCCGACTCGGGTGCCCAGGTTGTGGTGGACTTCTTGGAGCTTGATAGCATGCTAGTGATTTCGCAGCTCAGAGGGATAGTAGTTACATATATATAGTGAGCGATAGATGTGTATGAGCATTTGATGTGTTTCAATTATACGTATATAAAAAGGTAGATAATTATATACGGGCATAAGATGTTAATTGTGAATATTAGATGATTAACTAATTAAGCAGTGAATTAAGTAAGTGATAAATTAAATAAACAATACTCGAGTCAGGGTAGTACGTTATATTGAGATTAGTTAGGAGACTAGTTAGACGGGGTAACATAACTAGGAGGGTTAAGTTTATACGTTAGGTGCGCACATTAGATGAGGGGTGAGGATTGTCTCATGCGAGTGCGCTGCCAATTTAAATATGGTAAGTTGCTTTACATATTCACTATTGCAATTTATACACTTGCTAAATATTTTCAAAAGTTTTGGGCTCTGACCCATGTCAAATATTTTTCAAAAACTTTTAGGTGTCCAGTCATGGGGATGCCAAGGATGACTCTTCTTTCAGGGATCACGTAGCTGGAGCTGATATGGCGGCTTGCAAGATTTGGAGTAGAGTCTCTCTTCAGTTATTAGTTGGACATGTTGTCCCGTTATTAGACTTATTTATTTTCAGTTTTATTTATTTCAGTTTAGATGATTGTATTGGATTTTAGTAACAAATGGTTTATTCGGTAATTGGTTTTAATTTACTTTCGCATTTAGATTCTTTACTGGTGTGATTGATCATATAGTTTACTGCCTGGATTTATGCTGAATGGTTTTTATTTGGTATGATAAATTCAAGATTAAAATTTGGCACAACTTGTTAAACTAATAGGTGGTTATTAATTAATTGAATTTCGACAGTGATGCTAAGAATGAGCCATATGAGACTATTGTTTTATTTTAGTAGGGGACTTGCTACCCGTTATTTTAATAGGCGAGGTGTTACACCATGACCAAGATGGAATCATGGCCACCAGATGTACGGGGCAACCCAATGATAAAGTCCATCGACACATCCTGCCATGGTCGCTCATGGATTTGTAATGGAGTATACAACCCCACATTGGTGTGCTGGCCCTTGGCAGTCTGACAAGTGTAGCAACGCCGAATGAAGGCGTTGGCATCCCTGCTCATCATCGGCTAGTAAAAGTGGTCTTTCAGCATCGCATGGGTACGCGCCTGTCCCAAATGGCCAGAAATTCTCCTCCGTGAATCTCAGAAATGATCATCTCCCGTGAAGATGGACTACATAAGGCTGCTCCACGGTGTAGGAATCCGTCTTGCAAAAGATACCCAAAGCACCATTGCCCTGCTAGCAAGTTGCAAATATCGGTCCAAACTCAACATCAGTCAGATAAAGGCCCCGAACCTTATCAGACCGAAACACTCGACTCCTAGGAATCACCAATGCATGCGCCCTCCTGCTAAGGGCATCCGCCACCAGGTTCTCCTTTCCCGGCTTATATTGCAAATGAAATGTGTAGCGCAGGAGGTAAGCGCTCCATTTGGCGTGCCTGTCACTAACACGCCGCTGACTATGGAGGAAATGCAAGGCTTTGTGATCTGAATTGATGACAAACTCCTTATGAAGTAGATAGGAGGACCACAACTTCACTGCATTCACGACCGCATAGGACTCGAGGTCATATGTCAAATAATTAAGCGCAGACCCTGTCAGCTTCTTGCTAAAGAACGCAATTGGTTTCCCGTTTTGGCTCAGAACATTTTCCACTCCCATCTTGCAAGCATCACAAGACAACTCAAACAACTGATTGAAATCAGACAACGCTCACTGTCATGACGGGCGTGAAGGCTCTATCGGCCTTTGCAGTCCACCGAAACTCGGTGCTCGAAGTACTCATCAAATCCGTGATAGTGGCCATGACAGTGCTGAACCCGGCTATAAAGCACCGATAAAACCCTGCTAGTCCATGAAAGCTGCGGATCTGAGACGCTAATATGGGTGTGGGCCAATCCACTATCACGTGAACCTTGGTGTCATCTACTCTGACACCATCGTCGGAAACTACATACCCCAAGAAAGTCACCAATGGCACCATAAAGGCACACTTCTTCAACGTGAGGAAGAAGCGCTCGGCTCGTAAGACCTCCTATACTCGGGCTATATGCTCAAGGTACTCCTCTGATCGGCTGTAAATCAAGATATCATCAAAGTAAACCACCACAAATTTGCCCAAGAAAGGGTGTAAGATCTGTGTCATTACCCTCACAAAGGTGGATAGGGCATTGGAAAGTCCGAAAGGCACCACCGTCCACTCATATAGTCCATCTTTCGTCTTAAAGGCAGTCTTCCACTCATCCCCTAGTTTCATGCAAATTTGGCGATAACTGCTCTTCAGGTCTAGCTTGGAAAAAACCTTCGCACATGGAGTTGGTCTAACATATCCTCTAATCTGGGGATAGGAATCCTGTACTTCACGGTGATCTTGTTAGTAGCTCGGCTATCAACACACATACGCCAACTCCCATCTTTCTTTGGAGCTAACAAAAGGTGGGTACTGCACAAGAAGACATGCTCTCCCGAATATAACCCTTGTCACACAGCTTCGTGACCTGACACTGTAACTCTGCATGCTTAGTGGGTGACATGCGGTAATGGGCGAGGTTGGAGAGTTGTGCAGGGGACAATTGATAGCATGCCGTATATTCCGGAGATGAGGAAGATCATCTGGGGGCGTACATACGTCGGCATACGAATCCAACAAGCTCTGGACTATTGGGGAATGGACGCCTCTGGAGTGGTAATGGAACTGATAAGGGCATAGCATAACCTCATCTCCGCGGCCTCTGTAGCTAACTCCTCATGCGAGACTACTAAGACAAAGGGTCGTGTCCTCGGGAACGGTCGCATGGGATGGAGGAGAAAGTCCATAGCCTCGTGCATAAATATGTAAGTATTAGCTCGACCATCGTGCATGACATGATGATCAAACTGCCACGGCCTCCCCAAAAGTAGGTGGCACACTGCCTACCACGGTGCACAAAATCTCATCATGGTAGTCTCCAATGAAAAAGGCCACTCGACACTGTCGGCTAGGGGTAAGTATAGCCCCACTACCCAACCATCCAATATGACACGGGGTGGTCAATGGTTCCGTGGGAAGCTTCAATTTATCTACCATCTCTTGCACCAGCAAATTATCACTAGTCCCGCCGTCTATAATCACCGTACATAGCTTCCCTCTCACGGTACAACGAGTACAGAAAATACTCGTGCGAATCCACGTATCGTCACTAGGAGAGGGTGATTGGGAATCCATTGAGGTCGTTATCATGACGGTGTGCATATAGGTGGTAGAAATATCCGCAAGCCTTGCTTGGGTATGGCAAAAAGAGTCTCGCCGCTGGCAAATAATAGGTAGGATGCCTAATGAGGGGCACCCTTTGTAGGTAGGGTCGGGTCGAGGATTTGTCTCCTCGATCGTTGGTTTAGTTTTTTTTGGGTTTTTGTAAGAAATTTGATTGGAGGGGGAAGGGTTTGATTTAGGGTTTAGGAGGGGGCTAGAAAATAGGGTTTTTTGGGACGAGTATTTAGTTGGAGGGGTTTTGGCCGAAGAATATTGTGGTTTGGGCATGATATGAGCAGGGGAAGGCTCGATCGGCGGTGGAAAATGCCGATCGGCCCTTATAGGAGCAATTCCGGTGGTAGAGGCTGTTTCCGGCGTGGTAGACAGCTGTTCGGCTGCCGTTTGGGAGTCTAGGATGAGTCCAGCCATCGGATTTGTCTTCTGGCCCACGCCGTGTGGTGCCAAGGTGGTGTTGGAATGTCCGCCTGTCTCAGGCAGAAGTTTGGCCACTTTTTGGTGCCCCTAGGCAATGTCCGACGTCGATCCCCTGATCGGATGAGTGCTCGATGGTCGGCTGCTGCCGTCGCCGCCTCTGGCCTTTGCGGGGCTGGTGGTTAGGGTTTCGGTGGTTTGTTTGAGGGGACAACGCTCCTTATCCGCGTAAAACCTACCCGATTCCCAATCTTCAATAATCATCGTCAACCCAAGAACAAACTAAGCTCTTATACCAATTTGATGAAAAATATGGTGCGGAAGCGTAAAGTAATATTAATCCACACAACAACAACAACAACAACCACCACCACCACCACCTAAGAATTCATGAATGGGTCTCAACTTCTCTCTGAGCTCTCATTATCAAAATGTCAAAAGTTATACAAATGGGAGCCTTTGGGCTATATATACTAAACTTACAAAAAGGGTAAAAAGGCTAAAATAAAAGAAATGATAAAAATGACGCTTATCTCCCTATGTTCCTGCATCATAAACGTACATAAATCTTCATAGGTTCGAGTTTTTTGACTTCAATAAAAAAAATATTCGTTGCAATAACACTTATCTCTCTGGTAAGAATTCATCGCTTTCCAATGCTCTATTATACATATAGATACATACTTTACTTGATGTCAACAAATTCAACAGATTTCATAGGCATTGTAATGACCGTGAGCACGTTTGAAGACCAGATTGTCCGAGACAACACTATCAACAAGAGGGCTACTGAGGTAACAGACATAAGGTGAATAAATCCTGTAATATATTTTATTGAATTGAATTCATATATATTTGAGTTATTAGTTAAGGTTTCCCATCTCAGGGAGACCAAATAACAGATTACACTTCGGGCCGATTGTGCCTTTGAAATAGATGAAAACCTCTTCCAAAATAACTCCGACCTGTTGATTGCAGTCGTTTCATCTACCACAGCCGAGCTATTCGCAGGTAACACATTACCGCAATGAATAACACATGCCAAATCTATTTACTATTTTACTAAACCTAACGCAGAAAAAGACTTTGTTGCAGTAAATTCCTCTTTCCTCAACTGATGCGACTAAGAATTACATCAACGTTGATTTCCTGAAGTAAATTGCTTAAAGAAAAGGAATGAACATAATCATTGTTTACTATCATCTCTATACAGTAGATTCATTAAAACCAAACAAGTTTCACCAAAAAAATTTCAGAGAGAAATTTAAAGATCAACCCATTCAGGTACAATTGAGTACCAATACAAAGGCTGCCATTACACATGAATTAAAAAAATTGGAAGAACTCCCAACTCTAATGGCACAATCAGACTCTGAGGTAAACAAGAACACATTCCTAACCCCAAATAACATGCAATTTGTTAGTACTCGATCCAGCTACGACCTTAACACCTGCAGAAATCACCATTTCATGCAAAGTTTCGATTACAGGAATCGACACGAAAAACTGATGGTACTACCCCTTCTGCACCCAATACATAAAGAGGTGAATTCAATGTCCTCGACCTTCTGGTGCGACGCGTGCAACACTGAACCGAACTTTCCAAAGCCCAGGTAAAAATTTAAACCTTCTACACCAGACGTCTAAGTATATAAGGTTAACATATTTTCTCTACTCTTTAAACATTTTAACCTTCTACACTGAATGTGTAAGTATATAAGGTTAACATATTTTCTATACTACGTACTTGCAAGATACCAGCTGCAAGCTCATGTTCAGGATGGGTCATCCTCCACCACATTTGTCATCTTTGACGAGGCTGCAGAGAAAATAATACAAATACCCATCTCCACCTGTGCAACCTTGGAAAAACGGTACTGCCTAAAATAAAGAGTATACCTTATACAATTCCAGCATTCTAATAAACGATCCCATATATATTGATCGTTATATGCTATGAAGCACGGACTCGTAATACGCGTTTCGACACGCGACACGTGATTATTCCAAAAACTAGGATACGACACGCTAGGATAAGTATAATATATAATATATATATGAAATGAAAGGTATTTTTCCAAAAAATACCTTATTAGAACATTCTTAACATGAAATTAAAAAAATAGACCATACAAAATAAAATTCAAATACACTTTAACATTAAAAATCATAAATAAAGCAGAATCACCATCTCAAAATTCAAACACGGTAACGTGTCGGAACGCGTGCATAATACGTGTTTCGACACGACACGCGACTCGTGGCTTCTGGGAGAGTGTCTGTGCATCATAGGTTATATGACAATCTTTTCAAAATTAACTCTAGCAGGAACGACTAGGGAAGCTATGCTGGTTGTGCTCAATAAAATAATGGAAAATGTTATATGCACCTACAACCAGTACCGAAAAATTGGCGAAAGTGCTTTACATGTGTTGTACCTCGACCATTGTACAATACATGTAAAGCACTTTCGGTAATTTTTCGGTACTGGATGCAGGTCGTATCATTACGCTAAAATAATAGGAAAAACATTACTATTCCATCTTAAACTCGACCAGTACAATCTAATACGCGGAAAGGAAAATTACACGGTCCCAAACATTTTTCCCAGTGAGGATGGCGGACATTCAAAAATTCAACCACAACCTAAACATGAGGAAAACTGCGGTAACTGGACAATACTTAACCGTAAACTGTAAACATTTCAGCGTCCATTCCTTCCTAATAATCAGGAACCACACAAAATAGATGTAACGAGCTCTGACGTCCACGACAGAGGACGGATATGACACCGATGTCGTAACACTTACCACAAAGGATCTCCCTCATGCTCAATAGTCACCTTGCCACATTCAACTATTTAAGTACGTGCATTTTTCCTCTTGTATGATTTCAAACACCATTAATCTTTAACACAACCGCGTGCAGGGATGGCACCTCAGCAGTCATCTGATCATGTAAAGTCTATGAACATGAGACCCATTAAGATATCTTTTGCATCAGTAAAATCAACTGACAGGTTTCCATTTTCAGTTCACTAGGGCTTCGCCTACGTTCTTTCATTTGTCTATTTTAGCTCATTCACAGTATTGTTTTTTCATTCCTCATGGAAATGATGAGAAATTCATTTCTGAATAGACTAATAACATTTCATCGATAATTTGAACATAGATGTATCAACTCCTTCCCCTTCCTACACTGAACCCCTTTCATAATTTGATAAAATCATCAAAATAAAATTTACTTGAGTGGTATGTATTTTGGCCCCCTAACATCTTCCTGCTGGGCTAGACATCTTGCATTGTTCTTTTTTGCACAATTAAATAGTATCATAACCGGTGAATAATGAAACATTCCATTCATATTACATGGAGCTTTAACTAAGAGACTTAACATTTAACGCACATGTCCTTTGCTTTTTATGTTACAAAAACAGAAACATTTACCTCCATTTATCATACCTTATTCACGTATTCCGTCCTAAAGCTAACCATAATGCTACTTTAATCCCTACTAACTTTAACCTTTATAATATAATTAATTTAAATGTTGTCTTGCTTGCATTTGCTCATGTAATGGTATCTGTTGGTTCTATCAATTGTATTGATTAAAAAATATATCAACAGCTGTATAAAACTTAGGGGCTGCCATCCAGTACGCAACACCAAAACAGAAAAACAAGATTCCTTCGAATGTACCGCGTATAAAAATGTCTCACATTGTATGCGATTGGAGCGCCGATCTGATCGACTTCCCCCAAAATATATCAACCTCAAAGCCATTTGCCACCATCCATGACTCATTAACCCTTATGCATTTTCAACCTCCTTCATTCTCTAACTGTTTACAAACTTGGATTTTTACTCATTGATGCTTCAGAATACATCCGATATAATACACATCAGTTCGCCTGAATATTTTGGGCTTCTCTATGTGATAAACACGTTTATATCCATAACTCCATTGAATGCATTGACTAATCACGCTTGGTTGAGTCTGGTATTAATTCTTGCCTTTATTCAATTTCGATTTCAATAAATTTAAGTCACAACCCTGATCTATCTTCTAGTTTCGGTTTATAACTATTACATTCTTTTTAAAACTCTGCTGGAGCTTTGTTTCAGTGAGGGTATGTATGTGACCATTTGATATGAACTCGTATACCTCTTTCAATACCTTCCATTTAATTAAAGTTGCACCCGGATTTATCTTTCTTACTCTAGGCTTGCTATTATTAAGCCCTCTCTGCCATTCCATTTGATTTTCGTTCAAGTAACAGTATGCAATAGATTGTTTGACAGGAACTCAACTACTACTAATTCTTAAGATTCAACTTACATCCATGATCTAAGTTCAGTACGTCATTCTGCTACCTTCTCATATCAGTTCAAATTTTCCATATGTAAACTCCGGTCATCCCTTCTATGATTACATAAACCTTTACAAACTACCCGCGCATCGTGCGGGGCTATAATCTAGTTATATAATAGGTGCATGTGGTAGTAATTATGAAGTGCCCTATGCTCTCCTCAAAAGGATTTAATTAACGGAAAATGGAGAAATACATGAATTTCTGGGAGGGTGTTTTTACATTTTCTCCCTTTCGAAGAAAATATTGGTGCAAGGAGAAATATTAGTAACGTAATTAGTTTTTTTATTTACTTTAGCCCCAATCTCTTAATATTTGTTGGGCTCTTTTCCCATGTATTTTTAAAATTATAGTAAATCTCATAATTACCCAAAACCGTCCATACTACTCTATAATCGCTCTTCTTTCTTTCCGCAGAGAATGGCACTTGTCTCATAGTGGTTACAATAGGACCAACAACTAAAAAATGGGACTGATTACAAATGAATCTTAAAAAATAGAACTAAATACTTAAGATTCCATAATGTAATTAACCTTCAACTTCAAAATGAAGCAAAATTGGGTCCAATTTGGTACTTACGTGGTCAAGGACCAGGGTGAAATAGACTGAAGAATTGATTCTACACTGGGCCAACCATTGTTAATGGACCACAAGACCAAAGGCCAATTTTAAGTCCCAGAGGGTCATGGTGCGGCCGACTACTAAAAGGTTGGTGTGATCCGAACCAACAAATGCAGGCATTGATTCCAACAGCCAAAAGTGTTCTTTTACTGAATTTTTTTTCTTTTTTGGATTCCGAAAAGATCACTATTCATTACACTTTTTGTCCTCAAAATTAAAATTTATTTCAAAGATCAATTTACCAAATTTTACAATATTCAATTATATTAGCTGACCAATTATATTAAGACATAAGAAATTGTGTCTTGCATTAGTGACACATGAATTTCTAGCTCCACTCTATAATTGTAGTTTTTTTTTTCTCCCAAAGAGATCCAACATCTCTCACAAACCAAGGTAAAATGCTTAGCGAGTACTAATAAAATGTTGAACCATTATGGTTAGCTTGCAGTTTGAATACGAGAACTAGACTGCAACTTCACCTGGTCCCTTAATGTGAACCCAACTGACATGCTTTTAAAAAAAAATAGATTTAAATTTAAGGGGTTTTGAGAAAAGCTCCTCATAATTCTCAAAGTGTATAAAAACAGGACACTCCATATAATTTTATAAATTTAGTTTCTGTACTAAAAATACCATGAAAAATAGTGCCGCTGGCGCGGACCAAGAAAATAAACTCTTAACTCTAAAGGGACTACACAAATAAATGCTATTGTAACATATGGACTAGATTTATAAAGTTGAAAAACACTGTTCTAAAAATTCAAATATAAGAAGGAACATGACCTTTATCTTAATTCTCTATTAAATTTATTTTTGTCAAATATGATGGGTTATTTGGGTTTTGATTCTCATTAGTTTTGTCCATTTGAAGAATAAACCTAATTAAAAACTATTATAAAATTAACTCTCATTTTTCATTTTAAGCGACACATTTTTAGCAAAATGTATCTCCAAAATTATCAAAAGATTGAAAAAAAAAGTGTGGGATAAAAGTAAAAAAAAATAGATTTAATCCTACGAAATCCAGATAACCCTTATTATTAATGTGCTAAGGCATTATTAGAACCCGAATATACGAACTACAGACTCGTAACATAGCTCATTCACCAATGTGAAGCAAACGAAATCATTATGACATGACCAAATGTACTTTTTGTGTCAAAATTATGGTAGCAAAGTAATAAAGTGGCATAATTTACTACCAAAATCGCAAAGATGGTGAATGAAGGAGGTCAGTGGTTCACTTATTAACGTTCAAATTTCACGTGTGAATAATCGTAATGATAAATTACTTGATAAAAGATTACAGAGGTTTATTTGGAGTCTCAAATTTCCACTCTTTTATAACATTCTTTCATTCCCCCTTTATATTAAATGATTATATTACCTTTAAAATTTACAATTTTTTTTATTTATTTAAAACTCATTCTTCACTTTTTTTTAGTGTAAGATAAAGAGGAAGAAAAATTCATACATATATATGTATAAATAACAGTTTATTTTTTATTAAAAAATATTTTATATAAATTAAATAGTATTTTGATTATAAAAAAATATTTATTATAGAAAAATGTTTTTTTTTCCAAATTTGTATGAAAAATATTTTAACTTTTTATAATTGTTAAAAAAATCATTTCAACTCTTTTTTTAAAAAACTTTTTAATTGTAATTTTTAAAATAATCTATATATTTTTAGGGTATAAAATAATATCAATTATTGATATAGGACAACAAATATTTAGTTTGAACTTTTAGTCCTTATTTTGAAATTATCAATTGACGTGACATTTTATAATTGATTAACGTTTTATTAATGTATTTTATTTTAAAAATTATTTAATATAATACAAAATAAGGATGATAAAAATGTTCTATATAATACAAAATAAGGACTATGACAATGACAATGTAATTACATCAATAAGGACTATGACAATGTAATTATAGAAGGACATTCTAGAATGTACGGACTATGACGTGGCATTCAATTGTTTAATATAATACAAAATAAGGACCATGACAATGTAATTATAGAATGACGTTTTATTTTAAAAATTATCAATTGCGTGGCATTGTCAATCTATTTTTTATGATTGTAGTCCTTATTTTCTATTATATAGAACATTGTCATAATTTTTGTAAAAATAAATAAATTAAAAACAACAATTGAATTTAAAAAAACAGTTGAAATGTTTTTCTAATTTTTTAACGAAAACATTTTCTTAATAGGACTTTTTGTAAAAAAAGACATTTTAACTGTTTTTTTAGTGTTTTATTTATATTTATAGAAAACAGTGTTAATTTTTTTTATAAAACAATTTTAAATAAAATGTACAGTTTTTATATATAAAAGATAGATTTTTAAGGGTTAAAACAATTTATTTTTGAAAAAAAAAAATAGTTTTTTATAGGGTGTGGCTAATGGCAATGCTTAGATTCTTAAAACACTCCAAAAATATTTTAAAAGACAAAATTAGCCTTCTCCCTAATATCAAACAAATTCTAAACATTCTCAATAATTTTTTAATTAAATAATTATAAAAACTCTTTTATTATAAAGTTAAAAAAAAGCATTTTTTTATTAAATAAAATTGGAAATTTTTATAAAAATAAATTGTAAAACAACTTTTTTTAAGAATCATTATTTTTTTAAAATGGACATATTTTAAAAAATAGTTGGATATAACTTATTTAAAAAAAAAAATTTCGTTATTTAAAAAAATGCTACTTATATTTATTAATGAGTGTTATATGTTCAACAATTAACCAGGGTTACAATTCTTTCTCAAATTATATTTTTATAATTTATTTTTTTAATAACTAATTTGTGGTAAGATTATTTTTGGTTAAAAAATATTTTTTATACATCTTAGATTAATGATTGGTTAGTGCGGCTGGTGCAGACCCACAACATTTAATGGATACGGGTTCGCGCTAGCGATGCTAACCAAATCGGTGTTAAAGAGATTATATTTTGTTATAATTTTTTTTAATACCGATTGGTTAGTGCCGCTGGATGTGGGTCCGCGCCAGCGGCACTAACCAATCATTAATCTAAGATATATAAAAAATATTTTTTAACCAAAAAAAATCTTACCACGAATTAGTTATTAAAAAAATAATATCTAAAAATATAATTTGAGAAAGAATTGTAATACTGATTAATTGTTGAACATACAACACTCATTAATAAATATAACAATCATTTTTTTAAATAAGTTATATCCAACTGTTTTTTCACATTATGTCCATTTTAAAAAAATAATGATTTAAAAAAAATATTTTACAATTTATTTTTTAAAAAAATGTCCAATTTTATTTAATAAAAAAACGTCTACTTTTATTTAACTTTATAATAAAACAGTTTTTATAATTATTTAATTAAAAAATTGTTGAGAATGTTTGGGATTTGTTTGATATTAGGGAGAAGGGTAATTTTGTGCTTTAAATTTTTTTTGGAGTGTTTTAAGAATCTAAGGAGTGCCATTAGCCACACCCTTTTTTATATTATATAGATAATTGTTTTAGTTTTATAAACAATTTTAAAAAGAACCATTAAAATTTTAAAAAACAGTTGACATGGGTTTTTAATTTTTATAAAAAAAATTAATAAATAAAGAAATTGTTATTATATGTATATATATATATGAGTTTTTCTTTCTTTTTGTCTTACACTAAAGAAAGTGAGGGATGGATTTTGGATGAGTGAAAAGAGTTTGTGAGTTTAAGAGTAATATAGTCATTCAATATAAACGTAGGGTATGAAAATATTGTATAGGAGTGAAAATAGTGAGATTCTTTATATTTTATTAAGTAGCTTGATAAATAAGTTTTATGTAAACATTTCATCCTTGGATCTATTATAATAAATCTTTTGAAATTGGTCACTCTCATACAGGCGGTAATATTCACCATGGCCTTCTTTGATAGCGTGACAGATGATTATTTTGATCACTTTCTTTTTTGACACATCCGATTCGGATTCTTTTTCATCACCGGAGAATGTACAATAGTTCAGGAGCACATTTGCCACCCAACATTTTCTGTGATGAGGAACATTTTTTTTTTCTCTCCAACTTTTGGTGACAAGTGTGAATTGTCTTTTTTTTTTTACAAATAAAATCTCTTTATATACATGTATATGTATATATAATATTCCAGAAAATTATTAGTGTTATTATTTCTAATGGCACACTTTTAAATGATAATATATTTTTTTTAGATTTTTCAATAACTCCTTAATTGATATATTAACATTATTCCACTAAAAATATTAACATTATTATTAATATTAGCGTTTCACTAATTATTAATATTCTATAAATTAACTAATCGACATTCCATAAATTAACCTTTTTTGCAAAAAAATAAAATATTTTCAATAATCACTATTTTATAGAAATTAAATAATTCTATTTTAAGATAATAATTTAATGTTCTTCTAAATAATAGAGTAAAATATTGTGATAAATCCTTAGACTATTTAGAAATTAATGATAAGGACACGCTAAAAACAGTTTTTAAAAAATAAAATATTTCCTTAAGAAGAGTTGAATAATTCTATTCCAAAATAATAACTTGCTAGGATAGTTGAAGTATATATATCTTTTCAAAAATTAAATGTAACTAAAAAATCCAGAATAATAATTTTTGCCAACAATAACGCTATTTTCTATATTTGGTATTGAAAAAAAAGAAAGATGAAATTGACGATTTTTCAACTTCTATCAAACATAAAAAGTGGCAAAAGTCTTCTTTTACACCGAAAATTTTTGCGAATCAAATTTTGGCTTGGATAAATTTATATTTTTTCACTTTTCTATTAAACGGATCCTACATATTTATTTAAGAGGACTCATTCGAGATTTTTTTTATATGACCCGTTGGACCAAACAAAAATTCATAAAATATTTATGACTACATACTTGATAAACATATCAATTGGCAAAAAAATAATTTTATTAACTATAAAAAGTATCACGGATAACTCGTAAGTAGATGGTTTTATTCAATTAAGTAGAACCAGACTAATTTTTAGACTAATTATTTAAATAATACTTTGTGTATATTCATGCTTACACTTGTTAAAAGGCCATTCTTTGATACCATGAGGGTGACTTATAGCGTCGCTCTTTGTGACAATTGCTCATGATCTCTCTCTCCTGATCCATCCTTGTATTGCTGTCCAGCTGTGGTCTTATCTAATTTGGAAGAACATGGTATTTTTTATATTTTGAAAAGACAAGAAGGAATCATAGAACTTTTAAAGCTGTTAGTGATTACTGGTATAAGGTTCTCAATGAAATAGTATTGAGATGGATCGGGTTTGATTTTTAGTTTTATTTTTGGCACTGTTAAAATAAGATCAACGAACGTCATGAATCGTGAATATAAACTAATCAAAGTTCGCTTAAAGTTGATCGGACATTACGTGGTATGATAAAAAAAAAAAAAATTACTTTTGAAAGGTTGACAAAAAATCTGTTCTGCCCAAAACGAGGGGCCGAAGATGTTAGACACGACGTTACAAAAGAAAAAAACAAAAAAAGAAGATAGGAAAGAACAAAAAATAAAAATAAGAAATAGGGGTAAAAGGAAAAGGTAATAGCTTTAGAACTTCTGTACGTTTTCCTTTCTCCCATTCAACCTTTCCTGCTCAACCTACACCCCTATCAATCACTCTAGAGCCATCATGATTGATCGAGCCTTTCAGCCATCCTAAGTCCTATTTAATTAATTAAGTAATTTTTAATTATTCTAATAATATATTTTGATAAATAGTAGATTTTAAAGCCTTTTTAATGGTTATTATCACTACATCAAATCTCTCGAATTGTCATGATCATTGATCTTGACAACTTCAGCTTGTCAAGATCAATGACCGTAACAATTTTAGGCGAAACAATTTTTTTTATCACGGTCATTGACCGTGACAAGTTCGTTAGAATTGTCACAGTCGTGTCACGATCCTTGACCGTGACAAGTTTTGTCACGGTTAAGGACGGTGACAAACTCGTGACATTCTTTAAAAAATTGTCACGGTCATTGACCGTGACAAGTCCGTGACAACTTCATTTGTCAATGACTTGTCACGGTCAATGACCGTGACAATTCTGGGCAGAATTAAACAAAAATCTGCTGGGCAATATGGCCACTACCACTGTTCAGCAGTATATATGTACCTGTTATAGCAACGTTGTACCTGTTCAAACATTATATATCCACATAAAATAGAGATAGTGCAAATATACATTCAAAATAGAAACAATCCCATACCTGTTTACATCTTTGGCATTCTCCACAAAGTACCTCAACTGTTCAACTCCATTGTTCGACCTCAATCCTCCCGTAATTTCGATTGTCTTTAGGTGTTATCTCAAACAATCAGGTACATACCATTCCAACCACGATGTCCCGATTTGTTCACAACAAAATGAAAAACCATAATATAAGAAGAAACAACATCACCAACAATTATCTCAAATCTACAAACTATTTAGATGGAAGTGATGTTATGAACCCTTGACGTACCTCAAAGATAAGAACCTCTAGAAGAGGATAACTTTTGAGAAAATCCAGCACCAATTTCCATTTCCAGTTCCACTACAAGAATCAGCCACTACAAGACACTGCACAAGAGTGTAGTGCCACCCAACAAGCAAATATTCATAAAAATCGAAATCGAAATCGAAATTGAAATTTAAATATTCATATAAATATAAATACATTACCTGTATTGCCACCCAAACAACTAACTTGAGCTCATATGACACCTCCTTTCAACTAATGTACCCCGGACAATCGTGTCAAATATAATTCCCTTCATATCTGAACACTAAGAAATGTCATAATCCTATGGAGTTATGCTCTGCAAATTCCTTCCAATCGTTGTGTAGCCAAACATTACCAGTTGAAGTTGTCAATTCCACTTTCCATATTTTTCCATGTTTTGCTAGAGGTTCCAAGTGGTGGGGTATGGAAAGTGTAATTGACAACTTCAACTGGTGATGTTTGGATACACAACGGTTGGAAGGAATTTGCAGAGCATCACTCCATAGGATTATGGCATTTCTTAGTGTTCGGATATAAAGAATAGACGAAGAGATTCAGTCTCCTCTCCACAAATAGGACACCCCAAATAACTATGTACTAATCACCTATTAAAGGTAAGAAGCGTATATTCATGGATTAGTATAAATAAAACTTAAATTTCAAATTCAAATTCAAATTCAATTTATAATAGAAAATTCCTCCAAAAGTAACAACTTTAAGCCACTAAGAATATTATACAGAAATTATGCACTCCCAAACTATCCAAACACATTGGAATATTTCGGTACAAATTGGAATGTTTATTACAAATTGAAAAATTATTTGAAATTCGAGTTATCATAAAAAATGGATTGATATTCGGTAGGAGTAGCCAAGTCATCCACACTACTATTTAGACGCTTTAGCGCGTGTTGGACAATTGATCACGGCTCGTTGTTGATATACTCTGAGTAAAACACTTGGTTAACCTTTTGAAATGCACAAACAAACGGCACATCGCTCACGTGATCGTTGCTCTTCAACTTGGACAAGTAAACCATGATAAAATTGGTGACAAGATCAACTTTACAAGCATTTTTATCCTCAACTCTAACCCAGTCATAGTAAAATACAACCTCTTTGAAGCTTATATACTCCAATTCAAATATATTTCGGATTACACCATAGTAAGTCATTTCAGCTTCAACGAGGTTTTTATCTTTTGCGCTCGCTCGAAAGAAAGTAAGAGCCTTGTATGAAATGCCCAAGATCTGTACATGTGTACTTTTCTCGTACACTTTAGCGCCTAAAATATAACCGTTCAATCGATACTTTTTGTACTCTTGTGCCACGAACAAGGGTCCAGTGGCAAGACGAGCAAGCGTTGATGTCGCATCACCCGTCTTTAAGAGTTGAGAATATAGATAAATTAATTATATTAGTGGTAAAATTTGAGTGTAATGTAATGTTATATAACAACCATTTTCATTATAATTACCTCTTGTGTCAACCACAGCTTAAATTTGCTGTCTGATTGTACCATTATTTTTCGTCTTTTATTATTCTCACAGGCTTCATATTTTCTGCATATTACAAAATTAATCATGTGTAAAATAATCTAAAATAATGTTAAATATTATAATAATCGAAACTTACTTTTTTCATTCTTCGACATCTTTATGTGTGTCAAATAGATTACGAGCTACTTGTTCATGTTGCAAACTCGTTAATTTCACTCGTTTTCCCATCACATGACCACCATCATCGACGAACTCATCATTGCCATCAACGCTAGTCGAGTCAGGCATATATTCCCGAGTATATATTGATGACTCCACGGTTATGTATTCCTATGCAATTGATCCTGCAATGTATCGCGTATTCTTGACGTAATCTTTAAAATTTTTTATCAATCTTTCAAACGGATACATCCACCGATATCTAACTGGACCACAAAGAAGTGCCTCGTCGCATAGGTGTATCAACAAGTGAACACTTATGTCAAAGAATGTTGGGGGAAAGTACTTCTCCAACACACAAATCACTTCGGTCACCGCCAATTTTGCGACCACTATGTGTTCTCGATTGACTACCTTCTCACACAAGAGTGAGAAGGTAATACTAATTTTCATAATAGCCCTCCGCAAATCCTTGTGCTTGGAGAAACAATGCTTAAACAATAGAGAAACCAATTGCATGCTCACATGCCAATCGTGGGACTTACACTTATGTAAATCACGAGTAACATAATTCACAATCCTTTGCAAGTTGGACGAAAAAGTAGACGGGCCCTTCAAATTATATATTGTTTCTAAAAGCACCTTCCTTTCCCCACTCGTCAAAGTAAACCCACTAGGGGGAATTATTGTCCTTCCCCTACTATCTTCTTTCAACCATAGTTGTGGCTTAAGTTTCAACGATTTAAGGTCTTTTTGTGCATTTTCTCCATCCTTCGAATGACTCCCCCCCAAGGCAAGTGCCCACAATATGTTTAGCGAAGTTCTTCTCTGCATGCATCACATCCAATACATGGCGCACCGAGTTATTCTTCCAATAAGGCAAGTCAAATAAAATTGACCTCCTAGACCATGCCTTTCTTGTCTCAGTTTCATTCCCAGTTGGGGTCTTCTTATGCTTGACGTTCGTAAATTTGGGATTTTTACCTAGCATATTAGGTCCACATTCAGAAGATTTACTTTCAATTTCTGAACCCGAAAGTTGTCTTGGCGGTATCCTATGTTCAACCCCGCCCAATAAAAAATTAGAACCTTTCTCAGATCTGAAACTATGAGCCGGGGGTAAAAACCTCCTGTGGCAATGATATATATTTTTTGAGCTAAAAGATAGACGAAGAGATTAAGTCTCCTCTCCACAAATAGGACACCCCAAATAACCATGTACTACACAATCGGATAATGTCCCATAAGCTGGAAAATCATGAATTTTCCACATCAACATAGATTTCAGCGTAAACTCTTCTTTTCTAAAAGAGTCAAATGATTGCACACCCTCTTCCCACAACTCATTTAATTCTTCTACCAAAGGATCCAGGTAGACGTCGATGTCATCACTTGGTGCCTTTGGCCCAGGTATCAACAAAGCCATCATCGAATATTCAGGTCTCATACACTGTAAAGGAGGGAGGTTGAGTGGGGCTAGGATCACTGGCCATACACTCTGATTGGTGCTTAGATTTCCAAATGGATTGAAACCATCTGTTGATATAGCCAAACGAATGTTGTGTTGTTCTCGAGCAAAATCGGGATACTCATAATTCATCCTCCTCCAGGTAGTAGAATCAATAGGATGACGCATGATATTACCCCTTACTTCTGCCCTAGCATGCCAAGTCATCGCCTCTGCTATCCATGGTACTGTGAAAAATCACTTTAATCTAGGCCCAACGGGAAAATATTTCAATACTTTTTGAGGGACTTTTGAGCTTGTGCATTCCTTACTAGTAGATTGAACATATCTAGGTTCATCGCATACCGGACAACGATCGAGATTTTCATACTCCTTTCGGTATAGCATGCAGTCATACACACGAGCATGAATCGATTTATACTTCATTCCTAAACCTTTCAAACTGTTCTTCATAATAGGATAGCTATTTAGAAGTGTATTCTCCTTGGATAATAAGCCCTTCATCCATTTCAGAATTCCTGTCACGCTATTGCCAGACAAACCGTACTCCGTATTCAAACTATGCAAACCAACCATGGCATGTAAAGTTGTTTGATCTTTCTCACAGCCAGAGTATAATGGTTGGGTCACCTTAAATTTTAAACTTTGGTAGTCATCGTCAAGTTTTATCGTGATATCTTCACGAGCACTTGAACCTTCTACATCATCAGTAACCTCATTCTCCTCTGCTTCATAAACTCCGTACGCATCATCAACTAAATCCTCTAACATATTATGATCTATGTTATCCCCTTCTACATCTATCCTACTTGTTGATGGTTGTTGTGAAAGTTGGTAGGGTACAAAAGGAACTTTCAATTCACCGTGAAAACTCCAAAATCGATAACTATCTTGCATACCCGATCTTAACAAATGTAGTTCAACTGTTTTCTACTCAAACACCTTACCATTCTTACACCTAGCACACAGACACGGAAACTCTTCATCATTATGACATCTCTTTGCATATTTCACAAATTCATTAGCACCTCTGCGAAACACATCCCCCATTCTATTTGTCTCACCCATCCACTCTTTGTATTTTGGATATCCCATCACAGCTACCACAACTAATCACCTATTAAAGGTACGAAGCGTATATTCATGGATTAGTATAAACAAAACTTAGATTTATAGTATGTTTAATTTAATTATGTCTTATTTATATTCAAATTCAATTTATAATAGAAATTTCTATTTCATCCCTAAAGGGTGAGTGGTCCTATCCCATTCAAGATCGCATTTTTTTGTAATATACTTAACATCTAATGCACATTGTTACAATTTGAAAAAAATTCGGCAGCATATCCCCGTAGTTCTCCAAGTACACGACGTAGATTGGCAAGTGTGAGTGTTATTTTAATTGATCAATTGAAATAACAGTCACACTTGTGAATCTAGTATGTACCCAGAGAACATTAGGATACGACTGAAGAACTTCCTCTAAAAGTAACAACTTTAAGCCACTAAGAATATTATACAAAAATTATGCAGTCCCAAACTGTCCAAACGGGACAATTCGAGAGATCTCATTACAGGGGTAATGACTCTCGAACGGGTCTAAGGGCTATTGAATGCGTACGCATAAGAACTAGAAGGGTAGTATCCATGCGCACTATATGTAATTTCAAGTATGTTCCATTTAATTATCATACTATATATATATTGTTCGATATACAAAGTAATTTTAAAAAAAAGTTGAAAAATCCCACGCCCATATGGACAATAATCCAGTGGTCATGCCACTTTTAAAATTAACCAACCCAACATCGATCCACTATAATCCAAGAGCAACGTGAACAGCAAATGTGTATCCCGTACTCCTTCTAATTCATCTACTCAATTAATTATTCTCATCAATTAAAGTATATAATTATTAACTTACTAATTTACAATGAGGGGCAATCATACTTTCATAATTAATCATCTATTAATTTACTAATTTACAATGAGGGACAATCAATCAATTCGTTTATAAGGGACATTACGCACAAACACGCACACTACACACACATATACACACACGCACACATACACACATATACCCCCTTGTGACACCCCGCCTAATTAAATACCGGGCGATCACTCCTTTATTAAATTAAATCAAGGTGAATAGTTTGGTTCATTCTTAGCATCACTGTCGTAAAAATAAACTTTTCAATTTAACACCCTAAATAATTAAGCTAAGTGTCAAAACCATATTTAAACGTTACTTTCTAAATTTTTATTTAAAAAAAATGATTTATTTATTTATTAACAACATTTCAACAATTAAGAATCACACCACAATAAACCTGGAACACAATCCAATTAATTTAAAACATTCGTCAATCGAATGTCAACATGCGAAATATAAATTAACACAATTCAAACTGAATAAATCCCATAGTGACAATACTAGAAATAACTGAAATACAAATGTCCCAATAACAATGAAATACTGGAAATGGCGACACATGCCCAATAAATGAGAATGCTAGAAGTGGAGTCAATAAAGGAAGCCGTCTGCGCAAGTGACCTGCAACTCCCACCTAAGCTGCAGCACGTTCCTTTCAAGGGATCCTAAGCAAGACGCCCCTGTGGCTGGGCACCTGAAATATATACATATATATACAAGAGAGAGGGAGAAAAAGAAACGGGTCAGAGCCCGATAGTGTGTATGATTTAAAATTTGTTTAGCAAGTATTTAAATTGATACAGGCCAATGCAACAACATATTAGAGAGACACTCTCTTGAGAAATTCTCACCTCTCTTCTAATGTGCACGCCTATCGTACTAACCTTCCCAACGGTTTATCTTATCATTTTATCATACTAACCTTCCCAATAATTTAGCTTATCTTAACTTACTCATAAGATTTCAAAACCGAACAATATCATTGTTTAAAAAGAATACTTCCAAATTAGCAGCACAACTCTCGTTTTAGCTTTATTAATTTATAAAGTTTCCCAGTGTCATATTATACTTTCACAAAACAAGTATTTACTATTTGAGTCATCAACCATGTCCTACTTATCAAATCACAGTAGACAGTTTCAAATTTCCAAATCTTATATATATATTAACTACTCGTATAATATATATAAAATAACAGCACCCCAAATAAAACTATGGTGCGTGCATACTTCTACTATCCAAATCCCATACCACTCATATCAAGGGGAATACAAGTTCGGAATCACTCTCGAACTGTATTAACACATACACAAACAATATCGAGGCGAAGCATAGATTCCAAGTCTCTAAGAGGATGGCACATACTCGCGTCTCTTAGGACTGTATGAACTATCAATCCGATAGCCTATACCAAGGATATCTATCTTCTAGGGTACAAGTCAATATCCCCCATAAAGGTCCCATCGAGATAAGACTGTCCCAGCGCGGTAACCTCAAGGATAGCAAGTAGCGCGGTATGTTTTTCACATGTATATAATATATATACACACAATCATATAAATATACCACTTTTATCATATTAATATAGGTTCCTCTCGTCACCCATAATTACAACATTTATCCTTAATTTCACATTATTAGTATTACGTATAAGGTTTCATCTCTAACCTTAACTCGAAGAGTTTTCTCACTTATTACGTGACACTCGTGGACTCTATCCTTCAAAGTAGAAAATTCAGTAGGTATACCTCTATTCACTATCGTAGCTATTCGCCGTAATCTCTCACTTGAAATACGTAGTTTCATCGTTCATTATATAATTATCCCAAAAGCAAACTTCTCATCTTATAATAAAGTTCCCAACACTTATTCATATGTCCTACTGGTCTTTCCTATCTCCCAAAACATTTTATTAAGAATACCCAAGACTTATTTCACGATAAATTTAGTTTAACTAATTAAACAAGGGAAATAGGAGTCTTCCAGGAGGGGTCGATCGATCGAGGTCTGGGACTCGATCGATCGAACCTTCGATCGATCGAACCTTCGATCGATCGAAGCTCTATGCTCGATCGATCGATCGAGCAGGTATTTTGATTTCTGCAGAATTGCAGTTACGGGTTCTACCAATTTTCTTCATCCAAATCCATGTTTTCCAACCCCAAACGTCCCAAAATTCTACTACTAACATAATAATAATATACCAGATGTTTCTAACGTAAGGCATGTACATATTCATCATTTAAACATGGATTTTCAACCCAAAATTATATCTAATTATCAAGAACCCTAGAATTTTCTTAAACAGTTTTCTAACAAATCTTTCTCCAGACTTTCTTTCTTATAATCATCAAAATTTCGTGGTTAATTTCCTCTACATGGCAAGGGTTTCTAGAATCATCATATCAACCAATACTACATGGATTTTTCTATCACAAATTGGGTTTTCTTCCACATATTTCATCCCTAATCATTCCTAAACTAATATGAAAATTGCACCAACGAAAATAGCAAGATAAACACTTGCCTGGTATTTTGGTATTATGATTTACGGCTGATTTTGGTATGGTTGCGTTCCTCGTCTCGCGATCTACGCGTTGGCGGTGACGGCGGTGCAAACGGGTGGCTTTTTGGCCTTGAATTGCCTTGAGAGCTCTCTCCTCTCTTCTCCAATGGCCGTCACTTGTGTTTAGAGTTTCTAACCCTAGGTGACCATCCAGATATCTGATATAACCCTTGGAATTTTCGTGGGTTTAATTACCCAAAAAGGTAAAATGACCAAAATGCCCTCCCGGGTTACTAATTAGGCCTAAAAACGCCCCGAGACCCAAACTACACCCCCGGGTACACTTTTCTAACTATCTCGTCCCTTCCGGACGCGTTGGCGTACTCAAAATGACCATACGGGCAACTTATAAAATATTCACTTTTTATTTATCAAAATTTTAGTCCCGACGCGACACGAGCACGTTCCGACTTAAATTTTCGAAATTGTCATTTAACTCACTCATGACATTCAATATAACCAATATAATATATTACTTTGCTCATTAGTAATATTCAACAAATTTACCATAATTACTAACTCTCGTCACGTTAATAATTATAACATAATTAATTTCCGGATTTTTATTAAATAATTCATTCACATTAACTTTAATAAATCCCCAAATTAATATAGCATAAAAATACGGGATATTACATACTCCCCCCCTAAAAACGGAATTTTGTCCCGAAATTTAGAAAATAAGGCATACCTGGTAAAAACAACTCTGGATATCTTTCGCGCATATCTGCCTCGCGCTCCCAAGTGGATTCCTCCACATTATGATGCTCCCACTGGACCCGCACAAGTGGAACTATCTTCGACCTCAATCTCCTCTCACTATAGTCTAGGATAGCCACCGGTCTCTCCTCGTAAGAGCTATTAGGCTGTAAGTCGATCTCATCTATCGAAATGTGAGTATGGGCCATATCATCCCGAAGATATCGTCTCAACGACGAGATGTGGAATACATCGTGGATGCAATGTAAATGTTCTGGCAGTCCCAACCTGTATGCAACCGACCCAATCCTCTCGATGATGGGAAATGGTCCCACGTACCTCGGAGCCAACTTCCCCTTCTTCCCGAACCTCATCACTCCCTTCATAGGAGATACACGCAATAACACTTGGTCCCCCATACTAAACTCCCAGAAGAACCGTTTCGCATCGGCGTAGCTTTTCTGCCTGTCCTGAGCTATCCGAATGTGACTCTTGATCATCACAATCCTCGCAGAGGTTTCCTGAATCACCTCTGGTCCTAGCAACTTGTTATCCCCCACTTCGAGCCAACAAGCTGGGGAACGACAAGGCCTTCCATACAAAGCCTCAAATGGAGCCATGCCAATCGTGAACTGATAAGAGTTATTATAGGCAAACTCTACTAGTGGAAGATGTGGTTCCCACCCTCCTCCAAAATCGAGAACACACATGCGTAGCATATCCTTTAACATCTGATTAGTACGCTCTGTCTGTCCATCTGTCTGTGGGTGGTAAGCTGAACTCAACCTCAACTCAGTACCCATAGCCTCCTGAAATCTTTCCCAGAAACGTGACACGAAAATCTTGTCTCTATCTGACACAATATTCAGGGGCACCCCGTGTAATCTGACAATCTCAGTGATGAACAACTGAGCATACTGACCCGTGGTGTAATCTGTCTGCACCGGCAGAAAATGAGCCACCTTGGTCAAACAGTCTACAATCACCCAGATAGAATCGTGGCCCCGCTGTGATGTAGGCAAACTTATAATAAAATCCATGGAAATACTCTCCCACTTCCACGCGGGTACTTCCAATGGCTGAAGCAATCCTGACGGTTTCTGATGGTCCGCCTTCACCAGCTGGCAGGTAGAACACTTGGACACGAACTCAGCAATGTCCTTCTTCATCCCAATCCACCAGTATTGTCTCCTCATATCCTGGTACATCTTATCGCCTCCCGGATGTACTGCAAATCGGGACCCATGAGAATGAGTCATCACTGCATGACGTAATTCTGCTCCTTCTGGAACCACCAATCTCCCATTAAACCGCAAACCTCCATCAGAACTAACAGAATAGGACTCAGCACCCTCGGCTAGAAGTCGCACAATCTGCTCCTGGCAAAACGGGTTTGTGGTCTGTGCCTGTATCACCCTCGTAACAATCTCGGGTGTGACTGACATCATTACAAAAGAACGTGCTACTGCGTCCTGGTGACCCAACTCCTTCCACTTTGCTTTCCAGGCGTCTGCTACTTCGTCAACCGGTCTACGACTCAACGCATCGGCAACTACGTTGGCCTTTCCCGGATGATACTGTATGTCGAACTGGTAGTCCTTCACAAACTCTAGCCATATGCTCTAACGCATATTCAGCTCTCGCTGAGCGAACAGGTACTGCAACGACTTGTGGTCTGTGAACAAACGGAATTTCTCTCCCAACAAATAGTGCCTCCATATCCTCAATGCAAAGACGACCGCTGCTAACTCCAGGTCGTGGGTGGGGTAATTCTTCTCATGCGGCTTAAGCTTGCGGGAGGCAAAAGCTATAGCCTTCTCTTCCTGCTGAAGTACTCCCCCAAGTCCCCGTAAGGACGCATCGGTGTAAACCAGGTACTCCATACCCGGCTTCGGTAACGCAAGGACTGGCGCTGAAGTAAGCTTGTCTTTCAGCTCGTCGAAAGCCAACTGACAAGCGTCATCCCAAACATATGGTACTCCCTTGTGAGTCAGATTCGTCAATGGACCCGCTATTTTGGAGAATCCCCGAATGAATCTCCTGTAGTAACCAGCTATCCCCAAGAAACTACGCACTTCCGTCGGTGTCGTGGGCTGTCCCCACTCCCTCACCGTTGATACTTTACTCGGGTCAACTGCTATCCCCCGCTCAGAAACAACATGCCCCAAGAACTGTACCTCTCGCAACCAGAATACGCACTTCTCGTACTTAGCATACAACTGATGCTCTCGTAGAGTCTGAAGAACGTGCCTCAAGTGCTCGGCATGCTCCTCCTCGGAGTGTGAATATATCAAAATGTCATCTATGAAAGCGATGACAAACTGATCCAAGAACTCTCTGAATACTCGGTTCATCAAGTCCATGAAAACGGCTGGAGCATTTGTGAGTCCGAACGACATCACCCAGAACTCATAAGACCTATATCTCATCAAGAAAGCAGTCTTCGAAACATTCTGCTCCTTAATACGTAGCTGATGGTACCCCGACCTCAGATCTATCTTCGAAAAGAAAGTTGCTCCCCACAACTGGTCGAACAGGTCATCGATTCGAGGCAACGGATACTTATTCCGTATCGTGACCTTGTTCAACTCCCGATAGTCCACACACAATCTCAGTGAGCCATCTCTCTTCTTCACAAACAAAACTGGAGTGCCCCAAGGTGAGGTACTCCTACGAATGAATCCCTGACCTAACAGCTGCTCTATCTGACCTCGTAGCTCTCGCATCTCTGTCGGAGCCATACGGTACGGTGTGCGTGCTATAGGTCTCGTATCTGGAAATAAATCTATGACAAAGTCCATCTCTCGACTGGGGGGTAGGCCTGGTATTTCCTGAAACACATCAGAATACTCCCTGACAACTGGGATCGAATCACAACCTCCTTAGAGGTATCCTCTTCTATGTAATACAAATGAGCGGTCGAACCTCCCTCTGGGCGAGGCATCGCCACTACAAACATCTCTTGCCCCGGAATGGCAAAAACAATGCTCCCACCGAAGCAATCAATCATGGCTCTATAAGCTGCGAGCCAATCCATACCAATAATCACATCATGCTCGTGCATGTCTAAAACTAACATGTCTGCAGGTAATACCAAGCTACCAATCTCTACCCCCACTCCTCGGCATACAAAGAAAATAAGGGACCCACTCCATAGTGGTGAGTCTACACACGTCACTGTGCTCTCTGTTGTGGCTAACAACCCTAAGGCTTTCGCAAAATAGGTAGCTTATAAAATAGTGCGTTGCCCCAGTATCAAACAAAACTCGACTCATAGTAACATGGATAGAAAAACATACCCTCAATCGCGGGTGGTGCCTGCGGAGCTGCTGCCTGTGGGAAATTATAGGCGCGTCCGCCCTGTAGCTTTCTCTGCTGAACTGAGGCTGTTGGAAAGGGTGGTGGAGTTGGCTTCTGGGGTTCATTGTTAGCACATTCCTGTCGTGGGGCCCTATTCTTCTCTAGACAATCCTGACGCCTATGGCCATTCCTGCCACATTGGAAGCACCTCCCTCGAAACTGCTTCCCTTCCTTACGGTATTGACTAGTCTCGCTTTTTCCCTGGTCTTGCTGGCCTTGAGGGGAAATCTGCGGAAAAGCTATGACAGGGCGAGGACAATCCATCCACTTGTGACCCGGTTGTACACATTTATAGCAGAGTTTCAAAATTCTTCGCTGGTCAGGTTGTAGTTTATCCCCAGTCTGATTCGGACAAGATTTACGTTTGTGATCCTCCATTCCACAACCGAAACACCTCTTGGTGATTTCATTCTGAACCTGACTTCGTTGTCCCTGACACTTTTGTCCCTGTATATAAATCTCGTTACTTCTGGAACTGACTCGATCTTGATTGTTTTGTTGTCGCAGATTCGGTGCCTTCGCACAATTCTCAACGTTAGTCTCATGCATTTGGTTAACCTCTCTAGGTCTTTTGCCTCCTTTAAGTTGTAGGCTGCGTTCTTGGTATTGTAGAACTGCAGTGGTAACTGCTTGTGCCACGATACCTGCTAACTCGGCGGTTGATATTCTCCCTGGGGATACCTGAGGTGTGAGTCGATCTTGCTCGATGACTCCCTTAACCGTCTTAGCTAGTTCTTCTTGACGATCCATCTGAAAATTTAAGTAAATTTGGATGAGTTCATCATTCAAATAAACAAATAGCAGAAGTACGAATTTCCAATGTATAGAGATAAACACAACATTCCTAGTATTAGGGCTCTATATCAAAGAAAGCAACGCTGAAAGCATAATAAGCCGCACAGATCCTAAAGGACACTAGAACCTGATGCTCTGATACCACCTGTGACACCCCACCTAATTAAATACCGGGCGATCACTCATTTATTAAATTAAATCAAGGTGAACAGTTTGGTTCATTCTTAGCATCACTGTCGTAAAAATAAACTTTCCAATTTAACACCCTAAATAATTAAGCTAAGTGTCAAAACCATATTTAAACGTTACTTTCCAAATTTTTATTTAAAAAAAATGATTTATTTATTTATTAACAACATTTCAACAATTAAGAATCACACCACAATAAACCTGGAACACAATCCAATTAATTTAAAACATTCGTCAATCGAATGTCAACATGCGAAATATAAAGTAACACAATTCAAACTGAATAAATCCCATAGTGACAATACTAGAAATAACTGAAATACAAATGTCCCAATAACAATGAAATACTGGAAAGGGCGACACATGCCCAATAAATGAGAATGCTAGAAGTGGAGTCAATAAAGGAAGCCGTCTACACAAGTGACCTGCAACTCCCACCTAAGCTGCAGCACGTTCCTTTCAAGGGATCCTAAGCAAGACGCCCCTGTGGCTGGGCACCTGAAATATATACATATATATACAAGAGAGAGGGAGAAAAAGAAACGGGTCATAGCCCGATAGTGTGTATGATTTAAAATTTTTTTAGCAAGTATTTAAATTGATACAGGCCAATGCAACAACATATTAGAGCGACACTCTCTTGAGAAATTCTCACCTCTCTTCTAATGTGCACGCCT
This sequence comes from Sambucus nigra, assembly GCA_949130495.1. Classification (NCBI taxonomy): domain Eukaryota; kingdom Viridiplantae; phylum Streptophyta; class Magnoliopsida; order Dipsacales; family Adoxaceae; genus Sambucus; species Sambucus nigra. The sequence goes on from OX422217.1 coordinate 533,092,981, forward strand.
ATCATACTAACCTTCCCAACGGTTTATCTTATCATTTTATCATACTAACCTTCCTAATAATTTAGCTTATCTTAACTTACTCATAAGATTTCAAAACCGAACAATATCATTGTTTAAAAAGAATACTTCCAATTAGCAGCACAACTCTCGTTTTAGCTTTATTAATTTATAAAGTTTCCCAGTGTCATATTATACTTTCACAAAAGAAGTATTTACTATTTGAGTCATCAACCATGTCCTACTTATCAAATCACAGTAGGCAGTTTCAAATTTCCAAATCTCATATATATATTAACTACTCGTATAATATATATAAAATAACAGCGCCCCAAATAAAACTATGGTGCGTGCATACTTCTACTATCCAAAACCCATACCACTCATATCAAGGGGAATACAAGTTCAGAATCACTCTCGAACTGTATCAACACATACACAAACAATATCGAGGCGAAGCATAGATTCCAAGTCTCTAAGAGGATGGCACATACTCGCGTCTCTTAGGACCGTCTGAACTATCAATCCGATAACCTGTACCAAGGATATCTATCTTCTAGGGTACAAGTCAATATCCCCCATAAAGGTCCCATCGAGATAAGACTATCCCAGCGCGGTAACCTCAAGGATAGCAAGTAGCGCGGTATGTTTTTCACATGTATATAATATATATACACACAATCATATAAATATACCACTTTTATCATATTAATATAGGTTCCTCTCGTCACCCATAATTACAACATTTATCCTTAATTTCACATTATTAGTATTACGTATAAGGTTTCATCTCTAACCTTAACTCGAAGAGTTTTCTCACTTATTACGTGACACTCGTGGACTCTATCCTTCAAAGTAGAAAATTCAGTAGGTATACCTCTATTCACTATCGTAGCTATTCGCCGTAATCTCTCACTTGAAATACGTAGTTTCATCGTTCATTATATAATTATCCCAAAAGCAAACTTCTCGTCTTATAATAAAGTTCCCAACACTTATTCATATGTCCTACTGGTCTTTCCTATCTCCCAAAACATTTTATTAAGAATACCCAAGACTTATTTCACGATAAATTTAGTTTAACTAATTAAACAAGGGAAATAGGAGTCTGCCAGGAGGGGTCGATCGATCGAGGTCTGGGACTCGATCGATCGAACCTTCGATCGATCGAAGCTCTATGCTCGATCGATCGATCGAGCAGGTATTTTGATTTCTGCAGAATTGCAGTTACGGGTTCTACCAATTTATTCATCCAAATCCATGTTTTCCAACCCCAAACGTCCCAAAATTCTACTACTAACATTATAATAATATACCAGATGTTTCTAACGTAAGGCATATACATATTCATCATTTAAACATGGATTTTCAACCCAAAATTATATCTAATTATCAAGAACCCTAGAATTTTCTTAAACACTTTTCTAACAAATCTTTCTCCAGAATTTCTTTCTTATAATCATCAAAATTTCGTGGTTAATTTCCTCTACATGGCAAGGGTTTCTAGAATCATCATATCAACCAATACTACATGGATTTTCCTATCACAAATTGGGTTTTCTTCCACATATTTCATCCCTAATCATTCCTAAACTAATATGAAAATTGCACCAACGAAAATAGCAAGATAAACACTTGCCTGGTATTTTGGTATTATGATTTACGGATGATTTTGATATGGTTGCATTCCTCGTCTCGCGATCTACGCGTTGGCGGTGACGGCGGTGCAAACGGGTGGCTTTTTGGCCTTGAATTGCCTTGAGAGCTCTCTCCTCTCTTCTCCAATGGCCGTCACTTGTGTTTAGAGTTTCTAACCCTAGGTGACCATCCAGATATCTGATATAACCCTTGGAATTTTCGTTGGTTTAATTACCCAAAAAGGTAAAATGACCAAAATGCCCTCCCGGGTTACTAATTAGGCCTAAAAACGCCCCGAGACCCAAACTACACCCCCGGATACACTTTTCTGACTATCTGGACCATTCTGGACGCGTTGGCGCACTCAAAACGACCATACGGGCAACTTATAAAATATTCACTTTTTATTTATCAAAATTTTAGTCCCGACGCGACACGAGCACGTTCCGACTTAAATTTCCGAAATTGTCATTTAACTCACTCATGACATTCAATATAACCAATATAATATATTACTTTGCTCATTAGTAATATTCAACAAATTTTCCATAATTACTAACTCTCGTCACGTTAATAATTATAACATAATTAATTTCTGGATTTTTATTAAATAATTCATTCACATTAACTTTAATAAATCCCCAAATTAATATAGCATAAAAATATGGGGTATCCCCACCCCCACCCACCACACACACGCACACCCACCACACACACACACAAACAACCCCTCCCCACCCCCTTCCCCCACCAGAACCCACCCCCACCCCACCCCACCCCCCACCCACCACACACGCACACAGACACATACACACGCACACACGCACAACCCCCCACCTTGCCCCATGCCCCACCCCCACCCACCACACATGCACACACACACACGAACATCCCCCCCACCCCCCACCCACCACACACGCACACACACACGCACATATATACACACACACACATATATATACACACTCATATATATATATATAAATGGAAGAGAGAGAGAGAGAGAGTAACCTGAAAGTGAGAGAGAGAGAGAGAAAAAAGGAGGGAAGAAACGGCGGGGGAAAAAAGAAGGGAAAGGATTTTTTTACTGCGACATTTGTCACGGTCATGTCACGGTCATTGACCGTGACAACATTATAAGTATTGTCACGGTCATTGACCGTGACACAAAACGCGTGTTTGTTGTCACGGTCATTGACCGTGACAAGGCTAAGCGCTGGAAGGGTGCCAATTTACCCATTTTGGTGTAGTGTATTTCATATTCTTAATATTTTATTAACTTTTCGGTTCTTAGTATTAGAAAATGTGATAGAGTTATATTTATAAAATTGATATTATGTGAAAATATAATTAATACTGTTAGTGCTTATGCACTCCAAGTAGTGTTAGATGGACATAATAAAGTACAATTTTGAGAACAAATGAATGAACTAATTCAAGAAATACCCGTAGGCTCGAAAATCTATATAAGGGGAGATTTTAATGGCCATGTAGGAGAATATCGTGTAGAATATGAGATGGTGCATAGGGAAATGATTTTGGAGATAGGAACGACGGTAGATATTCTATCTTAGATTTTGCGATGACTTATGATTTTGTACTAGTAAATACATGTTTTAAAAAGAGGCTTGTACAGTTGATAACTTATAAGAGTGGAACAAATAAGCGCCAAATATAATTTTTCATTACTAGGAAAGGAGGCCGATTAATATGTAAAGATTGTAAGGTTATCTTGGCAGAGAGCCTAATCTCACAACATAGGATAATGGTGTTATATATATATATATATATATATATATATATATATATATATATATATATATATATATATATATATATATAGAGAGAGAGAGAGAGAGAGAGAGAGAGAGAGAGAGAGAGAGAGAGAGTTTGCATACCTCTCGCGCGGACCATTTTGATAAAATAGTAAAAATAATAATTTTGGGCTAATTTTTTTTTATAGTTTTCTAACATTTAAGTAGGACCATAAAAAAAAAATTCAGCTCAAAATAATTTTTTTTGCTATTTTAAAAAAATTGGTCAAACTTTGTCAGTTTTTAACAACTTAAAAACAAACAAAGTTTGACCGATTTTTTTAAAATAGCAAATCAATTCATTTTGAGTTGATTTATTTTATGATCCTACTGAAATGTTTAAAAACCATAAAAAAAAACAGCCCAAAAATATTTTTTTACTATTTTAAAAAAATGGTCCGCACAGAGGGTATGCAAACTGGGTATGCATGAGATCCTTTCTGTACATATATATAAAGAAAATTTCAGGAGTGCAAAAAGATGAGACCATGAATTAGGTGGTGGAACTTAAAATGAAAGAAATTATAACTATTTAAAGATAAAATATTAAATTAAGCATCACAGATTATCGAAGACGAGACCAACACAATGTGGCATAAGATGGCTACATGCATTATGAGAATATTAAAAGAAATTCTTGGAGAATCAAAAGGTAGGGAGCCACAATCTAAAGAAACTTGGTGATGGATTGAAGAAGTACAAAATATAATAAAAATAAAAAAAGAGTGTTTAAAACATGACAAACAAGTAAAAATGAGTAAAATTTTGAGAAATATAAATGGCTAAAAAAGAAGTTAAGAAAATGATAAGAGATGCTAAGTTAAAGGCGTATGATGATATTTATACAAAACTAGGAACACAAGAAGGAAAAAAAGTATTTATAAGTTTGCAAAACTTAGGGACTGGAAAATAAATGGTTTCAATAATGTGAAGTATATTAAAAGTGATCACTCGATAGTGCTAGTCAAGGATGATGAGATTATGGAAAGATGAAAAAATTACTCCGAGAAGTTATTAAATGAAGGTAATTGGAGTAAGTTAGATATATAGAAAGTTAGGGAAACTTGAGAACATATATTTTTTTCGGAGAATTAGGACAATATAAGTTAGGACTGCTCTGAAAAAGATGAAAACATGGAGGACTTTAGTATCAGATAGTAACCATATTGAGGTTTGGAAGTGTTTAGGGGAGGAAGGAGTATCTCGTCTTATACAAATATTTTATAGAATTATAATGACTAATAAGATGCCCAATGAATGGATTAAGAGTGTTTTGGTACCTATTTATAAAAATAAAGGAAACATACAAAGTTGTTCAAATTATCGTGGTATTAAGTTAATGAGCCATACAATGAAACCTTGGAAGAATGATTAAATATAGATTGAGATAAAAAATAACAATATCTGAGAATCAGTTTGGGTTTATGCCTGGGAGGTCAACAATGGAAGTTATTTATCTATTAAGGAGCTTAATGGAGGGTATATGGAGAAAAATAAGGACTTTCATATGATTTTTATAGATTTGAAGAAAGCGTATGATAGGATACTAAGAGATATAATATGGTGGGTTCTACATAAAAAATACGTGACTCGTAGATATGTTGATGTGATCAAGGATATGTATGATGGGGCCATGACTATAGTAAGAACATCAATTGAAGAAAGTAGTGAATTCTCGATTATTGTAGTCTGCACCAAGATTCAACACTAAGTCCTTATCTCTTTGCTCTTGTTATGGATGAGTTGATTGCACAAATACAAGATGAGGTGCCGTGATGTATACTATTTGCAGATGATATTATTTTAGTAGATGAGACTAAGATGTGGATTAATTCTAAAATGGAATTGTGAAAAACTCTAAGAGGATTTAAAATAAGCAGAACTAAAATAAGATATGTGGAGTGCAATTTTAGTAGTAATAAGAGGACAAATAGGGGTGTGGTGAATTTGGAGGGTTAAGAGAGATGAAGATATAATTGATAATGTTACTCATAGGATTAAAGCATGTTGGGTTGAGTGGAGAAGTGCTATCGGTGTATTGTGTGATCGGCGTATACCTTTGAAGCTAAAGGAGAAATTTTATAGGACGACCATTAGACCCGTCATGTTATATGGGATTGGGTAACCAAAAAGTAAAATGTGAAAAAAATGAGCATGACGGAGATGAGAATGCTAAGATAAATTTATGAAAAAACTCGAAAGGATAAAGTTTTGAATGAAAAAATACGTGAAATGGTAAAAGTACCTTGTATAGAAGATTTTTTGGGAGAAAATTGGCTTAGATGGTTTGGACATGTCAAGCGTAGACCAATGGATGTCCCCGTAAGAAAGAGTAATTTAGTTAATATTAATGGTAACGCAAGGGATAGAGGTATACCTATATTGACTTCGTGGGATATCGTAAAAAAGGACATGATATCACGTGGCTTAACCGAAGATATTGTACTGAACAGAGCGAAGTGAAAAAAATAGATTCATGTCGTCGACCCCAAATAATTGTGAAAAGCCTTTGTTGATTGAGTTGAGTTGTATTTTTATCGTTAACTTTGTCATAGTTTTTTTAAGTTGTGTTTTGTTTTGTTAAAACGAAATAGGAATGTATAGTGGATTTTCTCAGGACCACCCAACATTAACTTGTTTTGAAAAAATGAAGGAGAAGAAGTATAATGTATTGAGGAAAATGAAGATGATGAAAATAAAAAAGTTAAAAAAGAAAATATGCTGAATTAGGTTTGTATTTGTGTTAGGAAAAAATATTTTGTGTCGTCTCGTATTTACATTGGGTTGTGTTCATATTTGGAAAAAAAATTGTAATTCGTATCGTCTTGTGCCGCTTTTGTAATATTAGATTTATTATATTGATATAATAATGTATAAAATAATATATATCAATGTATATATGGCAAAACAATCATTTTAGTTGCAAAAATAGGTCAACTAACTATTAAAGTGATTAGCTGGTTATTTTTGTTAAAATTGTACCTAACCAATTAATACTAAAATTAGTGACCCCCCCCCCCCCCCCCCCCCAACATGTAAGATGTGGGTTCTTGAAACACAATTAATATTTAATGAGGCGTCAATCACAACCAACAATAAATACAAGTCGCAATAAACAACCTTTAATATCAAAAGCTTATATTAACTGAGATTCTTATAACATAAATGCTCTTAGAATATATTAAATGAAAGGGACGCCACAATCAATTTGGTTGGAGGGAGAGAGAACAAGCATTCTAGCACAATAAAGGCAAGATAGTGACCCAGAAAGCACAATAAATGCTAAGGTAGGAGAATTGATGGAGGAAAATGGAATAATTACTCAATAATGGACTCACAACAAACTCTCTTGTCTAGATAAAACTCAACAAAAATTCTAGATATCAAAATTTTGATCCTTTGGAATTATTCAACTGGGGTATTTATATGAGGACAAGGTCACTTGAGTGACCTTGCTCGCATTAGACGCGCCTCACCACATTTAATGCTAACAACCATGCAATTAATGCCAAAGATAGTGCATTAAATGCACACGATATGATATTTTGGCGGGAAAACTGTTTGGCCTATCAAGAGTTATTTGGCATTAACTAGGATGTGACATGGAAACCCAAAAGTTTATCCTATGATGGTTGAAAGGACAAGCACCATAAGTAACCCGGTTACCCTAGGAATAAACCCAGTTGAATTGTACTTTCCTTCAACTCCTAAAAAGTCAAAGATCATGACATCATGATAGCTAGTGAATAGTGACATGTATGGGGTGAGCTGTCTGATCAACCAAATGTGGTTGTTCGGATGATGGTTGTTCGAACAACCTGAAACTTTTTGTGAGGAACTAAAAGTCAATCTTTAGACAACTGTTTGGGTTGAGGTCTCTCGAGGGATAGTATCTCGAGCCTCTATATAACTGTGTTTATTCGAACAAATATTTTTGCTTAAGTGTGCTAAAGGGGTTGGTATTGCTTTCCCAACATTGCCTTGTTCCCAATCCTCTAAATCAAATCCCTGCAAGGTTCTCAAAATGAGGTTGTTTGATAGAGCATGTGAACTCTCATATACCCTACCAGACATGGTCCTTTGAAGGTACTGATGAACCTCATAAATATTACAAAACAAACTTAAATACTGTACTAAGGAAAATGATTACAAATACATCATAATAGTGTGACACCCCGCCTAATTAACCCCGGATGATCAGTCCTAAATTAAGTTAGAACAGGTTTCTCAGTTGGTTCATTCTTAGCATCACTATCGCCTTTTTAATTACTAACCACCTAAGTGAGAAAATTAGACTGGTGCCAAATTTTATCTTTCATTAACTTAAATGAAAATCATGCGAAAATAAAACTACACAATGATCACAATTAACTAAAACAACCATTCACAATTAAGTAAATGACCGAATAAATCATCGGCCCAAACTCCAACAATTATAAAATAAAAACAAGTAATCGATCTTAACGAGTCTGACAAAAACTAAATGAACTGTGAGCGACATGCTCGAAATAACTGATAGAAGTCTCTATACTAGAATGAAAGAGTGAGGCGTCTATCAAACTCCCGCAACATCCACATGTGCTGCAGCAACGGATCCCTGAAATTGAGTCAAGCCTGGCGTCCCTGTGGCTGGACACCTAAAAGTTTTTTTTTTAATTTTTTTTATAGCAAGGGTTAGTACCCAAAAAATATTTGAAAAACATTTAGCAAATGATTAACTTTCAGTAATAAATAAATATGCATGCTCTCCATATTTTAGTTCATGCCGCACTCCCTTGAGGAAATCCTCACCCCTCCTCTAATGTGCACTATTAACGCCTTAAATAAATTCACCTAGTTCTTCATCTTATGACTAGATAAATTATAACCCCTTGCAAACACCCTACTCTAACTGAGTATGCCTTAATTATGATTTTTAAGTTTTTAATATCATCAACTTAATTAAATCATTTCCCTTTTTAATTTCATATAACTTTCACATCTGTTATACATATAATACAACTCATACTTTGTATTAATTAGCCCGTATATAATTATATACTCAATCATATTACAGTGTTCACAAACATACTGAAATAATATTTAATAATAGTATTTCCCCCGAGTAAAGTCTCACCGGGTATAAATCCTCTAAAGTGCTATTTCACTAGGTATATTCACATAACCTAGTTACCCCAAGTCAGAATCGCTCACTAACTTGGTTTATACATAAATATTGGAGGCGGTCATATTCCTTCCCTGAAAGTGAGATGCCCCTCACCCATATAATGGACGCTATGACCTGGGATTATACTCGCCCTACTCCTCAAGCTAGGGGATTCATCCACTACGCGCAACCTCCCCCTATATCACTAGAGTATATATATAATAATAATATCTATCCACTGATATTAATGCACACATCATATATATATATATATATATATATATATATATACTATCACACACCGTATATATATAAATATAAAATATCTCGGCTACACCGTGCACTAAGTCCGTGACACATGCCTATTCCATTTTATTTTGAGTTTATGGCCCAACTCTAATTATTAATTAATTCGCACATTAATTTCTTTTGGTACCGCCGCAACCAATATGTTCGGATTTACTCTCGTGGCTCGAAATAACATCACCTGAGTTTAAATCCCCGACTCTGAATTATTTAGCCTTTAACTAAATAAAATTTTCATCTCGGTATCTCTCAACCAATATTCCCGGACTTGTCTACTACATCCGTATTTAATCATTTTGAAACAAACTTTCCAAAATTTAACCCTAGTGTGACACACCTAATTTCCTCCAACTCCCAATTAATTTTAATCATGATGTCACACCAAGTCGCCCTCAAATCCTAATTAATTTTTATTTATAATTAATTAGATTTACACCCATGTATTAATTACTCAACAATTAAGGCATGGAAGAATTTTTTTTATTCCCCTATATATTAAAAACTGGGCGGACTGTCCAAGTTTCCGGACCATCGATCGATCGATCAGGTCCTCGTCTTCCCCGAGTTGGCTGTTTCAGCCATGGATGCCCACCTCCAAACCCTAGCTTCCTCTATACTGAAAACTAAGCTTTCCCATCGACAGTAAACATCAAACACCTTATATGGAACCTCCCTAGAGTCGAAAAACATCAATTAATTTACTTTCTTTCCTGTTTCCACGAGTTTGGGATAAAATCCAATTTAGTCTTTAACCCAATTAAACATCAATTTCTTATCACCAATTCGTTTATATTTCATTTAGTTTTATAAATCTTACCAGATATAAATACAAAACTCAGATTGTCTATGAATTTATACTCAATTCAGAAATCAGATTCATGGTTCGCAAAACCCCATGTTTATCTCCTTTAAATCCCAAAACGAATTTCTTTAATTATCCACATCACATGAATATGAATTGAAATACACTTTAAATGCTACAGCAAGTTAACCACTTGCCTTAGGGTTCGTAAAGTCTAATTTTAGAGTTGTGAATGCCCAAGGTTGAAGATGACTCTTTTTGGCTCTCCAGTGATCCCCAACTTTGCATTTGACTGCTGTTAGGGTTTCCTAAACCACTAAGTCTTTTCTAAACTCAATTCAGCCATTCCCTTATTTCTTATAATTGTATAATTAGGCTTAATCCCGTTTTTTGCCTAATGGGCCAAGCCCAAGTGACCCAAATGCCCCCGTGTGGGCCCGGTTATGCCTAAAAAGGTCCCGCGACCCGTTTACTACCCTCGGGTACACTTTTCCGACTATCTTGGCCCATCCGGACTCAACCGTACACTCAGAATTGGCATCCGAATTAATTTATCAGAATACTTATTTCACACCCAAATTAGTCTATACCGACTCCCGGCTGAAATAAATACATATCCCGTCATTAATACCCAAAATGACGTAAATAAATTATTACTATTACCTTAGTAAAACAGTTTCCCTAAATATTAACCATTCACTTCCCGATTAATATTTAAATATAAATTTCTATAATTAATTCAATTAAAATTACGACTCACAAGTAAATTTTGAATTCCCGAATTAATTAAATATTTAATGCATGAAAATACGGGGTGTTACATACTCCCCCCCTTACAAAGGAATTTCGTCCCCGAAATTTGGTCGTACCTGTGGTGAAAAGCCATGGATATTGTTCCCGCATATCCTCCTCCCGCTCCCAAGTAGACTCGTCAACGTTGTGATGACCCCACTGTACTCTAACTAGTGAAACAACCTTGGATCGTAACTTCTGCTAACTACGGTCCAGAATAGCCACCGGTCTCTCCTCCTATGAGATGTCTAGCTGTAAATCAATTTTCTCGAGTGGAATGTGCCAGAAGGCCCTCTCGCTCTTGCGATATTTCATCAGCGATGCCACATGGAACACGTCGTGTATTTGCTGAAGATGCTCTGGCAATCCCAGCCTGTAAGCTACTGGTCCCACCCTCTCGATAATAGGGAAAGGTCCCACGTACCTCGGTGCTAACTTACCCTTCTTGCCGAACCTCATCACCCCTTTCATATGAGACATCCGGAAGCATCAGCATAACTCTTCTACCTATCCTGAGCTATCCGAATCCTCCCTCGGATCAACTCTATCTTGGCAGACGTCTCCTGAACAATCTCCGGCCCCAATAGTTTGTTTTCCCCCACCTCTAACCAACAAGCGGATGAACGACAAGGTCTCCCGTATAGTGCCTCGAATGAAAGAACGACGGGTCTAATCCAAGCTCCTGCTAGCATCCACATATGCCGCAGCTCCGTGTCCTTGGAATAGAATATCAATCATGGCGTCCCTGTGGCTGGACACCTAAAAGGTTTTGAAAATAGTTTTATAGCAAGGGTTAGAACCCAAAACATTTTGAAAATATTTAGCAAGTGAATTAATTGCTGTAATTTAAAATATATGAATGCGCTCCATACTTAAGTTAGTGTCGCACTCCCTTGTGGACATTCTCACCCCTCCACTAGTGTGTACACCTAACGGTTACCTTAACCCCCACCTAGTTGTACTACCCCGTCCAACTAGTTCTGGTATAACCTCCCATTTCCATACTACTCTAACCCGAGTATAATTATTCAAGAATTATAAGTTATTTCACCAATCAACTCAATTAATTCCTTCTTAAATAATAGCATATAACTGTGACACAAGTTATATAAAATAAATACATCACACACTGTATTATTTACCGCATATAATATTTAATACCATTATATACGTACCTTTATTAAAATATCCACACATATCTCATACGTATATCCATCCCTTCGAGTATACCCTCGCCGGATGATTCCCTCTAAAGTGCCATCTCACTAGGTGTGCTCACATAACCTAGTTACCCATGTTGGAATCGCTCACCAACCTGGCCCAAAACATAAACAAAGTGGAGGTGGTCATATTCCTTCCCTAAAAGTGAGATAAGCCCCTCACCCATATACCGGATGCTATGACCTGGGGATATACTCACCCTACTCCTCAAGCTAGGGGATTCACCCACATCGCCCAACCTCCCTTGATAGCACTAGAGTATATAAATTAAATAAATATCTCGTCACTGATATTTAATAGTACACACAATATATACACGTATATATATACTATCACTACACCGTATATATATAATATAAACCCCGACTTTACCGTGTACTTAAAATCCCGTAACACTAGCCTGTAATTTCCTGAGTCTGTGGTCCGACTCAACTTAATAAATTTTCTCACTTATTAATTCACATGTCAATTAATATAATATTTCCCCGAGTCTATGGTCCGACTCTTATGTAAATACTTTGCACATTAGTTTATATAATATTTACCCGAATCTATGATTCGACCCTAATTTAATTAATTAGCACATTAATTAATTAATACTAATCCGAGTCTATGATCCGACTCTCATTTAATTAATTTACACATTAATTAATATATACCAATCCGAGTCTATGGTCCGACTCTAATTTAATTAATACACACATTAATTAATATAATACTTTTCTTGAGTTTACAAACCGACTCTAATTTAATTAATTAACACATCCATTAATTCAATACCTTCCCGAGTCTAGAAACCGAGTCTAATTTAATTAATTAATACATCAATTAATTTAATACCTCCCCGAGTCTACAAACCGACTCTAATTTAATTAATTAACACACCCATTATTATAATACCTTCCCGAGTCTACAAACCGACTCTATTTTAATTAATTTACACATTAATTAATTAATACCAATCCAAGTATGTGATCTGACTCTCAGTTAATTAATTTACACATTAATTAATTTATACCAATCCGAGTCTGTGGTCCGACTCTCAGTTAATTCATTTACACATTAATTAATTTATATCAATCCGAGTCTGTCGTCCGACTCTCATTTAATTAATTTACACCTTAATTAATTTATACCAATTCGAGTCTGTCGTCCGACTCTCATTTAATTAATCTACACACTAATTAATTTAATACGTTCCCGAGTCGACAGTCCGACTCTCATTTAATTAATCTACACATTAATTAATTTAATACGTTCCCGAGTCGACAGTCTGACTCTAATTTAATAATCTCACATTAATTAATTTAATACTTGGTGTCTCCCAACCATTATACCCGGACTCGCTCACTTGGCCCGTAACTTACTATTTCCCGAGTCTATGTTCCGACTCTAAATTAATTTACTCTCTCAATATTTAATTTAATACTTTGGTGTCACTTAACCAACATACCCGGACTCGCTCACTTGGTCCATTTTTACATTTCAGAATTTCATTCCCACATATTCGCCCACAATGTGTCACACATTCATCTCCATCAAATTTCCCAATTATATCTACCTATAATTACCGACATACCCGAACTCGTCCACTTGGTCCATTTTCCACATGAAAAATCAGCCCAAAAATCCTTTTCTCAAAAATTAATTCCAATTAATTAAAACTGGCGTCACTGCCAGAATTTCTGCAGCATCGATCAATCGAACCCCCTAGGTCGATCGATCGATCGTTCCAGTAATCATCCTCTCCAGCCCACTGTCAGCCATGGACGAACCCTAAAGCTTTGATTCTCAATCTAAACCTTTACCCAAATACAATTAACATATCCTCGATATAAGAAAAGGGCCTAAACATCCTTAAGACCTAAATTCATCATCAAATTTCATTAATTCCAACGTTTTCCCGATTTGGATTTTATCCGGGTTTCAATTCTCCAATACGAATTTCATTCATATTATCAGCAATAGCCATTGATTCTTACTGGTTTTAACATATGATTCATCCCTCTACATTCTAGAATCATAAACATAATAAATCTCATCCTTAATCCCATTAAGCTATATCAATTTCCAAAAACCCAATTTTAATTTTGGTTACACACCCAAAATGAATTTTCATATACACACACTATGATATGAATTGATTATCACAATTTAAAAATCACAAACGTTAACCACTTGCCTGGAATTGTTCGTAGGGTCTGATCCGTTGATGTAGTCCTTAATTTGGCTCTAATAATCCCCAATTGGCTCTTGATTTGCTTTCCCCCAAATTTCCTCTCAAACCCTAGGTTTAGAGTTGTGTGTTACTGCCGTTCCCTAATCTCTTAATTAGGTTCAAAACCCTTAATCCCGTTTTTGGCCATATGTGCCTAATTAAAATGGCCCAAACCACCCCATGTGGGCCCGACTATGCTCAAAAATATCCCGAGACCCAATTACTACCCCCGGGCACTCTTTTCTGACTATTTCGACCCATATGGACTCAACCACGCACTTAGAATTGTCATCCGAAATACTTTTTGTCATTCTCAAATTTTGACCTCAAAATGCAACACACGAGATTTCGAACTATTAAACTTAAAAGTCGCCAATTATAAATAATTCGGCTCACTCAAATAAATTCTCCAAATCATGAATTTAAGTTTCTCCAATTTAAATATTTTTATAACTCCCAAAAATAATTAAATATTAAATCCTCAAAATTACGGGGTGTTACACAAATTAGCTATCTTCGTCTTTTGATTGAGCTTGATCTTTATGGGAGGTCATTCGAGCGATCTCAATATTTGCGAATGGCCTTCATTCGAACAATATTCTTTATGGAAGGTCCCTTCGAGCGACCTTAATCTTTACTTGATCCTTCACGTGTGTAAGGTTAGCTTGCTAATGTACGAAAAACCATCACCATTCTTTGAACAACCTGTAAGCCTGGCTTATTTTAAACATATAAGAAATAATTATGGAAACAATAATTATTTGTGTAAAATTGTGCGTGAGTGACCATACAATATTTTCCCTTCGAATGATCTTGCACTCGAGTGACATGTAAACTTAGTCATAAAGTTTTCTCAGAATTAAAATGTTAACCTTATGTGTAAAGGAAACAATTGGTTTACTTGGGAAAAAATGTGTTTTTTAAAATTTCCCCCAAACAATTTATTTTCCTAAGTAAGAGGAAAAAAAATCCACAAAAGCGTCTTTTGAATTCCCCCAATATCATTATGGCGTCGTTTCGAAATTAATTACTAGTGACGTACATCCCCAGCTTTACACGTAGCAAGCTAGGGTCTGTGCGTGTATTCCACGCTAGGAATGTCATGCGTCGCCACTACAGTTGCAATCATTAAACTTCTCACATGCGCGTATGTGAATTCCAGAACATCATTTCGCATTCAAAATTTTGACCCTTATAAAAGGATGTCCCAACTCTAAAACACTTTACCTTTATGGTTTAAGAAAACTTTTTCTTCTCCAAGAAAAGAGAAAGAGAGAGAGATCACTGTTTCTTCAACTGTTCATCATAAACTCCATTTTTCTCCTTTCATCACTTACCCATAGCACCTATTATGAAGAAAACCCCTTCTGCCAAGAGTATTTCTTCCCATACTACTGCTCATCAAAATTAATGGGCCAAATACCACCGTGCTCCCTATTTTGGGGATGCCGACCAGTTCTGGACTCTGGCTAACTAGTTCCTCAGTTCCCTTACTTGTAAGAACGACCCCAATCTGATGGTGGGTGAAGATGATGTTATTGAGAATTGGGCATACATTCCTAGTTTTAGCATTACCAGATTTAGGATTGAAAGAGGGGATTTCCTTTATTTTAGCATGGAGTTTGAGTCAACTGGTGGTTCTTGCGAAGGATTAGGGGCATGGACAAATTACATCCATGACAAATATGTTACAAAATTATCCTTGGTAGGTGTATACTCTACCTTTTGTCTGGGTAACTTCACTTTAGCAAAAAATATTAATACTTTGAGGATATTAGTCTCTCGTTGGAGTCCCAGGACTCACAATTTTACTGCTGTGTGAGGAGAGTTTACCATCACGTTGGAAGATGTATGTGAACTATTGGGTGTTGAGGCAGTAGGTACAAAGACCTTATTTGAGGAGTCTGTTTCTGGTGAAGAGGCAAGTGCTCGCAAGGAGCTAGAGGGGGTAATAAAAAAGTGTATGAAGACTTTTAACAATTGCACTTTTTCGGAGATCTTTAGGTACTTCTATTTTATGGAGGATAGAGCCAGTGCCAAAGCTTGAGAGGCATTAAAATGTGATCCCAAGGGAAAATAAGTGTCTGTAATTGCTCCCACTGGAGATGAGTATGAGAGCGACCTTGAACTGGCTGGTTATATATGGGTCATTTTATCGAGAATCTTCCTTTCTGGTAAACCTCATGACTACCCGAGAAGGGATATCATAAACCTTGTTGTTCACATGTCCTTTGGGGTGAAGGTTCCTCTATCTTCCATAACGTTTGGTTCTTTGTATACCTGGCTCGATCGGGTACAACTTGACTCTTCTAGATCAGTTGGTAGGTTTGACATTTCTAATTATGCAAACTATGTCCTCCTCACAACCTTTATATATGCTAGGTTCCCAGATTATGCCCCTAGCTCTTTTTTCCGTTCATCTCATGAAATCAAGTCTCCTCGCATTTTTGCTTGAAACCCTTTTTCTCTCTGATGGACAATGTCAAGAAGTTCAAATTTTGCCCTTATTATGCTGTTAACCATTTTTTTGCAAATAATTTCTTCGAGAAAAGCGGTCGACCAGTTGTAGCGGTCAATGAGTCTTATGCCCTCAATTTCCCCTTCCAACATTTTCCTAGTTCTTACCCCATCTTACCTTCCTTTTTATATTGAGTGGTCTAACCACTGCTCAGCGTATTCAGCCTATCAAGTGGCCATGCAATTTGTCTACGATCAAGGATTACCCCTTTTAAACCACAACACCATTGAGAAACCTACCAACTTTTTCTTGGCCTGTGGGGATTTCCTATCCAAGACCGTGGTAACATTATCCCATTCAAGTCTATGGTCAACTGGAGATTCTTCCCAAGGGCATTTAAGGTAGTGGATCCCCCACCTATATCAATGTCTTTTGTCCCAACCAGTTGGGTAAGTTTGAAAAACTTATTGACTGCCCGCCAGTTTACCCCGTTGTTGGACGGTTTCCTCCAACGGAGTTGGGACTGAGGATCCTATCTATCCACCAATATCAATTCACTCTAAGCACAATAAATGATACAATGCTTGCTCAACTTCCTCCTTTAGCTCTTGTGGAAGAAGCTATTTTGAAGAAAAAAAAGTAGCTTCTGCTGTACAATCTGTCGAGGGGGCTGTGGACACACTTTCCCTGTGCGCATCTTATTGTTGAGGAGGGAAAACCTCGTGGTGTTTCAAGCGAGGTAGTTGAAAAGGCCAAGAGGAAACGCCCAATGAAAAAGAAGACTATTACCTCGAGTCCCCCTAGGACATCTCTTTTTGGGATGATATTGATCTTATACTAATGACCAATGCTTCAATTAGTGTGATGACCTAATGAGGCAATGGAATCAAGGTACCTTGGACTCTATAGCCATTATCAAACAACAAATGGCTGCCAAGGGGTCTTTCTTTACTCCTCCCACTACCATTAGTGACCAAGAGAGAACAAGATTAAGTTCAAAGGTCCATGGCCTTGTCATAGCCCATGTTGACCAAACTAAAGAGTTGAGGAAGAGGAGGAAATGGACGGGGTTGAGGGAGAAGATGAGGAAGATAAAGAAGACATTGAAGATGTTCCTCTACGTCATCAAGCTCGCAGGCTGCGCAGGTTGTATTCCATCGAAAACCCTGCTTTTCTTCCTGCTGACTATACCACCTTGGAGGATTTTCTTATTGATGAGGAGGTACTTTCTATACCTACTCTTTTCGTAGCTGCTTCGATTGTATTTGCTAACCTTTTGTTTATTTCTTGAAGATTGAGGCTTACTTTGGCACGCCAGAAGGCACTCATATTGTTGAAGATGAACTGTCGCTGGAACAAGTTGTGGAGAAAACGGTGAACCCAACTTTTTTTCTATCTCTTGATATCCCCGTGGTATCAATAACTGCCACAAACCTTCCAAAGGCAACAGTGGATTCCCCCTTTGTGGCAGTTGTTGATTTTTATTTTAGTAATTATATGAGTAGTGGTTACGCCCCTTGCTCTTCTTTCTTACGTAACCAGACCACACTAAATGATAAAGGAGAGGCAAGCACTACAGTGGATACTAGGAAACCACCTCCTCTTGATCCAACTTTTGTGGTGAGTGTTTTTGTTTATCAATGGGTGATTTTTTACTTTGTACTTCTGACTTGTATGTTTTAATTCCCCCTTTGACTACCTTTTGTTTACAGGCTGCTACCTTGGAGGATACTCTTGTCAATACATATAGGGCCCTTATGGTTATTCCTACCAAATCCATAGTTAACGAACAAGTGTTGGTGGGGCTATTTGGGCCCTCTATTGGAAGGTGGAGCAGTTGCTCAGGAAAATGAAGAGGTTGGAGAGATTAAAACTGCTGGGGCAGCTTAGGTAGTTGAGCTGGCAGTTATTATGTAATCTCCTCGCGAAGAGGTATAGTTTCATCTTATTTTTCCCATTGTTTTCTTTGCTAAGTGTTAATCTCACACAAGCTTTTTTGAAATCAACAACAATCCTTCTTAAATGTGCCCACTTTGCTTAGTCGAGTAATCATAAAGGTCTTTTAAGCAAACTTGGACTTTTAGCGTGCCCAGTTTACTAAGTCGAGCAACCATAAAAGGTCCTTTAAGTAAAGTGGGGCTTTAAGCATGCCCAATTTACTTAGTGGAGCAACTATAAAGTTCCCTTAAGTAAATTGGGACTTTAAGCGTGCCCACTTTGCTTAGTTGGGAAACCATAAAGTTCATTTAAGCAAACTAAAACTTTAAGCATGCCCAATTTACTTAGTCGAGTGTAGACACCCCATTCTACCACCCCCCTGCATCACTACAAACTTAAGTCATACCCCGGGTACTGACCTAGAGGCCATCGGGCACTCCCAGGCTCTGTTTGACCAAAAGTCAAACTCTTCAGGTCGACTGATACTGATTGAATCCCCGAAGGGAACAACGGTCCGCCCCGTGCGCGATTCTAACTTACGGTGCGGACGAACGACCCATTTTCCCCCAAAACTTGATCAGGAGGTCACCGGACGCTCCCGGGCTCCGTCTGACCAAAGTCAACTCTTCAGCTCAATCGAGACTGAATGAATCTTCAAAGGGTATTGAAACCCCTTTCCAACGGTCCACCCCGTGCGCGATTCTTACTTACGATACGGACGACCGATCTGTTTTACTCCGAAAGGTCACCGAATGATCCCAGGCCCCGGTTGACCAAAGTCAACTCCTCAAACTGGGTCAAACTCTTTGGAATCTTGAAGTACATCTCATAACCTTTTCAACGGTCCATCCCATGCGTGATTCTGACTTACCATGCGGACGAATGATCCGTTTGCGTCCGACAATCCCCCGTCCAAAGGACTGACGAGCACTTCCAAACTACATTTGACCCAAAGTCAACTCCCGGACCAGGGAGCAGTCCAAGGACTTTTTAAGGTCTCTGAAATACCTTTCCAGTGGTTTTCCCCGTGCACAATTCGGATCAACGGTTTGTGTTTTATGACTGTTTTTCGAAGGAACTTGAAAGAGACTGCCAAACGGCAGGTTCCAAATCCTGACTATCGGCAATGTGCCTAAAAACACCTGTCGATTGGCAGGAACATGACTATGCCAATCGAAAATGCCACGGGCCTATAAAAAGGAGGGCCTGACCTCATTACAAGAGGACCCAATGTTTAGGCACATATTCTTCACATTTATCCCCTTAATTTCAGTATTTTTATGATCCCGTGCAGTGTAAGTAGCTTGGATTTGTCTCAAATGTATTCTACTAACCTTTTTTGGCAAGTATTTCTTGTTTTGTGTACTTCTCATGTGTTTTACAGGTATTTCACGCAAGTTAGTGCGAAGGAGAACGCAAAACAGTGAAAGAAACCTAGAAATGGAGAGTTGACGGGCATTTTCGTAATTTTGCAGCCTTAGTCCGGAGGTGGGGCCAACTAGAAAGTTGAAGAGCTCTAAATTACAAGAATACTGAAAAAAACGGCACCTCAATCCGAGCTACGGTGAAGAAGTTACGATGTTTTGAAGTTGCGGGATAATGAAGAGTCTAGATGTGCGGATTTCTGTCATTAATTATGCATTTAATGCAGTGCAACTCTTGGAAAACTTGTTCCACAAGCACTATTGGTTGTCAATTTCGAGATTTTGTGCTATAAAAGCCCATGACCTACATCATTTGAGAGGAGGCTAGAGAGAGGCTAGGGTTAGAAATTTTAGAGAGAGTTTTTAGATCAAATTTTTAGATCAAATTTCCATTTCCTTCAAGATTTGCATGAACCCTAGTTGTATTCTGAATCTCAATTCCGTTTTTGTGCTGAATTCAAGTAATATCATTCTATTCTCTTTTGTTTAATTTCTGCAAATTTCTTACAATGTTCTGCAATTTCATAGTTTCATATGTGAATTTATTTTTCAACCAAATCATGAGTAGCTAATTTCTCAAGGGTTGGGGTACATGAACTCAATCCTAATACAAATTATTCGTATGGAAAATTAGAAAATAAATGAAAATGTTGGTTGAATCGTGAATGAAAATCATATATGCATTGCCATATCTTTTAATCTCTCTTGCCCTAGGTACTTGGGATGTTTAAGAATGCTTTGTATGTATAATTTATCGTTCACCGCCTTATATTGATCTTTGATTTCATATGATGCGGTCTTGAATCTCATATATGTAATGCTTAGTGATGATAAGGACTGGATTTAATCAAGAATTTTGATTTATAATTTTAATATTCTAAAGGATAATTTGTTAAGGATTGAGGGATTGTACCCTACCCTAATTTTCTCTAAATTGTTAAACCCAAATTTTGCTGTTAATTTCCAATTGTTTTTCATAAGTAAATTTTTAGAAATTTTCCCAAAAAAATCAATCATCTTTTTATTTCTTTCAAGAAATCATTTCAAGGTTTGGTAATTTTTCTTGTTATTGTTTGGCAATTTTGATCCCTGTGGAGACGATCCCTACTTACCGGGTTATTACTTGAGCGACAAGGCTTGCACTTGAGCCTAGATAAATACGCACTTTTGAGACAAATATTAAGTCGCGTCAAGTTTTTGGCGCCGTTGCCGGGGATCAAAAATTGTTAAATTTTCAAGAAAGTTATTGTTATCTACAAGTGATTTCATAAAAAAAAAAAATTTCATCCTTTCTCTTGTGTGTTATATGCAGAATTCATCTCCCACCCAAATTCACGAAAATCCTATTGCCGAAGCCGGATCTGAAAATTCTGAGTCTTTGCCTTTTTGGGTTCCACCTCCTTCCCCTAATAATTCCATCACAAGTCATTCGTTGAGTCAAACCTTGAGTGAGAATTCTGAACCTTTTGGTAGCAATATGTCGGATCATGGTAGTGTCGGTGTTGGTGCTGGAGAGGATGATGTACCATATCAACCCATGAAAGATCTTTTGTTTCCGGAGAGAACTGCTAACCCTGGTTGCATTTTATTCCCGTATAATGCCGGTCAGTTCCACTTTCGGAATGGAATGATCCAAATTCTTCCTACATTTCATGGGATGGATTCGGAAAAACCATATCTCCATATTAGAGAGTTTGAAGATACGTGTGAGACATTTGGAGATCAAACTTGTCCACAAGAAGTAATCCGGTTAAAGCTCTTTCCTTTTTCCTTAAAGGATAAAGCGAAAACTTGGTTATGGACCCTGCCCCCAAATTCTGTTTTATCATGGAGAGATATGCAAAACAAGTTTATCTCTAAATTTTTTCCACAACACAAAACCAATTCTGTTAAAGCCCAAATTCAAGTTTTTCGTCAAAATGAGAATGAGGCTTTTGATAAGTGTTGGGAAAGATATCAGGAGTTAGTTAATGCGTGCCCCCATCATGGTTTTGAACCTCATCATCTGATTTCATTTTTCCATCAAGGACTTACTTTAGCATCCAAACAGCTTGTTCAAAGCATGTGTGAAAGACCTTTTTGGGATTTAGATTCTAGCGATGCTGAGGCCCATTTGAGATATGTATCAGAGACTACCCAAGCATGGGATACTTCTGATCCCAATAGTCAAAATAGAAATCGACAAGTGTCCAACTTGCCTGCTGCGTCCGGTATTTATCACTTGGACAAGGACACTTTGTTGGATCGAAAATTTGACCAATTGGAGAAGAATTTCAGAGATATGCTTGAAGTGAGATTGAGAGATGTGTCTGGACCCGTACAAGCCGGAAAGGAGAAAGTGTGTGCTATTTGTAATGCGGGTCATTCTACCGAAGGATGTCCTACCATACCTGCATACAAGGCAATGTACACTGAACAAGTTGAAGCAATAGGAGGGTTTCAAGGAAATTATAATGAACAACAAGGGAATGCATATAATCAATCGTGGAGGAATCCTGGGTTCAATTATGGACAACCCCAAGGTGGGATGGTTCCTAACCCACATATGACCCTACCACCACCTCCTCAATTTCAGCAAGTGGCAAACCCTATGCAAGTACCACCTCCTGGTCCTTATGTACCTCCACCTAGGAGATCTCATGAGGATAATTTCAATCAATTCATCCAAGCCCAAAAAGAAAGAGATGCCAAATTTGAGCGAATGTTCGCTGAAATGCATACTAACATCTCTAGGTTGCAGTCTGCGGTGAATACTCAAGAGAAGGGTAAACTTCCAGCCCAAGGCCAAAGACCACCTCTTCAAGGTCAAACCACGGTTTGCTCCACATCATCAGATTTGAAAGAACAATGTCAAGCTATTACTACTCTTCGTAGTGGACACGTAATTGATCTAGCACCTAAATTGCCAAAGGTGAATGATGATGGAGTGGAACCCGAGATTGTGAAGGAATCTGAAATTTCCGAGTCTGAAGAACCTTCCTTAGAAAAGGAATTGAAAGATGCGGAAGTTGAGCCTGATATTGAAGTCAAGTTGCCTACTGCTGCTCCATTTCCTCAACGCTTAGAGTCACCCCAGAAAGGTGCTTCGCGTATCGAGGTGATGGATGTGTTGAAGCAAGTAAAATTGAACTTGCCGTTCCTTGATGCTATTCAACAAATTCCAGCATATGCGAAGGTTATTAAAGATCTTTTGACTGTCAAGAGACGTCTTAAGGTGAAGAAAAATGTTTTCTTGGCACAAAATGTGAGCTCAGTTCTTCTCAATGATCTTCCACCAAAATTCAAAGATCCAGGTTCACATACCATTTCATGTATCATTGGAGAAATGAGAGTGGAAAGAGCGTTGCTTGACTTAGGTGCGAGTGTAAACATCCTCCCATACTCCATCTATAAGAAGCTTGATTTAGGTGATTTAAAACCTACCCGAATCACTCTACAGTTAGCGGATAGGACAGTCAAAGTGCCTCGTGGGATTGTAGAAGACGTAATTGTTCAAGTGGATACGTTCTACTTCCCCGTTGATTTTGTTATTTGGGACACCGAGCCTGTTCTCCATACGAGAAATCATGTTCCAATTATATTGGGCCGACCGTTCTTAGCTACCGCTAATGCTTTGATCAATACACGGAATGGCCAAATGCAACTCACTTTTGGAAACATGACTCTCGAGAAAAATATTTTCAATGTCGCTAACCAAATGGGTGATGAGGATGAGATTCTTGAAATGGATCTTATTGAAGAAGTGGTGGATGAAAATATTGAAAAAATCATAGGAGGAGATGCTCTGAAAGTGTGCTTAGGGCAAAGTGATGCTCAAATGAGTGATTATACTGAGTTTGGGAGAGAGGTGGAAGAGTTAAAAATGTGGTTACAAGAGGAAGAGAGTTTTGAGAGTTTAAGAGCGGTTGACTGGATTTCTAGGTATGAAGAATTGCCTCCGAGGGAGACACCCTTGGTCCCCTCTGAACATAGATTTCCTAGTCTTGAGTTGAAGAAACTACCTTCTCATGTCAAATATGCCTTTTTAGGTGAGAATGATACATTTCCTGTTGTTGTGTCTTCCCATCTAGAAAAAGGGCAAGAAGGTATGTTGTTAGATGTGTTGAGAAAGCATAGAAGTGCTTTTGGATGGACCATAGCAGATTTGAAGGGTATAAGTCCTTTGATTTGTACCCATAAAATCCATCTCGAGGAAGAAGTGAAGCCATCTCGTGAGATGCAAAGGCGGTTAAATCCAACAATGAAAGATGTTGTAAGAGCGGAAATAATCAAATTGCTAGATGCTGGAATTATATATCCCATTTCGGATAGTAAATGGGTGAGCCCAATTCAGGTCGTTCCAAAGAAATCAGGGATGACTGTGGTTGAAAATGCTAAGGGAGAATTAATACCTCAACGCACCACCACCGGGTGGCGTGTTTGCATTGACTACCGAAAGCTCAATGCCGAAACTCGAAAGGATCATTTTCCCTTACCATTTATCGATCAAGTTATTGAACGAGTAGCGGGCCATCCTTATTATTGTTTTCTAGATGGGTATTCCGGTTATAATCAGATTGAGGTGGATGTTCTTGATCAAGAAAAGACGACTTTTACATGTCCATTTGGTACGTTTGCCTATAAACGTATGCCATTTGGGTTATGTAATGCGCCGGCTACTTTTCAGAGGTGCATGTTAAGTCTCTTTAGCGACATGATTGAAAAAGGTCTTGAGCTGTTCATGGAAAATTTCAGCGTTTTCGGCTCATCTTTTGACCATTGTTTAACTAATCTTGAGAGAGTTCTATTCCAATGTGTGGAAAAAGACTTAGTCCTCAATTGGGAAAAATGCCATTTCATGGTTACCGAGGGTGTAGTCTTGGGCCACATAGTCTCATCTAGGGGAATTGAAGTTGATCGAGCAAAAATTGAAGTAATAGCTGAGCTATCCCCGCCAAAATCACTTAAAGATGTGAGCTCCTTTCTAGGCCATGCTGGATTTTATAGGAGGTTTATCAAAGACTTTAGCGCCATCGCTAGACCTTTGAGTAATCTTCTCATGAAGGACACTCCATTTGAGTGGAGTAAAGTATGTCAAGAAGCATTTGATAAACTCAAAAGCATGCTTATTTCTGCACCTATCATGCAAGCTCCGGATTGGTCGCTTCCCTTTGAGCTTATGTGTGATGCAAGTGATTTCGCGATTGGGGCTGTTCTTGGACAGAGGAAAGACAAGAAAGCTCATGTTATTTACTATGCTAGCCGAACATTATCTGGACCTGAGCTTAATTACTCTACTACAGAGAAAGAGTTGCTAGCTGTCGTTTTTGCTCTCGACAAATTTCGCTCTTACGTTGTTGGGTCGCCTATCCTTTGTTTCACTGATCATTCGGCATTGAAATATCTCTTGAGCAAGAAAGATGCCAAACCTCGTTTAATCTGGTGGATCCTACTCCTACAAGAGTGTAATCTCTCGATTCAAGATAAGAAAGGAGTAGAAAACGTCGTTGCTGACCATTTGTCACGACTCTCGTCCGACGTACCTATTGATCCCATTCCTATAAACGAGTATTTTCCGGATGAGAATCTATTTGCTACCTCTTCTCTCCCTTGGTTTGCGGATATTGTCAATTACCTTGTCACCGGAGTTGTTCCCTCTAGTTGGAATCCGCAAGAGAGAAGGAGGTTCATTACTTGGTCACGCATGTTCTTTTATGATGATCCATACTTGTTTAAGTATTGTGCTGACCAAATTATCCGGAGATGTGTACCCGATGAGGAAATCCAAGGGGTGATTCGATTCTGTCATTCGGAAGCATGTGGCGGTCATTTTTCTAAAAATAAAACTGCTGCGAAAATCCTTCAAAGTGGTCTTTATTGGCCCACAATCTTCCGGGATGTGAATGCTTTTTGTAAGACTTGCGATAGATGCCAAAGAATGGGAGCTATTACTCGCCGTGATATGATGCCATTATCCCCTATTTTAGTCTTGGAGTTGTTTGATTGTTGGGGAATTGACTTCATGGGGCCCTTTCCCCCTTCTTTTAGTTTTCTATACATTCTCGTCGCTGTAGATTATGTCTCAAAATGGGTAGAGGCTATAGCTACAAGGACGAATGACAGCAAGGTGGTGATCAAATTTATTCAAGAAAATATACTTTCTCGCTTTGGTATGCCTAAGGCCATAATTAGTGATAATGGAACTCATTTTTGCAATAGGCCGATGGATAAACTAATGTGAAAGTATGGAATTGTCCACAAGGTTAGCACCCCCTATCACCCCCAATCGAATGGCCAAGCCGAGCTTGCTAATAGGGAGATCAAGAATATCTTGGAGAAGACAGTTGATCCTAATAGGAAAGACTGGTCTCTTAGGTTGACTGATGCTCTTTGGGCTTATAGAACCGCATACAAGAATCCCCTTGGGATGTCCCCATTTCGATTTGTGTATGGCAAACCTTGTCATCTTCCGGTTGAAATTGAACACAAAGCGTATTGGGCTATCAAAAGGGTGAACTTCAAAATGGATA
Organism: Sambucus nigra; assembly: GCA_949130495.1. Taxonomy (NCBI): domain Eukaryota; kingdom Viridiplantae; phylum Streptophyta; class Magnoliopsida; order Dipsacales; family Adoxaceae; genus Sambucus; species Sambucus nigra. The sequence goes on from OX422217.1 coordinate 533,119,244, forward strand.
AAGCCGGTGAAACACGTAAACTTCAGTTGAATGAGTTGGAAGAAATGCGCAACGATGCGTATGAAAGTGCCAAAATTTCCAAGGACCGAATGAAACGCGCTCATGACGGAATCATTCGTAAGAAAGAGTTTCATTTGGGACAGAAAGTACTCCTCTACAACTCGAGGTTGCACTTGTTTCCCGGTAAATTGCGGTCACGATGGTCTGGTCCTTACATTGTGAAAGAAGTGTTTCCCCATGGAGCCGTTGAGCTAATGGATGAAAAAGGGGGAACCACTTTTAAAGTCAATGGGCATCGTCTCAAGCCTTATTTGGAAGCCATGGTTAAAGAAGCCGACACAATCTGGCTGTCGGACCCCATTTATGGGGATTGAATGAACAAAGAGAGGTGAGGTCGTCGCACCCCCGACGCGTATGGGGTGATTTTTGCTGAATTTTTGAGTCATGTATAAGTGTTATATAGTATCTTGTTGCATTTAAAGTCATTAGTTAAAGTTTTTGTTATTATTTTTGCTATGCTTGGTTCTAACATGTTTTGTAGATTCAATGGACTCGCACTCATCAGGGATCGCTCAATTTGGGTAATATCTTTCTTTTCCTCTCTTTATGTTGTGTTCTTGATTCGCATTGAGGACAACGCAACATTTAAGTTAGGGGGTGTGGGATATTCTTCCCGATTCATTGATTCGATCACATGTTCTTTCCAAGTGTGTTTTGAAAAAAAAAAAATTGAAAAATTTTGAAAAAAGCCAAAAATATTTTTCTTCAAAATAAATAAAAATTGGAATTTAAAATTTTCAAAAATATCACCTTTATTCTATTTAAAGTCTCAAATTGTTAAATCTCAATTGCACTAAGCCAAAATTGACCAAAGATGGAAATTGAAAGAAAATTGACGACTTTACGAATAAGTGTGGAGATTGATCAAACCGGTGAGATTTCGAGCCTTTCATTTTTTTATGAGTTTTTAAATCAATCCGAGTTTATGATTAACTCAAAGTTCTTTTCAGCGTTTTAATAAGTCGTTGATGATCTCAATCCTTTATTTTGATCGGTTATGGGAAATGTGTGAAATTATTGTCTCGAAATTCGTGCTAAATATATCTCTAAACTTAATTAATCTCGAGATGCATATGGTAATGTGATTAGCAATTTGGACGATGAAGTAGGCCCTCGTTTGTTACCCAAAAATATTAGCCATAAAAAGTTGTGAAAAACAAAATTATCCCTTTGCAACCCAAGTTGAGCCTAATAAATATTTCCCTTTCGTTTGATAACCCGAAAAACCAAATAGCCCGGAATTGTGAAAATTGAGAAAATTCATCAAATAAAGTCCAAATTGTGCAATAAAAAGGGGCAAGAAGAAAAAAAATAGAAATGCTCAACAAAAAAAAAGAAAAATAGCAAGAAAAAAAAATGAAAAAAAAAAAGAAAAAAATTGAAAAAGAAAGAGAAAAATGAGCAAATGCCCGAAAAAGCACTAATGGACGTCATAAGGACATTTTCCAATTCCAAACATTCCGTCAACTTCCATTTTTACCCTTTACAACTTTTAACCCGAAAAAGTCCTAACCGAGTCCAAATTGCAAAATTAATTACTGCGTGGAGAGCTAAGACATGAAAAGATAATATGAGAGATTAAAATGGTGTGAATTAGAGGTGATGTTCCCATTTCCTAATAACCGTAATCCGATGATGAGATCTTTTCACCATAAATTTCCTTCTTTTCAATTTTGTATGCATGAATTTGTGTCCATTATATTTACTCTTTATATCATGCATACCGAGAGAAAATAGCCACAATCCGAGTGATTCGTTTGTGAGTGCATCCGTAAGAATTTGAATCAAAACGAATTTTCGAAAAGTAACGTAATGCTCAATCGGTGGAAATTTGAGGTTTAATTTTTGGCTTCGCACACACACACTATGGTTTGAGATAGTTGAATATGAGTTGATGGTGATTATTTTTTCGAAAAGTTTAAATTGTACAAGTTTTAAGTATTTTGATATTTATTTGAGTCAATAAAGAATTTTGTGGGTAAATTCACTGCAAACCCTCACGAGACAAAACTCGTCCTACTAGGGTAACCTAGGGGTTTAAAGGCTTGTTGCATACGCTAAATGCAATCGCGTGCCTGCGAAAGTGGAATTTTATTTTAATAAAGGAATTTTCAAGAGTAGAATTTTGGCTAATTTCATTTACATTGCTCGGGACGCGCAAAGTTCTAAGTTAGGGGGTGTGTTTAGGCACATATTCTTCACATTTATCCCCTTAATTTCAGTATTTTTATGATCCCGTGCAGTGTAAGTAGCTTGGATTTGTCTCAAATGTATTCTACTAACCTTTTTTGGCAAGTATTTCTTGTTTTGTGTATTTCTCATGTGTTTTACAGGTATTTCACACAAGTTAGTGCGAAGGAGAACGCAAAACAGTGAAAGAAACCTAGAAATGGAGAGTTGAAGGGCATTTTCGTAATTTTGCAGCCTTAGTCCGGAGGTGGGGCCAACTAGAAAGTTGAAGAGCTCTAAATTACAAGAATACTGGAAAAAACGGCACCTCAATCCGAGCTACGGTGAAGAAGTTACGATGTTTTGAAGTTGCGGGATAATGAAGAGTCTAGATGTGCGGATTTCTGTCATTAATTATGCATTTAATGCAGTGCAACTCTTGGAAAACTTGTTCCACAAGAACTATTGGTTGTCAATTTCGAGATTTTGTGCTATAAAAGCCCATGACCTACATCATTTGAGAGGAGGCTAGAGAGAGGCTAGGGTTAGAAATTTTAGAGAGAGTTTTTAGATCAAATTTTTAGATCAAATTTCCATTTCCTTCAAGATTTGCATGAACCCTAGTTGTATTCTGAATCTCAATTCCGTTTTTGTGCTGAATTCAAGTAATATCATTCTATTCTCTTTTGTTTAATTTCTGCAAATTTCTTACAATGTTCTGCAATTTCATAGTTTCATATGTGAATTTATTTTTCAACCAAATCATGAGTAGCTAATTTCTCAAGGGTTGGGGTACATGAACTCAATCCTAATACAAATTATTCGTATGGAAAATTAGAAAATAAATGAAAATGTTGGTTGAATCGTGAATGAAAATCATATATGCATTGCCATATCTTTTAATCTCTCTTGCCCTAGGTACTTGGGATGTTTAAGAATGCTTTGTATGTATAATTTATCGTTCACCGCCTTATATTGATCTTTGATTTCATATGATGCGGTCTTGAATCTCATATATGTAATGCTTAGTGATGATAAGGACTGGATTTAATCAAGAATTTTGATTTATAATTTTAATATTCTAAAGGATAATTTGTTAAGGATTGAGGGATTGTACCCTACCCTAATTTTCTCTAAATTGTTAAACCCAAATTTTGCTGTTAATTTCCAATTGTTTTTCATAAGTAAATTTTTAGAAATTTTCCCAAAAAAATCAATCATCTTTTTATTTCTTTCAAGAAATCATTTCAAGGTTTGGTAATTTTTCTTGTTATTGTTTGGCAATTTTGATCCCTGTGGAGACGATCCCTACTTACCGGGTTATTACTTGAGCGACAAGGCTTGCACTTGAGCCTAGATAAATACGCACTTTTGAGACAAATATTAAGTCGCGTCAAGTTTTTGGCGCCGTTGCCGGGGATCAAAAATTGTTAAATTTTCAAGAAAGTTATTGTTATCTACAAGTGATTTCATAAAAAAAAAAAATTTCATCCTTTCTCTTGTGTGTTATATGCAGAATTCATCTCCCACCCAAATTCACGAAAATCCTATTGCCGAAGCCGGATCTGAAAATTCTGAGTCTTTGCCTTTTTGGGTTCCACCTCCTTCCCCTAATAATTCCATCACAAGTCATTCGTTGAGTCAAACCTTGAGTGAGAATTCTGAACCTTTTGGTAGCAATATGTCGGATCATGGTAGTGTCGGTGTTGGTGCTGGAGAGGATGATGTACCATATCAACCCATGAAAGATCTTTTGTTTCCGGAGAGAACTGCTAACCCTGGTTGCATTTTATTCCCGTATAATGCCGGTCAGTTCCACTTTCGGAATGGAATGATCCAAATTCTTCCTACATTTCATGGGATGGATTCGGAAAAACCATATCTCCATATTAGAGAGTTTGAAGATACGTGTGAGACATTTGGAGATCAAACTTGTCCACAAGAAGTAATCCGGTTAAAGCTCTTTCCTTTTTCCTTAAAGGATAAAGCGAAAACTTGGTTATGGACCCTGCCCCCAAATTCTGTTTTATCATGGAGAGATATGCAAAACAAGTTTATCTCTAAATTTTTTCCACAACACAAAACCAATTCTGTTAAAGCCCAAATTCAAGTTTTTCGTCAAAATGAGAATGAGGCTTTTGATAAGTGTTGGGAAAGATATCAGGAGTTAGTTAATGCGTGCCCCCATCATGGTTTTGAACCTCATCATCTGATTTCATTTTTCCATCAAGGACTTACTTTAGCATCCAAACAGCTTGTTCAAAGCATGTGTGAAAGACCTTTTTGGGATTTAGATTCTAGCGATGCTGAGGCCCATTTGAGATATGTATCAGAGACTACCCAAGCATGGGATACTTCTGATCCCAATAGTCAAAATAGAAATCGACAAGTGTCCAACTTGCCTGCTGCGTCCGGTATTTATCACTTGGACAAGGACACTTTGTTGGATCGAAAATTTGACCAATTGGAGAAGAATTTCAGAGATATGCTTGAAGTGAGATTGAGAGATGTGTCTGGACCCGTACAAGCCGGAAAGGAGAAAGTGTGTGCTATTTGTAATGCGGGTCATTCTACCGAAGGATGTCCTACCATACCTGCATACAAGGCAATGTACACTGAACAAGTTGAAGCAATAGGAGGGTTTCAAGGAAATTATAATGAACAACAAGGGAATGCATATAATCAATCGTGGAGGAATCCTGGGTTCAATTATGGACAACCCCAAGGTGGGATGGTTCCTAACCCACATATGACCCTACCACCACCTCCTCAATTTCAGCAAGTGGCAAACCCTATGCAAGTACCACCTCCTGGTCCTTATGTACCTCCACCTAGGAGATCTCATGAGGATAATTTCAATCAATTCATCCAAGCCCAAAAAGAAAGAGATGCCAAATTTGAGCGAATGTTCGCTGAAATGCATACTAACATCTCTAGGTTGCAGTCTGCGGTGAATACTCAAGAGAAGGGTAAACTTCCAGCCCAAGGCCAAAGACCACCTCTTCAAGGTCAAACCACGGTTTGCTCCACATCATCAGATTTGAAAGAACAATGTCAAGCTATTACTACTCTTCGTAGTGGACACGTAATTGATCTAGCACCTAAATTGCCAAAGGTGAATGATGATGGAGTGGAACCCGAGATTGTGAAGGAATCTGAAATTTCCGAGTCTGAAGAACCTTCCTTAGAAAAGGAATTGAAAGATGCGGAAGTTGAGCCTGATATTGAAGTCAAGTTGCCTACTGCTGCTCCATTTCCTCAACGCTTAGAGTCACCCCAGAAAGGTGCTTCGCGTATCGAGGTGATGGATGTGTTGAAGCAAGTAAAATTGAACTTGCCGTTCCTTGATGCTATTCAACAAATTCCAGCATATGCGAAGGTTATTAAAGATCTTTTGACTGTCAAGAGACGTCTTAAGGTGAAGAAAAATGTTTTCTTGGCACAAAATGTGAGCTCAGTTCTTCTCAATGATCTTCCACCAAAATTCAAAGATCCAGGTTCACATACCATTTCATGTATCATTGGAGAAATGAGAGTGGAAAGAGCGTTGCTTGACTTAGGTGCGAGTGTAAACATCCTCCCATACTCCATCTATAAGAAGCTTGATTTAGGTGATTTAAAACCTACCCGAATCACTCTACAGTTAGCGGATAGGACAGTCAAAGTGCCTCGTGGGATTGTAGAAGACGTAATTGTTCAAGTGGATACGTTCTACTTCCCCGTTGATTTTGTTATTTGGGACACCGAGCCTGTTCTCCATACGAGAAATCATGTTCCAATTATATTGGGCCGACCGTTCTTAGCTACCGCTAATGCTTTGATCAATACACGGAATGGCCAAATGCAACTCACTTTTGGAAACATGACTCTCGAGAAAAATATTTTCAATGTCGCTAACCAAATGGGTGATGAGGATGAGATTCTTGAAATGGATCTTATTGAAGAAGTGGTGGATGAAAATATTGAAAAAATCATAGGAGGAGATGCTCTGAAAGTGTGCTTAGGGCAAAGTGATGCTCAAATGAGTGATTATACTGAGTTTGGGAGAGAGGTGGAAGAGTTAAAAATGTGGTTACAAGAGGAAGAGAGTTTTGAGAGTTTAAGAGCGGTTGACTGGATTTCTAGGTATGAAGAATTGCCTCCGAGGGAGACACCCTTGGTCCCCTCTGAACATAGATTTCCTAGTCTTGAGTTGAAGAAACTACCTTCTCATGTCAAATATGCCTTTTTAGGTGAGAATGATACATTTCCTGTTGTTGTGTCTTCCCATCTAGAAAAAGGGCAAGAAGGTATGTTGTTAGATGTGTTGAGAAAGCATAGAAGTGCTTTTGGATGGACCATAGCAGATTTGAAGGGTATAAGTCCTTTGATTTGTACCCATAAAATCCATCTCGAGGAAGAAGTGAAGCCATCTCGTGAGATGCAAAGGCGGTTAAATCCAACAATGAAAGATGTTGTAAGAGCGGAAATAATCAAATTGCTAGATGCTGGAATTATATATCCCATTTCGGATAGTAAATGGGTGAGCCCAATTCAGGTCGTTCCAAAGAAATCAGGGATGACTGTGGTTGAAAATGCTAAGGGAGAATTAATACCTCAACGCACCACCACCGGGTGGCGTGTTTGCATTGACTACCGAAAGCTCAATGCCGAAACTCGAAAGGATCATTTTCCCTTACCATTTATCGATCAAGTTATTGAACGAGTAGCGGGCCATCCTTATTATTGTTTTCTAGATGGGTATTCCGGTTATAATCAGATTGAGGTGGATGTTCTTGATCAAGAAAAGACGACTTTTACATGTCCATTTGGTACGTTTGCCTATAAACGTATGCCATTTGGGTTATGTAATGCGCCGGCTACTTTTCAGAGGTGCATGTTAAGTCTCTTTAGCGACATGATTGAAAAAGGTCTTGAGCTGTTCATGGAAAATTTCAGCGTTTTCGGCTCATCTTTTGACCATTGTTTAACTAATCTTGAGAGAGTTCTATTCCAATGTGTGGAAAAAGACTTAGTCCTCAATTGGGAAAAATGCCATTTCATGGTTACCGAGGGTGTAGTCTTGGGCCACATAGTCTCATCTAGGGGAATTGAAGTTGATCGAGCAAAAATTGAAGTAATAGCTGAGCTATCCCCGCCAAAATCACTTAAAGATGTGAGCTCCTTTCTAGGCCATGCTGGATTTTATAGGAGGTTTATCAAAGACTTTAGCGCCATCGCTAGACCTTTGAGTAATCTTCTCATGAAGGACACTCCATTTGAGTGGAGTAAAGTATGTCAAGAAGCATTTGATAAACTCAAAAGCATGCTTATTTCTGCACCTATCATGCAAGCTCCGGATTGGTCGCTTCCCTTTGAGCTTATGTGTGATGCAAGTGATTTCGCGATTGGGGCTGTTCTTGGACAGAGGAAAGACAAGAAAGCTCATGTTATTTACTATGCTAGCCGAACATTATCTGGACCTGAGCTTAATTACTCTACTACAGAGAAAGAGTTGGACCTTAAAATTTACGGTAATTTTTTTTTTATAAAGTGACCCGGACTTGAGCCCGGCTTAGCCCTCCACATGGCTACGCCCCTATTTACATATACATATATTTGTTCTTAGTGGCGTATTATTCCATATATCTTATCGTTCCATTATAACGATCAACGCGAGGATAATCGCATAAATCCTATTTTCTAATATTATTTTTTAGGAACATTCCTATGGATGACTCGCTTTATCTCTTCCATGATACAAGTCGATGATTTCTATCTCCACTACATATACACATGCAGACATACCATGGGGAAATAAAGGAAAATAACAACAAATCCATGAGACCGAAAGGACGGAAAGGGTGCCAAACACCTTCCCATTTTGTAACTTAGCGTCCGAACTCTTTTCGAATCAATTTTGGTTTCGTATGTATCAGTATGTCGTTGGATGCTGTCTTTCGGGATGTCTCCACCCTCTTTTGTCTGTTTGAGTAAAATAGACTGGCGACTCCATATCTCTTCATTTTTTACCTCACACATCGCCAATGACCATCGAAGCACTCCCGAGAGGGATGCGCGGGACTAAGATCCTCTCACCGCGGAGATGAGCCCTCTCCTCTCTCTCTCCGTGAGGATAAGTGATGGCCATAGTGGCGACTCTGCTGGGGACGTTTTTATATGAGGGCTAGACTCTATTTACATGGGTGTTTTATTTTCTTATATACTCCCCTACTTTGCATGTTCCCCTTTTCATATGTACCTCATGCTTATGCTTCTCTTCACACACTTGTAGAAGATTCTCCATGTACACTTCGCACCACGTGCACCTAGGATCACATATATCCACATGTTGCACGCATCACCCATCCATACTTGGTATACCCTTGTTACTTGGACTTTGCTCCCTATTTGGCATGATCAAGAAAGACACTCTCATCATAAGATACTAATAAGAGAATTATGCATGATTCACACGACATCACCAAAGAGCATTGTTATTTACCAAATTTTGTCCAGTAACTGGTGGGTCACTTCGTGATGGGAGCTGGTCCGGCAGGGCGCAGTTAGCCTAAGAGATATGACTCTCACCTTCCATTGTCCAAGTACATTTGATGTATATCGAACGGTTCCCCCGCATCATACCGCTTGACCAAAGTCATGACGGGAGGTTTATCACAGGGAACTCGTTTTCATACGCCGAGTATATCAAATTCTCTCTCACACGTACCATCCCCACAAGGTATATAGTGAGGAAATTCACGTACACTCAAGTATATCAAATGGCTTGTTCACACGTACCTATTGCCCTCAAAAGCAAGACGTATATCGCGGAAGTCACGCTAAAGGGGGGAACCCTTTCCAATTCACCCAACCAACTGCATACCCATATATAGGTGTCAAGCCTAGGACACACATATTAGACTGCCAGTTTCGACCCAAAACTCTGTCAAAATTTCGGGTCGATCTGCCGCCCAATTTTTTGCGCATTTTTAAAACAGGACCCTTCCCGTGAGCCTAGTCACAAGTCCAACTATAGCTTTGTATATGTTACAAACCTAATTTTTCCAGGCTCGAGTCCCGTCCAGCATTTAATTTTGCATTTAGGAGAATTTAATACAAGTGAGAACATAATAATTATAATAATCATGCTGAGGCCCGTCTCCCAAAAATATTTCTCCCTTCTTTATCAAGAATCCAAAAACATTTTTCCTTCCTTTATCAAGAATCCAAAAACATTTCTCCTTTCTTTATCAAAAATCCAAAAATATTTTGTCTTTCAATCTCAAAAAAAGAAAAAAATGTCAAAAATATTTTCATTCTTCTTTTTTCAAAAGTAAATCCCATTTTACGCCTTCTCAGGTCGATTGCACGCCTTTGGCCTGGATCCTTATTGGCTTCGATCTTCAGTCAAATCACCCCGAAATTCCGTCCGTTCTCCTGCTACTTCTTCCGAATCCGGAATCCATCCGCTTTTCATGGAGAACACAGATCAAGTACCAGTTGTGCAGCCAGATCTGATGGAAGTCTTAGCTCAGCTCGTGTCCAAGATTGATAGTCTGTAGACTGAGGTCCGAGAGATGCAACGAAACCAGGTTCCTGTTCCTCAAGAGCCCGAGGCCCTATTCCCCCGCGCTATGGGTCCACTCGAGCCTATATGGGTTCCCAAAGAGTACCAGCACGCTCCACGTGCCCCTCCTGCTAATCGGCCTCCGCCTGCCCAGCTTCTTATTCTAAACCTCGCCCAGCCTGGGGCTAACTTGCCTATGATCATTGATCCAAAAGAGGAAGAGCTGAACTAGGTCAAAGGAGATCTCAAAATGCTAACTAAGAAGTTCGACCAAGTCAGAATCTCTGGAAATTACATGGACTACACCCATATGTATCCTTATCAACAATGGGAGGACAATACTATCGCCACTTCCGAGCTCTCAAAGAAGCAGGAGTAGAAATCGAGGAAGGTCTTGCTAAAACAGAAGTTTAACCAAAGAAAGTGTCCGGATAATTCACTTCGAGAAAATATGATAAACCTGTTAATGAACCATCAATAATATCTCTCAACCAACCACCTCGTGGGCACCAGAAAGTCGCCCTGTCCCAGTCCGAAAGGAATACACTGAGCTCTATGCTCCCGTCATCAAAGTTTATCAATCCATGTTAAGCCAAGACCTTATCAAACCCCTAGACCCCCGTCCATTGCCAAATCCACTTCCAAGAAACTTCAAGGCAGATGCCCATTGCACCTTTCACCAAACTGTTGGCCATACCACCGACCAATGCTTTCACCTTCGAAAGATAATCCAGGGACTAATTGACCGGGGTACTATCTCCCCACCAGCTAATCCCAAGCTAAACACTACTCACAACCCACTCCCAAATCATGACAATACCATCTTCCTAGAAGAGAACCCAGAATTTGACCCCTCAACTCAAATCACACCCAAATACTCTCCCAAATCTCTCCAAAACTTCCCATATTTCCTCCTACACCCTGCTAGCCTCGCTGATCAATCACTGTCACTCCTTACCAGAGCATGCATCGCTGTCCATACCCGTTCTAAAAATGGAAGTATGGAATTATCAGAAGTATTGAACCAACTCCTAGAGTTCGGGATGAAATTGCCCTCACAGATGATCATTGATTGCCATAGGTTCAGTACGCTGTTCTTAGAAGCACAAAAATGGACTCGAGAGTCAGACAGTTGGGTGGTACCAACTGATGAAGTCAGCCTAGATGACGTTCTCTAGATCATGGCAGAATTATTCAGGAAAACCAATAATATTTGTAGTATGACTGATTTACTCGATACTCTGAAGCTATAAGGGCGCCTAGTCCCTTAACCCTTACATCTCCCCGCAGAATGGGAGGACCTGTACGAAGAAGCCATTGAAGTTGTGGAATGCATTGACTTCACATGGAAAGATAGAATTATTGCCACCAGATTGGGGGAAAAATTTGAAGATTCAAATGAAGAGCAATCTTTCGATAAAATTGTCCCGGTAGTTGACATGTGTGGGATGATATCATTTGAAGAACTCCTCGGAGAAATAAATAAGGTGGAAGAACAACCCTAGATTGATGAGGAAACATGGTTCATGTTCTTCCATTCTTTAGTAAATCACATGACCAGATTAGGGAGGCATTACCAGATCCCAAGCTTACCACCAGCTAATGACAAAGGGAAGGGCGTCGAAAACCATCCTATGCCAGAGATGACCCTCGAGGAAAGAAAGATTCTCGATCAACTGAAGAAAACTCAAGCTAACATCATTCTATGGGGGATTTTCATGTCTTCCCAGCTGCACAGAAATTCTTTGATCAATTTGCTCACCAGACCCACAATTCCTCCTTCTACCACACTAGAAGAAGAGATAAATTTAGTCGGATCCTTCACCTCTACCCGAAGCTATCCTTTTCCGAAGAAGAAATCCCCAAAATTGGGCCAAACGACAATCATGCACTCAACATCTCCGTCGAAGTTATGGGGAAGATCACACCACTCTCTCTTGTCGATAGCGGATCCGCCTTGAATGTCTGCCCATTAAGAACTTTCAAATGCTTAGGATTGAAGGAAAGTGACCTCGATCCAACCTTCGCTGCTGTACGTGCCTATGATAATACCCGTTGGGAGGTGATGTGATCCATAAAAATTGTAATATGGGCTGGCCCTATAAACCCTATCGTTGAATTATAAGTTATTGACATCCCAGCTTGTTTCAACATGTTGCTTGGACGACCTTGGCTCCACAGTATCAAGGGTGTGTCTTCCTCACTCCATTAGAAATTGAAGTTCTCCGTTGACGGACAATTCATCACTGTTTTGAGCGACGATGATCATACCGAGGGTGTAAGTACCAGTAATCCAATCCTTGAGATACCACACGGGTCAAATGATATGCTCCTATCAAGATTTCGAGTTGAGCCACTTCTACTCCCGACAAGGGATGATTTCAAAGAAAGGGTTTGTCCAGAATACGACCCTCATGGCAATGTCAATGTATTCAAATGTTCAAAAACATAAACTTTATGCTCAGACTGGGGCTTTGACAAAGACAGCAAGGGATAATTGAGCCCATCGTACTGAAAAAAGCTTTCCCTCCCTATGGTTTTGGGTATCAACCATCAGAACAAGAGCTCAGAATGATCCGCCGGTCTCAACCAAAGAGAAGACTAGACTGCATCCAAACTATCCCAGGGGATTCCTTGAATGGACGATTCATTAAAGAGGGCGAAGACATCCCCTTTTGCGACTTTCTGGAACTATGGTATGACCATACAGACAAGAAGATGAAGCTTGTAATGGAGATCTTTTTCCAAGACAGCTACCCAGGGGCCGAAAGTTCTCAACATCATGTATAACCGCTCATCAAAGATACCGAAGAGACTGAGGAAGGTGACTCCGAGGATTTGTTTAACTTACAGACACTGGGGCTGGCACTATACATGGTTCATTCAAGTACTACATCACTGGATCCATCCCTCCTGATTAAAGCTGCTGATACACCTCTCCTCAACTGGAATGCTGTGCCAATTCTACCTGTTGAAATCCCACCTATCCCCAATATATACCCCATCTCTTCTTCTGTTGCCCATCCTTGCTCTAATGAAATCGAGACCTCCTTTGATGAGGTTCTCAATGCTGTTTTTCCTATCAATGAAATAAATGAAGATTTTGAGTATCTTCTTGTGCCTTACATTAATTGCTTAGACTCTAATCAAACTTTTGATGATTTTACAAATGAACAATTCTTAACTGATCTAAATAAGGTTAATAACAACCGCGTTCAAGTTAATGAAGAAGAAACTGTTATTGTTAACTTCGGTTCTAGAAGCCAACTGTGCGAGATTAGGATAGGGACTGCCCTTGACGAGCATGAGCGTGCACAACTCGAAGAATTGCTGAAGGAATTCGTAGATGTCTTCGCGTGGTCCTATAACGATATGCCTGACATTGATCTTAAAATAGCTCAACATGAGATCCCCACTCTCCTAGACTACAAGCCGGTCAAACAAAAATTAAGAAAGCTCTGCCCCGAATGGTTGCTCAAAGTCAAAGAAGATATGGTCAAATAGTTGAACGTGGGCTTTATTTGGGTAATCGAATATCCCGCATGGATAACCAACATAGTGCCTGTGCCGAAATCAGGAGGGAAAGTTCAGATGTGTGTAGACTATCGGGACTTGAACAAATCCTCTCCAAAGGTTGATTATCCGTTACCCAATATCGACATGATTGTGGACAACACAACCAGTCATGCTCTCAAGTCATTCGTCGACGAGTTTGTTGGATACAACCAAATCAAAATGCACCCTGCTCACCAAGAAAAAATCGTGTTCATCACACCGTGGGGAACCTTTTGCTACACTGTTATGCCATTTGGTCTCAAGAATACTGGGGCTACCTACTAGAGGGCTGCCACAACCATTTTAGACGATCTGATTCACAAAGAAGTCGAGGTCTATGTGGATGATATGATTATCAAATCCAAAACTAGAGAAGGTCATGTTCCCGCTCTCCGAAAGTTCTTCGAACGACTGTAACGGTATCAGATGAGACTCAATCCATAGAAATGTGTCTTCGGCATTACAAAGGGAAAACTCGTGAGATTCATGGTCAATGAGAAGGGGATAGAAGCAGATCCTGCCAAGCAGAAATCCATACTTGAGATGCCACCTCCCCGAACGGATAAAGAAGTCCATGGTTTCCTTGGTAAATTATAATACATCAGCCGATTCATCAGCCAACTAACTTCCATCTGCGAACCTATTTTCAAACTCCTCCAAAAGGATTCAACTAAGGTTTGGAACGAGGCTTGCCAAAAAGCTTTTGACCGAATCAAATAATATCTGACCCAACCTCAGGTACTCATGCCACCATAACTTGGTATCCCCTTGCTCCTATACCTAACCATAACCGACACTGTAGTTGGGGATTTGCTAGCCCAATACCTTGAATAATCCCGCAAAGAAAGAGTCATCTATTACGCTAGTCGCAAATTGGTTGGGTATGAAGTCAACTACACTGCTTTGGAAAAGGCATTTGTCGTACTTATTTGGGTCATCCAAAAGTTGTGACACTACATGCTCACCTTCCCCATCAAACTTGTTTCCTGAATGGACCCCATCAAGTACCTTCTTGAGCAACTCGCCTTATCTAGCCGAATGGCCTTATGGTTGAAGCTCCTGGCCAAGTTTGATATCTTGTACGTCACGTAGAAAGCCATGAAAGGAAGATCCAACTCTGACTACCTCGCTGACTACCCCATAGAAGAAGCTGATGTTTGGACCTCCGAATTCCTAGATGAAAACATCCTCTGCGCTGCTCAAGACTACCTTCGATGGAAAATGTTCTTTGACGGCGTTGCCAACAAAAAGGGATATGGCATTGGAATACTTCTGATCGCCCTAGATGACTCCCACACTCTTATCGCTATGAAATGGGATTTCCCCCGCACCAATAATATGACTGAATAAGAGGCGCGTACGGTAGGCCTCAAAGTTGCTCTCAAGAAAGGTATCCAATGCCTAGATATCTACGGGGATTCTGCCCTCATCATCGGTCAAGGGCTCAGAAAATGGAAAGTCAAGGACGAGAAACTCCAACCCTTCCATGCCCACTTAGAAGAACTAGCCTCCCAATTCCAAGATATCACCTTCCACTACTTTCCTCGAGCAAAGAATAACCTAATCGATGCCCTTTCTACCTTGGCCCCCATGGTCGACATGCCCGAAGGAATAACAATGGCTCCCTTCCTAGTCCAAAAGCAAGATAAACCAACCCACTGCTACCACATTGAGCTCATCACCAAAGAAGATCCTGAGCTAGCCAATTGGCGGTACAATGATATCTGGCACCTCCTCACGCACGGTAGGTATCCCGAAGGTTCCAACAAGAAAGACCGAGCAACCCTTCGAAGACTGGCCGCCCAGTACATCATCTGTCATAAAGCACTGTTAAAAAGAAACTTTGATGGAACCCATCTACACTGCATCGCAAGGGCTGACATTGAAGAGAAAATACTAAAAATCCATAGCGGGGAATGCGGGCCCCACATGAATGGTCACATGCTTGCCAAGAAGATCATCCGATAAGGCTACTACTGGACCACCATGGTCCAGGATTGCACCGCCAATATGCGAAGATGCCTGAAATGCCAACAGTTTTTCGAACTTCAACACCTGCTGATTGGACATAAATATTGTATATTTATTCCCCTAATTTCAGTGCATTTGTGAACCCGAGTGATGTAACCTGTATGGATTTGATGCACATTTATGCTACTAATCTTCGTTGGCAAGTATTTCATGTTTTGTGCATCTCTTATTGGTTTGACAGGTTAATTATGCAAGCAGCGCAAAAGAGAAAGCGAGACAATGAAAGAAAAGCTAAGAAGGTAAGTTCAAGGGAATTTTGGTAATTCTGCAGCTAGATCCCGACGGAGGAGTCAACTGGAAAGTTGAAGAGATCGGAACAACGAGAACACTGGAAGAAACGGCACCCAAATCCGAGCTACGGTTGATGAGTTATGACCCGTTGAAGTTGAAGAAAAATCCAAGGAAGAAAGGAAAGAAAACAAGAAAAAATTCTAAGTGTTAAATGGAAGAAAAAGCACCCCAGACCAGCAAACATTCGCGAACCCAGGGGAGAACCGGTTTGGGGGGCGAACCGGTTCGGGGTACATGCGAGCCGGTTCGGGGGGCCTGATGCGCGAATTTGCCTCCTTTATTCTGATTGGCTCTAAGGTTTCCTTTTAGGTTAAAACTCTCCAAGAAGTGTGGGATACGTAGGTAGTAACTTAGGAACAACCGTTCTGGATATTTTTGAGTAGTTTTGATAGAGAAAAAGTGAGGAGAACATCTAGGAACATAATTTTGATTTATTGCTGCAAGATCCATACACTTCCGGGTTTGTTTTCAAGTTGTAATCTCAGCTATATTTTTGTGATTTTCAGTATTCTTGCATGGTAATTTTTCTGCATGGTTTGAATGAATTTCTGCATTTATAATACTTAACTACGTATATCGATCTAGTGTTATTATGAGTTTACTCACATGCAACGTTATTATTTCATGCATCGTTCAGTTTAATATGTCCGGCTAGGTTGAAAAGGTTGGGATGCATGAACCCAACCTAATGTGTTAGTGCATGTGTATAAAGTTAATCCGATGAATTCAATGATTGATTTTGATCGTATTGCGTAATTACATTATAATTGTGGATCTTTATATCTCGTTTACCTTTGGGTACTCGTGATGATTTAGAGTACAATTTGAGTGTCATTACCGCGATACCGATTTACTCATCCTCAGATTAGGTATGACGCGGGCTTGAACCTCGTATACATAATGCTTGGGAGTACTAAATTCCGGGTCAGATCAACCAGATAAATTTATGATTAACATTATCACCGCACTACACTAGGGTTGGGGGATTGCATTCCCGACCTGTTTCTCTCATCATTTAAAATAAAAAGTTGTTGAAATCATCAGTCATCCTCCATTTCGGTAGAGTAATTTAGTTGCATCTTTGCTCATTTTCATTATCGCATTTAGCTTAATCAGTCTCAAAACCAAATCAATTTTTCCTTTTCTTTTTTTTGAGTCAAGATTAGGATCTCTCTGTCTCGTCCCGTCATCACAACTCCGTTGTCCTTCTTCCCTGTGGATTCGATACCCGATTTATCGGGATTATTACTTGAGCGACAGGCTTACACTTGAGCCTAGATTGAACGCACTTCTGAGACACATTTTCAGTCGTGTCAAGTTTTTGGCGCCGTTGCCGGGGAAGTAGGTAGACTTAGGATTAGATCGAGTCAATCCAAAGCTTTGACCAAAAATCTCTAAAAATAAAAAAATAATAATAAAAAAAAAACATAAAAAGATTCACAATTATCATCTCTCCTAAGCTTAATGCAAAATTCTGAAACCTCTTCCACACCTCATAATACTCCAACCAATATTCACGAAAATCCTATAGTGGAGTATAATCCAGATAGTCCCCACACTCCAAACGCCCCACAATTCTGGATCCCACCTCCCACACCGTCACATTCAATCTCTAAAAACACTCCATTCTTATTCGTAGGACACACCTCCGAGCACACTTCAAGCACACCTAGTGAGAGCGCCGAGTCGTTAAGTGAGAGAGGGATGTCGTAACATAGTAATGCACCCACCGGTGAGGAGGAGCCTCCGTACCGCCCGTTGAGAGAATTCTTATATCCCGAGCGCACTGTCACTCCGGGATGCATTATACTCCCGTATAATGCCGGGCAGTTCCGTTTCAAAAATGGAATGATTCAGATGCTACCGCATTACCACGGTATGGATTCTGAAAAGCCATACCTCCATATTAGGGAATTTGAGGACGTGTGCGATACTCTCAACGATCAAACCTGCACACAAGAAGTAATTCGCCTTAAACTTTTCCCCTTCTCGCTTAAAGATAAAGCTAAAGCCTGGTTATGGTCTCTACCTCCAAGCTCGATTCCATCCTGGAATGAGCTACAGTCGAAATTTCTCAAGAAATTCTTCCCACCACATCGAACAATCTCTATAAAGGCTCAAATTCAAGCGTTCAGGAAACATGAAAATGAGCCATTCCATCGATGTTATGAACGTTTCAACGAGTTAGTTGCTTCATGCCCCCATCATGGATTTGATCCATCGCAAATCATCTCCTTTATCTATAATGGGTTGAATCTTAACTCCAAATAACTTGTTGAAACTATGGGAAGCGGTCCGTTTGTCGATCTAGATGCCCACGATGCTGATCTTCACATGAGGTATGTCGCCGAGACTACCCAATCTTGGGATACTTCCGACCCGAACGCTCAAAATCGAAATCGATAATCCACCACTGCTCCATCGGCGTCTGGCCTATTCCACGTAGATAAGAATTCTATGACGGACAATCGATTGGACACCCTTGAGAAAGGATTGAGAGACCTATACGAGATATATGGAAAAGGACCAGCTGGACCCATTCCGAACCCTGTCGTGAAGGTGTGTGCGATTTGTGAGGCGGGACATTCAACTGAGGAATGTCCGACGATACCCGCCTACAAAGTAATGTTGCAGGAGCAAGTTAGTGGTATAAAAGGTTTTAAGGGTAATTTTGGTGCACCGCACGGGAATTCTTACAACCCTTATTGGAAAAACCACCCTGGTT
This sequence comes from Sambucus nigra, assembly GCA_949130495.1. Classification (NCBI taxonomy): domain Eukaryota; kingdom Viridiplantae; phylum Streptophyta; class Magnoliopsida; order Dipsacales; family Adoxaceae; genus Sambucus; species Sambucus nigra. The sequence goes on from OX422217.1 coordinate 533,137,624, forward strand.
TTAGCTATGGGCAACAACACGCTGCGATGAACCCTACTTCCCATGTTGGCCCTCCTCCACCACAAAACTTTCAACAAGCCCCACACATGCAAGGACATGTGCAAGCACCACCACCTCAAGGATCTTATATCCCGCCACCGCGGAGAAGTCTCGAGGATACTATCAAACACTTTATCAATACCCAGACTGCAACTAATGCTAGGCATGAGCGCATGATGAATGACATGAATGCGAACATTTCACAGTTGCAATCATTGTGGAGTATCCAAGAGAAGGGCAAGTTTCCTGCCCAGGGCCAAAGACCTCTCCAAGGTCAAACTAGTGTTAGCTCGACACCCCATGACCATCCTGAGCAATGTAGCGCAATTAACACTCTACGTAGTGGGAGAGTAGTTGACTTGTCACCTCCCCCACGAGACGTACCTAAAGACAAGGAGATTTCACCCGGCACGAAAGAGGCCTAAGATGTCCCCTTGAATGAGAGTGACAAAGAAGACGCTAGTGAGCCCGAGGTAGTAGTGAAACCACCCTCCGCGGCACCGTTTCCTCAAAGGATAATTCCTTCCCATAAAGGAAACCCACGTGATGACGTGTTAGACGTGCTAAAACAAGTTAAGATGAATTTACCTTTCCTCGATGCCATTAAGCAAATTCCATCTTATGGAAAAGTCATTAAAGACTTGTTAACGGTAAAGAGAAAGATGGAGGTAAAGAAAAATGTCTTTCTAGCACAGAATGTGAGCTCCATTCTACTCAATGATCTCCCACCTAAATTCAAAGATCCCGGTGCACCCACCATTTCCTGCATCATTGGAGAAAACAAAATCGAAAAAGCCTTACTTGATTTGGGATCAAGTGTCAATATCCTCCCTTACTCCATCTATAGGCAACTTGACTTGGGCGACCTCAAGCCCATAAAGGTCACTCTCCAATTAGCGGATCGAACCGTGAAGATCCCAAGAGGCATAGTCGAGGACGTGATCATCCAAATTGACACTTTCTACTTCCCGGTAGACTTTGTCATTTGGGACACGGAGCCCTCCTTTAACTCGAGCAACCATGTTCCCATCATCCTTGGACGCCCTTTCTTAGCTACGGCTAACGCAATCATCAATACTCGAAATGGGCGAATGCAACTCACCTTTGGGAACATGACCTTAGAGACCAACATCTTCCATGTCGCCTAACATACGGGGGAAAAAGATGACCTTCACGCGGTGAGCTTCATAGACGAGATCGTAGGGGAGTACTTTGAGGAAAATGATTATGGAGATGCCCTAGGGTCTTGCTTAGTGTCGAGCCATGAGAATGAGGGGTCCCACAAGAGAGAGCCGTTAGGGGTGTGCCCTATTTCATCAAGTAATAGTGGTAGTTGTGACAATGAGAGAAAAGTGGGGGAGAGGTGTGTAGTGACCGCAATTGAAAGAGAGAGAGAGGGGTTAGAAGAGAGAAAACTGGTGGAGTTGGAGATCGAGCAAGTAAGAGAGGACGTGGGCACTACTCGAGAGAGAGAACTAGGAGACATGATCATGGAAGATTTTGAAAGAGAATTCGGGCAGGTGGATGGAAGTATTACTATTGAAGGCCAATCCCTATTGGATTCATGTAGTCACTTAGACGAAAGTGAATTGAAAGCAAAAATTGATGAATTCCTTCGTTGTGACAATCCACCCACAACACTAGAGGCCCCGAAGGCAAGTGAGGAGAAAAGTTGTGGTTCATCTGACTTAGAGCCCGACCCATGCATCTTAAAAATTGAACGAAACCTAGGTGTTCCCTCTGAGTCAGTGCACGCAGATCACACTTTGAGCCAGCATCCCGAGGATCCCTTTCCAGTTAGTCACGATGAGTCTCCCGGTCTATCCTTTATCTATGGGCGAGGTCCCAACTTGTTCCGATTGTTAGCTTATAATCCTAGGACGGGAGAGACAAGGAGAACATCAAACCCCGTGTGTGGGGTTGGGTGAGTTTGTGGAGAGATGAGAGGTCATCGCACCCCCGACGCGTATGGGGTGATTGTTGTTGTATTTTTGAGTCATGCATGAGTGTCATATAGTATCTTGTTGCATTTGAATATTTGTTTGTTTTATTTTTTCGCACTTTTCATTCGCCTTGAGTTAGATTTTCGTCCTTTTTGCTTGAGGACAATGCAAAAGTCTAAGTTAGGGGGGGTCACAAGTGCGTATTTCTAAAACTTCACAAATTTTCAAAAATGCCCAGAAATTTCCAAAAAAAATCATAAAATTTTGAAAAATCCAAAAATATTTTTGTTCAAAATAAATAAAAATTGGAATTCAAATTTTTCAAAAATATCATTAAAAGTCGAATTGGAGTTTCAAATTGTAAACATCCAACATACACAAAGCCGAAATTGACCAAAGATGGAAATTGAGCGAAAATTGATGACTTAACGAACGAATGTGGAGATTAACAAACCCGGTGAGATTCGAGCCTATCACGTTTTACGAGTTTTTAAATCAATCCGAGTTAATTGTTAACTCAAAGTTCTTTTTAGCGCTTAATAAGTTGTCAAGGATCTCAATCCTTTCATTTTGATCGGTTTTAAAAAATGTGTGCAATATTGCCTTGAAAAACGTGCCAAATTAGCCTCTAAACTTAAATTCACCTCGAAACGCATATGGTAACGCAATTGACATTTTGGACAATGAAGTAGGCCCTCGTTTGTTACCCAAAATTTTGGCCAGAAAAAAGTAGCGAAAAATCACCCTTTGCAACCCAAATTGAGCCGAATAATTTTCCCTTTCGTTTGACAACCCGAAAAACCCAAAATAGCCGGAATTGTGAAAAATGAGAAAATTCAGATTTTAAGTCCAAAAAGTGCATATAAAGGGGCAAGAAACAAAATAGTATGCTCAACAAAAACAACAAGAAAAGAAATGAAAAAACAAAAAAAAATTGAAAAAGAAGAAAAAATGAGCAATAGCCCGGAAAAAGCACAATTGGACATCATTAATGACTTTTCCAATTCCAACCTTCCATACCTCCTTCATTTTTATCCAATACAGCCTTCAACCCGAAAAAGTCCTAACCGAGTCCAAATTGCGAAAATTGATTACCGCGTGGAGAGTTAAGACATCAAAAGATAATATAAGAGGTTAAGTGCGCAAAATAGAGGCAATGTTCCCATTTTTAAAATCGTAATCCGTTGATGAGATCCTTTCACCATAAAGTTTTCGTCTTTCTAATTGCAGGCGTGAATTTGCTTCCATTACATTTACTCTTTATATCACGCATGCCGAGAGAATAGCCATAATCCTAGAGATTCGTTTGTGAGAGCGTTCCGTGAGAAATTGAAATCAAAACGAATTTTTGAATAAGTAACGTAATGATCAATCGGTGGAAATTGGCGGTTATATTTCCGGCTTCGCACACACGCACTAAGGTTTGAGACTCGGAAATATGACTTGATGATGACTATTTTATGGAAAGTTTGAATTACACATTTTTTGCATATTTTGAAATTTCTTTGAGTCGGATTTTGTGGGTATATTCTCTGCAAACCCTCACTAGACACAACTCGTCCTACTAGGGTGACCTAGGGGTTTAAAGGCTTGTTGCATGCGCTAAATGCAATCGCTTGCCCGCGAAAAAGGTATTTTATCCTAATTAAATATGATCTTCAAGAGTTGAACCTCATTAGGATTCTTTTACATTGCTCGGGACACGCAAAGTTCTAAGTTAGGGGGGTTTGATTGGACATAAATATTGTATATTTATTCCCCTAATTTCAGTGCATTTGTGAACCCGAGTGATGTAACCTATATGGATTTGACGCACATTTATGCTACTAATCTTCGTTGGCAAGTATTTCGTGTTTTGTGCATCTCTTATTAGTTTTACAGGTTAATTATGCAAGCAGCGCAAAAGAGAAAGCGAGACAATGAAAGAAAAGCTAAGAAGGTAAGTTCAAGGGCATTTTGGTAATTCTGCAGCCAGATCCCGACGGAGGAGTCAACTGGAAAGTTGAAGATATCGGAACAACGAGAACACTGGAAGAAACGGCACCCAAATCCGAGCTACGGTTGATGAGTTATGACCCGTTGAAGTTGAAGAAAAATCCAAGGAAGAAAGGAAAGAAAACAAGAAAAAATTCTAAGTGTTAAATGGAAGAAAAAGCACCCCAGACCAGCAAACATTCGCGAACCCAGGGGAGAACCGGTTTGGGGGGCGAACCGGTTCGGGGTACATGCGAACCGGTTCGGGGGGCCTGATGCGCGAATTTGCCTCCTTTATTCTGATTGGCTCTAAGGTTTCCTTTTAGGTTAAAACTCTCCAAGAAGTGTGGGATACGTAGGTAGTAACTTAGGAACAACCGTTCTGGATATTTTTGAGTAGTTTTGATAGAGAAAAAGTGAGGAGAACATCTAGGAACATAATTTTGATTTATTGCTGCAAGATCCATACACTTCCGGGTTTGTTTTCAAGTTGTAATCTCAGCTATATTTTTGTGATTTTCAGTATTCTTGCATGGTAATTTTTCTGCATGGTTTGAATGAATTTCTGCATTTATAATACTTAACTACGTATATCGATCTAGTGTTATTATGAGTTTACTCGCATGCAACGTTATTATTTCATGCATCGTTCAGTTTAATATGTCCGGCTAGGTTGAAAAGGTTGGGATGCATGAACCCAACCTAATGTGTTAGTGCATGTGTATAAAGTTAATCCGATGAATTCAATGATTGATTTTGATCGTATTGCGTAATTACATTATAATTGTGGATCTTTATATCTCGTTTACCTTTGGGTACTCGTGATGATTTAGAGTACAATTTGAGTGTCATTACCGCGATACCGATTTACTCATCCTCAGATTAGGTATGACGCGGGCTTGAACCTCGTATACATAATGCTTGGGAGTACTAAATTCCGGGTCAGATCAACCAGATAAATTTATGATTAACATTATCACCGCACTACACTAGGGTTGGGGGATTGCATTCCCGACCTGTTTCTCTCATCATTTAAAATAAAAAGTTGTTGAAATCATCAGTCATCCTCCATTTCGGTAGAGTAATTTAGTTGCATCTTTGCTCATTTTCATTATCGCATTTAGCTTAATCAGTCTCAAAACCAAATCAATTTTTCCTTTTCTTTTTTTTGAGTCAAGATTAGGATCTCTCTGTCTCGTCCCGTCATCACAACTCCGTTGTCCTTCTTCCCTGTGGATTCGATACCCGACTTACCGGGATTATTACTTGAGCGACAGGCTTACACTTGAGCCTAGAGTGAACGCACTTCTGAGACACATATTCAGTCGCGTCACCTGCCTCCGTGAGAATTATACAACATGACTTCTCCCTGGCCGTTCTCCACCTGGGGCATCAACATCATAGGGAAGGTTACACCCAAGGCTTCCAACGGGCATGAATTCATCCTAGTTTCCATTGATTACTTCACCAAATGGGTTGAAGCAGAGTCATACGCAGTTTTGAACGCCAATAAAGTGGCCAAATTCATCAGGAAGAACATCATCTACCGATATGGGATCTCGTACAAACTAGTGTCAGATAACGGGTTGTACTTTAAGGCAGAGGTCACATAAGTGGTCAATGAGTATGGGATTCAGAGACACAAATCTTCTCCCTACCGACCTCAGACCAATGGTGCGGTCAAAGCAGCCAATAGGAACCTCAAAGCCATTATCAGTAAGATGACCGAAAGCTGTCGAGATTGGGATGACCGAATCACTTATCCCTCTGGGGCTACCGAACCTCGATTCAAATTTCTACTAGGGCTACCCCTTACTCTCTTTTCTACTGCATGGAAGCAGTCTTACCCGTTGAGCTAGAAATCCCTTCATTTCGCATCATGCTCGAAAGCCAAGTCAGTGAGGAGGATTGGCATCAAAGCCGTATTAATGAGCTGTCACTCTTGGACGAAAGGAGACTGAAAGCATTGTATCACATACAAGGGTACCATCGCCGTATAGCGCGATCATTCAATAAAAGAGTCAAGGACCGCGGTGTCCGAGAGGGGGACTTATCCCTCAAAGAAATAGTAGAGCCCATCTGGGACCCAGAGGAAAATTCAAGCCCAATTGGAGAGGCCCATACATTGTGAAGAAGATCTTGTCCGGCGGCGCCGCTGTGCTTACCGACCTCGACGAGGAGGAAGTGGCGCACCCAGTCAACCTGGACCGTCTAAAGAAGTTTTATCCCTAGTTCGAAATGTCGGCACGCTACGACTCTTCTCATCTCCCTTCTATTCTAAAAAAAAATCTTCATTTCCCTCTACCCATAACTACATGGGCCTGATCCTCTACTTAAACCATTTCCAGAAAAATTAAAACTTTTCAGTGGCAACTCATACAGATTACATGAGCATGACCCTTTCCTGTTCACAAAAAAAAAACTATTCTTTTCTTATCTTCGAGAAAGCCAATTCATTCTAACATATACTTGAACAAAAGGATTATGAATGCCTTAGCGATCGGTATAGATAATTCAAAAATATAAAATTCATCAAAAGGCACAACAGGATGATAAAAAACTTATTTATTTCACTAATGAGAAATTATAGTGCAATTACATAAGAAAAGGAATAGTTAACTCCCTTCCCCCACCTTCCTAAAAAGTCAAATAAATTCTCAAATTTATTCCTCATTACAAAACAAACTCTCAAAGAATCTTACCCACAACTACCGGAGGATCCCGATCCATCATCATCATCATCTACATCCTGGGGTCCCCAAGCTTTCCCTGCCTGAGTAGAGTGACACAGACGCTCCATAGACCGATAATCTCGAACCAACCTCGAAAAAACCACAACACCTCCCTCCATGGTATCAGATAAGACAAACCATCTTTGTCCAGTCTCCACTACCAACATCTTGCTAACTACTCTTCTCCACAACCACTTCATATAGTCCTCGAGGATGTGCCAGACTTTCCCAACAGACTGAGAATGACGGGTCGATGGACGCCGACTCTCCCATAACGGGCCAAGCCGCATGCGCAGATGTTCTGCCAGACCTTCTACTGGAAAGAAGTCTAGTATCTGAGGTGGCACGACCTACTCCCAACCAAATTTGGGCATAAACCGCCAAGGAAAATAGAAAAAGGCCTGTCTGAGACCAACTAGCCGAACGTACGGGTATTCTCCCAGCTCCAGAATAAGCAGCAACTGTCCCCACTAAGGCTCTGACCAGTGCAAATTTAGAGCCCCATACTCCACAAACCAGTTCTCTCAGCTCTCGATATCCAGGACAATACTGACAAAATGGCATGAAAAGAAGTTGGGCACAACCGATAAAGGATATTCCGGAGGAGTCACCAGGCGGAATCTTTGAGATAACCACATGAACAGCATCACAGGGCTACCCCTCAGAAAGTCAGAACGACCTTCTCGCCAGGCATCCAGACCATTCAAAGTCTCTGATAATATCACTGTCGCAGGATTACGACGGTATGACATCCATTAAGTAATGGATGTAAGTTGTGGGTCCACCAGCAGTTCCCTAGTCACCAACAGCAATTTCGAAACCAAGCCCAGAACGATGGTTCCAGCATATCCAACATCACCAACCTCCTGTAAATGCACAGATCGCAGCACCGCCGGAAGGGAAATCATTCCTCCAGTAACCAAAGGTTTACCCGCCAAAGTCGAGATGTGGAGAAGTCCCACTAACAGCTCCCGAGGAGATCGAGAAAACTCAGGCATATCAGCCGCCACACTAGGATTTACCCCCAACATGGCAGAAAATTCCTCATAAGTTGAACAAACTTCGTCCAAGCCAAAGCAGAATACATGGTCCTCGGGGTACCAAAATTGTACCGCCGCCATCAGCATGTTCCACTCTATGGGTCGATTATGCCATAAAGAGACTCGAAGCATGTCTAAAGAATCGTAGTCGACGTTGTAGGAGCACATCGCCTCCAAAGTCTCGAGGTGGTTGGCAAACACAACACTACCAGGAATAGCCATCTCACAGAATAAAGAAAATAAGAATGTGAGGGTGTGATGAAAACACTCCACCCTTAGCCCTTTTTATACTTGAAAACCCTTATAAGAGACACAACCCCTGCAGAAATTGGAGGAAATCATGCCCCACAAGTTAACAAAGGCTGAAGAGAGTACCAATCAAAGCCTTGATTGATTAGACTAGACTGACCTGCCGATAGGCAGGACAAGGGGTTGCCGACCGGCAACCCCTTATTTTTGGAAACTTACCTTTTTCCTCTTGTGCCAAAATAAAAAAAATAAGAAAACTCAATAAAAAGAAAATTGATATTTTCAACAAAATTTCAAAATCCCCTTCCATCTTTATATAATTTCTCATTTTAAACTTTCCTTCAAAATTCCAAAACTATTTCTTTTTATGGTCTCAGTAGCAAAGTAAAAGGTGCATATACATCCATTCATTCATTACTAACAGAAGATAATAAAAAACTCCATTACATTGCATAGATATTCTTCTGTTACAAGAATTTTGCAGCAAATAAAGAAAAGTAGAAAAATAATGGGACTCAGCCCGAACCCACATACCCTCCCCCTTTCTCTCTCACCTACCCTCCCCCCCTCTCTAAGAGCTTCCATCCCTGCGATGCGCTCTCTTTCCCTTACAACGCGCTCTCTTTCCCCTGTGGCGATATGACGCACCACTGCTACCCGAACCAGACTCCTCCCCAGACAAGGCAGACGGCACCAAGCAAGAAGGAACAAGAATCCCGTCCTGAATATGGACAGTCGCCGAAGATATCCAGTCCCTAATGTCCCTTAGCTAAGTGGTGGACACCCGGACTTACTGCAAGAAAAGGCAGAATCAGTATCATGCAAAGAAGATCAAAACAAACCAGAAAAGAAAGAAGAAAAGATCGGAAAGGTTTACCACTGGACGAAGGACCTCCTTTTCCAAGCCCAACTCCTTCGGGTCCATCGCATGAGGACGATGCAATATAAGCACCATCCTTACATCTGCCCCCTGAATGTTGTATGAAGGGGTATGCAACCGCACAAAGGGAACCTTCGAAGTCGCCGCCGCTGCAGATGTTGATGGACCACCACCACTATAAGAAGACCCCACTGGCCGACTCGAACCCGCCTGAGGGAAGGGCAGCGCATCATATATGCTAGGCGCCATCAGCCAGCTCGTCACGAAGTCCATATAATCATACGGCACAACTGTGTCGGTATATAACAGATAAGACTCGCCAATCATTGACACGATCCTCGCATCCTCTGGTAGCATCCGCTCTCGCCTCATAGACATAGGGGGCCTCGCAGGTGGGACCACCACCTCCTCCTCATCAATCTGTCAAACCATCCTCTCCCTGAGATACCAGGAGTGGCTAAACTCATGCGCGAGCAAATGCCTCATCTACGCATTCGCCCCATGTCTTGAACAACCATCCCCCAAGGGTAAAAGGTCATCTGAAAAATCCCCCGCAGATATAAGTCAATATGGAATCAGAGCACACAAAGACCGAGACTGAAGGAGGAAAAAGTCTTACCCTATCACTGGTCAGGCCATTCAAGACCTGACGCACCGCCTACAGGGAAAGAGACTTCCTCGACTGTGGATTGGCCTTCCGCCACTGGTACAAATGACAAAAGTCCCCAAGAGTCTCGTCCTTCAAAGAAATCAGTTGGGTATGACACCCAATCACCTCATAGAACCACGCCTGCCATAGACAAGAATCCGCGATAAAAAAAGATACGCACAAGGAAAATGTGAATGCATGAAAGGAAAGTGCTCAAACCAAAGAATACCTAAAGAAGATACCTGGCTCCAGTAAAAGTCTGCTGGCAGCACCCGCTAAATGCATCTAGAGAAAAATAATGGGTCGTTAAAGTCAGGCTCCCCCAATCATTGAGAGGGATGTTCGAAAACATCCTCAAGTATGGCAAAAATCATAAGTGGAGAATGTCGCCACTTGACGCCACCAGAAATCCCCCCCAACACCAGTAAGATAAACAACCGGGCCATCTGCCTCACCTGCATCCCGTCCTCCACATCAATCACCCTACTCAGTAAAAAATTCCTCAGCAGTGACAAACGGATGGAGTCCCCAGATACTATCCTCCCCACATCACCTAGCGTCGCCCGCACCACCTCTGGTCTCACCCGTAAAGAGCGATCCACCTCTATCTGCTCTCCATCACAATCCATACCCAGTAACAGTTGCACATCTATGGGAGTCACAGTCATCTCCCCAAAGACAAAATAAAAGGTGTGGGTAGTGTCGCCCCACCTCTCCTTCAAAGCGCATAAGACCGCCGTCGAACGAGGAATCTCATCCAGCACATACGCCAACCTCCCAAAGCCTGCTGATGATACTACCCAACTCACCACAGGTGGAAGGTTCTCCCAGACATCCTTAAGCCTCGTCGTCCCGCGGGCATGCATGGTCGACGAAGAAACATCATACTGTCAAAGAAAAAGCCTTGTCCAAATCCAAGAAAAAAGGGAAATCACCAGTAGAGAATGCCAAAAGTCATTTTGTACTTACATAACCACCAGGGTTCACCACCCTAGAAGAGCGATGACGCGACGGGTCCCGCAGTAAAGTCCGCTCATCTGCTACTGGCTAGAGGCACCCTAACCCTCCACTCCACATTCGCCCAGTCATCATCAGCCAACCACTCCCTGTGTACCGCAGTGCGCACAAAAACGGTCATTTTGTAGGTTGCGAAATGTTAGAACAATTCGCCGAAGAAAATCGCAGAAAGAGATAAGGAAAGAAGCTGTGAAAAATGAGGGGAACCCGCCCCCTTTTTATAGGAAGCCAAGGGTCATGCCGATTGGAACTGACCCCCCCCACCTACCGATCGACACTGACCTTCCACATTCTCGAGGTAGTCCAAAAGCTCGTGCCACTGCCGAATGGCACCCTCCACACCATGCCGACCGTCACCCCCCTTAAATTTTGTTACAGAAACTCCCAGAAAACCCTGAAAAATCCTCAGAAAATTCTTAAAAATTTCGGGGAGGATTTAAAACGTTTTCACCAAGAAAATTTCACACTCCCTCAAGATAAACCCCTATTTCCTCATCAAAACTCTCAAAAGATAAGAGAATCTCCCCCCGGAAACGTCCCCAGAGGACCCCTAAAGTATCCTAAACCTCAGGTTATCTCCTATTCACCAAAAGTCTCAAATTTATCTAAGAAAAACGTCCAAACCCTGGACCACCTAATCACTTCCCCAGTGGGATTTACAACATCCAATTAGCTATTCTCCTATGAAGTCTCCGGAAGATACGAAAGTTTCCCCAGCAATCAGCTCCCTAGCTCAAATCAAAATCACGAGGTAATTTACTCGGTAGAGTTACCCGATAACGCCTCAACTTAAGCCCTCAAAATTGGCTTCGACCCGCAGATTTGGGCATCTCAACTTAAGCCATCAAAATTGGCTTCGACTCGCAGCATTGGTCATCTCAACTTAAGCCCTCCGAATTGGCTTCGACCCGCAGAATTGGTCATCTTAATTTAAGCTCTCAGAATTGGCTTCGACCCACAGAATTGGCCATCTCAACTCAAGCCCTCAGAATTGGCTTCGACCCGCAGAATTGGTCATCTCAATTTAAGCCCACAGAATTGGCTTCGACCTGTAGAATTGGTCATCTCAATTTAAGCCCTCATAATTGGCTTTGACTCGCAGAATTGGTCATCTCAACTTAAGCCCTCAGAGTTAGATTCGACCCGCAGAATTGGTCATCTCAATTTAAGCCCTCAGAATTGGCTTCGACCCGCAGAATTGGTCATCTCAACTTATTCCCTCATAATTGGCTTCGACCCGCAAAATTGGTCATCTTAACTTAAGCCCTCAGAATTGGCTTCGACCCGCAGAATTGGTCATCTCAACTTAAGCCCTCATAATTGGCTTCGACCCATAGAATTGGTCATCTCAATTTAAACCCTCAGAATTGGCTTCGACCCGCAGAATTGGTCATCTCAACTTAAGTCCTCAGAATTGGCTTCGACCCGCACAATTGGTCATCTCAATTTAAGCCCTCAGAATTGGCTTCGACCCTTAGAATTGGTCATCTCAATTTAAGCCCTCAGAATTGGCTTCGACATGTAGAATTGGTCATCTCAATTTAAGCCCTCAGAATTGGCTTCGACCCGCAGGATTGGTCATCACAACTTAAGCCCTCAAAATTGGCTTCGACCCGCAGAATTTATCATCTCAATTTAATCCCTCAGAATTGGCTTCGACCCGCAGAATTGGTCATCACAATTTAAGGCCTCAGAATTGGAATCGACCCGCAGAATTGGTCATCCCCTGCAATGCTTTAGGTCCTCGGAATTGACCTCAATCTTTGATCATCACTTCCTTTTTTACCATCCCCAGTATGTCCCCCTTAGGTCCTCCGAATCGGCCTCGACCCTCTGAATCGGTCATCCTCATCCTTAAATCCTCAGAATCGGCCTCGACCCTCTGGTCATCCTCTTTCAAAGGCATCATGCGGTGTCTATTCGACGACTATCGTTTGTTCCAAACTCACCCATCGAGGGGCTCTGTAGACACCCCATTCTAGCACCCCCCTCCACCACTAAAAACCTAAGTCATACCCCGGGTAATGACCTAGAGGTAATCAGGCACTCCCAGACTCTGTTTGACCAAAAGTTAAACTCTTCAGCCCGACCGAGACTGAATGATCCCTCGAAGGGCACTGAAACCCATTTCCAATTGTCCACCCCGTGCACGATTCTGACTTACGATGCGGACGAACGACCCGTTTTCCCTCGAAATTTGATCAGGACGTCACCGAATGCTTTCGGGATTTATCTGACCAAAGTCAACTCTTTAGCACGATCGAGACTGAATGAATCTTCAAAGGGCGCTAAAAACCCTTTACAACAGTCCACCCCGTGCGGGATTCTGACTTACGGTTTGGACGAACGATCCATTTTACTCCGAAAGGTCATCGAACGCTCCCAGGCCCCAGTTGACCAAAGTCAACTCCCCAACCAAGTCAAACTCTTTGTAATGTCTAAGTACATCTCATAACCTTCCCAATGATCCGCCCCATGCGCGATTCTGACTTACCATGCGGACGAACGATCCATTTGCGTCCGACAATCCCCCGTCCAAAGGACCGATGAGCGCTTCTGAGCCTCATTTGACCCGAAGTCAACTCCCGGACCCGAGAGCAGTTCGAAGGACTTTTTAAGGTCTATAAAATACCTTTCCAGTGGTTTACCCCGTGCACGATTTGGATCAACGGTTTGCATGGTACGATTATTTTTTCGAAGGAACCTGAAAGAGACTGCCAAACGGGAGGTTCCAAATCCTGCCTATCGGCAGTGTGCCTAAAAACACCTGCCTATTGGTAGGACCAGGCCTATGCCGATCGACAATGCCCTAGGCCTATAAAAAAAGGGTCTGACCTCATTGCAAGAGGACCCAAGATCTGAAATCCATCACTCTCAGCGAATTCCGAAAACCTCTTTCGAAGTCAGCGTGATTTCCACCTCCAAATCCTTTTCCAACCTTCACTTTTCATCATCTTTTTCATCAAACTTGGTGAATTAACTACCCTTAATTATCATCCAAGTGCAAGGGCTGCTTTCCAACATCCAAGTTCAAGCTCAAGATCTCCAAGAAGGTCCAACTTTCTCAACCCTCACTTCAAATTCTCATAAATTCGCATTAACTTATTTTATTACTTAGCACTTTTATTCTCTCCATCTCACATATCCTAATAAACTTTTTATTTAGTGTTATTCCACATCCCTTATTTTCATATAAATAAAACCCAAAAAACAAGAAAAATAGGGTTTGCTCATAAATTCCAAACGAGAATTCTCACACTTTTCTCACAACTAAAACACCTTTTTACACACACACATACATAATAGAAGTCCCCGATTGGACTTATGGGATAAACCCCACCCCTCGTTTTGTATATGAACTACGTGGACTTTGATGCCTCTATAGGCTACGTAGGCGTCTCGGGGTAAAACCCGAGATTCGAGCCCTACTTTTCTCCCACTTTCTATTTTTCTAGTTCTTTTACCTAATTCTCTTAGATTCTATATATTTACATGTACATATATTTGTTCTTAGTGGTGTATAATTCCATATGTGTTATCGTTCCATTATAACAATCAACGCGATGATAATCGCATAATTTTTTTTTCTAATATTATTTTTTAGGAACATTCCTATGGATGACTCGCTTTATCTATTCCATGATAAAAGTCGATGATTTCTATCTCCACTATATATACAGATGCACACATACCACGGGGAAATAAAGGAAAATAACAACAAATCCATGAGAGACCTCAAGGGCGGAATGGGTGCCTAACACCTTCCCATTTCGTAACTTAGCCTCCGAATCCTTTCGAATCAATTTTGGTTTCGTATGTATCAGTATGCCTTTGGATGCTGTCCTTCGGGATGGCTCTACCCTCTTTTATCTATTTTGAGTAAAATAAACTGGCGACTCCATATCTCTACATTTTTCACCTTACACATTGCCGACGACGGTCGAAGCGCTCCCGAGAGGGATGCGCGGGACCAAGATCCTCTCACCGCGGAGATGAACCCTCTCATCTCTCTCTCCACGAGGATCAGGGATGGCCACATTGAGCAATCATAAAGGTTCTTTAAGTAAATTGGGACTTTAAGTGTGCCCAATTTACTTAGTCAAGAAACCATAAAGGTCCTTTAAGAAAATTGGGACTTTTGAACATTTGTCAGGTTAATGTTTTGCTCTTCTCTAACTTTGATTCCTCTTTTTTCTTTCAGACAGAGGTTGAGCAACCTGTTATTGTGGAGGATCCTACACCAATCATTTAATAAGGGCCCTAGGTGCGTGCCCCCAAGGAGGCTGTTGTGGAGGATGTAGTAGTTGGGGATTTCGTTGATCAAAGTGTTGTGTCCCCTATTGGCCCAATTATTGAGAAAACTGGTAGAACCATCACACCCGTATTATAAGAATATGATAGGGCCTCCAACACTATTTTTCCATTTGTGAGAAATAGTGCCTTAGTGTACATCCTCTTTAGGTTGTCCCTACTGAACATGTGAGACAAACTCTCCGAGATTTCCCCATATTTTGACAAAACTCCACCGCGTGTTACTTGAAAGGTTATTGGAGCTCCATCCTTCAACTTTCAACTCCCGTTGTATCCAACCTTTGGATGTGATGATAACCTGTAGGTTACTATGATTGTACACCGTAAAAGACAACATATAGTGCCTAAGCTTTTGTGCAACAAATACAAGGGCTAAACAATGTCTCTTAATACTAGTATATATGGCCTCAGGCCCTTGAATGATACGACTTAAGAAATAAATAGGCCTCTCTACACCATATACCTTATGAGCTAACAATGCTTCGATTTATATTTTAGTAGATGTGAGGTAGAGTTATAAAGGTATAACTACCTTTGGACGGATCATGGTCTGTGGATATGTGAGGAGCTTCTTCAGCTTATCCAGAGCTTCTTGATTTTTTTGCTCCCATACAAACTATATCCCTTTTTGTAGAAACTCCATCAATGCGTGAGTGACCTCAACAAGTTCGGTCATAAATCTTCTCAAGTAGGAGACCTTTCGCAATAATCTTTTCAACTCTTTTGGAGATTTAGGCCTTAGCATGTTGATGATGTCCTTATGCTTATTAAGATCCATATGCACACCTTGTCTGTTCACCACAAACCCCAAGAACTTCCCACTTGTCACCCCGAAAGCATATTTGAGAGGGTTCATTTTTAACTTGTATTTTTTACATCGGGTGAATACCTTCCTCTTGTCAAATGAGCAACCTCCTTTTATAACTTTATCACCATATCATTAACATATAATTCCATAATCTCATGAAAGAGATCATGGAATATAGCCATCATATTCCTCTAGTAGGTAGAACTTTCATTCTTTAGTCCAAAAGTCATACATGTGTATATGAAGTTACCTAGTGGTGTACGGAAGGCAGTCTTCTCAGCATCTTCTGGATCTAGTTTTATCTGGTTGTACCCGACATAGCCGTCCATCAAACTGTACATCTCATGTCCTGCCATTGGATCTATCAAATTATCAATAGAAGGTAATGGGAATTCATCTTTTTGACAGGCCAGATTCAATTCCCTAAAATCCACACTAATCCTAATTTGGTTTCCATCTTTATTTCCCACCGGCACAATTCTAGATAACCAAATAGGATGTTGGATGCGAACAATGAAACTTGCGGTGAGTAACCTATGGACTTGCTCCTTTATATTCAGAGTCAGTTATACTTTATACGTTCGAGTACCCTGCTTCATCAGTATGGATGAGGGAATTACATTCAACTTGGGAAGCTCATCTCCTTATTAACCCCAGGCATCTCGGTGTACTTCCAGGTAAAGATATCCTTGAACTCATGCAGCAGTTCAACCTGACCTTCCTTCGATGGACCATCAATATCTTTTGAGATAAAAATTGGCCATGGATCATCATATTCCTTTGAGAAATCTATTTTCTCCAGCTCTTGTATTTGAGGTCTTAGCCTATCTTTCATATAGCCAGGCTCCTTTTCAATTTCCTTCATAAATTCCTGGATGTTGGAGTTATCAATCACTAGACATAGACCCTAGTTATTAACCAAAAAACACTCACAGACCGAGTCAACCTCATCATCCAGGCTTTCATCTACCCGCTCACACCTTCATAGTTTGTAAATAATCTTACCATTGGAAAATAACACCCTTTACACTGGCGGGGGTTCTCCTCTCGGTGAGATCGCTTGCGATTATTTTCTTTTAACTCTCTAACTGAGAATCTTGTAAGTACATTTTTTTGCTTGACTTGGTTCTCAATGGGGTTAATATGAGGTGTCATCCGATCACGTAGTTTCCTGGATAGGCTAGGAGGCTTTACCACCTCTTGAATGATCTTATCTTCTTCGTAGGCAAACAGCGGGCGAGCTAGTGCACGCACCTTTTCCCTAGTACTAGGGATTCTAGTGCCTCTAGTATATCGTGTAAGTACTGTAGCTTCTTCAACCAACTCTGTATAAAAAGATTCATCCACCAAATGTGCTTCTTCTCGCTCGAATGGCTTCCTGGATGCCTGAATGACAACCTCCTTTCCCTTGATATTTGCCATAGCACATTGATGGTAAGTGGATGGCATCAACCTATGACTATGCATCCAAACCCTTCCCACCAACAACTGGTATGACGATTCACACTCCATTAGGTGGAACTTTATGTGGGAAGTGATATTCCCTATGGTAATCCCCACATTAACGTAACCAATGGATTTGGAGGATTGGCTGTCATAACCTGAGATTGACAAAGGATTTTCCACTATATTTATCTCAGCAATGTTAAATGCATAAAAGGATCCGATAGGCATGATGTTGATTGAAGATCCTCCATCAAACAAAACACAGTTAAAGCTACACCTATTGACATTTACTGTAACATAAAGTGGTCTGTTATGAGGATACCTGATCGAATGGCCTGCTTCGGAGAAAGTGACCTTTGAGAGGAACCTCCTGACTAACTTGGCCATGGGCCCTTTCCATCGCTAGTTTGGAGCCATATTATTTTTAACAATCTCTAATATTTCCCGAGTAACCTCGAGTTTAGCATTGTCGGGCATCCCCATTTGATCAAATAACCAACTAAACTTTTACGAGAATGCTACTGTGGCACACTCCACCCAAGGATTAACTTGGTCGTCATCCAGCACATAAACCTCCTCTATATCTCTATAAGAGTATTCATCATAGGTTATCACAACGTTCATTGTACCTAAAGAACGAGCTTCCATCTACTTGCTCAAATCATCGATTGGGCTCCACTCATCCACCTGCTCATCATCTAGCTTTTGCTGAGCCATCCCAATCACACACTCTTCCAGAGACTCGTCAAAAGTTTCTTCAAAGATTCATTGCTCTTTCATCAACTGTTTCGCCTCATCATCATAAGTGATGGTCATATTTGCCCCATGTCTTGCAATTAATTATCATTTACATTAGTATTAGGCAACTACATATCCCTTTTCTTGATGTGTGTGTCAATGAGCCTTCTCAGTGAAAAATATTTGCAAGTTGGGTGACCCAACTTATTATGAACCTGGTAAAACTTTGGATTGTTTCTATATTCTCGTGTCACAGGCTCCGTGCCGGAATTAATGGGCCTGCATAGTTTGTCATGAACTATGTAATCATAATACTCAAGGGTTTGCTCAATCGTGCAAGGTATCTCGGGTGGATCATCTTTTTTGTCAAACTTCCTCTTATTGCCTTTGTTTCTTCCTTTTTGGCCATTATTTCCACCTCATGGTCTTCTATCTCCATCATCGGTATAATTCACTTTTGGGGGTGCTCCCCTCCCCAAACTTGTTAACGGACTCAACACCAAACTCGATAAGGTTGGTGTTGGTAGGGGTTTTAACCCCAAGGCAATATTCCTCGCTGACTTTAAAAATGCTGCAAATGTACCTTCTATGGTTTCATTTATCAAATGACATATATACTTGTGCAATAAACCCTCTGCGTAAACTTACAAGAGTTTCCTCTCTCGCGTTTCCTCTCTCACGTCTAGAGAGCGCTTGGGTAACGTTATAATATATACCACAACATCCTCACCGGGCTTTTGCTTCTCGCGTGCCAACTGCATGAGTGTGAACTCATCCTCTGTCAAGAAAAAAATCGATACAAATTGGACATGTAAATCCTCCCAGGTGGCCACGTTTCTTGGCGCCGAGTTGGAATACCATGTGTAAGCTTTCCCAGTCATAGAATTTGAGAACTCTCTCAACCTCAGCTTTTCGTTGTTATAGTGGTCCCCAATATTTTCAACAAATCTCTTGACATGATCCTTGGGATTCCCCCCTTTTCCTGTGTACTTTTAAAAGATAGGTGGGATATACCCCCACTGAATAAGGTTCATTATTGTTCTCCTCTGGATAGGGAGTACAAAATCATCATATATAAAGGATGTTTCTCCTCTAATCTTGGAAGCCGCCATCATTCTCAACACCTCCTTTTTCATTTCCTCTGTGCATGGCCGGCCCTGGCCATGTGCCAAATGGGCAATGGCTCAGGGCCCATTTTAGAGTATGCACTTATATATGTATTTATTGGGGCCTAAAAATATTTTATATATGTTAAAAATGTCAATTTTTAAAATAAGTTTAATTTTTTAGGGGCCCTTTTTTTAACTACTCAAAAACAATTTGAAGAAAGAATTATTCAACTACCCAAAAATCTCACCCAACTAAAATGGGCCACTAAAAAATAAGTAAAATTTTTTAGGGGCCCATTTTAGGTATTTAATATCTTTGTGCAATATTTTTATAAAAGGGACCTAAATTGATTTTCGCACAGGGCATTCCCAATCTTAGGACCGACCCTGCCTCCGTGCTAGGTGGAGGAGGACTAGGATGCACAAGAGCCACCATAACAGGTGTAGGTAGATCAGTAGGCACGCTGCCTCCTGAACAAGTATAAGATAGCATGACTGGCTTAGCGATAGTATTGCCAATAACCTGTGCAGTTGCTCCCATAACAAAGGGAGCAACACGGGGTAATGTCGCTGTTGGAGGGACGTTGTTAATTGTGTCCGGAGTAACTCCGCTTGAGACAAAAGGAACCACTAATACTGTCGATAGTGTTGTAAAAGAACCGGGTCCTACCGTGACCCCCAATAATGCCTGAGCACCTAGAGTTTTGATAAATTCAGAAAAAGGCTCATTAAACCCTCCGTTTGAGTCGGGACCATGCCGATCGCCATACGCGACATACGGGTCGCGCCAACAACTAATGAACTAGGATTTTCTTGTGCCACTCTCGCCCCTTCCGACAAAACAGTGAGATCCATTATTCCTCTTTTTGCAAAGAGTCAAAGTCTATGTTCTTGGACAAATTATATTTTTCCATATTTCAAAAGAGAATACCTCCCCAGCGGAGTCGCCAAATGTAATATGTGAGTTCTTAAAACAAAATTAGTGATTAACGAGGCATAACGCATTATCAAGATGATGATTAGCGTGTGCAACACAATCACAACCAACAATAAATACAAGCCATAATAAACAACCTTTAATATCAAAAGCTTATATTAAATGAGATTCTTACAATATAAATGCTCTTGGAATATATTAAATGCAAGGGACCCCACAATCAACTTATTTGAATGGAGAGAGAACAAGCACCCTAGCACAAGCAGTAACCTAGAAAGCATAATAAATGCTAAGGTTGGTGAATTGGTGGAGGCAAAAGGAATAATCACTCAATAATGGACTCATAAAAAACTCTCCTGTCTAGAAAAAACTCAACAACAATTCTGAATATCAAAATTGCGATCCTTTGGAATTATTCAACTGGGGTATTTATATGAGGACAAGGTCACTTGAGTGACCTTGATCGCGACGCGCTTGACCACATTTATTGTTAACACCCATGCAATTATTGCCAAAGATAGTGCATTAAATGCACAAGATATGATATTTTGGTGGGAAAACTGTTTAGCTTATCAAGCGTCATTTGGCACTAAGTGGAATGTGACATGGAAGCCCAAAGGTTTATCGTATAACGGCTAAAAGGACAACCACCTTAAATAACCTGGTTACCCTAGGAATAAACCCACTTGAGTGTTACTTTCCTTGAGATCCTAAAATTTCAAAGATCATGACGTCATGATAAATTCTGAATAATGACATGTATGGGGTGAGTTATCCGATAAACCAAATGTGGTTGTTCGAGCAACCTAAAATTGTTTGTGAGGAACTGCAATCTAATCTTTGGACAACTATTTCGGTTGAGGTCCCTCGAGGAATAGTATCTTGAGCATATATTTATCTGTGCTTGTTCTAGTAAAGGTTTTTCCCAAATGTGCTAAGGGGTTGGTGTTTCTTTCCCAACGTTGTCTTGTTCCCAATCCTCCAAACCAAATCCCAACAAGGTTCCCAAAATGAGTGTGACACCCCGCCTAATTAAATATCAGGTGATCAGTCCTTTATTAAATTAAATCAGAATATTCAGTTGGTTCATTCTTAGTATCACTGTCGCAAAAACATATCTTATTAATTCACCTAATAATGAATTAATCTAAGTGTTAAAAACTTTTTCAACTTTTAATTTAATTAAATCCATACCAACATACTGAAATAAAATAGGTATCACCCCAACACAACTGAATTAAAATTTAACTAGTATAAATGTAACTGGAATAAACTCTCCAGTTGAAACATCTCAATGTCACCATCCAAAACAAAATGATAATAACAATATCACTATAAAACGAATACAATATCTGGAACTGAAATGAGATAACTAAATCCTGAGCGACATTCCCTACATGAGCCAAATACTATAAATATAGGAATCAAGAAAACAAATGCATCTAATCCAAAGCTGCATCCCCAGAAACTCATCCAAATATCCATCCTCGAAGCCGGGCGTCCCTTCTAGGCACCTGGTAATATAGATATTGTAGAGAAGAAAATATGCAAGTAAATGGGTCAAAGCCCGATTGTAAAAGATTTTTAAAAATAGCAAGTGCTTAATAATTACAATTTAAGGCAGTATTATCTTCATACTAGTTTTTTCGGCTCTCACTTGATAATCTCACCCCTCATCTAGAGTGCACACCTAACATACCTCAAAATCTTCCTAGTAAAGTTCCCATTTACTAGTTTAGTATAGGTGTTACTGTGATTCTACCTTATCTCATTTCCTCGTATTTCTCACGCAATACATTTGATAATTACACATGTTCATTTCTCTTTAATATGAACTAAGCTTTTCAAGGCTTTAAGATTAAGTATTCACTTACTTAATTAAATTCAGATTTCATTAATCTCTCATATCTACTAAAAGTCACACAGTAGATTAAATCATAGTATATATATATATATATATATACTAATAAAGCACCCCTAGATATAGTTGCAGTGCATGCATACTCTTCTATCATGTCCTTGTGCATCACTCACTGCATAACGAACAGTTGGTTTGGTGTCTCTCACGAACCATAAATCGCATAACACAAATATTGGAGGCGAGCATACTCCCCAATCAAATGGGTTACGCACATACCTACGCTCCCATTCGACCGTCGAAACTATCATTCACACCGATAGCACGTGTCCAAGGTCCTATGCTCAGTGTACGAATATAAATCCCCCAAATGGGTCCAATCAGGATAAGACCGTGCACAACGCGGAACCTCCACCCCAATAGCAAGTAACGTAGGTATGTCATATACAAAATAAATCATAATATATGTATTTATCCCACCTATATATATATATCAATAGTGCATACGCACAACCCAAAATAATTCCTTTACGTATTATATTTATATCTCGAATATCCTACGTATTTATAGATTATGACTTTATTTATTAAGTATTTCCCGAGTTTATCTCAATACTCGAAGTGTATAACTTATTCCTTATACAAAATAAGTAGGTGAACATATACTCCCTACTGGTTCATATCATTATCATCCCCGAATTTCCGTGAATTACGTTTATCATTGGATTAGGTTTATTCCTCGACACTCCCTAGTCCATTTAGCCCATTATTCCCTCTTATAAGGTTAAGTCCATACATTAACATGACCTACTGGTATATCTCTATACATCCACTATTTTGAGAATTTACTTTCCATATTCAAATCCCAAATTATTCCACAAAAATAATAAATAAATAAAATTAGGTCAATTCTAGGCAACCGAACTGGTTCGGCCAGGATCCGAACCGGTTCACACCTACAAGTCTGCGAACTTCTACATTTTCTAGGCTACGGGTTTTCATCATTTTAATCCTCAAAACCAATATCTATTGATCCCAAACTTTCCCTAATTTATCCCAAATGATATATAATTATATAGGAATGATTTCTAATCTCTAAATATTACCAATGCATCAAGGAATTCTAAATTAATCAAGTTATTTCCATATAATTCAGAAAACTTATTCATTTCCCTCTTGTTCAAGAACTATCATGAAATCATATTTCTTTACTAGTTTAAAACCCAAATTTCGTGATGATTGATTCCATAAACAAAGAGATATCAATTCTATATGGTTTTCCTTTCAAGGGTGCATCTTAAATCATCAAAATCCATCTATGATTTATGGAACTGTTCTGAATTTTATTTCTACATTAACCTGTAGACAATACATGCTAAGGATTGCAATTATTAACCACTTACCTCTAATATGTAGGTCTGAACCTTTGAACATGATAGGCTACTGGTGTTCCTCCTCTTTTCTAGGCAACTTCCGACAGTGGTTGTGGTGGTGGATGACTTTGTCCCTTGGTTTTCCTAGAGGTGGCCCTTCCCTTTCTAGAAAACTCTTACTCTCCTCTAAGTCTCTCACTATGAAGATTTGGTGAAATGAACATGCATCCTTACCAGCCTTAGACTTGTAAATAATCATGATTTTTGGTGGTTACTATTCACCTCCCATGTAAATTGACCAAAATACCCCTCCTGGGTGTCTATTCGGCTCCAAAGTGCCCCGAGACCCAAATCAAACCCCCAAGTAGACATTTTCGACTATTTAAATGCTTCCTGACACTTTGGTGCAGTCAAAAGGACCATTTGGATGACATAATAATATTTTATTTTGAATTCATTTAATTTTAGTCCTGCGTCTCACAAACGCGTTCCGACTTAAATCCCGAAATTGTCGTATTCATCACTTGCGACAATATTTTTATTAAATCATGTAAACTCATAATCATATATTACTTTTAACCACTAAGTAAGATTCAACTTATATCACATATTACTTTACTCTCGAGTAATATTTAAATCCGAATTAATTTTAAATATCTCATAATTAATCATAATTAATCCCATTTAAAATCATTAAAAATTACGGAGTATTACAATGAGGTTGTTCGATAGATCATATGAGCTCTCCCATGCCCTGCCAGACATGGTCCTTCAAAGGTACCGATTGACCTCACAAATCTTAGAAAACAAACTTAAATATTGTACCAAAGGAAATGTGTACAAATACATCGTAATATTTATTACAAATGAGCTATCTCCGTCTTCTGATCGAGCTTGATCTTTTGGGGAGGTTATTCGAGCGACCTCAGTGTTTGCGAATGACCTTTATTCGAAGAATATTCTTTATGGGAGGTCCCTTCGAGCGACCTCACTCTTTACTTGATCTTGCATGTGTGTAAGGTTAGCTTGCTAAACAATTTTGAGCTTGGACCTCACCCGATAATATACTAAACTATAAAACAATTTATATCAATGAATATATGGAAAAACCACCATTTTAGTTACAAAAATTGTACCCAACCAACTAATACTAAAATTAGTGAGCCCCTCCCCCCCCCCCCCCCCCCCCCCCCACGCTCAAATAAACATAACTAGTGGATGTCAAATACAAAATAACCCTTTAATTTATTTAGCAAAAGAAACTATCAATTAATTTTTCATTTTATATGGTACTTCACAACTTTATATATCTATAAAATAAGTTACCAAACTTATGAATGTCATAAGATCCAAAGTTGATGTCATGCGATGAGATTTTTACTATAATACCCACTTTGCCCCTCAAGTCTTTGGTTTCCCCCTCTTTTATTTCTCACTAATTAATTCCCCTCATTCACTTTAATTCAAATGCAAGGCTATTTTGGTAAACAGACCGAACAATGCACGCTTTCTCACGAGACACTCCAATAGAAACGCCAAAACCCTTCCTTTCAGCCGTACCTCGCTCTCCCACACCTCGCTCTCACTATGCGCCGCTCAAGAAACATTGAGAAGAGGGATAAAAAACCATTACTTTTTGAACTTGACCCTCTCTCTCCTCCCTCTCTCAGCTTCTACGCAAGATTAGGATTGATTCGTTACCACCGATAGGAGGCTTCGGTAAAGGTTCGCGTTGTATCACAACGTCCCACTGTCAGATCTACATACAACCATCATGTCGCCCACCAATCATCAAACCGTGGCAAAAAATATGAAGAAATACGCTAAATCGGTAAATATCCAACTCAAAGGTATACCCAAGTCATATATTTTTCTAATTCTGTGTTTTATGTTTTTAATTTGCAAGTATTCTCTCTCCAATATCTCACACACCAAAAGGTATACCCAACCCAAGTCTTATATTTTTGTTGGTTTTTTCTTCATATCAAGAAATTGTATTTCTATTATTAATTTAATTTTTTGGTTGTTTTAGAGTATGAGACTCTATTTTAGTGTTGGATTTTGGGTTTGTGTATGTTCAAATTGGGCATTGGCAAGGATTTGGAGAATTTCTGGTAGGTGTATTCTTTTGTGGTTATATTTCTATCAATGATATGCTTTAATTTTTTCTATCATTTGCTGTTATGAAATAATATATATAATCGAGTTGTTTAATACTACAACATGCCAAATTGACAACCTTCTTTTATTTCTTAATTTTTTTTGTATTAATTTTTATGTGGTCTTATATGTTTGTTGGTTTGAATTTATTTCATATGTTATTGGTCTATATATATTTTGTGCATTTGGATTTTGCCATTTTTTTGCCTATATATATGTTGTCATTTTAGTGTCCAACAGCTAGACAAGGGAACCGGGAAACGGGACCCCAAGCTCAAAATGGACCCCAAGTTAAGCTTCATGTTTCATTTTTTAGTTTTTCTGCATTTGTTCTTCTCAAATAGTTTTTTTTTACTAAATAAACATATCTAATGTGGTACTGCTTTCTTTGTTTTGGGGGATTTGATTTTAACTCCCTTGAAGTGGTGTCAATGAGAACTCTAACCAATAGAGCGCATTAGGTTCTTGAAATGACTCAGATTGATCAAGGGTGCTACAATAAACACAACTTATTTGTCTTCAAAATACCATCGTATAAGTTTTAAACCACACGTATTTCTTTATTGGATGATTTATTTTCCTTTTACTTATTGCTCATAATTTAGTTCTCAATATTTCCTGTAGGTTTTCAAGCCCTGACTTGAAGGCATGCCATGCTGAAAAAATGATGGGGGTACAGGTTAAGTAATGGATATATAGTGGATGGGGGTAATGGACTTATGGGATTGTTTCTAACCATGGGGGTTAGATCACATGGTTGTTAGATTTATATTGTTAACAAAATCATCTTATTCTATTTGCCCCTACCCCCCAAATGTATTTGTATTGATTATTACAAATTTAGAAATTAGTCCTAAAAATAAAAACCCATTCTTTTAGTATTTTTCCTATCCACACACACGCGTACGCACCCATCCCCCGCCCCCCCCCCCCGGCGCGCGCGCACACATTTGAAGTGTTTTCCTCTGTTTACTACCATGATTCTTCAAAAACCATAATCGATTGGTCCTTAGTACTTGGTATAAATATAATCTGCAAAACAGAATAGAGGCTGTGAACTTCCCTCTAAAGGATCATAGAGTTCACTTTCATCATAGAGGTTGTGAACTCCCTCTAAAGGATCATAGAGTTCACTTTCATAAGAGAGGTTGTGAGTTCCCTCTAAAGGAGCATAGAGGTTGTGACATTATGTGGAAACTGAGACCTGGATTGATTTGTAACAAAACTATTGAATATTTGAATGTAACGAAGCTATCAGTTTTCGTAATTTCTCGATAGGTTTTGTTTCAAGTAACATTATTTCCATAATACAGAGTATTTTAGTAAAATTATTCTTTGAGCGGGTTTTTATTCCAATCATAAAGTTTGCTTACTTTTTTTCATTTCGATAGGTTCTAAATTATGAAAGTTAGCTTATTATTGTTGTTGAACTTTAGATTTTATTTGGGTTACTTTCTCTAATGTTTATTTTGGTTTTGTAAGTACCGATTTGGCTATGATGAGTTTCATTTTTGTTAGTTATCTCATTTGATGGCGGGAGCATTTGTGCTCTATTTTTATGTTTGCATAGCCTACCCCAACTAGGTATACTCTAATAAGGATTTTGGGTTATAAATGTGTTCTTAAGAATTTCCTCCCTTTTTTAGTTTTATTTTGAGGTCAATTTTAGTTTCATAAATATAGGGTTAAAATAATATTTTTTTACTGTTCTCTTTCATAAAAATAGGGTTGCCAAAATCTTATTTTTTTATATGTAATAAAGGTTTTGTGAATTGTTTTTCTAACACTTTAATTTTTATTTTGGATTTATAGATCTTTCCCATTTGGGATTATATTACACCAGAACACTATAAGATAGGAGAGCTTTGTTAATTCAAGGTTTTAAAGATTGGTTTTGAATATTTCACCATATCAGTCCCCAGGCGCAAACTCTTTCTTGATATCACAAGAAAAAGAAATTATCAACATGTTCACGCAAGGTTCGTCTCTCAACGATGCTGAAATCATTATATTTGGAGCACGGGGGATTTGAAATATTTAACTATTTTTTCTAACTTGATGTATTTCACTATGAATCATATATTCACACTGAATCACTTCACCTGACCCCGGACTGAATCACAGCACCCTTACTTCACACCCCTGCTTTATAAATATTTATTTGATCTCCAGCAGAGCTTGAGATTGAGAATGAACATGTTAGTTGGTGTTATATATTTAATTTTTGATACTGAAAGATCTCTATTATAGTAGGATTTCACTTGCAGAAGTGCTTCTGATACCAATTAACATTTATATTGCTTACTCACTTCTTTGTTTATTTTGTTTTTAGATGTGAAAAAAAAGACATCAGTTTGGGATATGCTGGAATCGACACTCACCTCAGGCAGTCTACTTCAAAACTAGTTGCAAGTTAGTTGAGTAAACAAAATAACATTGGAGTTGGTCTAGGAAGAAAGGCAGCTGTGTTGCTGGTGGGCAGGTGTTTCAATTCTTTTTCATTTAAGCATATCTACGTGGTTCATTCTCCTATACGTTGCATATTTTTTAAAATCCCTTTTCTTTCCAGTTTTTAATATCTCAAAGTTACTCACGAATCTATATTTCTATATGTCTACATTAGATTCTACTTGGTAAGTGTCACAATTTTCTGTAATGCGTCACCAAAGCTCCGTTTACTGCATTTCTGGACAGTTTGCAAGGAAAAATCCTATTCTGTTGGTGGTTTTGTAGTCTTTGGTACTCCTTAATAGGGGGCGTGTTGTATTATTTGGTTAGCCAAAAAGAAAAGAAAAAATGACATCTATCAATAATGGGTCATAATTAGTAGCTTTACTATTTGATTCTTTATAGCGGGCTTCAAATTAGGTATACTTCTTTCATAAATGATTA
The DNA here is from genome assembly GCA_949130495.1 of Sambucus nigra. NCBI lineage: Eukaryota > Viridiplantae > Streptophyta > Magnoliopsida > Dipsacales > Adoxaceae > Sambucus > Sambucus nigra. Next base: position 533,165,779 of record OX422217.1, read on the forward strand.
ATTTTCAACATAGCTTTGAATCTCATAAACTTGCTTTAATGGGTAATAGAGCAGATAATTATCCTTAATAAATCTTTTCATAACTTTCCATCTTTTCACTCATTTGAGAAAATGCGGTTCTGACTTCAAATAGATCATTAAGTAATGTTACTTTTTTTCTTCTTTTTTTGTAAATCACTTTAACTGTATGTTGTTTATAGAGTCTAGAGTTCGATGAATGAGTTGATGCTTATCGAAACCTTGATTTTTTCCCCATCCTTTCTCTAACATCTCCTTTTGTATTCTTGATCAGAATATTTCATTTACTTCACTATTTTTTCTAGATCTAAACTTGGGGTTCTCTAACATTGCTCGCAAGGTTCTGAAATCCTAACAAGACTATACCCATGTGTGTAGGCTGTGGGATGTGAAGCTTCAGACCGTTTAAATACTTATAAATGTTTTGGCAATAGTAATGCATTATAGTTAATGTTCGTTATTGGGATAATCACAGTAAGAGGTACCACCCTCTGTTTTTAATTTAAAAATAAAATTGTTCTTTCATTTGAAATTTTTTATTATAATTTGCGATAACATTAGTGATACCTTGCAAACTTGGAACATGGCTTTTTGATGCACTTGTCCATTTATATTCATAACTTAGTAAACCTATTATTCCATTCCTTTTATGTTGATACACGTGTTTGTGGTAGTTGTGATTTTTTTTATTCTTAGCAAATAGGAACTGGAGAGATGGTAATCAGAAGAAAACAACAACAAATCAATGGATTCCTAGCATCAATAACAACCACGTGAGTATTTTATTAATCTTGATCCCTATTGTAGAGGTTAAGCTTGGTTGCGAATGAATTTTTCTTGATCCCTAAAAATCTCTACTTAGGTTTTTCTCGGGATTAAGCTCTCGATTTTTCCAAGCTTCCATGTCAATGACATAAAGTGTTGACATGGCCATGCCACATATACCACAGTGGCTTTAAAAATATACTGTTAGTAGCATACCTTTTAAGCAACTCATGTTAATTATGATATTGATTTGCACTAAATTCTTTGTGGTAATTGGAATTAGAGTCAATGTCCTTTCTCTGTTGGTACCATGTCAGAACTAGGAACAACGTGGTTGTATTTGAACTGAGTGAAATGAAATGGATTTTGTAAATGTAATTTATTTGTCTTTGGATATGTAGCTTATTTTTCTACAACTTATGTTTATATATATGGTTGTTATAAGTTTTACTTTTATTTTTTAAATTATGGTGACTGACCAGAATGGTAAACCAATTTAGATTTAGTATAATATATATGATGCTATCGATTTATTTTTACTGTTGCATGAATCTTATGTTATTCATATGGCTCAATGGCTTTGTTTTTTCATCTATGTGAACATATGCTTTTGATTTCTCCTATAATTTACTCTTTTTTAATAATTTATGCTCAGTGCGGGTATACTCGCTAGAAACTAATCTTCCTTATACTCCAAAGTAGGAGGCAATGTGAGCGGCAAGATCCAATGTGGGCTCACGGGTCCTGTCAGCGAAAGCTAATAAAGTCAATGGGTGTAGTGAGAAAAGAGGTGTCAAGGACAATATGAAATGGATAGAGGTAGGCGAAATCAACCAGCCAAATGAAGTTTGTTTGATGACAACGATGTTTTATGCGAAATAAACCAGCTAAATGATGTATGTGGATTATTGGACAAATCAATCTCATACAATTTGTCCTCATCAATAAAGGAAGAGGCACATACATAGTCCAAGGGGTGATAATTAGTTGATAAGTAAATCACAAGCATAGTTCTAACTCTTCTTCATAGTGATCATAAAACTAGCCCTCGATATCTATAGGATTGGCGTGTGTAAGCACAACTGTTTGAATCGAGTTAATTTGTAAGTACTGGCTTTATTCCATGTTTAGACAAAACTTGTTTGAGTCATAAGTTAGGATTTTAGTGGTTTGTCCTTCAAGCCTATGATGTGTGATTGAAACTATGCAGCAAAGCTAAAGTGACATCCATGTTACATTAGATTGCACGTTTCATCTTCAACATTCGAGGGATTTCAATGAAGCTATGAAGGCATATTAGTGTCTGATCCCTGCAAACGTTTGGGTGTTATTTTATGAATTTTTTTTGATGAATTTTCGTAAAATGTTTTTTGAAAGAAAATATTTTTATTTTATTTTAGTTCATTAGAACAAGTTTGATCAATTAGTTCGAATGAGATATGCATGTCATTAGAACGACCTTAAAACGAACATCGAACGAGGTACTTCTGTTAATCAGAGGTATATCATTCGAATCTTGTTCGAAGTTTGTTCGAATGACATTATGTGTTTGTTAGAATGAGGTTTTGTTGGTTTGAACGAGTCAATGCTTTCGTTCGAACGACCTTCTATTTTCGTTCGAACGACTTTCTATTTTCGTTCGAACGAGTTGCCTCAAAAAACTTGTTGCCTCAAAATTTGTGTTTATATAAATACTCAAGTCTAGCTTGAGTTTTCTAAGATGATTTTTGCAAAAATGATTTTCCAAGGTTTATTTTGTGCCTCCAAAACCTTAGCTTACCCCCAAGTTTGAGATCTAAGAATCCTATATATATATTTCTGTTTGAGATCTCTTTCGGTGTTGCACCATATTTATATCCTCTCTATATTGTGAGTGTTTCGAGCAATGGAGACTGTGTTTATATTGAGAAGTGGATGGATTGGTCATGAGACAAGTAACAAGGAAGCACATCAAGGCTTGAAGGATATCGGTCTGTGAGTAAGTATAAGTTCGTGTAAACTACCTTTATCGTAATGGGCTTGTGTGGATGGGCTGTCCGAGTTTTTTTCCTCGTACATTGTCGTGTTGTGATTTTCTTATTTTATTCTTGCTTATACTCACCTAGATGTATACTTAGGCCAAAATCAAAATTAATAAAATTGTTTCACACCACTCGTAGTTTTATTCATTGAAAAATTTATTAAACTTGTTGAAAAATAAAAATTACTGGTTTTGTCTACAAACCCTAGGGGCAAATAGTTTTCTCAAATTAGTATTAGAGCGGGTTACACTAGCTTATTGTGTTAGAATACTATTTTGTGCTTGTTTAGGGTTTAGATGGATATTAAGGGAGAGGGTAGTTCCATTAGTCGACCTCCATTATTTTATAAGTCAAACTATCCCTATTGGAAGGTTCAGATGGGATTTTTCTTGAATCGATAGATGAGAATGTTTGGAACACGATTGAGTTTAGGTGGATTCTGTTACGCTAAAGCAAGACTATCTCTAGCGACCAAGACGATAAAACTCACTCGGAAATTTTATCAAACACTTGGTGTGCGAAAAACACCCAAGACCTTGTTCCCAAAATGAACTAGTGTGCAAACTCCCAATCAATTCAACCAAGCATCAATGAAGAGACAATAAGAAAGCAATCATCAAAGCAAAACAACAACGATATACCGTGGTTCACCCAAATTTGGGCTACATCCACCAAGGAGGATTTCTTCTTTCTATAGATAAATGGAGGAACCCAAAGGTTATACACACACACAATTTATCTCTCTTAGAAAGTCACTCACAACCTCACAAGAACTCACCCCTCAAATGGGAGCTCTATCTCTCTTTAGCTTTGATAACTCACAAAATAGCTCTCAAACTTGTCCTCTCTCAAAACCTAGAAATGACACTTGTATTTATAGATTTGAGCCAAAATGGCAAATTTGTAAATAAACCAAAACTGAAAAATAGGAGAGCCAAAATCAACAGATTCCTCCCACTCAAGATGGTGCTCCTAAAGCATATGCCTCCTAGACAATGATTGAAAATAATGCATTGACTTTTAATTCTAGGCATGTGAACCCTCTTTTTTCACTGTGATCGCAAAAAAGTTTAAACGCCTTATGAGTAGCGGGAGCGCTAAGGCTACTTCGAATATTTTACGATCTTCACACAAAGGAACAAATATTGTTAGGTTTTCAAGTTAAAAAATCTGACGACTAAGTTTGATACGATTAAAATGTTAGAGAATGAGCCTTTTGATGAATACTATCATAAGTTATTGGATATGTCGGAGACAATGTCGGTCTTTTGTAAGATGAGAACAACTATCTAAAGGAGAATCTCATTAGATGCAAGTAAACCTTTGATAAAGACCAAGTGATAAAGCGGAGCCTTTAAATAGTGATGAGACTGAGATATCAGTCTCGTTATAGTCCTTGTGTAGTCTGATCGGAGGGCTACGATAAAGGCTGGATATATTTCCTCTCTCATTTAGTTGAAGCGAAGTAGGTCCAAAATAAACATGAGTGGCTGAATGTTCTGTCCATCATAAGAGTTCCCCATGATTACCAATTCTGGTATTAGTGTGGGTTTGATTCCCCATTTATTCGACTCCCTTTCTTAGAATTGAGGACTCATGGATCCCTATAAATTCAATTCCAATTAAACTGAAAGGGGACTACTAACTCCTTGATCATGGTAGTGGCGACGAATTCCTTATGGATGTAGACGATTATCACCGTGATAGAATGACTTCTAAGCTGAATCAGCGAAGATGAAATATCTAGTCATCCTTTTTGTACTTTAAGTTTTGTAACTTGTCGATCTGGCTATTTGTAATCAAATTGAATATCAATTAAATTATCTAGGTCAATTCCAAGATTTGCATTTTCCCATTTTTTATACGGAGCATGTTTTTTAGTTGCCTTATATCTAGGATAAGTGTCATCGCACCACCTTAGGCCTAGGATGAACTATGGCAAAAATGCACATGGTCACAGGGAAAATCACTCGATGAGGATTTTAACCGACCAAAGTTAGGACACTCAGTACTTAGGGATCCCCTACAGGTGTTTTTCTTACCTAGGAAATTCTTAATGTTTTCATTTTATTAGTGAAAAAATATGTTACCTTAGGATATGATTAAGTGTAATCTCACTAAGCATTTAAATTGGCGATAAGGGCTTGATTAGATAAATTTGAAGAAATTTGTATTGACAATAGATTTACCATAATGATAATATGTAATTAATGAAGTTGGATAGGAATTTGGAATAATAAGAATACTAATTGCATTAATTGAACTTTAATTATCCAAGAAGTTGGAATGACATAAACTTAGAACTTGAACAAAAGTGAAAAGTTTCAGAAATGAAATATTCCAAGGTTAGCCGTATTCCAAGCTCTAGGTATCTACTTGCCCCTATTGTTTCCAGATGGTAGGTTCCTTGGAGGTCGTCTCAAAAGACTTTGAAAGGTCATTTCTAATTGGGACCCAATTTTCCATTTGATAGCTGATAGACAACAAAAACCGAGTGCCCGTGTTACTTGCACTTGTTATTGTTATTGGCTTCCACTGCAATAAAAAACCCTAGACTTTTATGACATTTTTGTGGGAGTATATTTAATCCAAAGAGAACGATTTTTAGATATTAATTGACTTTTACTTCTGAATAAAAGTATAAAAGGTGATTGTTTTACAAAATATTAGTAACTAGGCACGTGTTTAAACTATAATTAACAAAAATCCATAAAAACTATAAAGAATAATATCCCTCACCTCAGGTTAATACATATAAATGGTTACATGGGAAGAAATTCTTATCAAGATTAAATCTCATTTTAACAATTAATAAAATCTATAGTTGTCACCCCCTAAATTACCATAAAAGATTAATTGATTTCAGAGAAAATAAATATCCCCGAGATTACACACAAAAGATCGTAAATACGGTGCATATGTGATGTACACCGTTAAATCTTCTAGGCAAAAAATCAAGAACAACCAAACCCATATAAACGAATCTAATCCGTCACCAAAGAAAAGAAACCATTTAATCCAAGGTGAGTTCAATCCATTTCAACCTAAACTAAATTGGATAGAAAGCATTGAAAAACATGTATTTAAAGCATATATTAAAATAAAGTAAGTAGGAAAGCAAGAAATTATTGAAAGCAACTATCTACCAAAGTAAGAAAACAAAGAATTACAACTAATATATGTGGAAAAAATGATGAATAATAGTCTTACACAAGAAACTCTAGAAGGGAGAAGGAGGAAAGAGCTCCCAAACACCAACTAAATCTTAACTATCTAAGCCTAAAATGAAAGATCTCTCTCTCAAATAAATCCACTTACATTCATACATATATATATATATATATATATATATATATATATATATATATATATATATATATATAGTAAGGGCTTAAAAAGAAAAGAAAAAAGAAAACAAAAGGCAAAAATGCCAAATATTTGTTGGGACCGGTCGATCGGTCCTTTGATCGTTCGATCGGTATTCTTGAATAAATGCCCATTGAATTCCTACATAGGCAAAACCTGGTTGACCGATTGACCGGTGAAGAAGGACCGATCGATCGGGACTCCCTTTTTCTGGGCACTTTATTCTTCGAAAGGGAGAAAAGTTGTATTACAAAAATGACTATAAATTAATCATCCAAACTCGAAATGAGGCGCGGTTTCCAGCCACGCAAAGATAACTCGATGAACTAAACTTCCATGGATATTCTTTGGCCGGGACAAGAAGTAAGAAATGACTTAAATTCCCTTGAAGTTTCATTAAATTACGTACTTAATCAAAATACAACTAATAGCTCCGTTTAACATTCCTACACCTACAGAAAATTCAGATAAACCATGCACACACACACACAGACACACATATATATATATATATCAAGGTTAATCAATATATGAGAATAAAAGTAGGAAATAACGGAGGAAAAAAGTTCTAGAATACATAAGGATAACATGCGCTAATATTCAATATTGGTGAGGTATCACCCCCTAACTTAGACATTTCTAGGCCTTAATGATGAAACAAAACAAAACAAAAATAATCTAACAGAGAGTGATAACAAAAATTACATAAGCACAAAAGATAAAAATGCTACTTTCGCGAACCAACGATTGTATTTAGCACATGCAATAAGCAGTTAAACCCCTAGGTTACCCTAGTGGACGAGTGTTGTTTCGTGAGAGTTTTCAAGGATGAAACCCACAAACATTAAGTTTCCTCAAAATATGGTTAATCAACAGTACAAGACATGCTAAAAAATAGCAAAAAAGATTTCAAAACATCATTTATCATTAACATAATAGAATGAAACTTCATATAATTTAAACCTTAAGTGTGGGAGGAAAAGAGATCACATGCAAAGTATGATTTGAAAAAACTTTTGTAAATCGTATAAGAGTTAATGTGTTAGCATGATATTAAATTCCTCACCGGTGTTTACACTCAACAAATGGATCACTATGAAATGGGGTGTAACACACATGGGATATGCGGGCATAAAGAAGAATTATAAAGGGATACTAGGCCACGCACATGTCATCAATGAAGAACGCTATATATGAAGTGAAAAATTGCAATCTCAATGAAAGATAGCATTCATTAAAGGAGGGAAATTTTTTTTCCACAGATTATGGCAATCATTAAGATTTTTGAATCGCACTTATCCTAGGATCAAATATGAATTGTTTGGGTTATAATGTAGGTTTCGGTTTAAGGTTATGAAAGGAAGGGAGTATGTACGGATTCACAGGTGTTTGGACGAGAAACACTTGGAATGATGGAAAATTATGGGTAATTTTAAAATTGAAAAATGATTTACATAACAAACATTGGATATACCAATGGAAAGTGATAAAGATTATTGAACACAATTGAAAATAAGAAAATACTTTCTCTTTATCTTATTTCTCTCTCTTTTTCTTCTTTTTTTTCTTCTATTTTTTCCTTTTTCTTTTGTTTTTCACTTTTTTCTTTTCTTTTTTCTCTTCTTTCTCTCACACGTTTAATTGAAACTACATAACAAGAACATCACAAAATACCAAGTATCATTTTGAAGAAACTTATGGAAGGTGTATATATGGTTTAAGAACTCCAATTTGGAGTTCGTTATGGGATTTTGGGTTATGAAACGAAATGCTACATTTAAGATCAAAGGGGTTGATGAGGGGAAATTTATAAGGTAAGGTCAAGGGCATTATGGGTTTAATAACAAAGATGGCCTTTGATCGTTTCCTAAATTTTATGCAATTCTCGAGTCAAAGTAATTTTGAAAATCATTCTCAAGAAACAAATTTCATATATGAACTCAATTAAAGAATGATCAATAAAAGAATAGTGAGATCACCAACAACTATATATTTTCAAGGAGTAAAAAGTAATGTATAAGCACTTACAAACGAAGAGAATTGCAATGCTCACTTGGTGTGAGTATATACAATGCAACAAAAGATTACCGAGTTATAAAGGACTTAAACCAAATCATTTAAATAAGAAAAGCTCACGTGCTCATGGAATTCAAAGTTTAATTCACGAAGTTTTCATAATATCAATGATTCAAGGACTAAAGTCTAATAACATCTAAAATCGAGAACATGTATATTTGAACTATTTATTGAATCGGGTATTTATTAAAATTTATCATCGGAAACAAAGGCAAGGTTGAAGAGGGAGCACTGTGGTCTCGAGTGTTAAATCCTAATGCCTCGAGTGTTAAATCCAAGACCATTGTTTTTTAGAGGGTTAACCAAATCTAAGGACGTTAGAAAAGGTCAACCCATAGGTAACATTTCTCGCATTTACACATGTTCACATTGTGGTAGGAAAGGTTACCTTAGGACTTTTTATTATGATCTTGAAAGAGGTCCTAAGAAGTTTAAGTCTAGTGTTCCATTGGTTCCTGAAACCCGACGCGTTAAGTACACCTATTTGGATCAGGAAATCCATTTTGGAGTAGCTAGATGTTAGACTAGTTGATTCTCACATGATTGCACGTGATTCTTCTCTTGCTATATTTTATAGATGATTGCTTGCATGATCTTGTTTGTCATACTCTAGTTGTGCTTCGTGATATATGTTTTCTAGTGTTATGACATGTATATCTTTTGTATTATATTTTCTTTTATTGAGTGATGTTTGAAAAATACAAAATGATTTTATTTTGATAATTTATTTTAAAAAATACAAAAAAAGTTTTTTGTTTTTGTGTATTTTAATTTTACACATTTGGTGTGGCATATTAGCATGTTTGATTTCACTCCGTAATTTTCATGTGGCTAGGACATTTGGTTATGACTTTAGATACTTAGATTGTTCTTAACCATGTTTATGGAGTTATTTTGAACTTGATTTGCTTTACGGATTCGATTTTGTATATGCCTCCTCACCCACATGCACGAGCTTGTTGAACGTTTACTTCACTATGTATATTTGAGCTTGGTGAGATGTTCTCCCATCAATTTTGTCATCTACATTTTTATGTGACTATAGGGGATTTGTGAATGTAAGAACCGTTGCCCGTGAGATTTTGTTTAAGTATTGAAAAAAATATGAGTGTACACAAGAAAGAGCTGCAAAAGAAAGGTTGACTTCGCGTGAAAGCTACCGTTGAAAAGAGCCAAAGAAAAAAATTAAGGCAATAAAAATAGAAAATTGCCAAAAAGGTCCAAAGTAGTTTAGTTTGATTAATTATTTAAAGGAAATCACTTCGAAATAAATGTAAAGAAAGAATGAAGTATGTTTATCTTTTGAGAGAGTTTAGTTGAAGATCGACGGGTTTGCATAATGAATCCTAGTATGCTTATTTTGTCATGACGCTATTGATTTGTAGAATCATCAATATTCTAGGCTTGTGTGCATTGTACTTGTTTTGTTCATTAGGTTCAACTTTATTTGTCACTTGAGGCTAAAGCTAAGTTTGATAAAGTTTGGCGGTCAAATTGAACTTATTAAAGATATTTGAATGTTTGGGTTATAATTCATTTGTATCTAGTTCAGATCCATTCATTCCGTCCCACATGTTTAGACACATTGATACTATGCTAGTCTGTAAAGCTTATGTGTTTTGTGTTATATTTTGTGGTTATTTATACCTATATGTGTGCCGTATTTTCTTTGGTATATTTTGCATATATTATATATGGTATTGTTTGTTGTATGTGTTTTTTTTGAGAAAAAAGTGAAATTTTTTCAAAAATAGTTGGTTGTGTTTGCCTTTGAGATGATCAATACATGTTCTTGAGTTTTTTTGTAATTATATCTTATCTTTTACGTGATGCTTCGTATATCATCCCTATGTTTTTGCTTCTTTGTCTATTTCGGATAAAAATAAAGGGGGAGAGCAAATTAAATATGAGAGTTTTGATGAGTTTGATTTATGGGGGACAATTTATTTATGACTTGTACTTTATTTCAAATTTGATGCGCCACGGGGTATATATTTTTTATCTCATGTGTGTAGGTACTTAAAGAGGAATTCAAGGCACACAAATGAAGGCCAATTTTGTGAAAGGGAAGCAGAAGAAGTTTGAAAACAAAGATACTTATGCATTTCCGTTCTAGGATTAGGAAGGGTGTTAGGATTTTTGCCGTAGGAGATTTTTGATTTTAATTTGGCGTTCGATTATGTTTGTTTATTTCGTACCGGAATAATCAAAGTGGGAGATTTGTAAGAACAATTTTTCGGATATTGTTCATAGTATAGGCCCTTTTATAGCTTAGTCTATACAAATTGTCATGCACCGTTAAGACGAATCACACTCAAGCATATCCATGTTTGAAGACTTCCTGACATACCGTAAAGGTATAAAATAATTTTAAGTTTAATTTACTTTACAGAATTATTTTTGGGATGTTTATTTTTATCAAAAATGAAGAGGAGTTTTTTATTTTGAAAAGAAAAATAGTTTGGTTTTTATATCTCGTTCAAATGAGATGGTTATATCGTTCAAAAGAGATTGTCACTTCGTTCAAAATGTTTGCTAACGTGCTTCGATTGAAGGCATACTATTTTAGATCGTTTGAAGGCTATTTGCAGCCCATTCAAACGAGATTGCTTCTTCGTTCAAACGAGATTTTATTTGGCTCAAAAGAGACGCATTTGTCATTCAAACGAGCCTTGAATTTTGTTCAAACGAGCCCTGTAGATTCAGAAAATTTAAACTTTTAAATTCAAACGTGATGGTTCACGAAATATTCCTAATTTCAATTTTCTTTCAAAATTAAATAAACAATTAAATTTTTTTTTAAAAAAACACAAACACAATTATTTAAGATTTTCTTTTAGGAAATAATTAATTAAATTCAAGTTAAAATTAGGCCGAACAAACCTAAGCATGCATTTTGCCAAATAGATTAAATCGACTTGAATTAAATTAAATTAAAATTACCCAAACTAAAGTAGCACCAAATTAACCAATTGTTGTAGTTAATCCAATTTTAATCTTGTTAAGCCTAGCATGCTTCTACGTGATATTTTGCAAGATAAAAATAAACACAACCACAATCTCGCATTGTACGAGGAAAAACTACAACTAAAAAAAACATCAAACGGCCCAACCACAAGTCCACTAAGTACGATTTTGCAAAGGACAAGATAAGAAGACTCACTCAACGACCTGACGGCCTCGCTAGCCTTGACGCTCTTCGTTTCTCCACCTCTGCCTAGTTGATAACTCATGAGTCCACCTTCATCTCGGAATCCACCGATGGGGCAAAGAAACTGCTAAACACACGAAATCCACTTCCATATGAAAAATCACCGCAAGTATGGAATCCTTCGCAAGAAACTATCTCTTTTGGGTAGAGAATGGAACCCGGTGACAAACCAATGATCTCCAAACAAATCTTATGTAGAAACTTGGATCATGTAAACTATATGGGTGTAAACTTATTTTCGTGTTAAAATTAAAGCATTTTGAATCAAAAAAACAAAAGGAACTTTTGGATAAATGTTAATGTTCTCGAGGCTCTTGGAAAATCTGGAAAAGTCCCCTTTAAAAATTAACTCCCCGACTCTTAAAAATGGTGGGAAGTGTTAAGAAAAAATCGTCGAAAAACTGTCGGTCGGTCGAACGACTCTTGTATGTCATTGAAACGACTTAGCAAAGGAGATTGCAGTAGCTTAAAACTGAAGTTTGATCGAACGGCAATTTAAATGAGATTTTAGAGAAAACATAGTTGGATACCTTGTTCGAACGACCTAGAAATCTCTTGCGAACGACGTTGTTCAAACATCCTTATCAAATGACTTTTCAGAAAAACAAATTTCTTTAAAAATAAAAGCTAATAAATTTTTTCTTTAAGATATGTTAAAAATGTGACACCCAATAAAAATTCCAAGTGTCTATATAACATGTGCATTTATACCTAAGAGACCTTGGAAAGTGGAAAAGTTGATGATGCTAAAGAAGGCACAAAATACGGCATATGATGTGATCATCATTAGACTTGGCCGCTACGTCTTCAACTCAAACGTCATAGTCTTGAAAGGTCACAAATAACTTCTATCTTATGACTAAAATAGTTTTGTCCTGAATTAAGCCAACACTTACAAATTGACACAGTTGGAAATTGTCCTTACAAGTCCGCGGGCCTCGAAATTTGTGAATGTCCTATAAATACCTATTTCGTGTTTAGCTTTTCTAAGACTTTTACCAGATTCATTTCTGCATATCTTTTGCGAAAGTTCTTCTTTGTTTGGTGTTCTAAAACACCTTTTTAACTCACAACATACATCCTAAAAATCGTTCTTATGAGTTCCTTGAAACCCTGGAAAGTTTTGTATCCTTATATAAACCTTTGTGGATATGGCATCTTCGTGGCTGACTTGTGATACCGAAGGGAACTCACTGCTAAAAACAAAGGCTAAGGCTGAAGAGGAAGGACTACAGTCGTGTGATTCTTGTGAGGATCATAGTTATTCTTTACAGATCTACGAATATGAGCACATTATACTTGTGACAGTTATCAAGTAGTCCGCAACTCGACTGTCTTGTAATATTTCTAAAATGCTGAATAAGAGTTTTACCCGAAAGTTTTTTTTTCCTGAAACTTTGCCTCTGTTGAATGCTTGATTTGATTTATCTGTTTTATCACATAGATGTATGTTTAGGATTAAAAGATGAAATTTATTTAAGATACAAATTGCAAGAATAAATCTTTGTTTGTGCCATCCTTGTCGAGCATATTTGTTTTCGCACTCAATAAGTGGTATTAGAGCCTTCTACTTCTTCACAGTGGTGTCAGAGCATACTTATCAGCGTTCTTAGAAAATTTTCTATTTTTTAACAAAAATGTATTCTTGGAAAGAATATGTGACCAATCAATGGAACACAAAAAGAAATGCGAAGAATATCCCACACGCCCTAATTTAAACCTTGAATTGTCCTCAACGTGAATCAAGAACCTAGTTAAAGAGAGGAAGAGAACGATATTATCCAAAATGGAGTGATCTCCGAAAAGTTAAGTCCAAATATTCTACAAAATATGTTAGCACCAAACATACCAAAAAAGAAGAACTAAAACTTAATTAATTACACTAGATGAAAAATAGAAAAAGAATAATCTACTATGTACACTACAATTTTAACTTGTAACTAATTATACACTAGAATTTGAAATTTTTTAGGGTCCTCCCAAATTATGATCTGACTTTGAGGGATAATTATTGTACCCTCATTCGAGTGCATGCTTCTCGAAAAATAGGAATTCCATTTTAGAAACAAAATGCATGTATAAGGTGGAAGAAATAATCCATTACCAATTAAAAGTTTTTAGGTGATGATAGATTCTAAGGGTGACAAGTACACATGGGATAAAAAACAGAATTTCCTACCAATGGGTTTTCAAATGGAATGGGAGGTGGGGAACATGTAAGGGCAAATCCCGTCATGGAAAGAGTTTCGAAAAGGCATTCCTTTACAAGAATCAGGTCAAAGTCCTTAAAACTTTCATCCAATTCTTGTGGTACTTGCAATTGTTTGATAATAGTGAAGGGAAATGGGGAACAATTGAATTTAATATCTATAAATGGCTCCTCATCGCTCGAAGAATAAATTTCGAAGGACAAATACTCAGTTTCTATGAAAGATTCTTCCAAAATGGCTTAAGGTGTAACACCATTTTAGGGAAGAATTTATCTCATTGCAATGTGATACCGTTTCCAAATCTTCACCATTTTTGCTATCCTTTATATTTGGAAGAAAATAAGAATGGTTTGTTCCAAAGTAGCCATTTATTCCTCATTTGGTTCAAAACATACCTCCTCCTCCAGAGTTTGATGAGAAAATTCATCGTTGGTTTCACAAAGTGTATCTAAATCATGTTCCCAACAATGGTTCTCCTCTCGATAATAGTTGTAAAAATTTTCATTTTTCTCACTTTGCAAGAACGCATCAAATGAATTTGGCCGTAGGGCAACTTCAACAAAAATAATACTTTGAGAACTATTATCGTAACTGCTATCAAAATAATTAGTATAACATGTTTGAGGGATATTGTCATAATAGTTCTCGAAATTAATATCACAATAGTCTTTAATGTTGTTATTGTAAGAATTTTGTGGTGTTTTGTTATAAGAATAATCTTCAGAACTCCCCCCCCCCCCAATCATTTATTTGATTATGTAAATACTCACCCAAAGTAATCTTGCAATTTTTATTCTTCTCAACATGCAAGTATTTGCCAAAAGTTATAGGCTTCGAGGGACTTTGAAAATTATTCCTACTACAAAAATGCGAACCATTACCATTACCAAGAATACTAGAATAAGGCATTTTTACCGAAAAGTTCGTAGATGGAAAATTTACGCAGATAGGTGTGCGACTAAAAATTCAAGGATTTCTTGGTGCATAAGTGTATAAGTTTTACGAAACAAACTAAAATAAAGAATACAAATAGAAAGAAAATATTAAGAAATACTAAATCAATTAGTATCTAAAACGAAACATTCCCTAATAGCGACGTCATTTTGATAGACAGGGGAAACCGAGTGTCCGTGTTACTTACACTTGTCATTGTTATCGGCTCCCACCACAATGCACAAACCTAGACTTTAACTACACTCTTAGGGGAGTATAGCGGCGAGTCCCGATATCGAATCCACAAGGAATGATTACTAGACATTAATTGACTTATTACTTCTGAATAAAAAACTAAAAGGTGATTGTTTTACGAAATATTAATAATTAGGCATGTATTGAAACTATCATGAACAAAAAAGCATAAAAACTATAGATTGAGAATAATATACCTCAATTTGGGTTAATTAGTGTAAATGGTTACATGAGAAGAAAATCTTATTAAGATTAAATCTCATTTTAACGATTAATAAAATCTAGAGTTGTCACCCCCTAAATTATTATAAAAACTTAATTGATTTTGGCATCACTAAATATTCCTGAGACTACACACACAAGGTCATAAATATGACACATACATGATATTCACCATTAAATTTTCAAGGTAAAAAATTGAAAACAACCTAACCCATTTAAACTAGTCAAATCCATTAACAAAGTAAAGGAACCATTTAATCCAAGGGGAGTTCAATCAATCTTAACCTAAATTAAATTAGTTAAAAACCATTGAAAAACATGTATTTAAAGCATGCACTTAAAGAAAGAAAGTAGGAAACGAAGAAATTATTGAAAGAAACTATCTACCAAAGCATTAAAACAAAAGATTACAACTAATTTATATGGAGAAAATTATGAATAGTATTCTTACACGACAAACCCTAAAAGCAAGAAAGAAGGAAAGATCTCCCAGACACCAACCAAACCTTAACTATCTGAAACCTAAATTTAATGATCTCTCTCCTAAATAAATCCACTTACATATATATAGATTGGGATTAAAAAGAAAGGAGAAAAGAAAACCAAAGGCAAAAACCCCAAATATCAATTGGGACCGGTCGATCGGTCCTGTGACCGATCGATTGCTAGTATTTAATAAATTCCCACTGGATTACTTCTTAAGGAAAATATGATTTCCCGATCGAATGATGGAGAGGGGCGTTCGACTGGGATTCTATTTTTTTAGTAACTTTGCTCTTCAAAGGGAAGAGAAGTTGAATTACGAAAAGGGCTCTAACTTGATGCTCCGAACTCGAAATGAGGCACGATTTGAGGCCACACGAATATAATTTGATGAACTATGACTTAATGGATATCCGCTGGCCGGGACAAGAAGTATAAAATGAAGAAAATGCCCTTGAAGTTGCATCAAATGATGAACTTCCTCAAAATGATCCCATTTGCTCTGTTTATCGTTCCAATACCTACAAAAACTCAGATAAACCCTCACGATGTATATATCGAATGTCAAGGTTAACCAATATAAGAGCAGAAAAGTAAAAAAAATAATGGAGACAAAAGTGCTAGAATTTATAAGTATAATGAGCGCTAATATACAATATTCGTGATGTATCAATATCTTCCTTGCGGTGCTGATAACCTTTCTTAGTACATAATCTCCGACCTGGAACTTCCTCAGATTGATGTTTTTATCTTACTATTGGACAACTACTAGTGGTAAGAAGCCAATTTGATCAAGTCTTGTTCTCTCCTTTCCTTGGCTAAGTCGAGCTCAGTCCTTATGATCTCCATTCAAGCTATGATCGACAACAATCGCCTTCATGGTAGGCAAGAGAATTTATTGTGGAATTATAGCTTCCATTTCATAAGGCAAATCAAAGGGTGTTTCCCTGATCGACCTCCTGGGCATTGTTCGATATGCCGAGAGGATATGTGGAAGCTCGTCTACCCAATCACCTCTTACTTTCTCTAGCCTTTTCTTCATCCCGTCGAGGACAATCTTTTTGGGATCCTCAGATATTCCATTACTTTAGGCATATGCCAACGACTTGTAGTAATGCTTGATATTATGGCTGTTACGAAAGTCTTAGAATGATCAGCTTTAAATAGCCTACCATTATTGATGATGATCATTCTCGGCACGCCAAAATGTGTCACTATATTCCTCCAAATAAATATGATCATATATGTGTCCCTTATGTTCACTAAATGTCCACATCAAGTGAAAACCACAAACTGGTGAGTGATATAAGGTCACTTTCTAGTTGGTGAAGCATGAGCAAGAATTCTTAACACCTCTTACAGTGCCAGATATATGAGACTGGATCTTTTTTCATGTAATAATTTTTGATGGGCTGTAAACTTAGTAAAATATGTCGTGGGATGTTTACGCCCTATACATAACACAAATTATAACTTTACACATTATATATGGAAGTTTAGCAGCAAGTAGGGATCGAATCCACATGGAACAATATTTAGGATGGAATTGACTTAACACTTAGAAATAGGATAAATGTAGAAGATGATGATTGTTGGACAAAGGGAAAAAGGTGAACTTAGCTCACAAATTAAAAGTAAACAACAAATACAAATGAAATTAAGATCATTTTCCCACCATGGGCTAATCATTATGTATGGATTGAAACACACTTAACCAAGTATATTAATTTTTTTATAAACATCAAACATGAAGAAATTTAATTCAACAACAAAAGATAAACTTTCACTCGAATATGGTCACGAATGGATTAAAGTCGGAATTTCACTATAAACATTACCGTTGCATGACAAAGGAAGTTAAACGCCTAATATTTCCAGTTTAATATATAAGGTTTCAATTAAAAGTATTTCAACCCAAAACCTAAATTTTAAATCTCAATACCAATCAGTGGTGGAAATTAGATCCCAACCTTTAAACTAGTTATTATACATGATTAAAATAATTTCTAAAATTAAATTAATGAAAGGAAACAAGAATCAAACAAAAAAACTAATTATATTACAACAAATCTAGATTACAAATCAAGAAATAAAGCTAAGAAGGAAAATGCAAATCAAGAAGATGATGAATAGTGACATACCACCATACCCATAGATAAAGAATGGAGATAAGCTCCCAAACACCAACTAAAACTAACCTAAAAAGGAAGATATCTCCACAAGAGAACTCCATTTAATCTTTATAGTAAGTGGGGATGAAAAATAACAAAATAAAGAGGATAATTCGTGTGTGTCCTCCCTCGACCGTCTCGGGCCAATTTTGCACTTTTTGAGATCCTACTGCCATGGTCTACTTCAGGTCCACTTTCTCGTGTTGGTACGAGAATGGCTATAAAATCCTCATACAAATTCGAAATGATACACGATCAGAAGCAACACGGAGATAATTCAATTCTCTACATATTGATATTTTGAAACCCTCCAATTTATGAAGTATGAAATTATCAAATTACTCTTGAATTTGAAGCACATGCCGATTTTTTTTTGAAATGGCCATAATTTCCTCATTTGGGATCAGGATAATGCATGGTTGGCGTCAACACAAAGATAATTTGACGATATAAATATTGGTACTTTTATACCATCCAAAATATGGAGTTTCAGAAGATGAAATTTCCCTTGAAGTTGCTTCCGATGAAACTTTTCCAAAACGCATCAAACTTCACACTATGCACTAGGCCTGTCAATGGATCGGATTTTATTCGAATCCGAATCCGATCCATTTAAGCGGATATGGATCATGCCTAAAATTCAATTATCCGATTACCCGATTTCCCGTTTATTAAATGGAGCGGATTTGGATTCATATACTCCGATCCGTTAATAATCCGATCCGATTAATATTTTTAATATATATATATATATATATATATATATATATATATAAATTATATATAATATATAAATTATATATAATATATTTTTAATCAATATATATTGTATTTAATAATATTTTAAATATTTATTATAATAGTTCTTTATTTCATTATGTGTTTTTTTGGAACATTTACAAAATAAATTTATGAAATAAGAGTTGAAAATAAAAATGTTGCAAATCAAGTTTAACATAAACGGATAATCGGATCCGATCCGAATCCGTTTAACATAAACGAATATGGATTTGGAGTTGCCTGATTTGATCCGATTAATAAACGGACCGGATCCGAATCCGTTTAACATAAACGGATATGGATTTGGATTTGCCTGATTCAGTCCGAATGCGATCCGTTTACAGGCCTAATATGCACCCATAACACCTACAAAAGTTTCATTATTTCTCATAATGCATATAAATGTTAACAATATAGGTTGACTAATTAACTAGAATAAATATAGGAATTAACTTACCCGTGGAGGCTAAAATGCATAAGTACAAAGGGTAAATAAATACAATATTCTAGATGAATTAGCCACCAGTAACCCTTTTTAATGTACCTAAATACCATAGAACTTCCCTGACATAACTACCATATATTCCATCGTACAACTCATATAGAACTTGGTCGACGTCTCGTGGATGCACACACGAGACACTACACCAAAATGGCCAAATTGTCACCTTTCAGCCGGCCACCCTTGTCAAGGTCATTGATCGTGACAAAAAACACGCGTTTTGTGTCACTGTCATTGACCTTGACACGACCGTGACAAGAAATTGTCACGGTCATTGACCGTGACAAGCCCGTGACAAATTTACTTGTCACGGACTTGTCACGGTTAATGACCGTGACAATTCTTTAAATAATTGTCACGGTCAATGACCTTGACACGACCGTGACAATGTTTACAGCAAAAACCCTTTCCCCCTTCTTTTTTCCCTCCCCTCGCCATTCCCTCCATCTCTCTCTCTCTCTCTCGACGCTGCTCTCTCTCTCTCTCTCTACTTTCAGGTTTAATTCTCTCTCTCTCTCTCTCTTCCATTTATATTATGGTTTGTGTGTATATATATGTGTCTATGTGTGTATATATGTGCGTGTGTGTTGGGTGGGGCAGGGTGGGGGTAGGGTGGGGGCAGGGTGGGGGTAGGGGGTTAAAAATGTAAATAAATTAGTAATTTTCTATAAATTTCCAAAAATAATATCCAAAAATGTAAATGTAAATAATATCCAAAAATAATATCCAAAAATGTAAATTTTTAGTAATTGTCATCCGAAGTTGCTAAAAGCATCCGAAGTTAAAAAAGCATGAAAAGTAAAATATTTTTTAAGATTTGTGGTGAATAACTAAAGTTAAAAAAAGTATTACTTTAGTCATTAAATTACTTTTTGAATTCGGGCGATGCACGTAAATTTGTAGTAATTGTCTTATAGTAAAGATCAATTAGTCTATGTTGTTGAAAAATTTGATCAAATTGGTGAGCCCTTCATATTTTAAAAATGTTGTTTTTATTCCTATTTAACTTTTCTTTCTATACACCCTTAATTATATTTAAAGTTTAATAAAATAGGAGTTATAGAAAGAAAAGTGGGGTTTAAATAAAAACACTTTTTTTAAATTTTAGGTTCTGGTGCATAATCTTACTTTGTCACAATTAATTTATATGCCTCAAAGTTATTTTATCACTCTTAATTTATATTTGTGATAATACTTTATGAACCAAAACTTTAGGTTGATTATTTTAGAACTTAAACTTCAAGATACAAAAAATAATTCTATAGAACAACTTAGATATCTTAACAAAACACATATCTAACATTGAATATGATTTATAAAAAGCACAAAACAATAGTAGAAATTCAATACATGAAATTAACATTGAGATTATTTTAAATAGACAGTCACTACTGTGTGTGTGTGTGTGTATGTGTGGAGGGAGGTGGGTGTGTGTGTGTATGTGGTGAGTGGGGGGTGTGGAAGGAGGTGGGGGTGTGTGTGTATGTGGTGAGTGGGGTGTGTGGAGGGAGGTGTGTGTGTGTGTGTGTGTGTATATATATTTGAATTAACCCATGAATTTGTATTTTTGTATTTGAATTAACCCATGAATTTATTTTTGTATTTTAATTAACCCATGAATTTATTTTTGTATTTGAATTAACCCATTATATGAAACATACTTGAAATTAAATATAGTGCGCATAGATACTAGCATTCTAGTTCTTATGCGTACGCGTTCAATAGCCCTTAGACCCGTTCGAGAGTCATTACCCCTGTAATGAGATCTCTCGAATTGTCCCTTTTGAACCATTTGCGACTGTATAATTTCTGTATAATATTCTTATTGGCTTAAAGTTGTTACTTTTGGAGGAAGTTATGCAGTCGTATCTTAATGTTCTCTGGGTACATACTAAATTGACAAGTGTGACTGTTATTTCAATTGACCAATTGAAATAACACTCACACCTGCCAATCTACGTCGTGTACTTGGAGAACTAAGGGGATATGCTGTCGAATTTTTTTCAAATAGTAACAATGTGCATCAACTGTTAAGTATATTACAGAAAAATGCAGTCTTGAATGGGATAGGACCACTTACCCTTTAATATGATAATTAAATGATGGGATAATTAAATAAAACATACTATAAATCTAAGTTTTGTTAACCTTTAATAGGTGTTTAGTTATGATAGCTGTGATGGGATATCCGAAATACAAAGAGTGGATGGTTGAGACTAATAGAATGGGGGATGTGTTTCGCAGAGGTGCTAACGAATTTGTGAAATATGCAAAGAGATGTCGTAATGATGAAGAGTTTCCGTGTCCATGTGCTAGGTGTAAGAATGGTAAGGTGTTTGAGTGGAAAACAGTTGAACTACATTTGTTAAGATCGGGTATGCAAGATAGTTATCGATTTTGGAGTTTTCACGGTGAATTGAAAGTTCCTTTTGTCCCCGACGAACCTTCACAACAACCTTCAACAAGTAGAATAGATGTAGAAGGGGACGACGTAGATCATAATATGTTAGAGGATTTAGTTGATGATGCGTACGGAGTTTATGAAGCTGAGGAGAATGGGGTTACTGATGATGTAGAAGATTCAAGTGCTCGTGAAGATAACACGATAAAACTTGACGATGACTACCAAAGTTTAAAATTTAAGGTGACCCAACCGTTATACTCTAGCTGTGAGAAAGATCAAACAACTTTACATGCCATGGTTGGTTTGCACAGTTTGAAGACGCAGTACGGGTTGTCTGGCAATAGCGTGACTGGAATTATGAAATGGGTGAAGGGCTTATTACCCAAGGTGAATACACTTCCAAATAGCTATCATGTTATGAAGAACAGTTTGAAAGGTTTGGGAATGAAGTATAAATCGATTCATGCTTGTGTGTATGACTGCATACTATACCGAAAGGAGTATGAAAATCTCGATCATTGTCCGGTATGCGATGAACCTAGATATGCCCAATCTACTAGTAAGGAAGGCACAAGCTCAAAAGTGCCTAAAAAGTATTGAAATATTTTCCCGTTGGGCCTAGATTAAAGCGATTTTTCACAGTACCATGGATTGCAGAGGCAATGACTTGGCATGCTAGGGCAGAAGTAGGGGGTAATATCATGTGTCATCCTATTGATTCTACTGCCTAGCGGAGGATGAATTTTGAGTATCCCGATTTTGCTCGAGAACAACGCAACATTCGTTTGGCTATATCAACAGATGGTTTCAATCCATTTGGAAATCTAAGCACCAATCAGAGTGTATGGCCAGTGATCCTAGCCCCACTCAACCTCCCTCCTTCACAGTGTATGAGACCTGAATTTTCGATGATGGCTTTACTGATACCTGGGCCAAAGGCACCAAGTGA
The DNA here is from genome assembly GCA_949130495.1 of Sambucus nigra. Classification (NCBI taxonomy): domain Eukaryota; kingdom Viridiplantae; phylum Streptophyta; class Magnoliopsida; order Dipsacales; family Adoxaceae; genus Sambucus; species Sambucus nigra. The sequence continues at coordinate 533,188,145 of OX422217.1, forward strand.
TGACATTGATATCTACCTGGCTCCTTTGGTAGAAGAATTAAATGAGTTGTGGGAAGAGGGTGTGCAATCATTTGACTCTTTTAGAAAAGAAGAGTTTACGCTAAAAGCTATGTTGATATGGGCAATTCATGATTTTCCAGCTTATGGGACATTATTCGGATGTGTAGTACATGGTTATTTGGGGTGTCCTATTCGTGGAGAGGAGACTGAATCTCTTCGTCTATCCTCTAGCTTAAAAAATGTATACCATTGCCACAGGAGATTTTTACCCCCAACTCATAGTTTCAGATTTGTGAAAGGTTCCAATTTTTTATTGTGCGGAGTTGAACATAGGCTACCGCCGAGACAACTTTCGGGTTCAGAAATTGAAAGTAAATCTTCTGAATGTGGCCCAAATATGCCAGGTAAGAATCCCAAATTTAAGAATGTCAAGCATAAGAAGACCCCAACTGGGAATGAAACTGAGATAAGAAAGGCATGGTCTTGGAGGTCAATTTTATTTGACTTGCCTTATTGGAAGAAAAACTCGGTGCGCCATGTATTGGATGTGATGCATGCAGAGAAGAACTTCGCAGAACATATTGTGGGTACTTGCCTTGGGGGGAGTCATTCGAAGGATGGAGAAAATGCACGAAAAGACCTTAAAACGTTAAAACTTAAGCCATTACTATGGTTGAAAGAAAATAGTAGGGGAAGGACAATAATTCCCCTGATGCGTTTACTTTGACGAGTGGGGAAAGGAAGCTGCTTCTAGAAACAATATATAATTTGAAGGGCCCATCTACTTTTTCGTCCAACTTACAAAGGATTGTGAATTATGCTACTCATGATTTACATAAGTGTAAGTCCCACGATTGGCATGTGATCATGCAATTGGTTCCACTATTGTTTAAGCACTGTTTCTCCAAACACAAGGATTTGCGTAGGGCTATTATGCAAATTAGTATTACCTTCTCCCTCTTGTGTGAGAAGGTAGTGAATCGAGAACACATAGTGGCCGCAAAATTGGCTGTGAACGAAGCGATTTGTGTATTGGAGAAGTACTTTCCCCCAACATTCTTTGACATAAGTGTTCACTTGTTGGTACACCTATGCGACGAGGCACTTCTTTGTGGTCCAGTTAGATATCGGTGGATGTATCCGTTTGAAAGATTGATGAAATCTTTTAAAGATTACGTCAAGAATACGCGATATATTGCAGGGTCAATTGTAGAGGAATACATCACCGTGGAGTCATCAATATATACTCGGGAATATATGCCTGACTCGACCAGCGTTAATGACACTGATGAATTCCTCGATGATGGTGGTAATGTGATGGGAAAACGAGTGAAATTAACGAGTTTGCAACATGAACAAGAAACTCGTTATCTATTTGACACACGTGAAGATGTCGAAGAATGGAAAAAGTAAGTTTCGAATATTATAATGTTTAACATTATTTTAGATTATTTTATACATGATTAATTTTGTAAAATGCAGTAAATATGAAGCATGTGAGAACAATAAAAGACGAAAAACAATGGTACAATCAGACAGCGAATTTAGGCCATGGTTGACACAAGAGGTAATTATAATGAAAACAGTCGTTATATAACGTTACATTACACTCAAATTTTACCACTAATATAATTAATTTATCTATATTCTCAGCTCCTAAAGATGGGTGATGCGACATCAAGGCTTGCTCGTCTAGCCACTGGACCCTTGTTCGTGGAACAAGAGTACAAAAAGTATCGATTGAACGGTTACATTTTCGGCGCTAAAGTGTACGAGGAAAGTACAAATGTACAGAACTCAGGAATTTCATACAAGGCTCTTACTTTCTTTCGAGCGAGCGCAAAAGATAAAAACCTCGTTGAAGCTGAAATGACTTACTATGGTGTAATCCAAAATATATTTGAATTGGATTATATAAGCTTCAAAGAGGTTGTATTTTACTGTGAATGGGTAAGAGTTGAGGATAAAAATGCTTGTAAAGTTGATCCTGTCACCAATATGATCATGGTTGACTTGTCCAAGTTGAAGAGCAACGACCACGTGAGCGATGAGCCGCTTGTTTGTGCATTTCAAAAGGTTAAGCAAGTGTTTTACTCGGAGTATATCAACAACTAGCCGTGGTCAATTGTCCAACAAACGCCAAGGCGTCTAAATAGTAGTGTGGATGACTTGGCTGCTCCTACCGAATATCAATCCATTTTTTATGATAACCCGAATTTGAAACAATTTTTCAATTTGTAATAAATATTTCAATTTGTACCGAAACATCCATTTTTAATGCTTTTAATTGATCTTCACTTTATCATTTTCACTCTTGAATAGTGTGCATGTGTGGAGAGGATATTAATACATAAATATTCCAACTACATCTAAGTTTTGTTTATACTAATCCATGAATATACGCTTCTTACCTTTAATAGGTGATAAGTACATAGTTATTTGGAGTGTCCTATTTGTGGAGAGGAGACTGAATCTCTTCGTCTATCCGAACACTAAGAAATGCCATAATCCTATGGAGCGATGCTCTGCAAATTCCTCCCAACCGTTATGTAGCCAAACATCACCAGTTGAAGTTGTCAATTCCACTTTCCATACCCCACCACTTGGAACTTCTAGAAAAATATGGGAGACCATTGAAAGGTGGAATTGACAACTTCAACTGCTGATTTTTGGCTACACAACGGTTGGAAGGAATTTGCAACGCATAACTCCATAGGATTATGGTATTTCTTAGTGTTTAGATATGAAGAGAATTATATTTGACACGATTGTCCGGGGTACATTAGTTGGAAGGAGGTGCCATATGAGCTCAAGTTAGCTGTTTGAGTGACACTACATGTAAAGTATTTATATTTATATGTCAATTTCGATTTCGATTTCAATTACGATTTATATTTATCTATATTTGAGGGGCGGATACTAATTTTACTTTATTTCAATTCAGGGGACAGGGAGTAGCCCTAAGGGTAGGCCACATATGCTCTATACTTATGTGGCTATTCGAACGAGAAGGGAAGGATAAGGAGGTGTCCCCGAGCATCGCGGTACAAAATCTCTTTTCCATGCAAATAGTTTGTAGATTCGAGATAATTGATGGTGATGTTGTTTCTTCTTAAATAGTTTCTATTTTGAATATATATTTGCATTATCTTTAGTTTGTTTGGATATATGATGTTTGGAACAGGTACAACGTTGCTATAACAGGTACAAATATACTGCTGGGTAGTGGCAGTGGCCATACTGCCCAGTAGATTTTTTTTAAATTCTGCCCAGAATTGTCACGGTCATTGACCGTGACACGTCCGTGACAAAAAGTTATCACAGACGTGTCACGGTCAATGGCCGTGGAATTTTTTTTAAAAAGGGTCACGGCTTTGTCACGGTTTATAACCGTGACAAACGTGTCATGGTCATTGACCCTGACACGACCGTGACACAAAACACGAGTTTTGTGTCAAGGTCAATGACCGTGACACGACCGTGACAAAAAAAGTTATCGCGCCTCGAAATGTCACGATCATTGACCTTGACAAGTTGGATTTGTCAAGGTCAATGACCTTGACAAATGGGCAGATTTGGTGTAGTGAGAGGCGTGGACCTGTGGAAGATAGCCTGCAAATATTCCCCTCAAGTGATAGGTACAAACGGTCATCTTTTACCTTGGTCTGATGTGCTTATTTCATGTCGAAAGGAAGAATATCCTCTTACATGCACACCATTATTAGGTCCATCTGGTTGGGATCTTTATAGACGGTGATGACTTTTTTTGGTGAGATTTGGCTTCATGATGCTTGGATGGGCAAGGTATTCCACCTCAATTGTTCTTTTGAGATTAGAGTCAACGACTGGGTCCAAAGTAGCCAAAGCGTCAACATGGTTGTCATCTTCCTAGGGAAATTATTGGATGTGAGCTATCTTGATCCTGGAGACCAGGTCCTGGGTGACATATAAGTATGCTGACATACGTTTATCTCTGGCATTAGTGGACCTGGCTCCTAGATGAGCAGGTATTCATCCACCTCTCGACAGATGAGGTCGCAAAAATCTTTATTATGACATCCTTCCTATTGGTTTTTTCTATTCAGTGAACTACTGTGATGGGAGCTGTAATACCCCGCATTTTTTTTATTGAATTAAAATTGAACTAATTGAAGAAAAATAATAATTATGGCAGTATATATATTCGAAATGTTTGGAAATGAAAATTTAAAATGAATTAATTAAGATACGAATGTGCGACTTAAATATTAGAAGCGAATTAACGCGTAAAAAGGATCTGGAGGGTTAAATTTGGCGCAATGGCATTTTTGTAAATAAACTAACCCTAGGTATAAATAGAAAGGAAGAGAAGAAGTCTTCATTCTTTCATTTGAAATGGAGGCTAGGGTTTGGTAGAGAGAGAGAGTAAGAAGAGAAGAAGCTAAGAGGATTTCAAGAGGATTTCAATTTCTCCATACAATCCAAGGCAAGTTAATAACCTATATGTGTATATTATGTATCTATAATGAAATTTCACATGAACATGTATTTGGATCCCTAAATTAATATGAAATTAATGTTAAAAATGATATGCAATATATTAGGATCATCCTCCATATAGATTCAAATGCGATAACATCATTATAGGGATTGAATTGTTGAACAAACTCTTGAATTTGAGAAATCTATTAAATTGAGTAAATTGTCATATTAAAAATTGTTTTGAGCTGTTTTAATTCCGAGATTGTATATTTCGTCCACGGTGCCCGGTAGAAAATCATATTCTGGACAACTTTGTAGTTTTAAGTTTTTTCAAAAACGGATCGGAAAATCCTCGAATATGCGTTTTAAAATTCTGCGCAGAAAGTTATCGTGAACAGGTCCGAACTGTATATGTTAATTTCGGGTCTGTTTTAAGCCGGCTATGGTAGCGTGCCCGCGTGTCCTTGTAGAAAATCACCTTCCGAACAACTTTGTAGTTTTAAGTTTTCCCAAAAACGGATCGAAAAAGCCTCAAATCGGCGTTTTAAAATTCTGGGCAGAATGTTGTCGAAAACAGGGGCGAATATTATATGTTAGTTTCGGGTCTGTTTTAGGCCGGCTATGGTAGCGTGCTCGCGTGTCCTTGTAGAAAATCACGTTCCGAACAACTTTGTAGTTTTAAGTTTTCCCAAAAACGGATTGGAAGAGCCTTGAATCTGCATTTTAAATTCTGGGCAGCATGTTGTTGAAATAAGAGTGATAATATTTTTCATGTTGTTAGTAAGATAATTATGGTGTGGTGCCTAATATCCTAACTTGATCACACACTTAAGGTTATTAGGGATATATAACCTTGAAATGATTTGGTGTTGAATTAGTAAATTAATGATGTAAATTATGTTATATTATAAATAATGACTATTGTATAACTCGAGTAAGAGACTTGACACGATTGTATAAATACATAAGTGTGAAATTGCTTTACATGTATATTGTCGAGTATACACTAGACTAGTCCTCCGGTCGATGTAGGCACATGTTGAATGCAATTTTTTGTGATTGATCCGGTTAAGTTCCGCTCGAGTGCCGTGTCGGAGGTAAACCACCGGAACCGGACACATGGTTGTAATGCGGGTCAGATAGAAAGACCTTGAAACGCCATGTGATTCAGGACTTAGTATGATTGCCCTTGCCACGTAATATTGGGAAATATTCGTGTGTAGGCCTAGTGTTACGACTTGTTTCCCCGGGTAACGATAGTGACCCGATATGACTTGTGTGAGATATTATGCTTGTGTCTTAAAATAATATCCCGAATCGATGCATTTGATATTATACTTGAAGGAAATATTTTGATATGTTAAATACTGAAATGAGACTAATAATGATTAGTCAAGATACGATATGAGACTACACGTTACTCTAGTTTGGGTTGGGTAGTCCCGACATAGGAACATTGGTTGGGTAATTGAACAATTTAAATTACTGGAGACGAGTAATGACTAGTGTGCTTTCATTATAAGTACATCTTATAATCTTATAGCTTGTTTTCTTGCTTTGACGTTCGTCTATCTTGCTTCTTGCTCCTCTCCTATGTATGTATTATACAGGTCCTCGCCCCGTTGGACCGTAGATCGTGGAGCTGAATGACCTCGCATCTATTCTTAGGATCTTGTAGTGGTGGACGCTGGTCCTTATCCTATTTTGTCACTCTTCCTTAGAGTGTGGTATCAGAGATTTCCCATTGTTAGGGATTTGATAGTGTTGAGAGGTTTACATTATACTCTTTACCTAATTTATCTTTGGGCCCGTATGTTTGGGCATTTTATATTCAGTACTGATATTACTTGTGGATCCTATACTTGCTATGATGTGATTTGGTTACACGTATGGGAGTGTACACATTTACTTTACTGCGTTTATTTAAATTATGTTTCTAATGCCAACATATTGACGCTCCGCTTTAATTTAATTGGGCGTAGCTAACCGAATTAGATATAAAAAAGCAGGGTTGTCACAGTTGGTATCAGAGCCAGGTTTTAGAGCCTTTAGGGATCTGAGGGCGTCCGTTACGTTTTCCGCGCATCGTTTCTTTGATACTTTGAGCCTTACAACTAGGTTTTGTATTCTATGACTTCGAAAAAAAAAATCGAGCCACTGATCCGACACGACCGACTATGAGTGCCCGAGTGTATAGGAGGGGTTCCTTATTTGGATTTCGCTTGCGAGACGCTCCACGCACGAAGGTTTACTTTGATCGGGAGTTAGGACTTCTCGCATTATACATTCATCACTTTAAACTGTTGCACCCAATTATATATGTGATATATGTTTCGAACTTTTCCTTCTAGTTCTCATACTCTGTGTTTACTCTCTTCAGATGAGGAGACGCAGCGGTAAACTAGCAGGAGCGACAGAACGGGCGGGGGCTCAGGAGCAGCCGTCCCCACCCGCACAGGGGACTGTAGGAGGTTTGTCCCAGGCCGATTTGACGGCTATAGCACAGGTTGTAGCTACAGCAGTAGCAGTAGCACTTTCGGCGCATCCCGCGCCCGCACTAGTGCCAGCACCAGCACCAGCACCAGCACCAGCACCAGCACCAGTACCACATGTTGTCATCGCACCACCTGCAGTGGCTGAGCCGGAGCCACAGGTGCCAGTAGTTGTGCAACCCACTTGGGCATCTGTTGTGAGTGGGTTTGAGAAGAGACTCCCGCCTTCGTTCGCCGGTGACGTGGGTCCGTTGGAGGCGCTTCAGTGGAAGCGAGATATATGCAGACATTTGAGACTAGTTGACTCCACAGAGGTGCAGAAACAGATTTTAGCTACCTTTCGTCTGACTGGGGAGGCGTTGTGCTGGTGGGAGTCCATTACTTCTACAGCTCAACGGGATGTTATGCCTATTGCTGATTTTTGGGCTCGTTTCGAGGCGAAGTTTGTACCTCCCGCACAACGTGTGGCTTTGAGGAGAAGGTTTGATACCCTGAAGCAAACTAGTTCAGTTTTTGAGTATGAGCGAGAGTTTACCTCATTGGTAAAGTTTGCTCCCGAGGTGCAGGCAAATGATGCTTTGAAGACTCAGAGGTTTGTTGAGGGGCTATCTTGGCCAATTCGGGGGTTCCTACTGGCGAATCCGTCGTTTGACTGTTATGAGGTAGCGGTGAATGCAGCATTGCATCACTGCAATGATCGTTCTGAGCATGGGCTGGGAAAATGAGGGGTGGTAGGCCAACAGGGTAGGCCCCATGAGGTTGTAGTTGCAGTCCAACAGGGCCCACAGGGGGGCCAACAGTCAGGAGGCCATCAGGCCAAGCGGTACAGAGGCCGTCACCAGGGGCAGCAGGCCCAGGGCCAGCAGGGTCACGCCATTCAGGCCAATCCGGTTCAGACCATTCCAGGTCAGGGTCACCCGCAGCAGGGCCAGGGCCAGAGAGGGCAGGGCCAGCTGGGCCAACGGGGTCAGGGTGCGAGAGATCAACACCGGGCTAATAGGCCCAACATCGGAGCTTTGGTGCAGCAGGCACGAGATGGGGGTCCTATTGTATGCTTCTAGTGCGGAGAGACTGGACATATGAGGAGGGCTTGTCCCCGAGGACAGGCGCAGAGAGATAGAGCACAGCAGCAGGTACTCCCACCACCACCACCATTTCCGACATTGCCAATGGCAGCAGCAGCACCAATTCAGCCACAGTTGTACCATGGGCGTGTATATGACGTTCAGCCTTTTCAGCCGCAGGTGCGACGATCAGCGATTCAGGGTATGTTTTATGTTTATAGTTCGCATGCGAGAGTACTTTTTGACACTGGTGCATCACACTCGTTCTCCAGTTATGAGTTTGCTAGGACATCGGGGATGATAGACGTTGCAGAGGCGATAGTTGCCCATGTGAGTACACCTTTCAGTGGTACGGACCTTTGCCACGTTTGTAGAGGGGTCGCGATTGAGATCGGGAGGCTTCACTTCTCTGTCGACCTTATTTTGATTGAGATGTGTACCTACGACGTGATTATAGGGTTTGATTGGTTGTATGCATATCATGCCCAGATTGACTGTCGTGGGAGTGCGATCACATTTGCCATTCCTGGTCAGGAGATGTACTTAATAGCATTACCTGGTCTAGAGGGTGGAGCCAGCACACATCTGTTTTACATCGAGGAGGATTCTCCTGATGGGGTGTCCGTTTCTTTGGATACGATCCCTATAGTGAGGGAGTTCGCGGACATCTTTGCTGAGGTTCCTAGTTTACCTCCAGCTCGTGAGATAGAGTTTTGCATAGAGTTATCGCCGGGCACGAGACCGATTGCCAAGGCCCCGTACCGTATGGCACCCTTAGAGATGAGGGAGCTTAGGGAGCAGATTCAGCAGCTGTTGGGCCAAGGTTTTATCCGTAGGAGTACCTCGCCTTGGGGAGCTCCAGTGCTCTTTGTGAAGAAAAAGGATGGCTCACTTCGATTGTGCGTCGATTATCGAGAGTTGAACAAGGTAACGATTCGGAACAAGTATCCGTTACCTCGTATTGATGATATGTTCGATCAGTTGAGGGATGCTTCATTCTTTTCGAAGATTGATTTGCGTTCCGGTTATCACCAGTTGAGGATTCGAGAGGAGGATGTGACGAAGACAGCGTTCCTGACACGATATGGTTCGTACGAGTTTCGGGTCTTGCCGTTTGGCTTAACCAATGCGCCTGCAGTATTCATGGATTTGATGAATCGTGTATTCAGGCCATACTTGGATCAGTTTATTATCGTGTTCATTGACGATATCCTGATCTATTCACGGTCCGAGGAGGACCATGCCGGACATTTACGATTGGCTCTTGAGACCTTGAGAGAGCATCAACTTTATGCTAAGCTCTCCAAGTGCGGGTTTTGGCTGCGAGAGGTGCAGTTTTTGGGCCACATTGTGACGGAGGCTGGGATTGCTGTCGATCCTAGCAAGGTTACTGCTATTGCCGAGTGGGGGCAACCCACTACGCCGACTGAGATTCGGAGTTTTCTGGGTCTAGCAGGTTACTATCGAAGGTTTATTCAGGGCTTCTCGAAGATTGCGAGTCCTCTTACCCATTTGACAAAGAAGGGTGTTACCTTCGTCTGGAGTTCAGAGTGTCAGGAGGCTTTTAAAACTTTGAAGGAGAAGCTTACGTCAGCGCCAGTCCTTGCGTTGCCGAAAGCTGGGGTTGAGTACCGCGTGTACACTGATGCGTCATTACAGGGGTTAGGAGCTGTTCTGATGCAGGAGGAGAGACCGATTTCCTATATTTCGAGGAAATTGAGGCCCCATGAGGATCGTTACCCGACTCATGACTTAGAGTTGGCGGCGGTTGTTTTTGCATTGTATTCATGGAGACACTACTTACTTGGGGAGAAGTTTATATTGTTCACCGACCATAAGAGTCTTCAGTACTTGTTCTCTCAGAAGAACTTGAACATGAGACAGAGTAGATGGGTGGAATATGTGAAGGACTACCAGTTTTCCATACAGTACCACCCGGGTAAGGCAAACGTGGTTGCTGATGCTTTGAGCCGAAGACCCATAACGTCATTGTCCGCCTTGGATGTGGAGGAGAGTGTTGAATTGTCAGGTGTTTGGAAAGCTCAGTGGAAGGAGCTGGGTAGCCTTGATGTTCGCAGAGCATTTATGGGGACTGTATCTATATCAGTTTATATGGTTGAACGGGTTGTGAAGGCCCAGTCTTCTGATGACTTTTGTCAGGAGAAAGTGAAGGCATTGATGTCTGGGGGCATTCAGGGTTTCTCGATCGGTTCTGACGGGGGACTTCGTTATCAGGGACGGATTGTTGTGCCGAATGATACCGAGTTGCGGAAGGCCTTATTATCTGAGGCGCATGGATCTAGATTCACTGTTCACCCCGGAGGTGATAAGATGTATCAGGATATGCACCATATGTATTGGTGGGTTGGGTTAAAGCGTGATGTAGCCGAGTTTGTCTCAAAGTGTGCCACTTGTCAGCTTGTAAAGGTGGAACATCAGAGACCTGGAGGGGAGTTGCAGCCATTGTCCATTCCCGAGTGGAAATGGGAAAGTATCTCCATGGATTTTATTATTGGGTTGCCAAGATCGCAGCGCGGTCATGATTTGATTTGGGTCATCATCGACAGACTAACAAAGGTGGCTCATTTCCTTCCAGTGAGGACGGATTATACAGCAGCACAGTATGCCACGATGTTTATTAACGAGATTGTGAAGTTGCATGGGGTACCGCGTGATATCGTGTCCGACCGTGGCAGTGTCTTCATCTCGCACTTTTGGGGCAGACTTCAGGAGGCAATGGGAGTTCAGTTGAGTTTGAGTACCGCATTCCACCCTCAGTTTGATGGTCAGACGGAGCGGGTGAACCAGATTTTAGAGGACATGTTGCGAGTTTGTGTGTTGGACTTCAAAGGTGGTTGGGATATGCATTTGCCACTGGTGGAGTTCGCATACAATAATAGTTATCAACAGACTATTGGCATGGCACCATACGAGGCTTTATACGGTAGGCCTTGTCGATCCCCTACATGTTGGTTGGACTTCGGAGAGCACCGGATGCTGGGTCCAGATATTGTTAGGGAGACCTCAGAGAAGGTTGACTTGATTCGTGCACGGATGAAGACCGCGCAAGATCGTCAGAAGACTTATGCTGACATAAGGCGGAGGAAGTTAGAGTTCGCCGTTGGGGACCAAGTGCTGTTAAGGGTCTCACCCATGAGAGGCGTTGTTCGCTTTGGTGCCAAAGGGAAGCTTTCACCGCGATACGTAGGTCCGTTTATAGTGTTGGACAGGGTGGGACCGGGTGCTTACCGTTTAGCTCTACCTGACCATCTCCAGCGGGTACATGATGCTTTTCATGTATCCATGTTGAGGAAGTTCTTACGTCCCGAGGACTCACACCTACACATAGATTTAGACGGGGTTGAGTTGCAGCCCGATGGGAGCTACGAGGAGAGGCCGGTCAGGATCCTAGATCGTCGTGAGCAGCAGTTGAGGTCAAAAGTCATTCCTCTTGTTCGTGTTATGTGGAGTAATCATGATGAGTCTGAGGCCACTTGGGAGAGAGAGGATGACTTGCGAATTAGTCACCCATATCTCTTCAAGGAAGGTACGCGCGAAACTATATTACTTGACTTGAATTGATTTATTTTATTTCGAATTTCGAGGACGAAATCCTGTTCGTAGAGGGGGAGAATGTAATACCCCGCATTTTTTTTATTGAATTAAAATTGAACTAATTGAAGAAAAATAATAATTATGGCAGTATATATATTCGAAATGTTTGGAAATGAAAATTTAAAATGAATTAATTAAGATACGAATGTGCGACTTAAATATTAGAAGCGAATTAACGCGTAAAAAGGATCTGGAGGGTTAAATTTGGCGCAATGGCATTTTTGTAAATAAACTAACCCTAGGTATAAATAGAAAGGAAGAGAAGAAGTCTTCATTCTTTCATTTGAAATGGAGGCTAGGGTTTGGTAGAGAGAGAGAGTAAGAAGAGAAGAAGCTAAGAGGATTTCAAGAGGATTTCAATTTCTCCATACAATCCAAGGCAAGTTAATAACCTATATGTGTATATTATGTATCTATAATGAAATTTCACATGAACATGTATTTGGATCCCTAAATTAATATGAAATTAATGTTAAAAATGATATGCAATATATTAGGATCATCCTCCATATAGATTCAAATGCGATAACATCATTATAGGGATTGAATTGTTGAACAAACTCTTGAATTTGAGAAATCTATTAAATTGAGTAAATTGTCATATTAAAAATTGTTTTGAGCTGTTTTAATTCCGAGATTATATATTTCGTCCACGGTGCCCGGTAGAAAATCATATTCTGGACAACTTTGTAGTTTTAAGTTTTTTCAAAAACGGATCGGAAAATCCTCGAATATGCGTTTTAAAATTCTGCGCAGAAAGTTATCGTGAACAGGTCCGAACTGTATATGTTAATTTCGGGTCTGTTTTAAGCCGGCTATGGTAGCGTGCTCGCGCGTCCTTGTAGAAAATCACCTTCCGAACAACTTTGTAGTTTTAAGTTTTCCCAAAAACGGATCGGAAAAGCCTCAAATCGGCGTTTTAAAATTCTGGGCAGAATGTTGTCGAAAACAGGGGCGAATATTATATGTTAGTTTCGGGTCTGTTTTAGGCCGGCTATGGTAGCGTGCTCGCGCGTCCTTGTAGAAAATCACGTTCCGAACAACTTTGTAGTTTTAAGTTTTTCCAAAAACGGATTGGAAGAGCCTTGAATCTGCATTTTAAATTCTGGGCAGCATGTTGTTGAAATAAGAGTGATAATATTTTTCATGTTGTTAGTAAGATAATTATGGTGTGGTGCCTAATATCCTAACTTGATCACACACTTAAGGTTATTAGGGATATATAACCTTGAAATGATTTGGTGTTGAATTAGTAAATTAATGATGTAAATTATGTTATATTATAAATAATGACTATTGTATAACTCGAGTAAGAGACTTGACACGATTGTATAAATACATAAGTGTGAAATTGCTTTACATGTATATTGTCGAGTATACACTAGACTAGTCCTCCGGTCGATGTAGGCACATGTTGAATGCAATTTTTTGTGATTGATCCGGTTAAGTTCCGCTCGAGTGCCGTGTCGGAGGTAAACCACCGGAACCGGACACATGGTTGTAATGCGGGTCAGATAGAAAGACCTTGAAACGCCATGTGATTCAGGACTTAGTATGATTGCCCTTGCCACGTAATATTGGGAAATATTCGTGTGTAGGCCTAGTGTTACGACTTGTTTCCCCGGGTAACGATAGTGACCCGATATGACTTGTGTGAGATATTATGCTTGTGTCTTAAAATAATATCCCGAATCGAAGCATTTGATATTATACTTGAAGGAAATATTTTGATACGTTCAATACTGAAATGAGACTAATAATGATTAATCAAGATACGATATGAGACTACACGTTACTCTAGTTTGGGTTGGGTAGTCCCGACATAGGAAAATTGGTTGGGTAATTGAACAATTTAAATTACTGGAGACGAGTAATGACTAGTGTGCTTTCATTATAAGTACATCTTATAATCTTATAGCTTGTTTTCTTGCTTTGACGTTCGTCTATCTTGCTTCTTGCTCCTCTCCTATGTATGTATTATACAGGTCCTCGCCTCGTTGGACAGTAGATCGTGGAGCTGAATGACCTCGCATCTATTCTTAGGATCTTGTAGTGGTGGACGCTGGTCCTTATCCTATTTTGTCACTCTTCCTTAGAGTGTGGTATCAGAGATTTCCCATTGTTAGGGATTTGATAGTGTTGAGAGGTTTACATTATACTCTTTACCTAATTTATCTTTGGGCCCGTATGTTTGGGCATTTTATATTCAGTACTGATATTACTTGTGGATCCTATACTTGCTATGATGTGATTTGGTTACACGTATAGGAGTGTACACATTTACTTTACTGCGTTTATTTAAATTATGTTTCTAATGCCAACATATTGACGCTCCGCTTTAATTTAATTGGGCGTAGCTAACCGAATTAGATATAAAAAAGCAGGGTTGTCACAGGAGCGCTCTTGATCATGTTGTGAACTTCTTCTTTAACTACGAGTTTTTCTCGTCCGAGGGCTGGGTGTCGGAGCATGTCGTTTACTCATGTCCATATGGATCTCTTGATCCATTATTTCCAGGCTTCTTGGATTATGGAGGTTCGTTGCCCTCCATAGTTTGTTCCTCCTGGGGATGGTAGCGTGACCTAGGACTTTTACGAATCCTGTTGCAGTGAACCTAAGACCTGAATGTAGGTATTGGAGGTTTATTTTGATTATTTTAATGGTCGTTGTTAGAAGACAGACGTGGGTTGTGCGAGTGAAACATAACTGCTCGTTGGCTTTTCTTGGGTGAAAAATGGAAATCGATTCCCACAAACGGATCCAATTAGAGGTGGTAAAGTTCTACTATAATTGATTCAATACAATTAAGTCGAGCAGAAAATAAAAATCACAGTCATAAATCATAGTATATGTGTGGTTCGGCAATGAGCTTATATGCATGGGGTGTTTATCCCTATCTTTATTGATCACATTTTGATAACAAAGATTACTTGCCTTTTTTCTTCCGGGTATGTGAGTTACATTTAGAGATAACAAAAAGAGAATGAGTCGTGTGGGACTCCATGAATTTTGATTGATGTTGTGATTTGGTTGAGCAAATCCAACCTTGAGATTTCTTTTATGTGGCCTTTGTTTATTCATACCTCCAAGCTGTTATCACTTAGCAAGTGTGCCGGACACGTGTCAGCTTCTCCTATTAGGCCGGATAATTCCCCCCAGAGTGGGTCTCCCTAGAATTACTCATATACATCTAATGTCTTTTATAGGTCATTGATTTACTTGAGTTTCTAAATGTAACTGAGTGGATAAGATTGATTAGGGATCATGCAATCCCATATAGGTTTTTCAAGGAGTGTATGCGGGGCTTTGGTTTAGTTACATAGCTAAACCAAAATCAGACCCAACAAAGGTTGGTTCAATGATTTTGGAACTAGAACCATAACCGAACTGAACTGAACCTATGTGAAATCAAAATAACCGAACCCATCAGTTCTCATTTTGTTTCTGTTTAGTTCGCGGTTTCACCCATTTTCTTCATTCAAAATTTTAATTCAAATGATTTAATTATCATAAAAGATATTAATTGAGTGAAACTGATTGATAAACATAAAAATCGCTAAATAACCAGTTAAAAATTCAAGAAATAATCTTATAATAAAGGGTTAATTACCCTTACCCCCTGAACTTTGCCCACATTTTCACTTCACCACCCGAACTTTTATTTTCTTGACTTAACCTCCTTAACTATTATAACGGCTTCAATTAATCCCCAAATTTAACACCGTTAATTTCTTGGACGACAAATTGGCCGTGTTCATGACACATGAGGGAATTTGTCAAAGTGAATAATTAAAAGGGTATATGTGTAAATATGTATAACACTCATGTTAAGTCCACCCCTACACTTCTATATCTCTCTATCCTTGACAAGCCACCTCTCTCTCTCTCTCTCTCTGTATATATATATATATATATATATATATATATATATATATATATATATATATATATATATATATATAGGCCTCCTCTTGTAAGAACTCCTTATGATGCAGAGGCCAATACATACCATTTTTTTAAAATAGTAAAAAAATGAATTTTGTGATGAAACTTCATTGATATGATCCCCACGGTGAGAAAATCATCTCCAATTCTTTTCATCAAAAAATTCAATACAAAAATCATTGAGATGCCGTGATATGTAAAAAAAATGGTATAAATATGCATTTCCGTCTGTTGAAATGTTAGCGATAATCTCACCCACTTTTTGATTGAATTTTTTTATGAAACTTCATGGATATGATCTTGACAATGAGAAGATCATATCCATAAATGTTTATTAAAAAATTCAACCAATAAAGTGGTTGGCGCCGACACAACATTTCAACGGCTGAAAATGAATATTTATACCATTTTGTTACACATCACTTCATCTCAACGATTTTTTTATTGAATTTTTTGATGAAAAAAATTAGAGATGATCTTTTAACCGTGGACATTATATCCATGAAGTTTCATCAAAAAATTCATTTTTTTTACTTTAAAAAAATGGTATGTACCGGGGTCTGCACTATAAGGAGTCCTTACCGGAGAGTTTCCGTGTGTATATATATAGATGCGCTGTCGTGAGACGACGGTGTGCAGGACAATAAGATAGAAGGGATGAAGGTTGCGAGGTTTTTGATTTGGTAGATAACGTTTTTTGTTTTCCAATTTGTTTTTTTAGTTGTTGTGACGAAGCTTTTTTTATTTCCGTTTTACGTTTCGTGGTGAGGTATGGAGATTTGGGGATAAAAGGTTTTCATGGATGAAGGCTATCAATTTGGAGGATGAATATTCGGTGCAGATGCATGATTTTGAAAATATATGATCTTGAGTGTTTTAAAAATACGAACAATATTGGAAAACAGATATTCAAAAATCCGCATCCGTCCGATATTCGAATCCGAATTTGCTGATATTCATCCGAAAAAATGGAAACAAATACGAATATGGATACTCTATAAAAATATCTGAGAAAACGGATATGGATAGTACTAATATCCGACATAGATAATTCATATCTGATGCGAAGTATTCATTTGATCGTATATCCGTTTTATCGGATGTCCATATCCGTCAAACATATATTTAAAATATTACTAATAATATTAGTATTAGTATTATTAATAAAATAATATTAAAAAAAGCCTTAATCGTTTATTCCCTAAAACAAAACAAACACATACTCCACTCAAAACAAAAACACCCTAAACTTATTATTTTATTGGGTATATTATAAAATGCCATATATTATTATTTTATTGAGTATATTATCATAGAGTTACACTAAAATTACAATACACCATATCACACACAACATACACCCACTAAAGAACATATACTCTACTCAAAACAAGAAACCCTAATTTCATTTCATTTATCTTTCGTACAAAATAAGAGAAAAGAAACCCTCATTTCATTCCACAAAAAACCCTCATTCCGCCATCTCCCCCTTCGTTGCATCAGCTCCGCTGCGTATCAACTCCGCCGCTGCGCATCCCCTCCTTATGCAATAAAAAGTTAGCAACAACAGGTACATACAAAATAAAAATACGAATATGTAACTGTATTTATATATTGTTCATATGGTTGTTCATTAGTTTCCTTAATCATAAATAAATGTAGGAGAGAAACATAAAAGTAAAGAGATGATTTTGATTGTGATGAGAACTGAAGTTAACAACATGTATATTGTATACAAAATAAAAATGTATACTTATAAAAATAAAAATATCAGTATGTTTTCAAGACTAAAAGGTCCATGAGGTTATCATTCTCAATAAATTTGATTTAATCTGAAAGGTGCATATTTATATCTACTGTTATGGAATGCTACTATTATTTATTTTTTGGATGACTTTAAGCTTATATGGTTGTAAAGTATGGATGACTTTAAGCCATATTATCATTATGGAATGCTACTATTATTATGGAAGCCATAATTGTTGATGTTAGGAGGTGGTAATTTTGTTATATATTTATTTGGATTTGGATTGGATTGACTTTCATTGGATTGTATATTTTAATAGTTATTTTTTGCGATCGCTAAACAATTTAAACGGATACGGATATTATCTGAATCCAAGGTATCCGAGCAGATACGGATATGGATAGTTGTTATCCAGGCGGATACGGATACATATACGAATACAAATAGTGCATCCAGATAGCGGATACGGATATGGAAAACATGGTATCCGATCCGTATCCGTCTGTTTACCACCCCTAATATCAACACATAAAATAAAAAGTGGTTAACATGTACAACTAAAATAAGTGCAATAAGTATGCATTCTAAGAATAAAATAGTTTTTTAATGTCGATTTCCATATCATTGATTTGGTTTGGATTGAATCTTGGTTCGAATTTTCATTTTTAGGATTTTTGGAATTAGAACCGAACCAATTGATTTCATATTTTTTGGAACTAGAACAAAACCATTAGTGGGAAAAACCAACACAATACAACCACTAAGACAAATTTAGTTAGGTTCTTTGGGCTGACTCCGCTCAACGCCCTAGATTCTTCTATAAAATTTTGAATTCATTTTTACAGAGACTGCGAATTTCGCAGTACGATTTTACATTGCAAAAATTCATTACCGAAAAACACGTCGGAAATTGTACTGCAAAATTTCAAATTTCTAACTTTAAAATTAAATATCTTTCATCGATCTATTAGACCTTTCCAATTATATGAATTTTGTCTCAAACGAACTTATTTTTGGGAGATATTATTAAATTTTGAAGTTTACAAAGAAAAAGACAAAATAAAAATAAGGTTTAATTCTGTCTGAAAAAAAGGGTTTAGATTGTTTATGTGGTTCTCATAAAAAATATGTTATGGTTGATATGATAATTCTAAGGGTTTAACATAAGGAGATCACATAAAGCCCCTAAATAATTTGAAGTGTTTAAGCATGTCTCAACCAATAAAATATGAGTACAACTACATTGGCACAGTTTGATATTCATTTTCTATACCTGTGAATAAGATAAGACAACAAGATATTGTACTTTATATTCTGTCGGGCCCACAACAACAAAATATAATATATTAATGCAGTGAGTATGAAAAATGAATAAGCAGAGCTTTATTCATAAAATATTTCCATTAAATTTTACTGTTCTACGTCTTTTTTTTTTCCAACAAAGATTATTGTACTCATAGAATATATTTGCAATTATGAAAAAAAAAATGCATGTTCTAAACAACTTTTTTTTCTATAATAAAAAATCAAAACCATGTTAATGATTTCGAAATGTCTATAATAGAAGTCCAATTACATCACGCTACTACAAAAATAAATAAAATAAGTGCTTAGATAAGAGTAATGGTACAACTAATTTGTTTTACATGAGGAGTGTTCACAAGTGCTGATAACTGAAGATTAGAGTAACCTAGACATCTCGGGTAACTATTACAAAATCAGCTAATAATCCATTTGGGTGCTTCAAAAGACTGTCACTTTCCTATGAGAATTGGTCAAAAAGTCTAGTAAAGACGTAATCTATACCCAAATAATCCAAGATAATCTTACCGCACTTTCACTCCTATAATTGCATGGCATGCGATCGCATTTCGCGCGCTACCTTGTATTTCGAAATGACATGACAGGAGACATGATGGTAATGTACTAATGTGATAATCATAAACAATATTATCCATCCAATTCACCAATGCTCAATGGAGGTCTTTTAAACCGTTTTTTATTTATTTATTTATTTAAGAGAAAGACAATTTTTGATACGATAATTCATTTATGGTAATAACTCAAATGATCCAAAAATATGACACGATTAACTTGTATAGATTTAAGAGTATCCAAAACTTATACTCAAATAAAAATCAACGCGATTCGAAAATGACACGCCTAATCCGAATTACAACCCCTACTTTTTTCTGCCGACTTATATAGGAAATATCATATGCAAAGATCTTATTATTTGCAATACCAACTAAGAAAATGGAGAAAGTTCGATGGTAAACCTCAATCGTGTGAAATACCAATGGTTGAGGAGGCAATTGTCAACCTACTTTGTTAAGTTCTTACTTTAATTCAAATGGAGTAGACTTATACAAAATGCCTGAAAATATTTAACATTTTTGGGATAATTTTAAGGTCGTTATTTAATAGTAAATACTAGCATGCAAGCTACACGATGCGTGACCGGATTTATCTATCTCGAGTACTACGAAAAGTACTCGAGAATTTAACAGTTTGCCAAGAAATTTTGGCTTGATGTATCACTAACAACATAAAATACTAACGAAAGGAGTCTTTCAATCACAGATTATTTTAAAACTGTTAAAAGCTATAATAGAAATTTTATTCCCAAAAGAGGATGGCGTTTTGAACTTACCGAAGGTTGGTTTGTGGTTTCATTGGAGGAAGAACATTAAAAAATATACTTGTTTTTAGAAATTATCTGTAGTTGGCGATTGTTATAATAAAATAAGATTTTGCCAAGATAACCCAGCACACTTGGACTTTTCAACTCATACATGATATGGAGACATCAAAAGTGTTATATAACTTTCTCATTTGGAGCCAAATTTTTTTTGGCTTCATGTATCATTAACAGCATAAAATACTAACAAAAGGAGTCTTTTAATCACACAGATTATTTCCAAATTATTTTGCCAAACTGTTAAAAGCTTTAATAAAAAAAAAAGTCCCAAAAGAGAATGCCTTTTTGAACTTACCAAGGGTGGTTTGTGGCTCCACTGGATGAAATGATGATGCATTAGAATCAGTGGAAATAATCTGTTGCCATGGTGGATATGATGTTCCTGCGTCATTAATCAGAATTACTGCTCTAGTACATATATGAAAAAAGTCGATAAGTATATATCTATCTCATTGTTGATCACCATAAACTATACCTCTGTGAGAAAAAATAGTCATACCGTCTTTTCACAAAGATAAACAATTATAACCTCAGCAGTGACCAATAGTGACAAAACTTAAAAATCAAAACCCAATGCTAGAGTTATAAAACATCTAAGTAATACGATGTTGATGAGCAAGTATTTATTTGTGCAACAAATCAATTAATGTTACAGACCTTGAAGAAAACCTGGGAAAAGTAGGAATGCATAACAACCTAGGGCAAGAAATTTAGTCATCCATATATAGCCTACCATGAAACAAATAAATGATTACGAAGAATCTAGGAGTTAAAGCAATGAAAAAACACTCATCGCAACAACTAATAAATTCATGAGTCACATTTTCGTTCATGACAAACACATCACAAAAATAAAATTACACTAAATAAAATCAACTACGATAAATAAGAGTAAAAATTAATTATAGAATAGCGAGTGTAAGTACGGATCGAACCCACGAGGATTTGTCAATTTTAATTATTAAAAGAATTGTAAGTGTCCAACTAGATCAAATGGGGTAGAGAATAATTATAAATTACACTAAATAAAAGCAACTACGATAAATGAGAGTAACACAAGAGATTTGAAAATAATTAGGATTCGGGGTCCATTTATCACATAACTAATATTGCACACTAATTTAATGTTGTCATTCCCTTTTTTATAACTCAAATTAAACAGACTCTCGCCGCGTTTAATTCGAAAAATATAACGGTTATGTTCAAAATATTTTTAACGTCTCTAATAGACAGCTAAAATTCCTATTCCCTTAGAAAAAACAAGTTTTAAAGTTCGCAAATGTATTTAAGAATGGACTATCAAAACAATCAAAGTGCAAGCATAATCCATAAAAAATTACTATTTTTAAATCTCAAAACTTGATTTGACAAAACAATATTGAAGGTTCTAAAACACACTTTCGTGTCGCTTTAAAATGAATACCGAATCTTTAATAACTATTAAAACAAGTAGGGAATAAACAACGATAAAATTAATGTGACAATATTAGCTAACTATGATAAACTTTATCCTACTCCTAATATAAGAATCAAGCTATCATAATGAAAGAGAAATTGCAAGAATGAGTAGAGATCTTCATTAATAAACCAAACTTACAAATAGTTCTCCCACAACAATCTTCAATCCTCTAAAAAAAAAAAAAAACTTGGCCCTCAAATTGATTACAATCACTCAAAGTTACTCCCCGAAATCCTCCACGAAATTCCTCTCTAATTGTCTACGAAATTATGAGCCTAAGGGTTCTTTTTATAGGACAAGTGGTGAGGTATTTGAGTTGCGGTGGGACTCTTTTTGATTGACCGAATGGTATTGGTATCTATCTCTCCACCTCTTTAATCTTTGGATCGTGATAAGGGACGAAATTTCCCTCCACTCGAAAACTCTTATCTTTTCTTAGTGAACACACATGCCGATTTTCGTGGAGAACAAAAAATTCCGGATTTCTTACGATTTCACTAGTGAAAAAAATAGCTTTTTTCGAACGATCGTAAAAATCAGCTTTTTCTCGCCTTTTTTGAATTGATCATCAATTTGCATCAAATTCCATCATTATCTGCAAAAATTTCACTAGGCAACTTTTTTCACAAATTAGCACAAGAATATTATAAAATTATTGAAGTGCCCATTTTTTACTTAAAATTGTCATTTTCAATATGAATTTTATTAGTTTCGCATTTTTTCCTCTTTTTAATAAAATAGTCCTAAGAACTTATTAAATACACTAAAATGAGACTAACAAAGTATAAATTTGGGTATAAAATATACAAAATAATACCCTCATCAATTATAATTCACCAAAAATCTCTACTTTTCTTTATTGGCCTTTGTGAACACTACCCGGCTAGAGCAGTAAGAGTCGGAAATATGTAAGGGGATTGAGATGGAAAAATTAAGAGTCTAGTAATACTTAATAAATAATGGAGAGGGAACCGTAAACATGGAGCAGTGAATGATATTAGAGAAATGAAAAGGCATGAAGAGAGCTCCAAGAGAGAGGAAGTGAATTAAAACTCCAAAAGACTACATTTAACTATTACCGTGATAATAATGAATTACATGTGGCAGCCTGAGGTTTAAAGGAGGGGATTAAGGCTAGAGTTTTATATATATGCATAAATTTTGTAAAAAAGACCCTTATTTTTAGTTTAACAAATATAATCCATCAAACACTCATTTACCTAATAATTTTTTATTTTTAAAGATCCACGCTAGTGGCACCCTCTCCCCACTTCCCAGTGGCGGAGTTCTGGTGACTATCCAATATTCTCTTATTTTTAAAGGTCCGGCGACCCCACCAGAATTTCGACAGTCTCGTCGGATCTCCGATAGTGGTCGCTAGAGTTCTGACGAGGGTTGACGGAGCTCCGATAGTGGGGTGGGGGAGGGGGTGGAGGGGGGGGGGGGGGGGGCTAAAGGTAGGTGGGTAAATGGGTTTGTGTGTATCCTCATTTTGAGTGTTTTTATGTGGTGAGAGATTTTTTGGAACGAAATAAAAGGTTTGGACCAATAATCTATTAATATTTGTTTAAGGGACTAAATGAGGCTTTAATTTTAAAACCATTAGTTATTTTGGACTATTAATATTATAGAAAATATTCACTTTTGTTATAATACCACATGGCCGTACTCAAATTGTCATATTTGAAACATAACCCTTGTACGTGCAAGAAACGAGCCGCACAAAAGATATAATACACTTTAGCTAATCATGACTCCATTACCATCCGTGCGGAATGGTTGAGTGCAAACCATTTTCGGTGAGAAAGTTTATTTGAACTGTGTTTTGAACCAAATAATGGTCGCATGAATAGGTGACTTAAACTAAACACTCTAATTTGACACATATTTTATCCTGTATTGGATCAAAATATGAAGTAATTGACATGTTCTTATGCAGTTTGTATGCGGTATAATATTGAGGTAAAAATAAAAGTGTTTATTTTGGATATATAATCCAATCCGATCGTGAATTACCAGAACAAGGGTTATATAAAAAGCTACTTTTAAAGAGCCGTATCCTTAGGAAATTGGCCACTTTTGACCATCTTTTGCCACAATTCATATTTTCCCACCACCCTTTTGATTCCGGGGGTTAGAAGTGTTTGTGATAGAGGGGGAGCAAGAAATGAGTTTTTTTTAGTGAAGCCTTATTATGCGAAATTGGTGGGTAGAAGTGGGATTGACTTTCCTTGAAAAATTATCTGGTATACATGCACTCCTCCAAAGATGACTTTCTTCACTTGGACAATAGTGAGACAGATTTTAATAATGATGGATGGGATCACTAGACCAAAATACTAATTTTGTGATTGCCTTTTAATCAATGTTAATTGGGGTGACAAACTTATCACTTTCGGGAGCAGTCACATAATTATTTGTAACTCCCATTAAGCGTGATAAAATAAAGGGTAATAAAAAATTTGAGTATTACTTTGTCACTGCTATTGAGAGTCACAAATGTTACCATTTAATTAATTTATGACACCTATCCGCAGTCATAAATTTATATCTATCACAAGCAGTTACAAATTTATGAATAGGCAAAATTTATAACTCTTATGAGCAGTCACAAATTTATAACTGCTTTGAGGAGTCACAAATTTTGACCTTGTAACTTCTAAAGATAGTTATAAATTTGTGATTGCTGGTAGCAGTAATAAATTTTGGTGTAAGACTTAATTTATAACTGCTATTGACAATCATAAATTTGTAACTGCTCCCGACACTCACAAATTTTGGCTTACTTTAATTTGTGACTGCTAGGAGGGGTCACAAAATTTTTGACCTACTTCAATTTGTCTCTTATATCTCCTCTATTTTCTCACTCTTTCTCACAACTCTCCCGACGCTCACTCGTTCTCTTAATTCTCCCGCCATTCACGCATTCATTGAGTTTTCGATTTTGGCGAGTTTTCGATTTTCAATTGAGTTGCATGCTATTTGTTATGTGTACGATTTGATGTATGTTATTTGTTATTTTTTCAATTTTGGTGAGTACATCTATGTACATTACTGTGATTATGATATAATGTTGGACTGAACCGATAGGGGAAAAATCGATAATTTCTTAATTGTCGCCCGCAAATTTGAAGTGCTCTGCCCTGATAATATGAAGAAAATACTCATTTCGCACAATGGGTAGGGGATTTCATCGAGAACTTGAGGGTGCTTGTTTGAAAAAACTTTGTGGTTTGTTGAAGCAACTAATAGTGTCATTCATGTTAAAGTAAGACATATCAGCAGGCTTAAAAATTAGTGTTTCAAAATCACACTACATTTTGAAGTTGTAGCTGTGTTAAAGCTCATATCCTGCATTAGATTTGCTCTTTATTTGTCTGGTGATTTCGTATTTCCCTTCATATTTATACGTGTTATGTTGATTTTTAGGAATTTGAAGTATATTATGCTGGTTGATATTGATAGAGGGACTGTCATGATTTTCTGATTGCTCTCGTTCTTCGTAATGGCATAATATGCCTTGCTGACCATCCTGTTATATTACAACCCATAAATTGGTTCCTATCCTAGCTTATCAAACTACAATATACCTAAAATTAAGGTCTTATAAAAACACTAATCTTCTTTCTATTTGTTTCAATTGACATGTGATTATATAAGCTTACTTACTAGAAAATTGA
Organism: Sambucus nigra; assembly: GCA_949130495.1. Classification (NCBI taxonomy): domain Eukaryota; kingdom Viridiplantae; phylum Streptophyta; class Magnoliopsida; order Dipsacales; family Adoxaceae; genus Sambucus; species Sambucus nigra. Next base: position 533,213,309 of record OX422217.1, read on the forward strand.
ATGTAAATATTAAACATAAAAATTATTTTAAGTGGTGCCACGCGTAGGTAACATTTGAAATTGTGAATATTGAGGATTGAATCAATGTCTTAATGAGGAGTTGTTAATGGTATTTTTGGAGTATCACCGCAATGGTTTGCTGTATGTTATTTGTTGTGTGTTATTTGATTGGTATTTGTTAGTTCGATTAATTTTCCTATTCTTATTTATTAGTTCGACACCAATGGTTTTCTGTGACCTGTTTCCCTATACTCACCACATATGATATAAGGAACTAGTTCGACACCAATGGTTTTATGTGGTCTCCCCCCCCCCCCCCCCCCCCCCCCCCCGCCCCATACACACACATTTAAAGTATAGATATGTGCACACAACAATGAGCAGACTATAAATTTAAATTTCCAATGGATGGTGAAATTGGAAGGAGCACTGTTTAGGAATTTGACAATAAGCGTGTATCCATTTTTTACTTCTAAAGTTGGCCAGGGAAATTGCCCGTTGACTGTGATAATGGAATGGGTTCTGCACAGCCTCTCCACTAGACTCGCTTGAACCTGAGGCGATAAGGAAGCAATAATATATATGAAAAATTATGTATGAGGAAATAAAATATGAAGATGATAAGAAGACATACAATAAACTCGTGGTAGTGAGTATTTTCATTCGCGAAAGGGGCTATTAAAGCCAGTGTAATGAAAAGGCCGAGGAAGATACCATTGCACCATGGCTTCATACAATTTCTATAAGCCTTCATTTTTAAAAGAGGAAGAGTTTCTGCATATTTTCAAACCATGAAATAATTTTTTTATGATATTGTGTATGGAGTCTTATATCGTGATTGATACATTTGATAACCTTTTTCATACCAAATATAACCTTTTAGATGAAGTGGTTGAGACCTATTGGAAATCAACCATTTCCATATGATTTGCACAGTATATGAATTTTGTCTTGAATGATTTTCATATGATTTTCATCCCCAATAGGTTCCAATCGATTATTGCTATTGATTCAAGGTACTAATTCAAGTTTTGTTCATTTGGGTACTGATTCAAGTTTTATTTTGCAATTTTTTTTAAGGTTTTAAAGTTTCAAGGTTTTCTTCCAATTAATTTTAGCCCCAATCAGGTTTGATTGATGGAAATGCAATTGATTATTGCTAGTAATTTTATGCAATTTTCTTACTTTTTTGGTTGAGATTCTATCGAATAGTGATTATCTTATTGTTTAGGATTCTTGAATTGTTGTTGACTGGTGAATTTGAACATTTAGGTGGCCATTAAGTTGGTTGGCCCTAGGCATTTGTAGCATTTAGGAATTTTCTAGGTTTATTTACCCAATTGCTTCAATCCCATAAAAATATCATATATTTCCTTTAAATAATTCATTCATAAATGCTACTGATTAAATATTCTGCCGTTTTATTTGTTTGGGTATGGATTCATGTTTTGCAATTTAATGACCCAATTTTATGATTAGTAATTATTAGTGTCTAAATATGAATTCAATTTATTTGATTTAATATGAATTTAATTATTTGCATTTTGATAACTGCTAATCGGATTATTAAGTGGGTTGAATATGAATTATAATAATTCAATCTTTTTGGAATATCACTTCATTTTGTCTAGTAAAATAATAAGAGATTTTATTGTTGACTTATCAAAAGATAAATAATAATAAGAGATTTTAGTGTTATTAATTTGATATGTTTGATCTTTACTCTTAGAAATATCACTTCATTTTGTCAACGTACATAAATATTTTAGCACGACATGTAGAATCTTAAATTACACACCTAATATATATACATATAATACTAAATATATCAATGCTCAAACATATGAAAAAATATGTAATAACTAAAATACTAGTGCTACGCATTTATGAATATATGCCATTTTTATTATAAGGTACATACTCATGTAATTTTATAATTTACTGAGTTTCTGTTTGTTTGATAGCAGAATTAATGGGGTTTCCACAATATAAAGAGTGTATGGGTGAAAGTTTTAGAGTGGGGCAAGTATACGTTAATGGGGGTGAAAGACTATGTGAATTATGCAATGGAGAATCTCAAAACTGATATTATCCCATGCTCGTGCATTCGTTGTAGAAACGATAAAGGTTTGAAAGGAGCGGGTGTAAAATTACATTTGATTTAGTGGGGTATGCAAGATGACTACACATTTTAGAAATTCCACGGTGGAGGGATTTTACTTATATCCCCGAAGAAAATACATTGCCAGTCAATTATCCAATCATGAAGTGTAATTTGAAAGGTTTGGGTATGAAATACAAATCAATTCATTGTTGCAAGTATGATTGCGTTTTATACTATAAGGAGCACAAAGACAAACAGATTTGTCCTGTACGTAAGGAACTTAGATATGAACAAAAGGCAATAGTACATAATAAACGTTTGTTGACATTAGATACGCAAATACCTAAGAAGATGTTAAAGTATTTCCCTTTAGGTCCTCGATTGAAGAGACTTTACACTATACCTTGGATAGCAGAGGCAATGACTTGGCATGGTCGAACGGAGGTGGGTGAGAATCTCATGCGACATCCGATCGATTGATTTGTGTAGAAATCTACAAATCAATGATACCCGGACTTTGCTAAAGAAATACACAACTTTTGCCTCGAAATATCAACCGATGGGTTTAATTCGTTTGAAAAATTGAGTACAGATAAGAGTATATGGTCGATGTTTACGGTGCCTTTAAATTTGTCCCCGTCATTGTGTATGATAAGTGAGTTCTCAATTTTGTCGTTGTTGATACCAGGTCGAAAAGCACCGGGTAGTGACATTGATGTTTTCTTAGCGTCGCTGATAAATGAATTGAATGAGTTACAGGTTGAAGGTCTGAGAGCGTTCGACTCATACAAAAAGGAGGAATTCACTTTGAGTGCTATGTTGATATGGGCAATTCATAATTTTTCTGCTTATGGGACCTTATCTGGGTGCAATTTACATGGTTACCTATGTTGTCCTATTTTTGGAGAGGGGAATGAAGCCAACTGGCTTAAGAAAAGTGGTAAACTTTTTTATCGTAGTCATCGAAGATTTCTGCCCCAAAGTCACAAATTCAAGTAAATACAAAGTAATTTTCTCCCAGAAGGCACCGAGATGAGGCCAACTCCACTAAAACTTTCTGTTTTGGAAATTAAAGAAAGGTCATTAAAGGATGATAAAAAGTTGAGGGGGAAACACCCCATAATTGTAGCCTAGAAGCGTAAAAGAAAGGATGTTGATGTGAAGGAGACGTGGCCAACGAGATCAATAATGTTTGATTTCCCATACTGTAAGGAACATCCTATGTGACACGTGATAGAGATTATGCACGCTAAGAAAAATATTATCGAGCATCTCGTAGGCACATGCATTGGTGGTTCTCCTTCCAAGGATGGAGAAAAATCCCGTGAAGATCTTCGTGATTTGAAGATTAAAGGATAATTATGGTTGAAAGAAGATCCAAACACTGGAAAATTGCATATGCCAGTTGCATCTTATACTTTGAGCATTAAACAAAGAAATATTGCTCTTAGAAACATTAAAGGGCTTGAAGGTCCCTTCTAATTTCTCATCCAATTTACGTAGGATTGTCTGTGACGCAATAAAAGATTTGAAAAAGTGCAAGTCTCACGATTGGCATGTGATAATGCAACTTGTACCTCTGTTGTTCGGACACTATTTTTTAGAACACAAGGATCTTTGAAGGTCCATTCTACAAATTAGCTTATGTTTCTCCCTATTGTGTGAGAAACTTGATAACAATAAGTATATAATGACAACGATAGAAACTTTGGCCGAGGCTACATGTGTTTTGGAGAAGTACTTTACTCCCTCATTCTTTGACATAAGCATCCACCCTTTAGTGCATGTTTGCGATGAAGCGCCTTTATGTGGACCAATAAGGTACCGATGGATGTATCCATTCTAATGATTAACTTATATTATATTTTTTTTATATTATTTTCTTACTCTTGTATTGACATATAGACTAATGCATAAATATATAAATGTATAAAATGGAGTTCGAGAACACATTTCCATCATTCATGCCAGAAATTTCACGTCATGATGAACATTCAACCATTGATTCTCGTGCAGAGGTTTCCCTTAACCTATTTGGTTTGCCATTGGGTGGCAATAATCCTTTGAAAGCTCGAGCCTTGCCTTTGTTAAAATTGTGTATTGGCATAAAATATGAGAGTTGGGATACGGTTGAGCAAGTAAAAAAAGATGACTTGTGGGATACGTTCATGAAAGAGTTCAATCTTTCGGGCGACCAGAAAGAGGGGTCCATAAAAGCTATTGGTATTCAATTGAAGACGTTTAGAAGTAACCTCTGCTCGACTTATTTAAGGGATTGGACAGTGATGAGATAAAGGCCCTGAAGGATCGAGTATCGGAGAAAGATCATATCACTGTCCATGAGTGGAATGAATTCATCTTGCGCAAAGCATCTGAGGCAAAATTGAAATAAAGACACCAAGGTCGGGTGAACAGGGCTAAAAAGACTGACGTCCATTGTCTTGCTCGGATGTCATATGCTGAGAAAATTGAGGAGATGGTATACACACTTTCTTATCTTAATGTGTATATATATAATATGTCTTGCTCAAATAGTTAATGCAAAACTAATTTGTAGGTGCTTAAAAATAAACGACTTGTTGATCGTTCGGAAGTGTATATCGAAAGTCGTAGGTGAAAAACTAGGGAGTTTCACCCAAAGGTAGCTGATGATATGGTGAGTTTCGTAATCTCAGTTGTAATAATTAAATTCCTTCAAGTTTAGTCGTTCAATCGTTTTAATCGATTCATCAATAATTTTGGCAAAAAAATTAAGTGAGCTGAGAAGTAGTCAAGGTTTTTCAAGCCAAACCAGTATTGATACGGATGCATTGACTACCTTTAGAGGAAAATACACTAGGGGGTGACTCGTGGTGTTGAAACTGTGTCCAAAAGTAAACTTAAGGCCATTGGTCCTATAGTATCACAGCTGACTAGACCAAAGATACGGGATGAAAAACACGATAAAGATATAACATTTCTCAAATAATCCATTACCATGCTTTTAAGTGCTTTTGAATCGAATGGACTCAAAATACCAAATCCAAGTCCCCACTACACCAAAAAGTCTAAATTGGCAACCTTTAGCCTGCTAGCCTTGTCACGGTCATTGATCGTGATAAAAAAACACGCATTTTTTATCACGGTCAATGACCGTGACATGACCGTGACCAAGGCTTGTCATGGTCATTGACCGCGACAAGTCCGTGATAAATGTACTTGTCACGGTCAATGACCGTGACAAATACTTATAATATTGTCACGATCAAGGACCACGACACGTCCGTGACAATTTGTTTAGTAAAAAAAACCATAAATTTCTTTTCTCCCATCGTTTTTGGTTTTCCCTCTCTTTCTCTCTCTAAGCGATTTCCAGCTCTCTATCTCTCTCTCTAAGGTATGTTTTCTTCCTCTCTCTCTTTCATTTCTATATGTGTCTGTATGTGTGTGTGTATATATGTGTGTGGTGGGGGCACGGGGTGGTGGGTTTGGGGTGGGGTGTGTGTGTGCATGTACGTGTGCGTGTGTGGTGGGGGGAGGGGAGGGACCGGGGCTGGGTGGGGGGAAGTGTGTGTGCGTGTGTGTATGTGTGTGTGTGTATGTGTTTGGTGGGGTGATGAGGGGAGGGGGTGGGGTGTATGTGTGTGTGTGTGTGCAGGTGTATGTGTGTGTACAGGTGTGTGCATGTGTGTGTGGCGGGGGGAGGGGGCAGGGGGTGGGTGGTGGTGGTAGTGGTAGTGGTGGTGGGAGTGTGGTGTGTGTGTGTGGTGGGGTGTGTGTGTGGTGGGGAAATCTCAACAGTTGTATAGATTTAATTAATAAATTGTATAGCTTTAATTGTAACTTTAATTGTATAGTTTTATATGAAAGTAAATTAATAATTAGTTCCCATTTCATATGAAAGTAGGATTTCCCCTCATTGTAAATTAGTAAATTAATAATTGTATACTTTAATTGTTAGTTTAATTGATGAAATGAATTAATTGAGTAGATGAATTAGAAGGAGTACGGGATACACACTTGTTGTTGACATTGCTGTTGGATTATAGTGGATCGATGTTGGGTTGGTTAGTTTTAAAAGTGACATGACCACTGGATTATTGTCCATATGGGGGTGGAATTTTTTAACTTTTTTTGAAAATTACTTTGTATATCGAACAATATATATATATATATAGTATGATAATTAAATGAAACATACTTGAAATTACATATAGTGCGCATAGATACTAGCCTTATAGTTCTTATGCGTACGCATTCAATAGTCCTTAAACCCGTTCGAGAGTCATTACCCCTGTAATGAGATCTCTCGAATTTTCCCGTTTGGACAGTTTGGGACTGCATAATTTTTGTATAATATTCTTAGTGGCTTAAAGTTGTTACTTTTAGAGGAAGTTCTGCAGTCGTATCCTAATGTTCTTTGGGTACATACTAGATTGATAAGTGTGACTGTTATTTCAATTGATCAATTGAAATAACACTCACACTTGCCAATCTACGTCGTGTACTTGGAGAACTACAGGGATATGCTGTCGAATTTTTTTCAAATCGTAACAATGTGCATGAGCTGTTAAGTATATTACAGAAAGATGCGGTCTTGAATGGGATAGGACCACTCACCCTTTAGAGGAGATGGAGGAAATGAAAATTTCTATTATAAATTGAATTTGAATATAAATAAGACATAATTAAATGAAACATACAATAAATATAAGTTTTGTTTATACTAATCCATGAATGTACGCTTCGTACATTTAATAGGTGATTAGTTGTGGTAGCTGTGATGGGATATCCGAAATAGAAAGAGTGGATGGGTGAGACAAATAGAATGGGGAACCTGTTTCGTAAATGTGCTAACGAATTTGTGAAATATGCAAAGAGATGTCATAATGATGAAGAGTTTCTGTGTCCGTGTTTTAGGTGTAATAATGGTAAGGTGTTTGAGTGAAAAACAGTTGAACTACATTTGTTAAGATCGGGTATGCAAGATAGTTATCGATTTTGGAGTTTTCACGGTGAATTGAAAGTTTCTTTTGTTCCCGACCAACCTTCACAACAACCTTCAACAAGTAGGATAGATGTAGAAGGGGACGCCGTAGATCATAATATGTTTGGGGTGTGCAATCATTTGACTCTTTTAGAAAAGAAGAGTTTACGCTGAAAGCTATGTTGATGTAGGCAATTCAAGATTTTCCAGCTTATGGGATATTATCCGGTTGTGTAGTACATGATTATTTGGGGTGTCCTATTTGTGGAGAGGAGACTGAATCTCTTCGTCTATCTTTTAGCTCAAGAGGTAATTATAATGAAAATGGTTGTTATATAACGTTACATTACACTCAAATTTTACAACTACTATAATTAATTTATCTATATTCTCAGCTCTTAAAGACGGGTGATGCGATATCAAGGATTGCTCGTCTAGCCACTGGACCCTTGTTCGTGGCACAAGAGTACAAAAAGTATCGATTGAACGGTTACATTTTCGACGCTAAAGTGTACGAGGAAAGTACAAATGTACAGAACTTGGGCATTTCATACAAGGCTCTTACTTTCTTTCGAGCGAGCGCAAAAGATAAAAACCTTGTTGAAGCTGAAATGACTTACTGAGACTGAATCTCTTCGTCTATCCGTTATATTTGAACACTAAGAAATGCCATAATCCTATGGAGTGATGCTCTGCAAATTCCTTCCAACCATTGTGTAGCCAAACATCACCAGTTGAAGTTGTCAATTACACTTTCCATACCCCACCACTTGGAACCTCTTGCAAAACATGGAAAAATATGGAAAGTGGAATTGACAACTTCAATTGGTGATGCTTGGCTATAAAACGGTTGGAAGGAATTTGCAGAGCATAACTCCATAGGATTATGGCCTTTCTTAGTGTTCAAATATTAAGGGAATTATATTTGACATGATTGCTCGGGGTACATTAGTTGGAAGGAGGTGCCTTATGAACTCAAGTTAGCTGTTTGGGTGGCACTACAGGTAATGTATTTATATTTATATTTATATTTATATTTATATGAATATTTAAATTTCAATTTCAATTTTTATGAATATTTGCTTGTTGGGTGGCATTACACTCTCGTGCAGTATCTTGTAGTGGCTGATTCTTATAGTGGAAATGGAACTGGAAATTGGTGCTGGATTTTCTCAAAAGTTGTCCTCTTTTAGAGGTTCTTATCTTTGAGGTACGTTAAGGGTTCATAACATCACTTCCATTTAAATAGTTTGTAGATTTGAGATAATTGACGGTGATGTTGTTTCTTCTTATATTAGGTTTTTTTATTTTGTTGTTTACAAATCGGGACATCGTGGTTGGAATGGTATGTACCTGATTGTTTGAAATCACACCTAAAGGCAATCAAAATTTCGGGATTGGGGTGGAATAGTGGAGTTGAACAGTTGAGGTACTTTGTGGAGAAAGTCAAAGTTTTGAACAGGTACGGGATTATTTCTATTTTGAATGTATATTTGCACTATCTCTATTTTATCTGAATATATAATGTTTGAACAGGTACAATGTTGCTATAACAGGTACATATATACTGCTGGGCAGTGGCAGTGGCCATACTGCCCCGCAGATTTTTTTTCAATTTTGCCCAGAATTGTCACGGTCATTGACCGTGATAATTTTTTTAAACACTGTCACGGTTTTGTCAAGGTCCTTAACCATGACAAATCTTGTCACGGTCAAGGCCCGTGACAATTATAATGAACTTGTCACGGTCAATGACCGTGATAAGTCCGTGACAAAAAAAATTATCACCCCCAGAATTGTCACAGTCATTGACCTTGACAAGTCCAACTTGTCAAGGTCAATGACCATGAAAATTAGGCAGATTTGGTATAGTGCCTCGTGATTAAACTCTTATCCCACATCCATCACGATTACACTCCAGTCCTGCATCAAAGTCCCACGATTACACTCCTATCCCCCCGTCAACTGAGCCAACCTTTAGAGATTCAACTGAGCCAGACTTTGGAGATTTAACTGATCCTGCACAAGATTCATATGTCGATTTATTAGATTTTTAAAGTCAAAGGAAGATTGTAAGTGGACAAGTTGTTGCTTGAGCTTTTACTGAAATGGTGGTGCATGGCCATCAACTGCTGATATTTGAACGTAAGGTTTACATTAGTAGTGTTGAGCTAGGAGAAGAGAATCATCCGTTGTATCGTCAATGTCATGGTGCGGATACTATTAAGGATGCCGAGAAATCTTGGGTGGTTTGGTCTTTGATCTGTCTTTGACTCAAGTGATCCGGAGTAATTTGTTTTGAAAAATTTGAACATTTTGTCAAAGTGAACAATTATAAGGGTTTGAACTCTATTTTAAATATTAGTAATCTATTTTTAATTAACTAGTAATCTGTTTTGAATGTATCCAGTGTCTGTTTTGAATATTAGTAATCTATTTCGAATCAACTAGTAGTGTTTGAACTTTATTTTGAACAATTTGTGTGTTTTGAATAAATTAGTAAGCTGTTTTTTCTTGTGTTTATAACGAATTGCATGTGGCCTGATTGATTATGTTTTGAACTTTGTGTTTTCGACTCCTCATTAATTCGAATCCTCAATCTTTTATAATTGCAGTTGCTTTGTTGTTCAAGGGATTTTAAAAGAAAATCATTAGGGTTGATGTTTATTTTCTATGCAAAACATGCGCACAACCAATGTTGTTTTATTGATGTGGTTGAGTGAAACATGACAAGAGTTTTGATTTATTATTGTTGCTTTTGGGGGAAAATTCTAACCTATAACATAAGTTATATAACTTATGTTATATAACATAACAGTTAACTGTTTAATCTTGAGCATAGATTTGTTTAGTTCCTTTGACTCTATTCTTGAATTTTTTGCTCGTAAAGTTTTTGTAGTAGTGCGTAGCCTAAAACCTTGTCAGTTAAATCGCAAACCGATATTTGAGCACAAACGAGAATAGTTGCATTCCTGTAGTACCCACTGGGCATACTCGGTTTGACTCGATTACGAATGTCGATGCTGAAAAAAAGTTTAAGAATTTGGTTGGGAGGTAAGTTTAATGTTGTGGCCCTGCTTCTCTCTATATGAGTTGATAGAGCTTCAAACGAGGTGTATTGGGACTCACTTAATCGACCATTGGAACTTACTAACTTTTTTAGCTCTTGTAAACATATTTTGTGGAATGTGAATGATGTGGGAGTGAGTCGTGAGTGAGAGAACATAGAGTTGAACTTGCACAGGTCGGTAACTCGGGGTGAGTTAGGGTTGGCAGTGACACAAGCGGGCCCAAATAGTGAGAGGTTGAGAAGATGACGATTCCAAATGGGTTGGGGCTTTAAACCATCAAGTCCGGTCCAATTGGTAGCGAACTCAACCAGCGTGTTGAGAAACTTAGCACTTCTAATCCTGCCCCATAAACAGTGACAAAAACCAACATCCAACGGGGCTGAGTAGTCGAAAAGCCACATAAGCTGAACAACCACCGACGGGGTACCTTTGAGCACATCGTCCACGGGGAGAGACAACAGTTTCTGCAACTGGGTCACATAAGGTGCGTAGCCATTGTTCTCGGTTGTGCTCAAACATTAGTTCCGTTGGCTCTATTCTTGAGCATAGATTATCACTACCAAAACAAAGTTACAGTTAAAAATAATCACCCTCTATCTTGTATTGATAATTTATTTGATCAACCACAAGGTTATTTAGTTTTCTCGACGATTTATTTACATTTCTGGTATCATCAGTTGATTATTAATCTTTTTAACAATTATATAACTTTGTTTAGATATCATCTTTAAAACAATTAAGAGTTCCTATCATCTTTATAACAGTTATATAAATGTTATATAACATAAGTTATATAACTTATGTTATATAATATAAGTTGCGTGTTCATCTTTGTAACAGTTATATAACTTTGTTTAGCTATCATCTTCATAACAATTAAGAGTTCCTATCATCTTTATAACAATTATATATAACCTGTTTACTTTGTTTAGCTATCATCTCATTACCCTTTTCTATGTTTCTGCTTTCCGTTCTGATAGTCACATTGTATGCGCTTTAGTCCTCCTTGTTTGCAAGTTTACACATGGCATCCCCGGCATACGTAGTATTCAAAGGCCTAAATCCAGGTGTTTACACTTTGTGGCAAGAAATACACGCACAAGATAATAGGTACCGAGGCGTTGTATAAAAATTTTTTGAGTTTATTTAACTTGCTCAGTAGGCATACTCCAAGTACACGAGGGAGGATGTCACTGCATCAATACCTACACGGTTGATATACCTAGACTTCACGAAGCGTATCCACTGCGTGGTGCTAGGTTTATAATGATTTGTTATATGTTCATGACATTTCATGTCATTGAAGTGTTGTCACTACACCAAATCCTGTGAATGGTCACGCCCAGTGGGTCACGGCCTAAGTCCGCGACCAACAAGTCGCGGACTTGGGCCGTGACCTACTCAATATTTAGCGTGACCATATTTATTATCACACTAAATTATCGATGCTCTAGAAGTGGTCACGGCCCAAGTCCGTGACCACAGTGGTCGCGGACTTGGGCCGTGACCAGGTCGTGACTATCTTAGCGCTAAACTCGCGCCAAATTCCCTCCAAGCTTGGTCGCAGATTGGTCACGACCCAAGTTCGTGACCCATGGCATGACGAAGAAGAGAGTACACACATTGAGGGTCACGACTTAGGGTCATGACCATTTCTGGGTATGGGTCACGGCTATGGGCCGTGACCATCCCTCATTAAAGAACTAGGGTTGATGTAGAAGGGTCGCGCATCACATATTGTGGGTCGCGGCTATGGGCCGTGACCATTTCCTGGTATGGGTCACGGCTATGGGTCGTGACCATACCTCAATCAAGCATGGAAAAGGGTCTCGCATGGTGGGTCATGGCTCTAGGCCGTGACGAGGTCTGGAGAACCCAACTCTGCCTCACATGTGTCGTTATTTTTGTTCCTATGTTTATTTTGAACTTGGTGCCCAAGAAGTTTTTTTTTTATGTTAAATTAAGTTTAAACAAGTTTTATGTGTACAAGATATTTAGAATATTAGAAATATAAATGAAATATTGTCAAATTTTTAGACTTGTTACATGTTCATGATATTTATTCTACTCTAATAATTTCATCATTTTGTGAAAATCTAAAGTTGATTATAACAGCTCTTACCACATTTAACAGATTCAACTTTTGTAACTGCTAATAGCGGTCACAAATTTGTCACTACTGTCAATTTTATAACCGCTAATAACAGTTACAAATATAAGATTCGTAACCGCTGATAGCAGTTATAAATATAAGATTCGTAAGTGCTGATAACAATTATATATATTAGATTCGTAACTGCTGTAAGCAATTATAATAAATATTATATTCGTAACTGCTGATAGCAGTTACAACCAACAGTTACAAATTGGGGTCACCAGTCATAACCCTCATATGGGTTATAAAAATTTGTGAATGCTGTTAAGAGTTACAATATTTTCTTTGTCACCCCCTAAATTATGACGGTAAGTAGCAGTTAAAAAGATCATTTGTGACTGTTAACATCACTCACAAATCACCCATTTTGGTATAGTGGCTAATGAAGAGAGGCAGACGTATGGATAATAGATTTAGATGTACAAGGAAGCACAGGAAACGAATAATCATTCGTTTAGTGCATTGTTGGGTAGTAAGGAGATTATGTGAGATCATTTATTGTATATTTAGGGTGAAATGGGTGTGTTCTAAGACAATGGGAGAGGAAATAGAAGCTTGGGGGTTGGGGGTGCTCGGGAGATGCGGGCCAGGTGAAAAATGACTTATTTATGTATTTTTTGCACGATTTGGATTGAGAGGAATACGAGATTATTTGAGGGTGAAAAAATTGAACCAACAAGATTTGGATATAATCTTTTGAGCTCTTTACATGCGTGGTTCAAGGAGTCACATTCTACACTTCAGTGCTTGTTAGATTTTTTTGGTAAGTTGGGGATGGGGAATTGATTGTTGATTTCCTGAGTATACTTTGTTGTAGTGGGGAGGATGGGTGGTTTTTTTTCTATCCTCATCCCAATTTTTTGTTTTCGATCTCAAGAAGACATTTGTATATTTTTTGTATACGGGTTTTCGTCTTCTTAGGTGACTTCTTTTAATATACCTTGCTTACTTATATATATATATATATATATATATATATATGTGTGTGTGTGTGTGTGTGTGTGTGTGTGTGTGTGTGTGTGTGTATCACTACACCAAAAAGGTCAAATTGACACCCTTTAGCGGGCCGGACTTGTCACGGTCATTGACCGTGACAAGTCCGTGATAAATTATTGTCACAATTCTTATAATATTGTCACGGTCAAAGACCGTGACAAGTGTAGTAGCAAATAACCCTTTCCCATCCTTTTTTTTCTCACCGCTTTGTTTCCCTCCACTTTCTCTCTCTCTCTCTCTCTCTCTCTCTCTCTTCCATTTGTATATATGTGCGTGTGTGTGTATATATGTGCGTGTGTGCGTGTGTGTGTGGTGGGAGGGGGTGGGGTGGGGCTGTGTGTGTGTGTGGTGGGGGAAGGGGGTGGCGCTACGTGTGTGTGTGTGTGTGTATGTGCGCGTGTGTGTATATGTGCGTGTATGTGCTTGTTTGTGCATATGTGCGGGAGGGGAAAATGATGCGAGGGGGTGTGACGGGGAGTGGGGCTGCGTGCGTGTGTGGGGGGATGGGGGGATGGGGGTGGGGGTGGGGCAAGGGGAAATGGGGCGGGGGTGGGGCAAGGGGAAATGGGGCGGGGGTGGGGCTTGTTAATTTTTGAACATGTACAATGTTGCTATAACAGGTACAAATATACTGCTGGGCAGTGACAGTGGCCATACTGCCCAACAATTTTTTTTTTAATTCTGTCTAGAATTGTCACGGTCATTGACCATGACAATTTTTTAAACATTGTCACAGGTTTGTCACGGTCCTTAACCGTGACAAAACTTGTCAAGGTCAAGGACCGTGACAAGTCTAAGGAACTTGTCACGATCAATGACCGTGAAAAGTCCGTGACAAAAAAAGTTGTCAACCCCAGAATTGTCACGGTCATTGACAAGTCCAACTTCTCAAGGTCAATGACCGTGACAATTCGACAGATTTGGTGTATTTTGTGTGTATATGTATATCATTTTAAGTCACCAACCCCCCCCCCCCCCCCCCCCCCCACCTCACCTTGCATGCCTGTTAAACTTTTTGGGTGAGTTGAGGACGGAGAGTTGATTATTATTTTCTGAGTATACTTTGTTGTAGTAAGGAGGATGGGTGCTTTTTTTTGTATCATTATCCCAAATTTTTGTCTGCAGTCTTAAATAGACCTTTGTATATTTCTTGTATACGGATTTTCGTGACTTATTTTAATATACCTTGCTTACTTTAAAAAAAGTATATCATTTTATGTCCCCCCTCCCTCGAGCGCTATGTCCAAAAACCACTCAAAAACAATGAAAGCATCCCTATTTTCATCATCTAAATCCCTTCGATTTGTCCCAACTTTCATATTCACCAAGCGATCTCATTATGCAACTAGACAATTAAATTTGAAATACATCAATGACTATAGTTCTTGCAATACGTTATAAAATCATTTTAAGATCTTGATGAAATATGCATCTTGAACTCTTAGGCCATCTCCAAGCCAACTTGCATAATGGCCATTTTACAAGTTGGAAATGACATTTTGCCAACTCCAAGTCACCTCTCATTTGAACATTTTGCCATTTCCAAGTTAACAGTTGAATTGTGATGTACTGGGTAGCACTCGTCTCCTTGTGGCAGCAACTAAATTTCACTCACATATGGAGCTGAACATGTTTCTCTTTTCCAAAATTCAAACATAGCACTCATTTCTTTTAAAAAACAATCATTCATTATACCTGAGCAATAATAAAGCCATCATCTACGAGGCATTCAAGTAAGGGCTTGTACTCGAATCAAAAGATTGGATTTTTAACTATTGGTCCATTTACTAAATATGTGGTCAACTATGTCCTCTGTTTTTTCTCATCCAATGGAAAACATTGTTTTGACAATAGGTATTTTTACCTATTGAGAAAAAAATTTATTCGCAAGGATGAATAAGGAAATGTCTTATGAAAACTAGATTTATTTGTCAAACTCCATAAAACATTAATAATATAGAGTGTTTTTATTTAATCCCCACTTTTCATTGTATATCCATCATTTTAATTAAACTGTTAAACCTTGTTTAGGAGTGTTGGAAAAGAAAAGTGGAATTGGAATAAAAACATCCATAATATAAAAAAATAATATATTAAAGGTTACTGTGAGTTTGTATATTTTGAAAAGATGATATGGTATTTACGTTAATTTGAGGAGATATATTCAGAATTTGAAGGAGGTGGTCGTCTCGACCCCATTTGACTTATTTCGTGCTTTGCATGACATATTTTCTTCTAATAATGGCTCTGTGATCATTATAGTGGGCGTGTGTGTTATCCACCAACATGTATTTGTTTTGAAAATACGAAGAGAATGTGAATACCCGGGAATCTAACAGTCCCAGAAGCCATTTCTCTATCTCAAGTTGCCGCATCTATATATAAGTATAAAAGGCCGCCAAGTGTGAGCCAACTTTGTTAATTAATTGTCTTTGTCGCATTGTAAGGATTTGTATTGTTTTCACTCTACCGTAGCAGAGTAGTTTACAATGAACATTTCAATGTTGATGTGCCAAAACACAAGACCGTTACATAACATGCCAACAAGTGGGTACGATTTGCCACTGCTCCGTAGCAGGAACCAGAAAGAGAAAGTTGTGGTGGTAATGGGAGCCACTGGGACAGGAAAATCTCGTCTTTCGATCGATCTCTCCACCCATTTTTCGGCAGAAATAATAAACTCCGACAAAATACAAGCCTACGAAGGGCTTGATATAGTCACAAACAAAATCACGCAGGAAGAACGTTGCGGCGTACCACACCATCTTTTAGGCATAATCGATCCAAATTCTGATTTTCCTGTGTCCAATTTTTGCAACCTGGCTTCTCTAGCCATGAGGTCAATTGTTGGCAGGAGAAAACTTCCTATTATTGTAGGGGGTTCAAACTCGTATATCGAAGCTCTTGTCAACCGCGAAGACAAATACGAGTGTTGTTTCCTTTGGGTTGACGTGTCACCCGTTGTGTTAAATTCCTTTTTATCCCAACGAGTTGATCGGATGGTGGAGATGGGAATGGTTGATGAAGTTAGACAGATGTTTGATCCCAAAGCAGATTATAGGAGAGGAATTAGGAAAGCTATTGGGGTTCCCGAGTTTGACAGGTACCTGCGATTTGAGAAGTCACGGGATGGAGATGGGGATGCTGAAATTAGTAAAAGGTTACTTTTAGACGCGATTAATGAGACCAAGATTAATACGAGGAAACTGGCGTGGAGACAAGCTGACAAGATTTATAGGTTGAGGAATGTGAAGGGGTGGAGGATTCACAGGCTTGATGCTACTGAGGTGTTTAGGAAACGAGGCGGAATTGACGGTGGCGCGTGGGAGGAGATGGTGGTGCGACCGAGTACGGCCATTGTCAACCGATTTCTTAACAATTTTGGGTCTGAGATGACGGTGGCGAGACCTGGAACGGCTATGGCCACAGTCACTCACTAGAAGATTCCAAGAGCAACTTGTACTCTTTTTGTCTAGTGCGTAATCATATAATTATACTATACTATGTTCTAACACCATATACATGATATTGATATTGACAGTTTTGGGGACGTGATTAATAATTAGACATTTTGATCAAATAAGTGACTCAAGTGTAGAGCAATGTACTCATTTGTAGAGGGTTTTGGGACGCATAAACCCTTAAAAGTAAATTGACGGAAAATTCTACTTACAATAAGTGAGTCATAATTTCAACTTTAAAATTTCAGCTTTTTTCCCTTTCTCATCATCTTCTTCAATGTTTTGACAAAAATGTAACACGTGATCCGATCAGCATTATAATTAGAAAAATACTAAAGCATTCAATCATAATCATTTGCCGCCTCCAGTCTGTTTTGCAAGTTTGTATTTGTGATTTACGTATGTATGTATATGGATGGATTTACACACACATATATAATATTTTGTTCAAATACGTAAATTGACGGATTTGCACCTTTTCTGTTTCTTAATATATTCAATTTTCATATAGGAAAGACTCTCAGATTCCAAAATAACTGCCATGGTGAGCTGAAGTTTATTGAAATACTGACATAACAAAGTATTAATTTAAAAAACTGTTTAAATTAAACCATCTAAAATATTATTTGCTATTGCGTAACTTGTCACAGTTTCCGCAATTAATTTTAGCAGAGAGGTCATAGTTTAGTTTGAAACAGTGTTAACATTTTATGGAATATTCAAACAAAAATTACAGGAAAAGCCGAGAATCATTACAAAATTTAAGATACAATTATAAAAAAACTCATTATTAATTTTCAACTCAAATCTATTATTCAATCTCAAACCCATGTAGTTGTGTACGGAGGAGTAGCCTTTTTGGTAAGAAAAAGGTGTGCTTGATATATTGGATAATGTTTGATCAATCATGGCGAATAATTTCTCACTTTTACTCTAGTATAAAGTCGTGATTAGACATTAACGCACCAGAAAAAGGCACGTAATCTGTGTAATAGCACTAGTTTAATTTGAGATAAAATTTAATCTTTCATAGGTTGCGTTTGTTCTTTTTGTCTTAAACACATGAAGTTTATTTGTTATTTGAATGAAACTTTTGAATGTATTTGAAATCTGAATATAAATTATTTGGATCATTTTAACCTTGTATTTATTTTATAAATAAAACGTATATTTAAAATATTCATGATCATAAATAAATATGGGTCAATTATTAAATAGTCCCTACTATAAATATATATTTTTTAAAAAGGACACATATTTTTAGTTTAACCCATTTAGTCCCTCAAGCACTCAATATCCTCTTATTTTTAGAGGTCCGCGCCAGCGGCACTCCCTCTCCAAAATATGTGGCAAATGACTTTTTGAGGCAAAATAAAAAAGTTTGGACTAAATGGGTATTAAAAAATGTCCGAGGGACTATTTGTTATATGTCCCAATAAATATTATTACAAACAATATGCAATTAAATATGTAAATAATACTAGGCAATCCAAGTAGTAGGAAATTTGTGTAGTATAAAATGTTTAAAAATATGTAAAAACTGACTTAGTAGCTACTAAATGTCACAAAATATTAATAAGGATGAACTATAAATCATAATTTCTACTGAATAATTGATTGGCAATTCGATCACGCAAATTAATCATTTCTTGTTGCGGTGCTCGTCCAAGTATTTGATCATAACTTAGTGGCGCTTCTGCTTGTTCACTATCAAGTGAAGGCTCGACCGATAAGTCCACATCATCATCTTCATATATCCGAAATAATGGATCATTAAGTGATACTCGACGGAAGTTATGTATTGTCATGCATGCGACAACAATGTGTACTTGGGTTCGAAAACTATAAAGAGGTATTCTATGCAATATAGCGATTCTATTCTTTAAAATAACGAATATCTTCTCAATCACATTTCTTAATCTAGCATGACCATGGTTGAATTTCTCCTTTTTATCTCTAGCTGGACCATCACGACTAAAATCCGACAACCAGTATCGTGTGCTTTTAATGGAGCACATAAAGCCCCTAGCGTGGGTGTATGCAGCATCACACAAATAATACATACATAAAACATTAAAAATGCAATTAAAAGCAATAGTAATAAACAAATATAATAAATCAAACATATGTGTGGGAGATCCATTTAAAAGTTCTTGTAAATACACGTTTTTCGAAAGCAATGATGTACACAACTTTTGTCTCACACGTGTACGTTGTTTAATAAGTTTAAACATTATAATTATTGCAACAACACACACCAACAGGAGCGGATCCACCTCAGGCCGAAGTGGGGCGTCCACCCTAGTTCAATTTTTAAAAAAATATATAGGGGTTTTTTGGTAAAAATTCGAACTTAGAGGTTACTTCTTATTATTTACACAAAGACGAGGGTGGAAATGTGTAATAAGTTAAAAAAAGTAACACAAACGTTTATACCAAACCAATTTCCAAACAAATTTGACCTATTCTCTTCTCTCCTATTTTCTCTCAGACCAGCCGCTGCTCAGCTCAACCATTCGTCCCTCTCCCCGCTCAGGTTCAGCAGCTCACCACCTCACCGCCGCCGGACCTTGCTGCGCCTGCATCCTTGCTCGCCCTTGCTGCTCCTCCCTCCCTCATCAATATCAAGTCAAGACTTGCTGCTGCTCCTCCCTCCTTCCGCCGGACAATAGAGCTCTCCATTCCCCCTCCCTAATCTCACTACACCAAGTCAAGGCTTCAATCATAAAAAGAGCTATATTTTTTATACCTGCTTATTTTATATGTGCATATTTTTTATATGTGTCTAAATTTATAATGAAAATTAAAATTAAAATTAAAATCGCTAGAATCTATTAGATTGAAATTAAATTTATAATGTAAAATTAGTTTTAAATTAAATTCATAATGTATGCTTCTAGTCTGAATCTATTAGTCTGAAATTAAATTAAATTTGTTATAAATATAGGAAGTTGTGGACAAAGTTTTTGAACGAAAAGAGGAGAAAACACACAACCCGTTAGGGTAATATTATAAAAAAATCCACGAACAAAGTAGGAATCCAAATTTAGTTAATTACTACCTCAAACATTTTTAAGGTTAAAAATTACAAAAAAAAAAGTTGTAAAGACAACCCAAACAAATTTTCGCCCCACTTGACCCAAATTCCTAGATCCGCTACTGCACACTAACAACCTTTGATTTGGAGTCATTTTACTGCATCAAAAATTATATACTATAAAAATAATAATTAGGAGATAACTAAATCAATATGTAAAAAGGAACATTAATGACTTAGAATTAAGCAACTAAAAATAAAACCAAACTCATCAAATAACATAACTAATCAATCGCTTTAAATGTCATACTAAGAAAAACAAATAAACAACTGATCTAAGATCTCAAATAACCTAAATACTTAACTATCTTTCATTATACTATTGAGGAAGCACACTTTATGCTCATTATTTTTCATCATCAAAAATAACTTTCTATACACCACATTGTCTTCAAATGCTTTCATGGCCGCAATATAAAGATTGGTATCCAGTAAACCGAAGACCATCAATTCCTTTATAGATGTGACACAGTCATTTAAGATTTTTTTTTTCGTCATTACGATCACTCTTGATATTATCAATAAGATCATAAATATTTTTCATGAAGGGGTCATCAATATTCTCTCTTCTAATACGTTTTTTTTATTGGCGTGAGGATCCCACATCACTTCTCTCTCCTTGTTTTGGATCTACAGATTCTCTTCCTCCATGTTCTGAAGTAGAATTGGTACGTACATCCGAAAATGTATAATCAGTGAAATTGGTATCATATATTGGTTGGTCTCCTTGAGTATCAAGTGTTTTATTCTCTCCGAAAATGTCTACATCCTCATCTTCTAGTGAACATTGATTGTGGGGGTTTTCTTGAGGTAAAGAGTGTATATGGCTAAACGCCTCATCCTCAGTTGCCATGGTGGCCTCAAACAACGTTGTAAGCAAATCTCTATCTTCCAGAGGCTTGTTTTTGAACTTTTTTGTGTCAGGGTACTTTTATTGATTGTAATCAAATTAAGAAAAAAAAGTTAAACTAATATCTAACTTATGATGAATTAATGTATAAAAAAAATATTTAATTCTTGCCTTTATAATGTCATCCCAAACGTCATCTGGTTAATCGAAAGTCCCTGTTTCTGCATTGTACCCATGACTAGTACTATTCACAAGCACTCTCCAAGTGGAATAAGATTTTTGAAGATAGTCCCACTGGTTGTTTAATTATTTTTTATCAAATTCATGATAATATTTTGTTTTCAATTCCTGTATGATCCTATTCCATGACACAGTCTTCAACGAAATTTCACTATACCCTTCCCTGCTAACTTCTTTCAGACACATATCAATAATATCTTTGCCTAAACTAGTGCCCGCAAATTTGGACCGTGGAATTAATTTCAATTCTTTTTTAGCCATATCTAAAGTTATTTAAAGTAATTAGGTTACTGGATGAAAGAAATAAATTATAAAAAATAAAAAAGATGTTTAATTATAAAAAACAAACAGATGTTTATAATTAGCTGGCCGCTAATTTAAAGCAATTAGGCTATTTGGTGAAAAAAATAAATTACAAAAAAATAAGATGTTTAATTATAAAAAAATATTTATTAAAATAACAGTTCGCTAATTTTATTTATTATAAAACAAGATGTTTATTAAACAAATAGAGAATTTGGTGCATGAAATGTTTATGGTGATGGTGAGAAAGCCTAATGCAAATTCGTTACAATAAAGATAGAGTGACTTGGGTTATGGACATAAAATCCAAGCATAATGATGTGGAGATGCCACATCATTCACACACTACTTACTTTTCTAGATGTGACATTCGACACATCATTAAGATACACACTTTTCGTTTTGTCACCCTATAAATTCATTTTTCTCAAAATATAATTTTTAAATTAAAAAAGTCCATTAAAAAATATATTTATATGTTAAAATTAAACTCAATTCAACTCAACTCAACAAAGTCTTTTTTCAATTTTTTGTAGTCGGCTACATATATCATATTTTTTCATTCCATTTTGTCCAGTGCAATATCTTCGGTTAAACCACATGACATCATATCCCACAAAGTCAATTTAGACCTACCTCTATCCCTTGTGTTACCATCAATACTAACTAAATCACTCTTCTTTATAGGCGCATCCATTGCTCTACGCTTGACGTGTCCAAATCATCTAAGTCGATTTTCTCTCAATTTATCTTCTATAGGAGCTACTTTTACCGTTTCATGAATTTGTTCATTTTTAATTTTATCCTTTCGAGTTTTACCACAAATCCATCTTTTAGCATTCGCATCTCCACCATACTCATTTTCTGCACATTTTGTTCATTGGTTGCCCAACACCCTGTCCCATATAACATGACGGATCTAATGTATATGTTAAAATTATATTTGTTAAAATACAACAAGACAAGACATGAAATCGTATTTTTTTTACTTACCACAAATAAATTCAAAAATTACATAATGCGATTATGAATCTTTTATTTTTTAACTAACAGGATCCCGATTAAAAAAAACGCGACGTGGCATGAAATCATATTTTTTTACATACCGCTGGCGTGGAACATTTTTTACTATTTTAAAATAATCTTTTTATCATTTAAATGGTCGGCGTCAACGGTATGTATAGGCGGTCCGACCACCTATAAATATCGTCGGCTCGGACTAACATATTAGAAAAAATGGTCCGCGCCAGCGGCATGAAAAAAATATGACTCCATGCCACGTCGCTTTTTTTGGATTATGATCTGGTTAGTTAAAAAATAAAAAATTCATAATCACATTGTGTAATTTTTTAAATTGATTTGTGATAAGTAAAAAAATACATATAATTTTATTATATATATTTTTTTGAATGGATTATATTTTTAACTTAAAAATTATATTTTGGAAAAAAAATGAATTTATAGGGTGACAAAATAAAAAAGTGTGTATCTTAATGATGTGGCAAGTGCCACACCATGGCAAAAGAAAAACAAATTTCGAAGATTGACATTAATGGTGTAGCATGTATGACTAGACTAGTCACAATGAAGTGTGCCTTTTTTAACAGACACACATGTGATGAGACAGTATAGATATATGTCATATCTTGGCTTATGTCTTGGAGTTTATTTTCATATCTTGTCTTTATTCACTAATATGAAAATATAATCTACGGTACCTTTCATATCTTGGCTTTTTAGTTCATAGAAATCTATGACATATGTCAACATATGTCCACTGCTATTTGACATATGCTGGCATATGTCGACTCCTCTCCTCGAATAAATAAAAAATGCCACTTCCTTTCTCTTATAAGAGTTATATACATCGTTCTTCAGTTAAATATAGACCGAGGATACTTCATTCATTGTTTACACATCGTAGGTAATTTGTCTCTTCTAAATATATACATCACTGGCTATTTTAAAAAATATAATGATACGAATTTTACAGAGGCATAAGAGATGAAGAAAGCGTATAGAAAAAAGGAAGAAGAAGAAGAAGAAACGTTGGAAAAAAGGAAAAAGAAGGAAGGAAGAATCTACTTGTTGAAGATTGTGGAGCTTTCAAATTCTTCTACGCATTTTTTTGTGTATTTCTGTGACTATATATAGATTTTATTTAGAAAGAGTTTTATTGTGTCTAGAACTCTTTATTATCTTTTATTTTGACACGATTCATGATATGAGTTATCTATACTACAGTGATTTTAAAGAAATAATGAGGTTATTATTGGAAACATATTTCAATTTCAAGATTCAGAGGGTTTAGAACCTCAGAATCATTAAGAGGACAATATTATCATTAATATCTGAAATGTCTAAAACATAAACGTATTTTTACTGCCTCTAAAATCTTAATAGCTTAAATTCAAACTTCAGAGGTGCAAAGAAACGACCCCTTATTCTAGCATATTTAAATTAAGGATCTAAGGGTGAAGCTATTTAAAAGTGGGACCCCTAGGATTTCACGTTGTTATGTTAATTGCGATCCGTAAGTGTTATAATAATAGATTAATATACAACCTGTGTGATGCATGAGCGATGTACAATAAATAAATATTATGATAATTATAAAAATTGATATATATCATAAATTTAATATCTTATTTTAAAGTCATTATAAAAGGTTAATTTTATTATAAATAAAAAATTTCTATTATTTTTAAATATTTTTACTATATAAAAACTATTTTTTATTAATAAAAAGTTCAAAAAAACTGTACGTATTTTATATAAAAAATTATACATTTTTTATTTGTTTTTAATTTAAAAAACTATATGTCATTTATAGATACAAACTTAAAGTTTTTACTGTCAATAAAACGTTAAAAATATTTTTATAACCAAAAAAGTTTTTTACTTATTTTTAAAATAATTTTGAAACTTTGAAAACTTTTTTTAACTTAAAAACTATTTTTTATAAGTAAAAACTTCAAAAAATTGTATAAATTTTATATAAAAAAGGTTATACATATTTTTATTTGTTTTTAGTTAAATTTTGTTTATGTCATTTGTAGATAAACACTTAAAATTTATTCTATGAATACAATGTTAAAATTGTTTTTATAGCCCAAACCTTTTTTATTTATATAAATAGCAATTTTGAAATTTTGAAACTTTTTTTTAAAACTTTTTTCTAGAAATAAAAACGTTATATAGATGTAGTAGTATTAATAGCATTGTGTAATGTGATTTGAATAGAGACCGATGAAAAGAGATTAATGTAATACCCCATACTTTTAAAGGTATTTAAATTACACTGTGGATTTAATTTGGTAATTTGAGAAATTATTATGAATAGTAATTCTGGGATTAATGAGTGAAATTAAATAAATTCAATATTATAAAGTGAATAGTAAATATTAATTTTCGAGTGTCAGATTAATATTTACATGGATTATATTTTCTTACGAGACTAGGTATATAAGTGGATTTTTTTAATTACATGTCGCAAGTTGGGTAAAGCGACAATGAAAATATTTTAAATTGGAAAAATACGCGTATTGAACGTGTTAGGCAAAATAGTGAATTTTAGTTAAGTAACTCAGATGGAGATTTAGACTGCGTCATTAGGTTCGGAATGGTCGAGATAGTAAAAATAGAGTACCCGGGGGTAGTATTTGAGTTCCGGGCATTTTTGGACTAGTAGGGACTCGTAAATGAGTGCATGAGTCATTTAACAATTGGGCATATACCCAATTTCGGATTTAAAGAGGTGGCAGCCCTCATTTTCCCCAAATGTCAGCCCTAAGAGAGAGAGAAAGAAGAGAAGAAAGAATAAGAAGAAGAAGAAGAAGAAGAAGAAGAAGAAGAAGAAGAAAGAAAAAAGAAGAAAAGAAGAGATTTCCGGTCAAAATTCGCGGGATTCGACTCGTAGTCGTCGGTTTTAATCTACGAGGCAAGTGTTTAACTTGCTTTATGATTTAGTGTGTTAATTTCTCATATTGTAGTTGGTATAAAACTAAAGATTTTTGGGTTGAAATTTTGTGGATCAAACGGGTTTTTGGAAAATTAAAACGAATATAACTCGATTAATACCCAATTTGAGAAACTTGGAATTTATTAAAATTAATTGTTGAATATGGGTTCTAGGATGATTAGAACCCTTTCTATATGTGTATTTATGGTTGTTTGAGGTTGGTTGATGATGACAGAGGAGATAAAAAGCTTGGAGGTGTTTTAATGGAGGTTTGGATTTTTGGAGAAGAAGGTGAATAGTGATCAACCTCATTTTTGGGATGTTTCGGACAGGAAGACAGCTGATTCAGCTTTCGGTCAAAACACAAAAGTTGTAGATCTTTTCGATACGATTGCGTGAGCGCTGACCGCGTATTTTTTTTATTTTTCTTCGAATTGTTATGATTTTTATAAGATAGCAGTTCGGGGATGAAATCACCAACTCGGAAATGCACTCGGAAAATGGAAAAATAAAAGACTAAAATTGTTTGGAGATAAATATTTTGGGTTCCTAAAAATAGTGTGGCGACTTCTAAATAGTTTTTTTAGTAAGGTGTGTATTTTGGATTAGTTGAAATTAAAATCCAAGATTTACCCAAATAGGGGTGTTCGTGAGGAATAATAGTTAAAATGATATTTAGGTGTGATTTGAATATTAAATAAGGGAATACGTATTGGAGTATTTTAATTGTGTGACAACTTATACTATTGTGAGTGAGAATATTCGAGGCTATTGGCTATCGCTATAAGAGTTTGAAAATTATAGCCATAAAAGATTGAGAAGAGATATAAATAATATATATCGATGTTGTTGATATAATCATCGTGCGGTGAGAAAAGCTCAGAAAATAAAATATTGGGGACTGGTAAAATTGATAAATGCATAGGATATCCAAAAATCATGCCCGCGCTACTTGTTATCACGAAGGTTACCGCGTCGGGACAGTCTTATCTCGATGGGACCTTTATGGGGGATATTGACTTGTACCCTAAAACATAGGACTCCTTGGTACAGGCTATTTGATTTATAGTCAGACGGTCCTAAGAGACGTGAGGGTATGTGCTGACCTCTTAGTGACTTGGAACTATGTTTCGCCTCCATTTGTATGTGTTTTGTGTTAATGCAGTTCGAGAGTGATTCTGAACTAGTATTTTCCTTAGTTTGTGTGATATGGGGACTTGATAGCAGAGTATGCCAACACCATAGATCTTATGTGGGGTGCCGTTAGTATATATATTATATGTGTGATTAATAAATATACGTATATTTATATGGGAACTTTCTATTGTGCGTATAAATAGATAAGTAAGAAATAAATGCTTCAATTTTATTATAACTGTACGGGAATTTTATAACAGTACAAGGGGTTTCTTAACCAGGGAGCAATAGTGTTATATATTGATATATAAATTGATGTGTACGCATAAAGAGAATAATGTGTGTATACCGAAATCTTGTTTGGTGTCTTATATGGATAACTAATATACTTGTTGTGAATAGTATATTGTATATATATAAGATAAGATATCATATAAGCTAACCCTGTATAAAAAGGAGAAGAATGAATAAAGTGATATGCTCCTTTCGGTAGATTTATATCCGGATTTACATGAATATGGATCATAGGCTCGAATGAGAACTATTAATAAATACGGGATGGTATAAATATGGTATGTACTGAAGGCCTAATGAATCCCGATGATCAACATTGCCACGTAGTTTGGATTTCGCTTCGCGAGACACCCCAAGCACGAACTTAACGTAATGTTAGGAATGGGGAGAAGTTTAGTCCTTAGTACTCGAATTGATGAGGATTATTAGAAGATGGGTAATTACATTAGTTAGGCAGGGTAGCTTAACTAGGTTGTTTAAAAAGGTATGCAATAGTTGTGCACTATTAGAAGAGGGGTGAGGTGTATCTCATGTGAGTGCGATACCAGTTTAAATATGAGAAATAACATATTTTTAAAATATGGATTTTAAGCACTTGCTAAAATATTTTCAAAACTCGGGCTCTGACCCGTTTCTCTATTTTCCCCTCTTTCTATATCTCTATATATATAGGTGTCCAGACACAGGGACGCCTGGATGATGATTCTTTCGAGTCAGACATTTGCTGCCGCAGCTGTGGATGCAAGAAGGTTTATATTAGACGCTTCTATCATTGAGATCTAGATAGGAGGTATGGTAGCAACATTCGGGTTTATGACCCAACTGTACTCATTTATTTTTTTATCGCCTTTTAGTGCGGCATTCGATTTGGTTGTATTATTGTACCGAGTGTTCGGTTATTTTATTTTATTTCATTTCAGTTGCTGCATATAAACTGTTGTAATTGTTTTATTTGAATGGTTTGGTTAAAAAGATTAGTTAATTAAAAATTTGACGCCAACCTAATAGGATATTAGTAATAAAATTATTTTTCGACAGTGATGCTAAGAATGAACCATACGAGACGCCTGTTCTAATTTGATATAGGAGTGATCGCCCAGTATTTTATTAAGCGGGGTGTCACAATTAACTGAATCTAGATTATATTGGATGGAGAGATTAATTAATGGAGTCTATAATAAATCATCTTTTTGTTTTCTAAGAGACTTTTGATTTATTCATTTTTTTAGTTTAAAAAAGAATTTTGATTTATTCAATTTTTTAGTTTCAAAGAACACAATATTCAAGACGAGAGAGAAAAATAATAGAAAGCATTAAAGTCTCATTAACTCTTTTAATATTACCATATTAGAGATATAATATAACTATTGTAACTAATATAATATGTATTTATAAAATATGTATTAAGTGGATATCCATTTGTATTCTAGTCCACTCGTATTCTATAATTATTAAAGGGTTTATTGGATTGTCTAATTTTATACTATAAATATGGGTTATACAATTGATATGAAAGACTTACTTTCTCTAAATTCTCTCCGTGTTCCGTTATTTTACTTTGTATTCATGAATCTCATATAAGCATCTTGCTCAAAATCTTTTTACCACGTGAGCCCGTTCTTAGAGAGTGATATCCCAGAGACTGTTGCTCCTAAAAACTAAGTATGTGATTGGTAAGTCTTTATCTCTTTTGAATTTTTATGGTATGACTCATTCTTATCCTGTATATATATTCTTTAACTATCTACTAATATTCTACCACCCAATTATTATATTTTTTAGACTTGAAGTTCTCAACGGCTATTTATATTTTGGGGAGTGAAGTTTTCAAATAGTCATTATAATTTGACACCTGAAGTTTTCATAGAGTAGTATATTTTGGGATGAGAAGTTCCCAAATTATTTAACATTGGGACATAAAGTTTTCAATTATTGTTCAAATTTTTGGACATGAAAATGAAATATGCTCAAAAATCAAACCTGCAGTTTTTATTATTTCTATAATAGGACAGGGGATACTAAAAGTACAATACTAAATATTTATAATTTGGACCCGAAGCTCCAAAATTTTTGTAATCAGATATGAAATTTTGATTATATATATAATAAGGATAATGTAATACCTCATATTTTCTTTCAAATAACTATTGAAATAATATTTTCGGAATAAATAATTTATTTTGGAAATTGGACCTAATTAAAATATAATTCAAAAATGTCATGTCGAAATTTGTTATTTAGTTAAATTTGTGCGTGACTAATTTTTTATGTGTATGAATATGACATTTGCATACAATGCAGAAGACACATAATTAATATGCTACACAACTTAAAAATACCTATTATTGACATAATAATTCAAAACACATTTGAGGACATATATGGGCTCGTTTAGATGATTTACGGCTTTAAAAACAGTAACGGGTCAATAATATATAAGTTGGGGAAGTTTTGGGCCAATTGAATTATGGATTCATGTCCATTTGGGGGTCGAAACGTTGAGCTTAGGGCCCAACTCGGGATTTAACACCTAATTAGTGAAACACCCTAATTAGGCGTTTCAACTAATTTGGATATTGTGCCACAACATATATTTTTAGTACGAGCCTACTCCATGGTACATCTTGCGACGTTACTCGACGACTCAACATGCCTCGACTTTACACAACGACATATCCGAGTAAAGGAATTCACGTGTGATGCACATTTGCACTTGACACATCAGACACGCATGCATATTTCTTGATTTACACACTTTGTGTTCATTCTACTTCATCTTTATTCTGTTTTTGTTTTTGAATTTTCAATGATCTTGCACATCATCTCATAAACTTTAGAGATTGAAATATTGTGTTATTGTAGAGAGAATTTATGTGCTTTCATACTGAAATAATTTTTTACAAAAACTAGAATTCCTTAGATTTTTATATCCGAATTTTATTGAATATTTTTATGATCTAAATATTCTGATTTTGTATTAGATGCTGTATGAGGCTTAAATAAGAATTTCGCCGGATCTTACTTGTTTATTGAAAATCTTTTTAAAGATCCATTTTCTCATATTTGTGAAATAATTTGTAAAACACTTTCCTCATAAAATTGAAAATATATTTTTGAGAGATTAAGAACACATATTTCTTAAATAATTGAATAATCTTGTTGTGTCTCCATGATAAGTGTTTCTTATAAAGAATGTTTATAAGATTTTTTATTGAAAATTTATTTTGTTAAGTTTTTGAAGAAAACTTATATGCTTTTGTTAAGAATTAAGTTCTTGCATGGTTTGCATTTAGAACATATTCATTTGCACATTTTGCACAACTAGTATGTTGTTGAGATATTAGTTTTGACTGAGTTGGAATTTGCTAGAGCAAAGTGGAAGTTAGCAAACTGGGAGAACCACATCAACAATCAGAACTGCAGAGAAGTTATAAGGACACCAGTGGGTATATTCCTAAACTTGTATAGGACTGTTTTGTGTGTATGTGTGTTATATAGTTTCTAACTTGTGAATTTTATTTTAGTAGAATTTTTGGTTTACTCCACAAAGGGAGTCGTGGATGTTTTCCCTAGTTTGGGTTTTTACCACGTTAAAAAAATCATACTTTTTATTCTTCTTATCCTCATCTTATTCTTTGTATGATTTAGAATTAAAATTGTTACATGATTTAATTACTTGAATTGGAATAATTCTTCATATTTGATATATTGGATTGTAACGTAATAAATCAGATTGTTTTTAATTTTGACTTTTGATTAAATCAGATTTAATTGATTTTAATTTCCGCATGTATTAAAATCTGATTAGTTAGATAATAAAGTTTTTCTTGATTTGTATATACATATGTTATTAGAAAAACTTGCATGAAATCAAAGTATGTTTATGTGTACATTTGTAGATTGTTTCATGGGCGCATCTCAAGAAATGTCCCTCGGGGATTTTTCAATTGGTATCAGAGCGGGTCGCTCCGAATAAGATTTAACCATCTGGAGTGTTGATCCTTATTTCTTGATAATATGATTTCATGTTATAATTCTGATTACTCTTTATATCCATATATGATGATGATTTTTTATATGTATGACCTCATGGTAGACAACATATTATTTAATCTACTCTAATTGTTCTTACTCTATTTCTTGAATTCAGAACCCCCATTATGGTTTGTATGATTAAAATAACATTTTTTTTAACCATAGCATTGGTTGTGGGGGAGGGACCTTATTTGTTGATTACTCTAGAATATGCTGAACATGTTTAAATTATGTCTAATATGTCTTTTACCCTTCATTTTATTTGAGAAGTCCCTGAAGACTAGGTGAATGTGCTTGATTCTTTTTTCTACCATATTTACATATTTTCCTGTTATAATCATAGTAATTATATGTCCTCTGAGATTTTAGGGTATGGATGTTTGTCAATGCAAAAAACACCTCTTAAAATCATGTCAATGTAGGAGTGGCACTTGATTAGAACCGTTAATATGTTTATTGTGGTTGTTATATTTTTTTTCTTCCTCATGGTATCATTGTTTTTATCCTTTGTCTATTTGAGACAAAATGGGGGAGAAGAGTACATCATTTTATTAGTTTTGATTCTTGAATTATATTCATGATATCTTATTTTTTTAATGATTTATCAATTTGTAGATATCTTACACTTGTTCTTGTGAGTTTTGGTTTTATAGTTTTATGCAGGAAATCACAAGAAAGTGTTAGGGTAAATTGATGTATAGTTGAGTGTTGTAATTTTTATTTTCTAGGATTTTTTATGGATTGGGTAGAATAGTAATTGTTGTATAGGACTTAGGTTATTTTATCTTTTCCTCAGAGTACCATGTTGTACTCGAATGGTTTTGCCACAAATATCCAAAGGGGGAGATTGAAACACCCTAAATATTTGACTTACTTGAGTCTACATTATTTATGCATTTTAACTAATTTGTATATTGTGCCAAAACATATTTTTTAGTACGAGCCTACTCCATGGTACATCTTGCGACGTTACTCGACGACTCAACATGCCTCGACTCTACACAACGACATATCTGAGTAAAGGTATTCATGTGTGATGCACATTTGCACTTGACACATTAGACACGCATGCATATTTCTTTATCTACGATTTTAATTGTGTAACTAAACATTTGTTGAAAGTGAGATTACATAATTTTTTTTCTGAAAATAATTTTTTAAATAAAATTGGTGTAAGTTTTGTTTAAAATGAAACTCTTATTTTTAAAATCATTTTCGGAATTTAATTTAGTGATAAAAATAATTTCGGTATTATTTTTTAAAACAAAAATATAATTGGTTTTAAACTTTCTTATAACATATGATATCCGTACATAGTACTATTCATGGCATTAGATATCTTTGCTTTTTGTTCTCTTACCTTACCATGGAAAGTTATACTTGCTTATGTTAGCTTTCAGATATGTGGTTCTTGTCCATTAGATTTTTATATGTCTAAGACCTGCTATAGTACCTGTTAGGCAATTGTTTTTTTCTTGTTGATTTTGTCTTGTAGCTTTTTAATAACTGTTGAACGAATAGGTGGTATTTGTATTCTTAGCTTTGAATTTACCATAGTTGGTTTTGTCACTTTGTGTGACATGTATCCATGTTAAAGGCCTTTTACTTTAGCCGAATAGACCTGCTAGGTGTACCGATTTTACCTACTTGGTTCGGCCATTGGATTTTGATTTGACCTTTAAACTTTAAGAGCCTTAGCCCATTAAGACTTAGCAGTACACTGTTTCGGCTAGCCTATTATTTCATCCTTTAGTTTTTTTTTTTCAAACCTTTAGCTTGTATAGATTCGACCGTATTGATCTTTAACTGTTGAGTGTTTATCACTTATATCCAAAAGGTCGTAACTGCTACTCTCCTTTTGTCCGTTAGTTTATTTGAAGAGATTACGTTTGGAGATATGGTCCATTTATTTTAGGATGATTTGACAATACCTGGTTAGTTTCGATTTTGTCTAAAGTCATTAAACTTAGCATCTTTCGGCCATACTCTTGGCCTTGCCGATTTGACACGACCTAATAATCTTTATGGTGTAAGATTTCGGCACTTGGGATTTAGGACTCATCTTTGGTGATATAGATTTTTATGACTGGATAGACTAGCTATTATGATGTAACCATGAGATAAAAATAATGAACTGTTAGGATTGACTTGACCTGACCGAATAGGACTTTGACAGGTCAGTACCCGTTTGATCGTAGGTTATTAGTTTTCATACCTGTCACATTTCAGTTATATCCGCCAGTTAAAACTTTGGATCTGATTGGTGTATTAAGTTTTTGTGTCTGGTTTATTTGGAGACCTTGCCAGCTGTCACAGTTTATCCGTTGAGAGTTTGTTACAAATAAAACCCTATACCAACTTGTTTATCTTATTGTGGTTTTAGGTTCTTGAGTTATTTTTATAACAGACTCGGTTTGTTAATTTGTTTTAACTCGAATTAATCTCAACCTTAGGATTAATAACTTTTAATCTGAACCCTTGATTTTAGTTTTTCTAAAATATTATTTTCTCACCTATATAAATATCATTTGAGAGTTTATTTGTGTTAGCATTTTTCAGATTATATTTTCTAGAGTGAGAAACATAAGAGGGTTTAATATTTTTAGAGAGAAAAATATAGAGAATTAGAGAGAGATCTAAGAGAGAAGAAAGTATTATTTTACTCACTTTGTGTTCATTCTACTTCATCTTTATTTTGTTTTTGTTTCTAAATTCTCAATGATCTTGCACATCATCTCATAAACTTTAGAGATTTAAATATTGTGTTATTGTAGAGAGAATTTATATGCTTTCATGCTGAAATAATTTTTTTACAAAAACTAGGATTCCTAAGATTTTTAGATCCAAATTTTATTTAATATTTTTATGATCTAAATATTCTGATTTAGAGATTGATGCTATATGATGTTTAAATAAGAATTTCTCCGGATCTTACTTGTTTATTGAAAATCTTTTTAAAAACCCGTTTTCTCATATTTGTGAAATAATTTGTAATACACTTTCCTCATAAAATTGAAAATATATTTTTGAGAGATTGTGAACACATATTTCTTAAATGATTGAATAATCTTGTTGTGTCTCCATGATAAGTGTTTCTTATAAATAGTGTTTATAAGATTTTTGATTGAAAATTTATTTTGTTAAGTTTTTGAAGAAAACTTATATGCTTTTGTTAAGAAGTAAGTTCTTACATGGTTTGCATTTAGAACATATTCACTTGCACATTTTACACAACTAGTATGCTGTTGAGAGATTAGTTTTGACTGAGTTGGAATTTGCTAGAGCAAAGTGGAAGTTAGCAAACTGGGAGAACCACATCAACAATCAAAACTGCAGAGAAGTTAAAAGGACACCAGTGGGTATATTCCTAAAGTTGTATATGACTATTTTGTGTGTATGTGTGTTATATAGTTTGTAACTTGTGAATTTTGTTTGAGTAGAATTTTGGGTTTACTCCGCAGAGGGAGTCGTGGATGTTTTCCCTAGTTTGGATTTTAACCACGTTAAAAAAATCATACATGTTATTCTTCTTATCCTCATCTTATTCTTTGTATGATTTAGAATTAAAATTGTTATATGATTTAATTACTTGAATTGGAATAATTCTTCGTGTTTGATATATTGGATTGTAATGTAATAAATCCGATTGTTTTAAATTTGACTTTTGATTAAATCAGATTTAATTGATTTTAATTTCCGCATATATTAAAATATGATTAGTTAGATAGTAAATTTTTTTCTTGATTTGTATATACATATGTTACTAGAAAAACTTGCATGAAATCAGAGTATGTTTATGTGTGCGTATGGAGATTGTTTCATGGGCGCATCTCAAGAAATGTCCCTCGGGGATTTTTCAATTAGAGGTTAAGTGGGGTTAAACTACTCCCCCACTATCATTCCACAATCCTAAAAATCACAGATACGGGAAAGGATGGGAAAATACACCAAAGAAAGGAGAAAAGGGCTAGAACAAAGGGGGAACCAAGGAAGAATCAAGAGACATCTCTTCTACAATTTTTAGGGCAAGAATTCTTTAGCTTAATTTGTGTTTCCAATTTATTTCTCAATGCATCATATTTGTTCCCTTTAAATTTCTGGGATTAGGTTGAGTATGTTTAATTTGAGGATGAATAATACATGTAGAAGATTGACTTATATGTAGAAATAGTCGTAGAAATTAGGTATTGAAAATCTGAATATTGAGGTTAGATTTTCATAAGTTTTTGTCAGTTATTTGGGGGTAATTGCATAATCAATGTATAAATTATTATTGTTCATTAATGGGTTGAAATTGATGTAGATTCCATGATAAGTAAATCCCCACTGTAAATTAAATAAGGTTTAAAAGTTGGGAAATATATATATGAATCGTGAAAGTCTATCTGATGAAATTATTTGGGATTGGAATGTATAAAATCAGAGTTATAGATATATATTCGTTTTGGATTGCAATGACTATAAATAGGAACGGCGTGTTACTGTGTTGTTGTTGAATCTTTAGAATCTGGGAAGGAATTTGTAATGGAGGAACAAGGTGGGGACAAAGACAGCTGGTTGCTCAAGTGACCTAGGATATCGTTCGAGCAACTTTACATGTCGCGCGAACGATCCCTGTGGTCGTTTGAGCGATGTCCGGTGGGGTTTTGATTTTTTTTATCCCTTTTTACGAAGTTGTTGGGCTGGGTTCTCTTCTCGTTTTTGGTTCGGTTTTATTTGAACGAAACATGAATTAAAGAAGAAGAAAATCTAATGAATGGTCAAATAAAGTTATGGCCATATGTAATTTGAGAATAATTACCACGAATTAGCCGGTTGAGTAATTATTTATGAAATTGGACTAATAATTTATAAGATTATAAAATATGAATTAAATGAAATTTATTATGGATTATGGTCGAACTTTCTATGGTAATTATAGAGTAATTACCTATGGATATTATATAGGATAATAATATGTAAGATTATGTATTTGTGTGGACATACCAGTGGACTGTCCTATCGGCTCGAGAGTTCGCGCATTCAGACCGTGTACCACACGTCGACACAGATGGGCTTGGCGATGTGTAGGTCGTATAGGCACTACGTGGAGGCGTCATCTATGAGAGGTAAATGTTGACGCTGACCGTTCCTATGTCACCGCTGGGTATGGGCCGTGTACAGGTGTCCTGTATAGGAACCGCCCCAAATTTATGTGTGTTTATGTTGTCCGCTTAGGATAAGGGATTCCTCCGGACTTGCCGATAGAGAACGAACTAGACACCAAAGGTAGATGCCCTTGTGTGTCATATATGTAAGGATATATATTAATAAATTCCCGAACATTATTGAAATAAATTTAATTGTCTATGTATGTAGATAATAAATATTGTTCCTGAGTCCATGATGCATAATAGATGTTTATGCCTTATACATGACATTTATGATATTGGAATAAATGTAAGCTGACAATTAAATGTAGGGATTAAATTTAAATAGTTAATTATTGATATAATCATTATATAAATTTGAGATGATGTCACAATTCATTATTTGGGATGTATTGGGGTGCGAATGACTCACACTTAGATTAGGGCTGAAGTGGTATACGCATGTGAGTGACGAATGGAGAATATTATAGTGCATTGACTGTATTATTGCATTATAAATTAATTAAGTTAATTATTGCACACCACAGGCTCTAACCCAAATTTAAAACCCCAGGTGCTCTTAGATAGGGATAGCTGGATTGTGTTGTATCCTTCCTGCAGTCTCATTCATGCTTCAGTTTCCAGACACTTCGATTCTAGTATATGTGATTATTCTATCTTACTTATTTATTTATTTGTGAACCTTTTTAAGGGAAAAAGCCCGAGATTTTTATTTTATGCTGGTTGAGACTTATACTACCCCGGTTCGATTTATTCATTTTATTGTTAGTGGTTTGGACCCATTTATTTATTGTGGATGTAATCGTGACTTTTCAAACTTGAGCCTTAATTAATAATTATTTATATTTTCAATTGTGCTAAGGATGGTATTAATTGACAAGCAAGCACTATCTTCGATGTATCGTGCCTGGCCAGCGTTTACATGAGAAAATAGGGGTTGTTACAGTTGGTATCAGAGCATGGTTCTAGTGTCCTTAGGATCTGTGTTTGCACTCATTACGTTTTGCGTTACATTCTTTGATATATAGAGCCTATACTTAGGACTCATTATATTCTTACGATTAATACTATATCGAACCTTGTTTGCTTGCTGTTGGCAAACGGACGTAGGGGCAGAACGAGGAGAGAAGTTCCACCGATTGAGGAGGAGGCTCATCCAGAGCCACCATAGGTCCCATAAGCCCCATAATTAATCTCCCACGTTGAGATAGACACTATTGTGTATCATGCGGTATCTAAAGTGATGTCATCCATGCATCCGCATTTTCCACCGCCACAGGCACCTTAGCAGCCACCACCACAGCAGGTCGCTATACCAGCTTAGGAACCAGGCTACATGTGGTACCGTGCGAGGGGGGTCTTTGTAAAGGTCCAGCCCCCAGAGTTTGTAGAAGGATCCGATATATTGGTTGCTAGTCAGTGGAAAAAGGATTTCGAGAGGCACTTATGGATGGTTGAGTGCACTCCGGTACGGTAGCAGATGTTAGCTTTATTTAGGTTGGTGGGGGCCACTCTTCAATGTTGGGAAGCAGGTACGACCATTGAGGAGAGGGACAAGCTCACTATCGGTCAGTTCTGGGAGAGATTTATGGGGATATACTTTCCCCTAGCCATGCAGTCCGAGATGAGGACCATATTCACAGAGCTTAAGCAGGAGGGGCATACTGTTACTGAGTATGAGGAAGAGTTCACTTCCCTCTCTTACTTTGCCAAGGAGGATGTTCATACAAAGCAAATTAGGTCGGGTAGACATGACGCATAAGGAAGGCTCTTCTGAGAAATCCAGCCTTCACGACATATAACCAGTTGGTTAATGCTACATTTGTCCACTACCAGGATCAGAAGCCTTTTCTGAAATTCAAGGGAGAAAAAATGTCATGGAGGAGAGTCGTCGATCCAGCAGGGCAAGGCGAGCGGGGGAAGTGGATCTACGACCCAGCAGCATAGGGGCACCCCATCCACTGATCAGAGTAAGAGGTTTAGAGGTGCAGGCGTCCGTCAGAGGTAGGGCTAGGGTCAGGAAGGATAGGGCCAAAAGTACAGAGGCCATCAGGGCCAAGGACAACAGGGTAAAGGCCAGCAGGGCCGACGTTTTGAGCGGGGTCCGTTTAAGGGAAACTGATATATATGTGGCAAGAGGGGCCACACTTCGAGGAGTTTCACGCGAGGGGACTAGGCAGCCGAGGGACAAGGAGGTTTTAAAGGACACGTGGCGCCTCAGGGATAGTACCCACCAATTCCAACTCAGGGAGCCGCTGTACTAGCACCCGCTGCCCCACCTCAGGGGCAACATCCATTACAGTACCAGGTGGGGCTACTATGTCGTAATAGTAGATGGGCCAGCGCCTCCACAAGCAGTCGAGGGTATGTTTTCCATTTTTGTTCATGTTGTCCGCTATCTATTTGATACGAGTGCATCGCATTCTTTTGTTAGCACGGGGTTTGCACGGGAGATGGGTATGGTAGATTTTGCTTTAGATATTATTTTACACATAGACTCACCAGTGGGTAGAGGGGAACCCATACGGTCTGTGTGTTTGGGTATTGGTATCGAGATAGGTCAACTTACCTTCACTATTGATTTACTAGTACTTGACCCACGCCCGGGGTGCGACATCGCAACTAGGTACATCTCCTGCCTCAAAATGGTAAAGACGATAGACCTCCCATAGCAATCCAGACATGATCTATAAGTGGCTAGCTACGATGTCGTTTTAGGGATAGACTGGCTAGCCACTTATAGATTATGTGTGGATTGTTATGGGAGGTCCATCGTCTTTACCATTTCGGGGCAGGAGATTTACCTAGTTGCGATGTCGCACCCCGGGGGTGGGTCGAGCACACATTTTTATTACATCGAGGAGGATGCTTCTTGGGAGGTTTTGGTGACACTAGATTCCATCGCGGTGGTGAGCGACTTTTTTAATGTCTTTATGGAAATTTTAGGGTTACCACCTAGTCAGGAGATCGACTTGATTCCGAGCATGAAAATTATTGCACGTACTCCGTATTGGATGAATCCAATGGAGATGAGGGAGCTACGAGAGCAGAATGAGCTGTTATTAGGGAATGGATTTATCAGGAGGCGTACTTCTCCCTAGGGTGCTCCAGTATTATTCATCAAGAACAGGGACGAATCTTTACGGCTTTGTGTCGACTACCGGCAGTTGAACAAAGTCACTATCC
The DNA here is from genome assembly GCA_949130495.1 of Sambucus nigra. Taxonomy (NCBI): domain Eukaryota; kingdom Viridiplantae; phylum Streptophyta; class Magnoliopsida; order Dipsacales; family Adoxaceae; genus Sambucus; species Sambucus nigra. Next base: position 533,252,315 of record OX422217.1, read on the forward strand.
GAAATAAATATCCATTGCCTTGTTTGACCAGCTGAGGGGTGCTGCATACTTTTCAAAGATTGATTTGAGATCGGACTACCACCAGTTGAGATTCTGGTAGCAGGACGTCTCAAAGACAACTTTTCTTACTCTATATGGGTCATACAAGTTTTTGGTGATGCCATTCGGGCTAACTAATGCACCGAGAGTATTCATGGATCTGATAAACCGAGTGTTCAGGGAATTTTTGGATCGGTTTGTGATCGTATTCATCGATGATATTTTAATTTATTCTCAGAATGTGAAGGATCACGTAGAGCATCTACAGGTGGCCTTACAGCCTCTTCTAGATAATCAGTTATATGCTAAGTTTGAGAAGTATGGGTTTTGGTTGAGATATGTTCAGTTCTTAGGCCACATTGTGTCCGAACGGGGGATATTCATGGACCCGGGGAAAGTTTCTGTCATGATGGAGTGGGCATATCCCACTACGCCCACCGAGGTGCGCATCTTCTTGGGATTTTCCAGGTACTACCGTCAATTCATTCAAGGGTTCTCCAGGATAGTTGGGCCCTTAACGAATTTGACGAGGAAGGGGGTGCCTTTTGTTTGGGATGAGATGTGCCAATAAGCATTTGAGGAGCTGAAGACTAAATTGACTATAACACTAGTTTTGGTATTGCCTCGGGCAGGTATTGATTACAAAGTTTAAACAGATGCGTCCCTAAGGGAACTTGGTGGGGTTTTAAAGTAGGAGGAGAGGCTGATAGCTTATGCTTCCCAGAAAATTAAGCCTCATGGGGAACATTATCCCACCCACGACTTGGAGTTAGCAGCCGTGGTTTTTGCCTTGCGAGTGTGGAGACACTATCTCCTGGGGGAGAAATTTCATCTTTTCACGACCACAAAAGCCTGCCGTATTTGTTCACATAGAGGGAGCTGAACATGCGACAAAGGAGGTGGCTAAAGTTTGTGAAAGATTATCAGTTCAACATTCAGTACCACCCGGGGAAGGAGAATGTCATAGCAGATGCATTGAGCCGTAAGCCATTTTTAGAGTTGGTGGGAGTGTGGAAGGCAAAGTGGAGGTCACTTCACGGGGATGATGATTTGACCCAAGAATTTATGTCAGTTATCTTCTCACCATCACCCCTGAGATCATTATTCAGGTGGTGAAGGCACATGCGGGAGACCGGCTTTGCCAAGAGCGGATGAAACAGTTGCTAGCCGAGGGGGTTGAGCATTTTTATATCCAGTTCGATGGTCATTTGAGATTCCAGGGGAGACTGGTTGTTCTGGATGATGAGGAGTTGAGGCGAGCCGTCATGTTAGAGGCTCATAGCTCACCAGCGTCCTACAGGTACTCTGCAGCTTCTGGAGATCCCGGTGTGGAAATGGGAAAGCATATCTATGGACTTTATTACTGGGCTACCTACTTCACAGAGGGGGCATGATTCGATATGGGCGATTATCGACAGATTGACAAAGGTGTCTAATTTCTTACCGGTTAGGAGAGGCAATAGCTTAGAGCAGTACGCCAGACTCTTTCTTGCAGAGATTGTAAAGCTGTCAGGGGTACCGCTCAATATAGTGTCAAACAGGAACAAGACGTTTGTGTCCCACTCTTGGAGGAGCTTCCAGCAGTCTTTGGGGGTAGAGTTAAGACTGAGCACGTCATATCATCCTCAGACCGATGGGCAGATGTAGAGGGTGAACCTAATGCTGGAGGATATGATACGTATGTGTATCTTGGATTTTAAGAAGAGCTGAGAGCAGTATTTGCCTTTAGTGGAGTTTGCCTACAATAACAGCTACCAGTTCACTATAGGGATGGAACCATTTGAGGCACTCTATGGGATACCTTGTTGTTCACCCTCATGCTGGTTAGAGGTGGGGGAGAACAAGTTACTTGGGCCAGATTTTATTCAGGACACCTTAGATAAGGTAAAGATGATTCGAGCTAGGATACAGATTGCCTAGGACAGGTGAAAGAGCTATGTGGATGCGGATCGAAGACACTTAGACTTCGATGTTGAAGACCCAGTGTTGATTAATGTGTCTCCCATGAAGGGGGTGACAGGATTTGGGAAGAAAGGGAAGTTGGCTCCTCGATACGTGGGACCATTCCCTATTCCAGAGAGGATTGGGCCTGTAGCATATCGATTGGGATTATCGGAGTACTTGTAGAGGATGCAGGATATTTTGTAAATATTTTCACTTCGGAGATTCATTAGAGATGAGGTGGCGTACCAACACATTGCCATCGACGAGATTGAGCTCCATCCAGACGCTACCTATGAGGAGATACCGGTAGCCATTTTAGAGAGATGTGAGCACCGACTGCGATCCAAGGTTGTTCCTTTAGTCCGGGTGCAGTGCAGACACCATCGGGAGGACAAGTCGACTTGAGAGAGGGAGGACGACTTGCACACAAAGTATCTCTAACATTTCTATCTAGGTACGTACTTTTATTGATTCCGAGGACGGAATCCCATTATTAGGGGGGAGAATGTAATATCCCGTATTTTCTTTTAAATAAATAATGAAATAATATTTTTGGAAATTAAACCTAATTAAATTTCTATTTGAAAATGTCAAGTGGAAATTTGTTATTTAGTTATATTTTTGCGTGACTAATTTTTTATGTGCATGCATATAACATTTGCATATAATGCAGAAAATACATAATTAATATGCGACAGAACTTAAAAGTACCTATTATTGACATATATAATTCAAAACACATTTCAGGACATATGTGGGCCCGTTTAGATGATTTAGGACTTTAAGTAGTCTCGGGTCAATAATATATATGTTGGAGAAGTTTTGGGCCAATTGGATTATGGATTCGGGTTCATTTGGTGGTCCAAAATTTGGGCTTAGGACTTAACTCAGGATTTAACACCAAATTAGAGGTTAAGTGGGGGTAGACCACTCCCCCACTATCATTCCACAAACCTAAAAATCATAGATACGGGAAGGAAAGGAAAATACACCAAATAATGGAGAAAAGGTCTAGAACAAAGGGGGAACCAAGGAAGAATCAAGGGACATCTCTTTTACCATTTTAAGGTGAGAATTCTCTTGCTTAATTTGTGTTTCCAATTTATTTCTCAATGCATCATATTTGTTCCCTTTAAATTTCTGGGATTAGGTTGAGTATGTTTAATTTAAGGACGAATAATACATATAAAGGATTGACTTATATGTAGAAATTATCCCAGAAATTAAATATCGAAGATCTGAATATTGAGGTTAGATTTCCATAAGTTTTTGTCCGATATTGCGAGGTAATTGCATAATCAATGTAGAGATTATTATTGTTCATCAATGGGTTGAGATTGATGTAGATTCCATGATAAGTAAATACCCACTGTAAATTAAATAAGGGTTAAAAGTTGGTAAATATAAATATGAATCGTGAAAGTCTATCTGATGACAATTATTGGGATTGTAATGTATAAAATCGGAGTTATATATATAAAATCGTTTTGGATTGCAATGACTGTAAATAGGGACGATTTGTTACTCTGTTGTTGAATATTTATAATCTGGGAAGGAACTGTTAATCGAGGAACAAAATGGGGAGCAAGACAGCTGGTCGCTCAAGCCACCTCAGCTATCGTTCGAGCGACCTTACATGTCGCATGAACAACTCCTGTGGTCGTTTGAGCGATGTCAGTTTTGTTTTTTCTTCCTTTTTTACCAAATTGTTGGGCTCGATTCTCTTTTCATTTTTAGTCTGGTATTGTTGGAAAGATACATGAATTACAAAAGAAGAAACTCTAATGAATGGTCAAATAAAGTTATGGCCACTTGTAATTTGCTAATAATTACCACTAATTAGCTGGTTGAGTAATTATTTATGAAATGGGACTAATAATTTATAAAATGATAAATTATGGACTAAATGAATTTTATTATGGATTATGGTCGGACTTTTTATGGTAATTACTAATGCATATTATATGGGATAATAATGTGTACTATTATGTATTTGTGTGGACATACCAGTGGACCGTCCTATCGGCTTGGGTGTTCGCGTCTTCGGACCGTGTACCACACGTCGTCATAGGAGGGCTTGGTGATGTGTAGGTTATAAAAGTATTACATGGAGGCATCATCTACGAATGGTAGATGTTGACGATGACCGTTCCTGTGTCACCGCTGGGAATGGGTCGTGTACAGGTGTCCTGCGTAGGGACTAGGGGTGGCAATTTTAGAAACGACATGAAAAAATGACACGGAACGACACAAAATTGACACGATATGTCGTGTTCGTGTCGTGTTTTTTTTACACGAAATCGGTTCGTGTCTGAATTATTAGTCGTGTCGTGTCGTGTTATCGTATTTTTTAGGTGTAAAATTTATGAAATTCTGGTATTCGTGTCATGTCGTGCCGTGTTGTTTTTTATTCGGGTAGTGTTTTTGTCAACTAAAAAAAACACGAATTCGTGTCGTGTCATGTTCGTGTCCGAAAAACCTTATTGTGTCGTGTCGTGTTGGCCCGAAACATGACCCGTTGACCCGAATTGCCACCCCTAGTAGGGACTACCCCTAATTTATGTGTGTTTGTGTTGTCCGCTTAGGATAAGGGATTCCTCTAGACTTATCGCTAGAGCATGAACTAAACACTAACGGTAGATGCCATTGTGTGTCATATATGGAAGGACATATATTAATAAATACCCGGACATTATTAAAATAAATTTAATTGTCTAAGAATGTAGACAATAAATATTATTCAGGACCCTATGATGCATAATAGATGTTTATACCTTAAATATGACATTTATGAGATTGGAATAAATGTAAGATGACAATTGAATGTAGGGATTACATTTAAATAATTAATTATTGATATAATCATTCTGTAAATTTGAGATGATGTCACAACTCATTATTTAGGAAGTATTGGGGTGCGAATAAATCACACTTAGATGAGGGGTGAGGTGTTATACACATGTTAGTGATGAAGGGGGAATTTTATATTTCATTAACTGTATTATTGCATCATAAATTAATTAAGTTAATTCTTGCACACGTGGGGCTCTGATCCAAATTTAAATGTTTTCCCCCGAAGTGCTCCTAGACAAGGATAACTGGATTGTGCTACATCAGTCATGCATCACATTTGTGCTTCCATTTCCAGAATCTTTGATTCTAGTATAGGTGCTTATTCTGCCGTAGGTATTTATTTATTTGGGAACATTTGTAAGGGCATAAGCCCGAGATTTTTATTTATTCTGGTTGAGACTTGTACTACCCCGGTTGGATTTATTCATTTTATTGTTAGTTGTTTGGACCCATTTATTTATTATGGATGTATTTGTGAATTTTTAAACTTGGGCCTTAATTAATAATTATTCATATTTGCAATTGTGCTAAGGATGGTATTAATTGACAAGCAAGCCCTATCTTTGATTCATCGTGCCTCCAACCTTTACATGAGAAATTAGGGGTTGTTACTGGTAAGGATATTAAATGTTCCATAATGATTATTTATAGTTTGGACCTAAAGTTTCAAATAATTTTATCCGTTATCAAATTTGAAGTTGGGATATAACTGGAAGGGGACTATAAAGTCCCTAAATATTTAATATTATGATATGAAGTTATTCTTATTATTTACATTTGGGGCTTGAATTTCCCTAATAATTATTCAAATATGGATATTGAGTTTTCTTCATTAAATTTTGGGATGTGGAGTATGTAAATTATTTGGACCTAAAGTTTCAAAAGAAAACATAACATAATCAAACTTGAGGTTTTGATTTGACAAATTGAAAGTGTATAGACCAAGAGTCCCCTAATTATCAATTATTTTTTTATATGAAGATTCACATTCATTATTGTGCCCAGAAGTTCACAAAATATTATTTGTCATTGGAATACAAAATATGTGGACCTAAAGCTCTAACAAAATACATCATAAATCAATACTTGAAGCTTTATTATTCATTGCGTATGAATTTTAAAAGTTCTTAAAATAATTATTTATAAGTAGACCCTAAAGCTCCACATTTTTTTAGGGATTAATTTCAAAATAAATTCCGTATTTAAACATATCTTTTCAAATTCTTGACTTTTCTCTTTCTTTATTAAATGAAAAATCTTTTTAAATACTCTATTAATGGTTAAGTGTCCCTTTAACTATCATATTAATGGTGTCACCATTAAACCTTTGTCTCTTGGTGTTTCGCTTCATTTGAGTGTTAAATTAATTTTAATGGTATTTAATTTTAACTCATTTTCACATTCCAAATATTTAATTTACATTAAAGCCTTGAGAATGTGTGGACAATGTTAAAAATTAAGCCCCTCATTTTTTTTAATAAAGGATTCAATTATTATTTGTCAGAGTTAATAACAGTATTTAGCACTTGTTTAGAAGATTCTCTAACATTTTTACCCCCTGGTCAAGACTGATGTTTTTTTAATGTCCTTCCACATTAGTAATATTGAACTTTAAGTTTAACTATTTGTGTAGAACCGTAAGTTCTCACATACAAATGATAAAAACTGTAAGTTTTATGCATAATTCACACCAGGTTCTTTGTAAGTTATTTTGATGTAAGACCTGGAGTCCTAGGTTTTAATTTTATAATTTATATGAACCCGAAGATTCATATACATGTGACATTAAATAGAGAACCTGAAGTTCTCATTACTTTTCATAAAGCATATTAGTCATCATTACTTTCGTGATTCATAACATACCCTCAACTGTTTATTTTATTTATTATATACTTTAAAAAAAGGATAAATATTAGTCCAAGCCCTATTTGTAGTGGAAGCTAAAGGTTTATTACCTTATTATATTTTAAACCCAATGTTTCTTATTTTTAGCTTGAAGTCTCTAACATATGATAAGAATATGAAATTTTGATTTATCAAAAGTTTTCTACTATAATTGTTCAAATTTTCCTCCTTTAAATATACATCCTTATTTGATATTCGTATAATTAATGGTTTTTGTGCTTAAAGCATAATGATTAAATTATGATTTTTGATGATACAAAATGCAAGATTTTTAGATATATACATCTTTGGATTATTTTTTGTAAATGATTTAGAACCTTAAATACGAAATTCTTTTGAGATAACTAAGCATTCAAAGATTCATTATTACCAAACTTAAATTTTTTGTTATCCATCTCATTCTTTGAATTTGTGATAATTATTTGATAAGAGATTTTTTTCAAAAGACACTTTCATTTATGTAAGTTTGGTCACCAGACTCTTGACCGAAACATAAATTATTGTTGCTCATATATATTTGGACTGAGAAACACTTCACAATATTTATTGAATTTGACAATTTTGAATTGTCATTATATCATGACCTTTGTCTAGTAAACAATGAATAACTCACATTATTCTAAAATTCAGAAGCTCTTCTGACTTGGTATGTAATATACTAAAAGGTTCAACCATTGTTGAACATAAGGCTCTTACAGATGTTGGTATGTGGTACCCGCCGATTTATATGCGATGTGTTATATGAAAGAAATTCCTGAAGAAATTCGCTCCATTTTATGGGCATCAGAATACATGGGTTATATATTAATAAATAATAAAAAATAATTTTGCATTACTTCTAGTGTTGAAAGCCAGAAGCTTACACTAGCAAAATCCTCATTTCATTATTCACGGGGTTATACTATACAACATTTATTGTTGTAGAATTGCACTTTGTTGGGCGACTAAAGCTCCATGGTTTAATTAGGTGATATTATACAATAACCATTTTGATCACCTCATATATTTTTCATAATCTTTTAAAATTGCAAATGTTATCCTGTGATTTTTTTTATAAAATATTTATTATTATTGTTATAAAAAAGGTATATATATGGTGCTTGTAAATCTCTCTCTATTGAACCATTGTCAAATATAGAGTTTTTCATATATGTGCAATTTTATTTTGATGAGACACTCTTCCCACCATTAGGGGGAGGATACAACGTACCTGGAGTACAAATTGTTCCTGATGAACGGTCTGTTTCTAAAGAATGATGAGAATTATCGTGGAATACTTCCACTTTGTATCATCTAATCCCCCGTATCGCTCAATACGAAGAGAAAGTAAAATATGATATTTCAACATCAAATGTCACATGGAATAGTTGCAAATGTACTTGCCAAAATCATTGTCCGAGACAAAAAAAAAATATTCGGCAGCTAGTAAATTTATTGCATGCCAGAAGCATGGTAAACCTATAGGTACCAACTGATTGACTCTTCAAAAGTGGAGGTTAAATAAAATCATGCACAAATAACGCTCCCGAAGAGGTTATACATAACGCTCCAGAAGAGGTTTTGAACAAAAGATACATTTTCTTTAAAACTCTAGAATTTATTATTATTTATAAAAAGACACAAGTCCCTGAAGTGACTGTAAAGCCCCTGAAGTTGGCAAAGGCACCTATTCTTAAATGTGATATTTATGTTTTATACATATACAAGAGAAAAGTGAGATCAACAAAGATGATCATCGACGATATAATTACATATGTTGTAGCTGCATAAAATTCAAAGGGAAATAATACTACAGATCCACGAACTATGACTGAATATCGACAAAGAATACATTAGCGAAAATGAAAAAATGCCATGATGCCATATTTCGAGTCTCTTAATATATATGGTGTTTTTGGACTTATAGTAAAAATTCCAAAATATATTAATCTGAAGGTTATGAATGGGTGTTTATATGAATATGAAGTGTTAAAACTCGTTAAAAAGGTGCACGACCTATGGTACGAGATTTATCGAAGAAATCTAATTTGATTATATATGAGCATACCATCCCGTTAAGTCCGTAACTATTTTTCAGATATCTTACTAGCTTAGGAGTTTTTTTAAAAGCTATTGTACGAGACTCGTGAATATTATAACTTCTTATATATATGGGACTTAGAAAAAGAATACATATAAAAATCCTAGAAGGATTTTCTTTTCCTGAAGCAAAGATAAGGAGTATGTACTCAAATGCACTAAGACGTTAATTGTACAGTTGGAAATCCAAATGGATATCATTATAATCGTATTAGTAAATATTTATCTAAGGAAGGGTATGAAAACATCATACATGCAAATGTGCCATTATAAAATATCCTCAAATGATTGTGCTCTTGAAGAGCTCAATTAAAATGTAATAAATCCCAATAAGAGATTAAAAATGAATGGCCTTGGGATAATTAGTAATTGTTTCTACTTGAAGATTGGGCACAATTTATATTAAACACTTATCCATTAGTTAAATGGATTGAAAAGTCCTGCAATGATTTAGCATATATTAAGAACACATTTTAGTTTACCCATGATGTCCAATCTTTGGATATCATAATATCCATCTCATTCTTAAAGATGAAAAATATATAATTGGTCCAGAAGTATCATATTAGCATGTTATTATTCCATTGTAATTATATTATTGGTATATTGTCATACATAACACAATAACTCACACAATAATTATAGTCAATCTATTTGCAAGTAATCATTACCAATTAACCTGCAAAGTATAAAACTAATATTGATCATATTATGTGATATTTGTATATCTTATCATGTGTGTCTGGTCAGTTATATATTGTAGGTTATCTTTGGGATCCTCACAAGGAACAATCAAAGCACTTATGACTTGCCACAAAATTTAATTGTTCCTATTACTACTTATGAAGGATATGGTTCTTATATAACCCACACTAAAAAAGTCTACATCAAGGGAGATATGACTAAAAATTTCATTTCTTCTACATCCGTGAACACAAGCGTTATGAAACACATAAATTCCAGAAGAGTTATGCTATTAGGGTTAAATAGATCCGATAAAATGACATGTTCATACCTCTTCACCCAAGTTTTATGGAAGTCGAGCTTATGAAGAAAAATAAAATTGAAGTAATATATGATCAAATCTATTCACCTTGTCAATGCAACATTTCAGAAGGTTGTGTACAATACTGATATGCATCATCTTAATCATCGAAGAAATACCATAATCAGGGGGCCTATTCAATCAGGGGGAGCATTTGATCAGAGTGATAATCTAAGAACATGATATTTTGGACATATGCGCATTATACTCTTTTTACTTTAACTAGGTTTTTCCTATTGGGTTTTCTAATTAAAAGTTTTAATGAGGCAACACTAAGCACGTCCAACACCGGTTCAAAGATCACAAAAGTTATACTCTTTTTCCTTCACTTTGATTTTTTTTTCCAGTGGAAGTAAGGTTTTAATGAGGCAACAATAATTGGATGATGGATATAGTGTACGCCTAAATGAGAGTGTTATAAAATGTGTATTAGGCAGATGTCCAATTGTATTTTACTCACTAGTATTTGACAATTATTCGGGTGTGTGATTCGTATCGAATATTGTATTTAATTACCCTCAAACTTATGCATTTTATCCCCCTCGGGTACCTTAATTCCTATATATATGCTTGTTAATCACACAACCTCCATTTTATATGTTAACATGCTATATGAGGTATAATTGGGCTTTTGTAGGTATTTAGGTGCTTGGCATGAAGTTTGGTCGCTTTCCAAAAAAGTTTCGTTAATTATTGCAGCTTTGGGGGCATTTTAGTAGTTTTAGCATTCGTGAAGGGGTCGGGATTAAAACCCGAATGCTAAAATTACTAAAATTCCCCTGAAGCTGCAACCCAACTATTTGATGTTTGTGGGTTTTATCTCTAAAAAAACCCTCACGAGACGACACTCAACCACTAGGGTAACCGAGGGGTTTAGCGGCTTATTGCATATGTTAAATGCAATTGTTCGCCCATGAAAGTGTCCTTTATCCCTTTTTTACATATCTCCTTTTTAGGATAGTTTTTACTTCAAATTCACACTCAAGGGCAAATAAGGGAATTTTAGTCATTTCATATTTGGCTTTTTTAGCCTAATGTCTTTTATGATGTTGTATCCCTCTGAGTTATCTTCGCGTAGCCTCCGATCGTGCCTAATTCTGAGTTATAATGAAGAAGTTACGGAATTTTTCATAAAGTGGACAAAGCTACAGCAAGCAAACTGTCAGGTGCGAATCGATTCGTCTAGGGGCAAATTGATTCGTTTTGCCACAAATTCTACTTTTTTCACTTCCCCTATTTTCGAATCGATTCGTCTTGGCCCGAATAGATTCGCTCCCCTATTTTCAGCCTTCTTATTTACAAATTTTCCATCTTAGGGTTCGTATATATAAACTTTTCATCTCATTTTGATGGGGGATCATATCATTTACTTAGTTTAGGGTTTGAGAGCTCATTTTGGGGATTTTCTTTGGAGACCATCCCCTCTCCTTCATTTCTCTTGGGTGTTTTTCCATTTGTTTATGCAAGTATTATTTCCACACTTCATTGTCTCCTTTGTGTTGTTTAAGCTTTATTTCCATTATTGTCATTTCATTTCCATGCCTAGTTAATATTCATTTCTTGTTATTTATTGCTTTCATAATTAGTTGTTGCTTAATTAATTAGTTAGTTTAATTTATGTTGTTCGTTATGTGTACCGGCTAGTTTAATCTAGGTTGTGTCGGATTGAACTCACCTAGGGTTGATTGGTTGCTTTGCTTTGGTGATGGAGTTGTTACGTGTTTATTTCGATTAGGTTGTCCTAGTTTTTACGCTTAGGATATTTAACGGGGTAAATCATGTATGTACCATATTTACGACCTTGCGTGCATAATTTTCGGAGTATTTGTTGATGCCAAAATCTTATTAGACTTTTACGCAAATTTAGGGGTGTGACAAGTCTTGATTTAATTAACTGTCCAAACGAGACACAATCTTAATAAGTTGTGAGCCCATGTAACCATTTTTACCAATTATCTCGGGGTGAGGGATATCCGATGCAACCTATAGTTTTTATTTGCTTTGTTAACTTGTTTAATTTACCCACGCCTAGAATAGCCTTTTCTTTGTGTTATATTTTCTTTTTAGTTGGAAAAATTATCTTTTACACTTTTATTGAAAAGTAATAAAGCAATTAAATTATAGCACTTGTCTCTGTGGATTTTCGATACCCGGACTTGGCCGCTATACTCACCTGTTGAGTGTAGTCATAAGTTTAGATTTTTCTATAGAGTTGGTGAGCCGAAAACAAAACGACCGGCGCATAGGTGACTCTTGCGTCGCGGCGAAACCTAGCCTATCAGGGTCTATTGGATTACCCTATTTTTTTACTATTGATATGGGTAATACCACTTTTGTATTGACATATCAATGAAATAAAAGACTCACTCCCTCTAAATTCTCTCAGTGTCCGCTTTATTTTATGTCATATTTTAGTCTAATACAAAAAATATATATTTTAGTATAACATAATTTTTTAATATGATAGAAACGTTTCTAATATGATAAGAAAAAATTTAATATAACCGTGTCGTGGTATAACATTAGAGGCCACACATAATGTTTTATTATATTTTAAGGATCACACAGAATGTTATGTTATATTTTAAGGATCGCACACAATGTTATATAACATAAACAATGTTAAAAGTTATGGATTTAAGACTAAAGACCATTTTTTAATTAACAACTCATATTTAAATGTTATCGACTTACCATTTACCCGAATTGCAAAACCTGGCATTCTAGTTGTTATCACTTTGATCGATGTACATTCCCAATATTGCGTGATAGTCTCTTGAAGACTTTATGATGTGTTATCGAAGTGCAGGTTGAGAGAAAAAGTTACGTCTTTGACCTCGCCTTCTTGAATTCACAAGAAGAGGGGATATTTATTTGAATTCACAAAGAAAGTAGATATAATTCTTGTATATAATTTTTTAATTGATAAAGTTATTGTCATACATTGAAAGTATTTCTTATTAATTAATACTATTCCTAAATCTACCATAAATATAATTTCTTGAAAGCTATTCCAAGCAATCTAACGTGTAACAAATGCAATTAAGTAATCCAACATGTAGACTATGCTTGTAGACTAAGTAATTAATCCAACATGGAAGCTACTCCAATTAATCATAAAGTAATTAATTATAAAATAAAACATTACCAAATCCTAATATCACTTAACATTTGTCAATGCTTTCTCCATGTTTTTCAATGCTTGATTGCATATCACATCACCTTCATTGTGAATATCTTATGCTCCACTTCATTAATATGAAGCTATCCATGTCACCTTCATGGTATTTATCCTCCTCTTCATCAATATGATGCTATCCTACGTCAACCTCTTGTCTAGTGTCAATTAATTTCCCTAGTGTGATATATTCCACAAAAGTTACCCATTTTACCGGAACTAAATATGAATTGAATATTTTATCTATAATATTGTTGCTTAGAATTTCGATAATAACTGAGAGAGATTCTTCTGAAAGTGATGCCGACGAGTCTCAAACTCCTTTGTATTATTATCATACCACTAATAACAACGTTGATTATAAATATTATAGATCTCGTCAACATCCTATGAAAAATATTTATGAATCAACATATCTCTCATTATCCGCCATAAATAGATTAAAATAATGTCTTGTCGATGTGAAGAATATTAAATGTTACTCCACGTTTCAACGAGCTTTGTAACACATTGGGCACCTATATGAGATTGTAATATCGTGGAACAAATTTTTGTGAAGGTATTTTTTTTATTTTAAATAACTAATTCATAAATTCTTGCCTGCAAAACTATCTTCATGATCTCCACCTATGTTAGAGTAACCAAGAGAGATTAAACATTGGATTTTGAGCAACACACTTTTTATCAAATGGAATAATTTTCTATGAACCATAAAGGTGCCCTAAGGTCCTACACTCCTGGAAAATGGATCTATATATCTAGAGTGGTTGCTTCCATCTTTTTCGGTTAATATAGAATGATCATATTCTGATACTAATTGACGTCGCATGGAAGCACGAATCGAGGGGGAAGAGTTTTGTCTGCAACCTCACCTTCTTGAATCCATAAGAAGAGTGGATACTTGAAAGTTACTCTAAGAAATATAACTTGTATTCTAAGCAATACAACTTTGTAACTATGTAATCCAACTTATAATCTAAGTAACATAAATTGTCGACTAAGTAATAGAACTAGGAAGCTAATCAAAATAATCATAGTGAAATTAATTACTCAAATAGAATTGTAAGAGCATAATTTATGATTGCTCATTATTTTTTTAGTTTAATATTTTCCTTTACATACCACTACACCATCATATACATTCTCAAGGCTTCAATTAAAAATAAGTTAGTGACTGAACGCGACGAACGAAAATTGGAGAGTTGGTTTTGTCACTACAATAAACGGAGAAGGTATATGTGGTTGATTTTATGTAAACATTATGTTCAATGGTATTTTAAAAGTGTTTGAAACATTAAATATTTTTCAAAAGGTTTTAATCCCAAAAATTTATTTTTAAGCCATCTTGTTAGAACGAGCTATTGAGGGTTATTCAAACGAGGTTCTTTAACTTCTTGACATCAGACATTCAAATGAAACTTCAAACGAAACTTTTTTTTATCGTGCTGGAAGTTAATTATATATCTCGTTGAATGTCATTCGAACGACTTTGCATAGTTCGTTCGAATGAGCCTGCAAAAAAATGTTTTTTACTTGGTTTCAAACGCAATCTTTTCAAGTTTTTCTCTTGGAGATTTTCTCCCTATTAAAAAGATACAAACATGCATTTCTTTGCAAGTCTTTTTTCATCTATTTTGTGATCAAATACATTGGTTGTCCAAATCCAAACCCCTTGGATATTTTATGATCACTCTATCAAACCTTGAAGAATACATCACATGTTCATATCGCTATGGAGTTGATTCTTCCCTGCTGAAGATAGGAAATAAGTTTCTTGCGGCTGATCGGTGGATACTGAGGCAAGTGGAGCTTACTGTGGAGTATTGCTAGATATGTACCACTTTATGTTATAAAAAAGGAAGGATACATAACTGAAATACTTAGTGGAGTCTAAATCTATAAGTTTGTCTCTATCTTTCTATAATACTTTAGTTGTAGTGCTGCTGAAAAAGATTTTTTTCCCTCATATCTCCTGTTGTTATTTGTTTGATTCGACTTAGATTCAACATCTTACATGTTTAGTTTCACCTAATTAATGTAGATAACATTGGATAAAATTGAATTTGGCTTGTCTGTGACCAAATCTATAGATTCTACATTTGACCATGTAAATGGACCACTCTGCACATTTTTAAATTAATATTAGAGCTTGTTCCTACAAGTTATTTAGATGGATTCTACTGATTACATGGAGAATTCGTACAACAGTCCAATTTTGTTTGATGACACGAATTATGCTCATTGGAAAGCTCAGATGGGATCGTCTCTATAATTGATCGATGAACGCGTTTAGCTTGCTATTGAAAGGGGGTGGACTGCTTCTACTGTGACTAATAAAAATGTCATATGACATAAGCCAGTCATAATATGGAATGAATATGACTTTATATTGAGTAATTTTAACTCTCGTGGTTTGAATGCTTTTTTTGGGGCTGTCACACTCGACGAATTTCATCGCATCATGATGTGTACCATCTCTAAAGAATCTTGAGATATCCTCCAGCTCACACACGAGGGTAACCTCACCGCACAATTTAAGACTATAAGCATGCTTGAAACTGAAACTTTTAATGAATTTTATGCTAGCATGTATTATATCGTGAATTCGTGTTTTAAGTTGGGTGAGAAAATTCTGGAAATGAGAGTTGTTGAGAAACTTTTGAGGTCTCTCCCATCTCGTTTTAGTGTAAAAGTTACCGTACTTACCCCTTTTGAGAATTCTAGACACAATTACACTCGAAGAACTTATAGGTGATCTCCCGACTTACTAATTAGACATGTTCTCCAAAACCTAAAAGAAAAAAGAAAAAGGTATAGCTTTAAAAGCTATATAAAAAAAAGAAGAGGTTTCTGACTCCGATTCGGAATTTGATCAAGATGATCTTTCCTCGTTTGCTAAAAAATTGAAAAAGTTTCATAAATTCAAAAATCAAAATTCATCCAAATTGTAAAATATAATTTCTAGAAAAAAAATTATAGAGTGGGTAAGAATTTTTTTAAAAGTAATCAAAAGAATGCTAGAGGCGAGTCTCCTAAGAAATTTTAATCAAAGAGGTGTTATGAGTGTGAGGGGAAAGTTCACAAACACCATGAGTGTCCAACTAGGCTTACGAGGCAGGGCAAAGGAAAAGACGCTTATAATGCCACTCTAAGCAATAGTGTGTTGAGTCGGTGGATTCCGAGATGGAATTACTACATGGACATAGCTTCACCACATCCTTCGCTAGTCACATTAGTTGTTAAAATATATCTCACGCCAATGAGGACATTTCTAAATGTGTGTAACACACCGTAATATTTAATAATTTTTATATGGAGTTAATTAAATTAATATTGGAAATTAATTTGGATTAAAATAAATATTAATTAGCGTGATAAGGGTTGATATTTATTTGTACAAATTATACTGAGTATTAATTAGTGAACGATTAATAAATTAGTAAGAATGCATTATGGTTGTCGTGAGTGAGAAATATGACAGTTACGGTAATTTAGTTGGGACGCGCGTGTCAGTCGTATCGGGACTTAAATTTTTGAAATAAAATGTAATTTAATTTTGAGTCATCCAAATGGTCCATTCGAGTGTGCCAGTGTATCCGGAAGGGTCAAAATAGTCAAAAAAGTGTACTCGGGGTTTGAATTGGATCACAGGGCATTTTTATTCTAAAATGGCACCCAAAGGGGTATTTTGGTCTTTTGAATTTTTAGGGGAAAAGGAAGCATGAATTTTAGAGTTTTATATCATCAGTTAGGTTAAGGGGGTTAGGTTTAGAAGCTTCTAAAATGTAGAGAGTCCATAGGAGGAGGAAGAGAAGAGTTCCAAGGCTTCCCACACCCTTTTTGCGTCACCACCAGCACCGGAATTTAGATTGGGAGGAGAGGAAGGAAATCCCAACACCTTTTTGCAGAGAATCAAACCTACAGTTCCAGAAAAGTGTTTATCTTGCATGTTTCTAAAAGGTTATAATACCCATGTAGTGTAGGATTGGTATTTTGATGATAAATTGATGTTCTTGGAGTTTTTTTTAGAATTAAACGCATGAATCTTGGGTTGGATTTGCATGTAGATTTAATCCCTATGTGAATAGAAAATGAAATTTGTATATATGTGATGATATAAATGGAAGAAATTTGGGTTTATGATTGATTATTAATGAAGAAAAATGAAATCTAGGAATTTAAGGATTTTTGAAAATAATCAGTTCTTGGATTGAATTCGTGATGATTTAATGTTAGATTTATGTTAGAACTCATCCTAGTATATATATATATATATGATGTTGGAGAATGTTAGTTGTAAGTTTGGTGAAGAAACATGATGGCCGTGTTGAATAAAAATGATGAAAGGCGCAAGAACTGCACGAAGAAGATGAACTGCTACTTTTTAAATCGATTCGGCAAAGCGAATAGATTCGGCCCTCGAGAGAATAGATACGGTTTGCCCAGAATTATGAGATTTTCCTTGTTTGAACCCTAATCTTGTTTATACCTAATGGGAACAATTATGATACATCCTTAAAACATAACGGGATATATGTTGAGTGACATTAGGCCTTGGTAGGATGGTAACTTAGTCATGAATGAGGGAAGTAAGGCTAAGGCTAATTGGGCACAATTTGTAATGTGAGTAAATTCGGGAAAATGAGAACGAATCCCGGAGAGATGAGTGATTTGATGACTAAGACTAGTAAAGTATGTGTGTTATAATTATTGAAATAACTTAAAGGGTAACTAGGGCCCGTCGGGTAGAGAATAATACTTGGGAAATACGATAGAGAGTTAGAAATCGTAAATTGAGAAGTAAGGTAAGTGTTCAGGAGATAAATATCTATACTACGTGCAAAGGATAATTATAGGTCAAGTGTATACCTATGCGTATTATAATTATAGGTCGAGTGTAAACCTATACGGATTATATTATAGGTTTAGTGGATACTTATGCGAATTATAGTTATTGGTTGTGTGTATACCTATATGGATTATATTTATAGCTTATGTGTTTACCTATGCGGATTTTATTTATATGTTGTGTGTATGCCTATATGCAACATATGGATAGGTTATGTGAATGTCTAGTATGTGATATCTTATGTGTGTGAACATACCTAGCTACCTGCTATCATGGGAGGTTCTGCATCATGGACAATCCTTTCCTGATGATCCCATTAGGGGGATTTTAGACTTGTGCCTCAGAAGATAGAATTTAGGGATTGAGCACTACTTGTGTGTATGATAGTGTGACCGGTCATTTGGGTTCGTTGCGTGTGTGTGTAATCCAAAGGTTTAAAACTATGTTCGCGTCCAATATGTGTTGATTTGATTTATGGTTCGAGCGTGATATCCAAACCGATAGTCCTAGATTTAGTACGTGATGCACTAGGGCTTTATAGCAGAGTATGCATACTCGCATCGCGCTTCTTAGCCCGAGTATGCTGGAGATGTATATATGAATAGTGTGATGCATATATACATGCATGTGTATTTATCCTACTTGTGTGTAATGTCGGAAGATTTTATAGTATATATTTAAAAATGTTGTAATAATGAAATAATATGCTTAATGGGTAAAAGTAGTAATGTTAGATAGTGTATATCTAAAGACGATTTAAGTAAAGAAATTTAATGAATTGGGTTATTGATAACATACGTGAAATGTTAATTATGGCTTATTAATAACATATGAGGTAATGTTAATTATTAGTGCTTTGATAACGTACCGTATGGGCGGTATGGGGGAAGTTAATGAGATATTTAACTGCGGCCTAATGAGTAAATATTGAGACCTTGTAGCGTACAGTATGGGCGATACGGGGGAGTCAACCCTTTTAGTGGTTAGTTAGTTATTGAAGAGACCTAGTTGGGCTAGGTAGCATAGCTAGGTAGGAGACATTAGACGTGCTCATTAGTTGAGAGGTGAGGAACTCAAGGGAGTGTAGGTTAACCTAACATGTGTATTCAATAATTGATTTTGAACTGTGATAAATACTTGCTAAATATTTTCAAAGGGTTTTCTTGGGCTCTGACCCATCTTGAAAAATATTTTCAAAATATTTTAGGTGTCCAGTCACAAGGACGCCGAGATTAATATTTATTCCAGGGATGCGTACCTGCAACACTTGTGGATGCTTACATGATTTAGACTAGACGCTTCAGTTGCTTCATTCCTAGAAGTAGGATTCAGGTTCAGTTATTTCATTTGGGTATGTCTCCCTTTAGCTATTTCTTTTATTCAATTTATCAAACATTGTATTTTTGAACTCTGTTTGATTTCATTAGAGGTTTAGTTGGACTTTTGTATTGGGAACTGATGGTTTATTCGGTATTATTTTTATTTAGTTATTTATCTTTTGATTGGTTCAGTTTTTATTACTATGTGAGTGGCTTGGTTATTGTTTTTGTTTCCGCATGCCATTTTTGTTTAAGAAAAAGAAAAACTTTTGCACCGAATTTTTGAATACAAGGTGGTTAGTAAACTTTTAAAAATGTTTTCGACAGTGATGCCAAGAATGAACCAGATGATATTCCTATTTTATTTTTATAAAGGATCAATCCCCTGGTATTTAAATAGGCGGGGTGTCATAGATGGTATCAGAGCATCATGTTCTAGTGTCCTTAGGATCTGTGCGACTTTTTACGTATCAGCTTAATGTTCTTTAATATAGATCCTTATTGTAGGATTATTGTATTCCTCTACGTTTTGCGACTTACATTATTCTGCTATTAAGTATAGTTGATGTGACTCATGTATGAGTACGGTTGAGCTTCATACATCGAACAATATATGACGACCAACGAAGGCTGTTAGAAGGACTGCAGGAGGAGAGGATAAGTAGAAGCCGTAGAGTATTTTGGGAACATGGACCGCGATAAAAGACACCACGATTATTACTTAGGCAGATGGCAATAGGATAATCACCCTGGAGTAGTAGCTTCCCGAAGCACTGTCGTAGATAGCGGTGGTATAAATTTTGACTCACCCAGTGTAGCCGACAGGGGAGAGTTGGAAGGACTCTTTCTAAGAGCCATATGTAAGGGTACGAGGAATAGATGAAGTGTATTGGGCCAATGGAAGGAGATGGTGTAAAGGTAATTGTGTAATATAGAGTGCAGTGAGACCCGGGATTAAATTTCAAGAGAAATTATTTTTAATCTTAAGAGTATCGTTGTAAAGTTGGGAGTTGGTCACCAAAACCATAGAAAGATACATTAAGAATGAGAAATTTGGGTGTGGTTTGACCGTAAGATCTTCCATTTACTGTTTAGACAAAGATGCGAATGGAGTTTCGAAACTTATCACTACTGGGACATATAAAGACCGATCGTGGGAGAGACGTTGACTCATTTAGCGAACTCTATACCCAACTAAGGGGATATGAAAAATAAAAAGGGCCATAAATTGATAACAGACTCATGAGTAAAATACACACGTGTGAATGGGAAATTAGGCTAGCATAACTAGTTCCCATGTCATCTAGGCCATATGTTTACAAGTTTATAGCAATGCTTCCCTAAGAAGGGAGCCAAGAGGGTTGGAGAATTTAGCCAAAGAGCAAGACTGGAGTAAAACAGTGCTAGTAAAGCATCACCAAAGGATATAACCAGTAGGGGACCCATTTAAATAATTGAGACTTAATGGTAGTCCTACTAAGTGAGGTGGAGTCAATCAGGGCCATCAAGGCCAGCAACGAGTTCCATTGGGCTAGCAAAGTAAAAAGGGACAACGAGGGTAACAATTGGGGCCAAGACTACCAGGTCTGAGAGAAGAAAACCCCGACTTGGCTAGTGGGGTCCAAAAATAGGGGGATGGCATAAAAAGGTGTCGTATGTGTGGAGAGTAGGGACGCCTTTATTGAACCTGTTCACAGCACGAAAGTGAGACCAGTCAGACTGGAAATGTAGATGGGAATGGTGCTAGTGGAGCATAACAACAGTCATAGATGAGGGACTTCCGACAGGGGAATATGACTAAGGGATTTAAGTCGTAAGGTTACCAACCCAAGAGTGGTGAGACCAAGTAGGACCAGCAGGGTCCTCAGTAGCAACAGCATCCCATTACACAGGGCCGCCCTAAGGGAATGACGGGAGAGGACAGCAAGGCCATGACTAAAAGCAAAAGAGTTCCTCTGACATTTGTCAAATTTGTGGTGAGACGAGACACATGAAGAATGATTGCCCAAAGCGAAGTTGGATGAAATTATAGGACAAATTCCTGGATATACAACCATTACAATAGATCACGGGTCAGTTTAGGCGTGAGAGTTATGCTCAGGAACCCGTTGACCAGCCAATATAGATGGAAAATGGAGATATAATTTGTGTCTTGTTGTTATGAGTATAGGATAAGTTTGGGTGACATGGGTGCGTCACAATATATGATTATTTAAACACTTAAATTCGCGAGTGATTCAAAATTAGTGGATGCGTTGGCAGTGTCAGCCTTGTTAGGTATATATTTACCGTTGGTTAGCGGGGCTCTTTGGTATATCCTGCAGGGGAGCGGGTGTGTACACTAGGAGAATGTTTGTATTGTGTAATTAGTTTCACTAGTTTTGAGAGTTATGAAAGTATAATTTATTATGATCATTTTTAGGTATATATCTAGTTTTTAGCGGTAGTAGATAGTGCGATAAGACTATCGTGCTCATTATTCCAGGGTGAGATATATTACTTTTGCGAGGCATCACCTGAAAGAGGGTTGAAGTTGCATATATAGTATTGTATCGTAGACTTTGGTGAGTATGTTGTCTTGTTATATTTGATCCCGATGAGTGGGGATAATTATTGATGCTATTCAGGGTATATTAGTTTATTGTCGAGCGAAAAGATTTAGCTCGTTATTGATTTAGTGCCAAGGACTCAGTAATAGTAAGAGCGCCATGTTGTCTATCATCTT
Organism: Sambucus nigra; assembly: GCA_949130495.1. NCBI lineage: Eukaryota > Viridiplantae > Streptophyta > Magnoliopsida > Dipsacales > Adoxaceae > Sambucus > Sambucus nigra. Next base: position 533,274,251 of record OX422217.1, read on the forward strand.
TAGTGACATGAGAGTGGACGAATATACTTTTTGTGTTAGGAGATGACAAGTTGGGGGTATAGGTTATATGCTGAGGGCCTAATGGTTCTCGACGACTGATAATGTTAGTTAGTAGTGTATCGAGGGGTTCCTTGTTTGGATTTTGCTTTGCGAGAAGTCCAACACATGAAACGTAGCGAACGTCGGGAGATGGGAAATGTTTGGCCTTTAGGACATGGGTATAGTACCTTAGTTATTATATGTGTGTGTAGTTATAACTAAGAAATGATATATATGTACTGATTTAAAGCCAGTAGAGCTATATGATGTTGATGTGAGAATACTTAAGTTCAATCAGTAAGGTTGTTGAGTGTAATCTTATTGTATAGTCGTGCCTAGTATACAAGGCTTAATTTAAAAAAAGTATATTAAATTTTGTTGATTGGTGCAGAAATGCACGAGACATAGGGTGTATGGGCTCCCTAGTTAGTTGATATTTTCAGTATCATTCACAAGGAGAAGATGTGAAAACGTAAGAAATAAGCATAGATGTATGGGTAAATTAAAGGCAGAACTAGAACGAGACAGAGAATGTAGTTGTGTTATGAGCAATGAATGTAACCAAAAATCGAAGAGTAGACAAAAAGGGATGATTATAGTGTTAAAAAGTATAAGGAACGTACGTTTTAGATTTTGAGGATAATCAGGAACTACTCTGAGCAGAGGAGTAAATTGACAAGAGTTATGTGTTAACCAACTGTAGATGTAAAAGTCTGATGTGAATAGTTGGTTATGATTAGAGGTATCTCACATGAAGGGAGTATATGGTTTAAAAAGGGTGAAGTTGGCACCTAGGGAGGGGAGGACCTTTCCCAGGATAGTAAATGGTACAGCCGTTAGAATATCGACCTAATCGCATTGGGATATTCTTGGGAGAAGGGTAACTGGTTTTGCAGGCGCCAAGGTGAAACCGTTAGAGAAATAAAGGAGTACTTCGGAGTAAAGTGATTAGGTAGAATTGATCACTAGTTTGAATGATAGAGTATAGACCATCGGACTAAAGAGTATAATTAGTGAAGGGGTATCGAGAACAGCGTAATGTTCCAAACTTTAAAAAGACGAGGATACCGTGCGAGGAAGTATCTAAGACTATTAGTACTGAGCTTACCATAATTTCGAGGATGAAATTCCTTTGTAAGGGTGAAAGTATGTAACATCCTGTAATTTTTAATGATTCTTATATGGAGATTAATTAAATTAAAATGGGAAACTAATTCGGATTGAAATAAATATTAATTAGCGTGATAAGGGTTGATATTTATTTGTTTGAATCATATTGATTATTACTTAGTGAACGAGTAATAAATTAGTAAGAATGCATTATGGTTGTTGTGAGTGAGAAATACGACAGCTACGATAATTAGTCTGGACGCACCTGTCAGTCATATCGGAACTTAAATTTATGAAATAAAATGTAATTAAATTATGTGTCATCCAGTTGGTCATTTTGAGTGCGTTTGTGTGTACAGAAGGGTCAAAATAGTCTGAAAAGTGTACTCGGGGATTTTTAGGCCAAACCGGCACCTTAGAGGGGGATTTTGGTTTTTTGAATTTTTGGGAAAAGAGAACCCACGAATTTGAGAGGTTTATATCATCAGTTATGTTAAGGGGGTTAGAGTTAGAAGTTAGAAAAATGTAAAGAGGCCGTTAGAGGAGGAAGAGAAGAGTTCCAAGGCTTCCCACACCCTTTTGACGTCACCACCACCACCACCGAAATTTAGACCGGGAGGAGAGGAACCCAATCCCAACATCTTTTTACAGAGAATCAGACCTACAATTTGAGGCAAGTGTTTATACTGCATGTTTCTAAAAGTTTATGTGACACCCTTTCTAATTAAACATCGGTTGATCAAGCCTTAATTAAATTTAAACTAGTTTCTCATATGGTTCAATCTTAGCATCACTGTCGAAAACTTTTTAATTACTGACCACCTAAGTGAAATTAGATCGATGCCAAATTTCATCTCTCCTTAAAATAGATAAGAGAACCATGCAAAAAAACTAAATTAAACATTTACAATATACTAAAGTCCAGTCATCACAATATATAAATGAATAAAGCTTTGCTGGGTAAACCATCGGCTAAAATCCAAAATCAAATACTCCAATAACAAAAGAACTGAAAGACTGTCGACGAACAACATGTCCATACATGGAATGTAAAATGAGATCCTACACTAGATCTGAAAAGAAGAATCGTCTCATCAAATCCTGTCAGCATCAACAGTGCTACAATACATTAATTTATTAACATCTCTCTTGTGTTAATTATCAACATAAGTAACATTCCTCACATGTTATCCTTTGAATCGCTACATTAAGTTTCTCTTACTTAATTATCATTTCGATGTCCACCATCACAATTGACATGCTCATATGTTATTATATTAATCATAATTAAGTTTGTCGGTTTAATTTATTCTTATTAGATATACACTATCTAACTGTCTGCTGTCTCACATAAGTAGATAAATCACATGGTATATATTTCCCACACAATGTGTACAAATAAATATATAGTTCATTATAATATCCTCATATCACACATTAAGGATTCATTGGTTTGGATGTTCCTTCGACCCCAATTTATCACGTCATTCACATTGGTACGGATAACCCTCGACCCGAATGTAATTGTTATATATATAGATATATATTGGTCTAGATATTCCATCGACCCCAATATTATTTATGTACGATATTGGTCCGGATAGCCCTCGACCCCAAATCGAATTTTCTTGTATTGTTCTGGATATACCCTCGACCCCAATACATTTAATACAATTTAGGTATTAATACCGCCTAAGTATTCATATGATAGGTATTCACACAACCTAGGTATTCATAGTCTCTCGTATACTCGCCGTACTAATTTTCTTTATGAATTATTCCACTTATCGTATTCATGAGTATTCACACAACTCTAAGGGTCCTAGTTATCATTTTATAAATTTCAGTAGTTAAGCCTAATTCACCCTTCTAGTTTACTTCATCAATTCATTTCCTAAACTCCCCGTAATTGCTTCTCTTTCTCTCGGATAATTTACGGCAAAAAATCAACCCAATTTTGTTCTCGTCTTAATCCTCTCAATAAGACCAAATCATACGCCCATCATAATCCGACTGTAATATTTTACATCTCTCAATATTACATTACCAAAGTCCTCAAAAATCTCACACCAACGATTTAGGAATTTAAGGAAAAAAGGGGGAAATTTTCAATTTTCTTAGTTACCCGAATCGATTTGCCCTAGGCCGAATCGATTCGCCTACACGAATCAATTTGTCCTTGATTGAATCAATTCGATTATGTACAGATTTTGCACTTCGTCTTCTGCATGCATTTTCACCCGACATCCACTATTTTTACTTAACATAATTCTCATGCTACTTCACCAAATTCAAGGTCAAATATTCCTAACCATTTTTATATGTCTGAGGGCAATTTCTAACGTAAATCAGTCATTAAAACATTAAAATTACTGATTAAAAAGGGATTAATTCATCAAATCCTCAAGAACCCTAGATTTCAATATTCTCCATTAATACTCATATGAAACCCATAAGTAAATTCATACAACTCGATAAAAATCTTTGATAACTTGTCCTTTACATATTTTCATTGAATATACATGTAAGATCCTACCCAAACATGTATAAACATAGGTTTTTCTTCCACCCATATCAAAGAAATCAATATTATTCAAACCCTAGTCACATGAGTATTATAACTTCATATTAATTTGTAATAAACAGCTTGCCTCTAGGTTTGTAGGGTCTAAATTCTGGTGTTGCTTATGGATTGATGATTCTCTCTTCGAATCTGTACTCCTTAGATGATTAGGGCGCAAGGTTTAGGTCCAATTCTTCAAGAACACCTGCTAAGCCTTGAAAATTGATTTATCTTTTTTCTCTAATGAGTTCCTTTGGGTTTAACAGTTTCTAACCCAAGCCTCAAGTTTTAAACATCAGATATAACACTTAGAATTTCGTTGGTCCCTTGACCTCGATTTGCCAAATGACCAAAACGCCCTCAATAGGTGTTGGTTTGGTGTTTAATTGACCTAGGACCCAAACAATAACCCGAGTACACTTTTTTGACTATTTTGACCCATTCAGAAACATCCGCGACCTCTAAATTATTATCTGAGTCACTAAAAAATATTTTTCCTATCCCGAGCTCAAGTTAGTCTACCCGCGACTCCCGTTTGAGATAAAATAAAATATGCATATATCACTCACTATGCCGTATTACAATAATCAGTAATTATTTACTATTCACACTTAGTAAATTTCATACTATAATATTAATCAGTGTCTATCTCTTGATTAATAATTAATAATCACATTAAATTACTTCACTCACGTAATTTATATAATACGTATTTTCTCAATTAATTCTCGATATTAAATTATAAATATGCAGAAGTACGAGTTATTACATACTTCCCCCCTTACAAAGTAATTTCGTCCCCAAAATTAGGACATACCTGCGGTGAATAACTCTGGATACTGCTATCGCATGTCATCCTCCCTCTCCCATGTCGACTCATCAGTATTGTGGTGTCCCCACTGAATTTGCACTAGTGGCACCACCTTGGACCGCAATTTATGCTCACTACAATGTAGAACAGCCACATGCCTCTCTTCATATGAGACGGATGGCGGCAAATCAATATCCTCAAGTGGAACGTGCCATAAAGCTCTCTATCTCTCCTCCTGTATAGGGCTGTCAATGGACCGGGTCTGGACCCGGACCCGATCCGAATTAACGGATCTGAGCAAATTTTATAGACCCGATTATCCGATAACTCAATTACCCGATTATCCGATTAGTTAATGGATCGGATCTGGATATACATGACTCCGATCCGATAAGGACCCGATCCGAATGTGTATATATATAATATAATAAATATATATATATATATATATATATAAAAGTTAGTTAGTTTATACATATAGTTATATAAACTTAAGTTTAGTAGCAGTTATGTATGTTAGTTTATATATATAAACTGTTAGTATAGTAAACTTATATAAACTTAAGTTTAGTAGCAGTTATGTATGTTAGTTTGTATAACTTTTAGTATATATATGTGCAGTAAGTTAGTTTAGTATATATATATATATATATATATATATATATATATATATATATATATATATATATATATATATATATATATATATATATGCAGTGCAGTAACTGTTAGTATATATATATAAGTTAACTTACATATAAACTAAACTTATATATATGCAGTTAACTTATATCGGGTCTCCAGGTCCATAACGGATCCGGGTCTGGATCCATTTACTGAGACCCGACGGGTAATCGGGTATGACCCGATCTGCTAAAAAAATACCCGGATTGGATCTGGATATACCCAGACCTGATCCGTTTACACCCCTACTCCTGTACTTCTTCAGTGATGACACATGGAACACGTCGTGTATCCGCTGAAGATGCTCTGGAAGTCCCAGTCTATACGCTACCGGTCCCACCCTATCTATAATAGGAAATGGTCCCACATATCTCGTTGCTAACTTCATTCTCTTGCCAAATCTCATAATCCTCTTCATAGGAGATACTCGAACCAACACCTAGTCGCCAACCTCTAACTCCATATATCTCCTATCGCATCGGCATAACTCTTCTGCCTATCCGGAGCTATCAAAATACGTCCTCGAATCAACTCAATCTTGTCAGTAGTCTCCTGAATTATCTCGGGCCCTAATAGATTGTTGTCCCCCCACCTCTAACCAGCAAGCGGGTGCACAATAAGGCGTCCCATATAATACCTTGAACGGTGCCATACCGATAGTAAATTGGTAAGAGTTGTTGTACACAAACACTTCCAATTGGAGGTATCTCTCCCACCCTCCCCAAAAATCTAGGATGCATATCCTTAGCATATCCCCAAGCATTAGATTTACCCTCTTAGTCTGCCCGTCTATCTGCGAGTGGTTCGTTGTACTCAATCAAAAATCTGTGCCCATGGCCTCTTGAATCTCTGCTAGAAGTGTAACATAAATTTTTTGTCTCTATCAGAACTAATATTAATCAGAACCCCGTGAAGCTTAATAATATCTGAAATGAATAGATGCGTGTACTGCATCATCTCGTCGTCTGTGTGAATTGGCAAGAAATGAGACACCTTGGTTAGCTGATCCACTATCACCCATATGAAATCGTGGCCCCATTGCGACATAGGTATGCAAGTATTAAAGTCCATCAAGATTCTCTACCACTTCCACATGGGAGTCTGAAGTGGCTCTAACATCACCGAAGGACTCTGATGGTCAACTTTCACAAGATGACAAGCAACACACTTTGAGACAAACTATGCTATGTCGCTCTTCATGCCGACCCACTAATACTGTCTCCTCATATCCTGGCACATCTTATCCCCACCAGGATATATCCCAAATCTGGAACCGTGAGACTCATCCATAACTGCATATCTCAAATCTTAATCCTCGGACAATACCAATCTTCCATTAAAGCGCAGGCCTCCCTCTGAGCTGATGGAGTAAGATTCTGAACCCTCAGGTAATAACTGCCGTACCCTGTCCTAAAATAACCGATCCTCTACTTGTGCCTTCACTATCCGTATAACGATCTCGGGAGTGATAGTCATAACTTTCATATTCTGGCAACCTCCTCTTCCTGTCGAAGCTCACTTCACTTCACTTTCCACACCTCCGCTAAGTCTCCAGTAAGTCATCGGCTCAATGCATTTGCAGCTACCTTAACTTTACCGGGATGATATTGTATATTAAATTAGTAGTCCTTTATAAATTCTAGCCATCGCCTCTGCCTCATGTTCAAATCCTTCTGTGTGAAGAGATACTGAAGTGACTTATAATCCATGAACAATGTAAACTGCTCCCTTAATAGACAATATCTCCATATCCTCAAAGCAAAAATGATCGATGCCAACTCGAGGTCGTGGGTGGGTTTATTATTCTCGTGGGGACTTAGCTTTCAAGACACATAAGATATAGCCCTTCCCTCCTGCTTTAACACCCCCCAATTCCCTTCAAGGATGCATTAGTATAGACCCAGTACTCTAATCCTCCCCTGGGTAAAGTAAGTACTAGTGCTAATGTCAATCGCTCCTTTAGCTCATCGAAGGTCAACTGATAATGGTCACTCTGCACGAATGGTACTCCCTTACGATTCAAGTTCGTCAAAGGCCTAGCAATCTTTGAGAACCCCTTGATGAATAGACGGTAATATTCGACCAACCCCAAGAAGCTGTGAATCTCGGTCAGTGTTATGGGCTCCCCCTATCCTTCACCCCTGATACCTTACCCGGATCAATAGCTATGCCCCTATCGGACACAATGTGACCAAGAAACTGTACCTTCCGAAGCTAAAATCCATACTTACTAAATTTGGTGTACAGCTGATGGTCCCATAACGTTTGTAGAACCATATGTAAGTTCTCAGTGTTCCCCTCCTCCTTACGTGAGTAAACGAGGATATCATCGATGAATACTATCATAAACTGATCCAGAAACTCTCGAAATACTCTATTCATGAGGTCCATGAGCACTACAGGCGCATTAGTGAGCCTAAATGGCATTACCCTAAACTCGTAGGATCCATACCGCGATAGGAAAACGGTCTTAGGAACATCCTCCTCCTGAATACGCAATTGGTGATAGCCTGACCTCAAATCGATCTTAGAGAAGTACGCAACCGCTCTTAACTGACCAAAAAAATCACCAATCCTGGGTAACGGATACTTATTTTGTATCGTGACCTTGTTCAGCTCCCTGTAATCAATGCACATACAAAGTGAATCATCACTCTTCTACACAAACAACACCGGAGCACCCCAAGGCGATGTACTTTGCCGAATGAAACCTTGAGCCAAAATATGCTGAATCCTTTGTCTCGGCTCTAGTATATCTAAAGGAGCCATGATATACGCTGCTCTGGCAATCGATCTCATCCCCGGTGCTAAGTCAATGATAAACTCTATTTTTCGACTCGGTGGTAGCCTAAGTATGTTCTGAAATACGTTCTCAAACTCCCTTATTACTGGAATGGAATCTAAAGGTACCACTAACTCCTGCGAGTCTCTTTCTCAATACAGTATAGGTGAGTGCGTGATCCTCCTTTGGGCAGAGGCATCGCCACTAGGAACATCTCCTGCACTGGGTTGAGAACATTATAGTCCTCTCATATCAATTTACCATCGCTCGATAACTCGCCAACCAATTCATTCCTAGAATCATATCGTACCCCTCCATATCTAATAATAGGAGGTCTTCCGCTAGAATCAATCTCCCAATCAAAATATCGACTCCTTTATATATCAAATGTATTAGCAAACCACTACCCATTGGCGACTCGACACACACAAGAAGAATGTCGGCTATCTCTAATAAACCAGCGCCTCGTGCAAATTTTGTCTTAATAAAAGAATGTGATGCCCCAGTATCAAACAGAATCCTACCCTCAAGTTCGTGAATAGGAAATGCACCCTCTTCTGCAGGCGACGCCTGAGGTGTTGGAGGCATTGGTATATCCCGAATGTTATATACATGCCCGTAGTTCATCTGACCCTGCTGCTGCTGCTGGGGGGTCGATGTTGGTGCTGGAGCTATCGGATCTTGGTGCCCTTGTTGGGCACCCCGTCGTTGTGCCCTATCTCGTTGTGGACAAGATCTACTCTTATGATCCTGCTGGCCACATGTGAAACACTGACCCCGAAACTATCTCTACCCCTGGACCTGACGTTTGCCTCCCCCTAGTTCCCTTGACCCTGACGGCCCTGAGGAACCTGCTACTGTTGGGCCCCTGCTGGCCCTTTCTGTCTGATCTGTGCCCACCATATCTAAATTTCTTGGCAGAGTTCGTCTGTCAGGAATTTTTCCCCTACTGGTCCACTGCTGCTGGGGTGGTGCCCCACTACCACTACTCCCCCTGAATTGCCCTAATGGCTAGTCTCTACTCCTCTCTTTCTTCCCTTTGAATGGAAGCAATAATCCTACAAGTGTAAAAGTGCGGCATTGACAACGTTTGTGTAAGTCATAAATTCAGGATTACCAATCAACTGTTGCCTGATCGTCCAGGCCAACCCATTTATGAACTTAGTCTTCTTCCCCTCGTCATTGCTCACCTCGTCTGGCATAAAGTTAGCCAGGCGGGTGAATTCCTCCTCGTAGTCAGATACTGATCAGTCACCCTGACATACCTCCCCAAACTTCCTCCTCATCTCTGACTCAATTGTAGGCGGAAAGTACTTGCGGTCGAACCTCATCCAGAACTCTGAAATAGTCATCGAGTCTCTCTCCTCTGCTGTGGTCACTGACTCCTACCACTGAAGGACTGCCCCTGCTAATGTGAAGTTGGAAAATATCTGCCTCTGTACCTCACTGCAATTTAGCATGCGTAGATGATGCTGAATATTCTTCTTCCATTGGCATGCTGCCACTATATCCATACCGCCCTGGAACTCGAGTAGGTAGCCCTTTTGGAAGGTCTCCCTGATGCTATGCCAAGTGGGTTACCCTTACTGGGCCTGAATAGATGGTGTTGCGGGCTGTTATGCCTGAGGCTGAGGGAAGTGGGCTTTCTTGACCCTCATAGCTGTCTCAATGGCCTGTGCCACTATCACTGCCACCTGAGTAGCAAAAATCATCTCTGGTGGTAGTGGTGGTATATGTTGCTCCTGAGGGTACTTCTTAACCTCGTCTCTGGCTACTGCCCTCTTGGCTTGCACTCTCCTCAGCGGCATACTGAAATAAAATTAAATTGTATAAGTGCACAGTTTATACAGAAATCTAATAGCAGAAGCATGATAGCTCAAGCACGTAAAACAAGAGTCCTAACAATAAGGCTCTATATCAAAATAACGATACACTGAAACTGTAGTAATCCATAGAGATCCTATGGACACTAGAACCCGATGCTTTGATACCATCTGTGACACCCCGTCTAATTAAACATCGGCTGATAAGGACTTTATTAATTTGAAGCAAGTTTCTCATATGGCTCATTTTTAACATCACTATCGAAAACTTTTTAATTACTAACCACTTAAGTGAAATTAGACCGGTGTCAAATTTTAACTTTCTTTAAAACAGATAAGAGAACAATCCGAAAAACCTAAATGAAACATTCACAATATACGAGAGTCACAATATATAAATGAATAAAGCTTTGACGAATAAACCATCGGCTAAAATCCAAAATCAAATACTCCAATAACAAAAGAGCTGAAAGACTGTCAACGGACAATATGTCCATACATGGAATGTAAAATGAGATCCTAAACGAGATCTTAAAGGAAGAATCATCTAATCAAATCCTGTCAGCATCCACAGTGCTACAACTCCAAGTTCCTGGAATCAAGTCACGACTGACGTTCCTGTGTTTGGACACCTAAAAGGTTTTGAAACTATTTTATAGCAAGTGTTAGTACACAAAACGTTTTGAAAATATTTAGCAAGCGTTTATTACATTAAAATTCGGTTTTGATTACACATGTTCACGTTCACTCTCTTTTTAGATTTTCGCACCTCTCATCTATAGTGCATGCCTAACGTTCTATACTTAGACCACCTAACTATGCTACCCAAGCTAACTAGACTTAAGTATTCAACCGAACTTATCTACACATCTAAGTTACCGTACCGTCCATACAGTACATTAATTTATTAACATCTCTCATGTGTTAATTATCAACATAATTAACATTCCTCACATGTTATCCTTTGAATCACTACATTAAGTTTCTCTTACTTAATTATCATTTCGATGTCCATAATCATAATTAACATGTTTATATGTTATTAGCTTAATCATAATTAAGTTTCTCTTAATTTATTCTTATTATATACACACTATCTAATTGTCTACTGTCTCACATAAGTAGATAAATCGCACGGTATATATTTCCCACACAATATATACAAATAAATATATACTTCATTATAATATCCTCGAATGACACATTAAGGATTCATTGGTTCGGATGTTCCTTCGATCCCAATTTATCGTGTCTTTCACATTGGTCCGAATAGCCCTTGACCCCACTGTAAATGTTATATATATAGATATATATTGGTCCGGATATTCCATTGACCCCAATATTATTTATGGTCGATATTGGTCCGGATAACCCTCGACCCCAAATCGAACTTTCATGTATTGATCCGGATATTCCCTCGACCCCAATACATTTAATATACTTTAGGTATTCACAGCGGCTAAGTATTTATATGATAGCTATTCACAAAACCTAGGTATTCACACTTGTACATACTATATTTCTCTCGTATACTCGTCGTACTAAATTTCTTTAGGAGTTATTCCACTTATCATATTCATGGGTATTCATACAACTCTAAGGGTCCAAGTTACCCCTTTATAAATTTTAGTAGTTAAGCCTAACTCACCTTATTGGTCTACTTCATCAATTCAATTCCCAAACTCCCCGTAATTCCTTATCTTTCTCTCGGATAATTTACGGCCCAAAATCAACCCAATTTCCCTAGTCTTAATCCTATCAATAAGGCCAAATCATACCCCCATCATAAGCCTACCGTAATATTTTACAGCTCTCAATATTACATTACCAAAGTCCTCAAAAATCTCACAACAACGATTTGGGGATTTAAGGCAAAAAGGTGGAAATTTTCAATTTTCTAGGTAACCGAATCGATTCGCTCTAGGCCGAATCGATTTGCCTACCATAATTGATTCTCCCCATGTCGAATTGATTCGATTTTGTGTATGCTAATACGGATTTTATTTGTAGGTTGTGTGTATTCCTATATGTGACATACGAATAGGTTATGTGAATGCCTAGTATGTGCTATCTTATGTGTGTGAACATACCTACGTTTCCTGCTATCACAAGAGGTTTCGCGTCATGGACAGTCTTATCCTGATGAGCCCATTGGGGGGATTTTAGGCCTGCGCCTCAGAACATAAAACTTAGCGATTGATCACTACTTATGTATATAATAGTGTGACCGGTCATTTGGGTGTGTTCCGTGTGTGTATAGCCTAAAGGATTAAAACTATGTTTGCCTCCAATATGTGTTTATTTGATTTATGGTTCGAGGGCGATAGCAAAACTGATAGTCCTTGATTTAATACGTGATGTACCAAGACTCGATAGTAGAGTATGTATACTCGCACCGCTGTTTTTAGCTCGGGGATATATATATACATGCATATGTATTGATCCTACATGTGTGTAATGTAGGAAGTTTAGATACTGTATATCTAAAAGTGATGTAATTATGAAATAATCTACTTAGTGGGTGATAGTAGTTAAGTTAGATAGTGTATATCTAAAGATGATTTAAGTATAAAAATTTAATGAATTGTCTTACTAATAACATACATGAAATGTTAATTATAGTTTATTAATAACATATGAGGTAATTTTATTTATTAGTGCTACGATAGCATAGTGTATGGGCGGTATGAGGGATCTGAAAGAGATATTTAATAGAGGACTAATGAGTAAAGATTGGGACCTTGTAGCATACTGTATGGGCGGTATGGGGGAGACAAACATGTTATTTTTTAGTTAGTTATTGATGAGATCTAGTTGGGCTGGGTAACATAGTTAGGTTGGAGACATTAGGCGTGCACATTAGTTGGGAGGTGAGGAACTGAAGGGAGTGTACGTTGAAGTAACATGTGTAATCAATAACTGATTTTAAACTGTGATAAATACTTGCTAAATGTTTTCAAAAGGTTTTCTTGGGCTCTGACCCGACTTGGAAAATATTTTTAGAACCTTTTAGGTGTCCAGCCACAGGGACGTCGAGATTAATATTTATTCCAGGGATGCGTAGCTGCAGCTGTTGTGGATGCTTATAGGATTTTGACAAGTGGCTTCAGTTACTTCATTCCTAGAAGTAGGAATCAGATTCGGTTATTTCAGTTAGGCATGTCGCCCTTCAACTTTTTCTTTTATTCAGTTTATCAGACCTTGTATTTGTGGACTCAGTTTGATTTCATTACAGGTTTAGTTGGACTTTTTTTTATTGAGAATTGATGGTTTATTCAGTAATATTCTTATTCAGTTATTTATCTTGTGATTGGTTTAGGTTTTTATTACTATGTGAAAGGCTTGTTATTGTATTTGCTTCCGCATGTTGTTGTTGTTTAATAAAAAAATAAAATTTGGCACCGACATTTTGAATACTAGTTGGTTAGTAAACTTTTAAAATATTTTTCACAGTGATGCTAAGAATGAACGTGATAAGATTCATGTTTTATTTTTTATAAAGCATTGATCACCCGGTATTTAAATAGGCAGAGTGTCATAACGTGATAACATCGACAATGAGTCAAATCATTCGGGTGATGATGAGAATTTGAGTGTGGAAAATGTGGTCTCCAATACGCATACTCCAAACTTTACACCGAGTCGTTAAAAACTAAAAAGCAAAATATTTTTTTTACTCTTAGGGTGTTTTATTTAGAAAAGGAGTTGATTGTTTCAAGAGAGAGTGAGGCCTAGGTTAGAATCTCTTTTAGTGAGAAACTTTTCGGTGGGAAAAGAAAAGAACGACTTGACTAACAAAGTGGCTAGTCTTACGAGAGATCTTCAGTCATCATTGGAGACTCGTGAGAAACTTAAATCACATATTTTTTAACTCGAGAAAGATCTCGAACGTGCCTAGGGGGTCAAAGTCACATTAGAGGATACATCCAAGAAATTTGGAAGGATGTTCCTTGGTTTTGCTTTAGGTTTTAAAGAGAGGCAAGGCATAAATTACGAGGGTGCATACACTCTGAATACCACACCCGAGCTGGTTGCCAAGTTTTTTTTAGATCCTTACGGGCCTCCACCTAAACCACCAAGGATAACTCTTCCTAAGCGTCTTAACCAAGGTTGACCCCAAAAAATCTATATTTGTACCAATTATAATTGAAGAGGTCACCTTAGTGAGTTTTGTTACAAGTTAAAAAGAGTCTCTCACACACATGCTCCCACACACCACCGTAGAGACCTTGCTAGCCTTCAAGACCAAGTTGAATTTCTAATCAAGACTGCTAAATGTTTAATGAAGGAATTTTAAAGGATGTCTACTCCTTATGACAACACCTACAACACAAATGATTGAGTTCGAAACTTGTTTATAGTTTTGGGTAATTTTCACATTTCTATCATTTGTCCTTTCAACTAGATTGTATTCTTATGTTGTGAATTGAAAATTCCAAAAATATTTTTGTTTCTTTCTGAAAAATTTCTGAAAGATTTTAGAATTTTATTTTTCACCATATGTAGGAGCGCATTTAAGATGTTCGAATCACAATTTCATTCCATCCATACAGATGACTTAGTCTTGGTGTTATTAGACTTGGCTACGTTTTTTTGGTGGTTAATAATACATGTTTAACATTGCGTCGTTAATTGTTGATTACTACCTTCATGCTAGACTCATTATATCGCACACATGCACAGACTTTTGAACAGTTCACTTGCTTGTCATATGTTGAATAGGATGTTCTTATCTCAATCATGTATAAACCAAATGTAATAGGAACTAATTGTGCATGTAAAAACCATTGCCCGAATTTTTTTTACTGAAAAACTGATTGATTTATGTCTAAGTAATGGAAAGGGACTACAAACGAAGCAATCTTCTTTACATTAAAGACACCATTGGAATATGTTAAAAGATGTATTCGACACATAAAAATAAAAGTTTCAAGGACAATTTTGTTTCGTTAATGCTTTATTAAAATTGAAGAATATGATTCCTTCAAAAATTTTGTTAGTTTATGCCTAAAATGTGAGATTTTGAGGGCGTTATAAGTTTATGATCAATGGATTTGCAATATAAAATTCCTTAAAAAATATTAAAGAGTTTGATGTTAATAATTTTAGAAACTTTGAAATTCATGACATTTTATATGCGTTAAGTCAATTTCACTTTGATCAACATTTTAGACTCAAAATGTTGAATTGAGTTCTTTGTTTAGGAGTGTCTCTTTTGACTTTGTGCACCATCGCTATGTATGCCTACGTTGACTTTCCATGCATTAAATTCACCCTCTTTCATTCCATTTCCACAATTTAGATATTTTCATGCTATTCCTTGGTGTGTTTGTTTGTATTTTATATGTATATTTTTATACTAAAAAAGTTCAAAATTTTCAAACACAGTTTGTTGGTTTGTTGAAGTTTTCATCGCATATACATCATCGTCTATACTTTGTGATGTTATTTCAAATGTGTATGCTAGTGATGCTAACTTTTCAAGTTTAACTTCTAACCTTTTATCTATTACGGACAAAAAGAGGGAGAACAAATTAAGGGGGAGTTTTGTTTTTGTTAAACTCCATGTGTCTAGGTATTTTTATTTGCTTCATATGTGTAGATATTTTTTTTTTGCATTGATGATATCATAGACTACATGATTAGGATCTTCAGTAAGGATAAAGTTGCAAGTGACTTTTTATTTTGAGATTTTAGAGGGACATTAGTTCAACTTGTCTTAGGGGTTATTTTTTTCGATTGTATATTTTGTACCAGGATAGCGTAAAGGGGAGATTTATAAGAGCAGAACAATTGCTCATTATGTTTTTGGTTTGAAATTTTTCATCACATCCCACTACACCATCATGTACATTCTCAAGGTTTCAATTGAAGACAAATTATTGACTGAATATGGCAATCGAAGATAGAAGAGTTAATTTCATCACCACAACATATGGAGAAGGTATATGAGGTTGATTTTGTGTTAACATTATGTTCAGTGGTATTTTACAAGTGTTTAAAATATAAAGTTTTTTAAAAAAAATTTAATTAAAAAAAATCATTTTAAGGCATATCCTTAGAACGATTTATGGAGGGTCATTTGAATAAGGTTCTTTAACTCGTTGAATATTAGACATTCAAACAAACTTTTTCCCTCATAGTGCTGCAATGTCATTCGATCACTCGTTCGATGTCATTCGAACGACTTTGCATAAGTCATTCGAACGACTTTGCATAAGTCATTCGAACGAGCCTGTGAAAAATTATTTTTTACTTGGTTTCAAACGCAATCTTTTCATGTCTCTTTAAGATTTTTCTCCCTCCTTAAGAGACACGAACTTGCATTTATTTGCAAGCCTTTTTACTCCTATTTTATGATCAAACAATATGGTTTTCCAGATGCACATCCTTTGGATGTTTTGTGATCACTTTATCAAACCTTGAAGAACACATCACATGTTCACATCCCCGTGGAGTTATTTCTTCATTGTTGAAGATAGGACAAGAGTTTGTTTAGGCTGATCAGTGAATACCAAGGCAAGTGGAGGTAGTTGTGAAGCGTTTTTGAATTTTCACTACGTTTTGTTATCAACGAGGAAGGAGACATAACTACGATACTTAATGGAATCCAAGTCTATGTCGTTTTATAATATCTTAGTTGTAACAGTGCTGAAAATGATTTTTTCCGAAATGTCTTTTTTCCTCATATCTTTTGTTGTTGTTTGTTTGAATCGATTTAGATTCAAAATCTTGCATGTTTATTTTCACCTTATTAATCAAGATAAAATTGGGTTAAATTGAACTTGACTTATTTGTGACCTAATCTACGGATTTTAAATTTAACCATATAATCAAAACACTTTACACGTTTTTCAAAAACATTATCAAATCCCAATAACTTGGACTTATTTAAAGTACATATTAAGTCAATATATCTCTTAACATAAAATAAATTTACATTAAAAAACAATGAAATTCTTTTAATTTGCTCCGTGCCAACTTGTCATTATACACCAATTTAAAGGGGGGAAGTTTACTAAATGACATTGATGTTGAAGTATTGAATACTAATTAACTAATTTTATATTGTACAATTTCAAAATTTTGATAAAACTAACTCATTTAAGTTTGTATGTGTTTACTTGAATTTGGTAATTTTTGAATATGTTCATTCTTACAAGTAATAATAATACGACAATAAGTTAATATAAATTTACAATTTAGGAATAACATCGGAGCTATATTATTTTTTTAATTTGTGTCACGTAGCATTGGTCGGGAGGACTCATGTATTTTAGAACAATTTTAGGTAACAATGACATAGCTATCTTGGGCTTGGGCTGGGATGACCCATTGTCACCCCTCACGTTCTATGGTTGCAAATGGGTCTCCCCACTTTCTATAAATCGAGTATTGTTCAATCATATTTAATATAATATAAACTTAGGTATTAATTTTCTTACTTATCGACCAATTTTGAATTACTTATTAGGTTTACGAAAAGCATAGCTAATTGAATATCCTTAAACTATCTCCAAGAGTAGTGAGTAATTTGACTTTTGTCAACATACAAATTCTATAAATGCATTTGTCATTGATATGAGAAAGGTCGTGGTGCAAGAAAAAAAAATAACGCGAATGAATAATTTCAGCATAAGAATTTAACAAATACTTATGGCATTA
Organism: Sambucus nigra; assembly: GCA_949130495.1. NCBI lineage: Eukaryota > Viridiplantae > Streptophyta > Magnoliopsida > Dipsacales > Adoxaceae > Sambucus > Sambucus nigra. Next base: position 533,291,728 of record OX422217.1, read on the forward strand.
AGCCAAAAATGGTGGCACACACATATATGGAAGGCCATTTTACCAACCAAAATGCAGTTATTTTATGGGTTTCTTGACTTTAATGCATTACTAATCTTTGATTTTAGACGATAATACAATTTATCAATTTATTAGACTTTAGTACATTTTTATTGGTAAATGACATTTTTCGTCACCAATTGTCACCAAAGATCCATTTTAGTAGCTAAATTCTCACATTTAGTAACGAAAAATGTGTTAAAGTCTAATAAACTGATAAAGTTGTATTTGAGTCTAAAATAAAATATTTATAATGTATTAAAGTTAAAAAAAAACTATTTTTATGCTTATCAAAATAACTCCTTTTTGGAGCTTCTCTTTCTATACTTTTAAAACGGATAATAACTTTTTGGATGTTGGGAGGTGGCCTTTATTTCCTACCCTTTCATATTCTTATCATATTTTGTTGAGAAGCTTTCTATATCTTGCTTCATCTCTCTTGTTGGAACCTATTATGGCAATATTACATGTTTGAATCAAATACTTTGTCCAACCCCGAATCATACACCGAAAAATGGATGAACGAAAAATGAATTATTGATACTTTGCTGCTTCACGAAAGATACACCACTCATTGCATAAAAAACTCAAAATATATTAGAATATAAAAAAGGAAAGGGACGACAATACGTCAAATTTTATTCTAATGCCCTATTTCTTTATGCGGATCAATAATTTTTTTAGTTTCAAGTTGTGTCCAAAGATAAAAACAAAAAAAGTTGTTCGTGGACTTATTACCTCATGTATGATGTATCCTATCATTTTTTGTTGAGACTTTCTATTTCTATTTTGACCGAAGAAGTTGAGTGAAACATTGGGACTGACTGATGTGGCATTAGAAAAAGAAAAAAGTTGCAGGAAGCAAACTTTTAAAATCGGCTATTGCCAGAACGCTACAGATTGAGCCGATTACCATTTTTAACAACAGGAACCAATTGATACAAAACCAATACCGCCAAAAAATAGTTTTTATTTTTTTAATTTTCTAAAAAATTATTTTTAAAAAAATTAGTTTTTATCAAAAATAATTTATTAACCTTTTTTTTTAGTTGTTTTAAGAAATATAAAACTTTTTTAAATTAAAAATATTGTGTAATTTGTTATCTAAAAAATAAAAAGATGTCTTCTAAAAAAATAAAGAAACTGTTTTTTAATAAATAATAAAAACCTTTTTTTCGTAAATAAAAATTGTTTTAATTCTTTTAATGATGAAAATTGTGATCAGCCGGAAAGAAGTGAAAATCATGAAAGTTTGACCTAATGATGAATAATTAATGGGGGGTCAAACCCCAAAGAGTAAAAAAAAGAGAAAATTTGTCAAAAAATGGAACATGATTTATTAAATTAAAAAAAAAAACTAAAATCTACTATTCACCCAAGTATAAATTATATAAATCAAATAAAACTTACTTGTTGATATTAGTATAAATCCTCTTTGGTTGTCTAGTTTGTAATTATTGAGATGACTATGATGCTTTAGAGTATTGCTGGTGCGGTGATAAGTGTGAGTAATGTGGTGATGAGTTAGAATCACCCTCGGTTGTTTTCACTGTTGGACCTCATTTTCTTAGTAATGCTTTGACTTGCTACCAAAAAAGTGTATATTTGAGTACGAGTCAAAATTTTACAGGTCCATCAAAAAATATTAGTCAAAAGCATATGATAATTTTGACATTTAATTTTGACGGACAAATGTTTGAATATAATTTTTGGACTCATAGTGGGTTGAAACACAAATAGTTGCAAAAGATTGAAAATAGAAAAAAACCACTAATTTTTTTTTTACATACATAGTTTATACAAAACTTTTTACATAAATTTCATACAAGTTTATATACTCGATTCCAGGCTGAGTAGTAAGCATTATATGTACGATCAGCATTTCTCTATTATATAAATTATGTATATAGATTCTTTATAGATTTTTTATATAAGTTGTTTGTGATCCTTGTTTAGAAGAAAAGGTTATTTTCTTTTAAATCGAAACATTGAGCTAAAGAGTAGAATGCAAAATCGAATTCATTACCTAACAAATATATATAATCTTATACTAATTTAAAAGGAGGCTTAAACACAAATAACCAATCTTGAACTTTTTACCACCAATTAATAAAATAATTACCAATGTAGCCTTAGTCATTTTTTCACATGTGTTGATTCATCATCCAAATTCTCTCTCTATGGAGGCTACATCTGTTCCCCTACCTTCGTCCCTCTCTCTTCCTCTTATCTACCCATCAGTGTTCGATTATACATATGTATAAAAAAAAACACTCTAGAAGGAATCTTAAAGTACCACCGTCGGCCCATATTAGTTCTCATAAACTCTTAAACTTCTCCAACGATCTCTCTCTCTATTACTCACACACACACACAGATGAAATCCGTCTCTATTAAAAAAAAATAGTTTTTTGCAAATAAATTTATGGCTTCCTTTGTAGTTTTTGATGGACACTGCCATTTTTTTAAACCTCTGTGGAATATGTTTTAAGGTTATTAGGTCTGGTTAACTAATTTGTATGGGGTTGGAAGACTAGGGGCACTTTGTTGGTTTATATTTACTTTTTCTCAGTAGGTTTTCAAATGATTTTAAATTAAATTTTACATCACTGGTAGGTGTTTCAATGATTTACTTTTTGGCACATATCTAAATTTTTAACTCTTATATGTATCAACAAGATTATGTATTGTTGTGTAAGATTATTACTATTATTATTATTATTATTATTATTATTATTATTATTATTATTATTATGTTTCAAATTTACTTCGATGGGTTTACTTTGGTGGAACAATTGTTTTCACTTTAAATGTTCGGAAAAAGACTAATGCACTAACTTAATTTAAGTTATGACCAACAAAAAATGGTTTAAAAAGTCAAGAAGTGTGTTATATTGATCTTTTGAATGTGAAATTTAATTTATTTTAATAAGATATTGAAAATAACTAATGAAACTTTATATATGGATTTTAGGCTATACACCAATAACTTGTTTAATGATGGTTCTTAATATGAACTTCCCTTGTTGATTTAAGTTAGTTTACCATGTTTTTCCATATTTGCAAGCTTTTAGGTGCAAGACACTCCCATAGGTTATTTGATTGGAGAATGAGAAAGCTAATGCGTTCTAGGATTTGTATGAAAACACCACCAATTTTTTTATTTTCACAGTTTTAATATACTTTGCACTAAACAAAACCAAAAGTGTAATGCTAAAAAGTTTTACCAATTTTAGTATTGACCTAGGCATGAATCTAGGTGAGTATAAGCAAGAATGAAATAGACAAACCACAACATGTCGATATACGAGAAAAACTCACACCGAAAAAAAATCAGGCGACCCAGCCACATAAGTCCACAATCATATAGGCAGTTTATAAGAATAACTTAGACTTACAAACAGATTTGACACCTTCAAGCCTTGATGTGTTTCCTGATTCCTTATAACCGTCTTCGCAGCCACTATCATACACCTTTCAACAACCACATAACCCATGCATGTTGTCTCGTGACTAGTCCAATCGTTGCTCAACACAAACACTGTCTTTACCGCCCGAAATGCTCACAGTGTGAAGAGCAAGCCAGCATGGTACAACACAAAAGAGATATCCAATAGGCATATAGATGTAGGATTCTTGGATCTCAAATTTGGGTGAAAGCTAAGGTTTGGGAGGCACAAGGTATAACTTGGGAAGAAGTTTATGCAAAAACCCTCTTAGAAAATGATGTCAGACCTGAGTATTTATAGAATAATTGTTTTTGAGGTGACATAATTTTCAAGAAAACTTGTTCGAACGAAAACATATGGTTCGTTCGAATGAAAACACTGTCTCGTTCAAACCACCTAAACACTCGTTCGAAAGAATATGCAAATCTCATTTGAACCATCTTTGAACGACCTTCAAACGATATATGTCTGATCAACATAAATTTCTCGTTTGATTTTTGTTTGAAGGTCGTTATAGTGTCATTCACATCTTGTTCGAACGAACTGTATAAATAAATTCAAATGACGGAAAACCAAATAGTATTTTTCTTTCAAAATCCATTTTATGAAAAGTCCTCAAACAATTTTTTAAAACATCACCCAAACTAAATCGAGTGATCAAACATACATATGTATTCATACCTTCATTGAGATCCCTCGAATGTTGAAGATGAAACTCGACATGTAACCTATTGTATCCCTGATGACTCTTTAACTTTATCGTATGGTCTTCAAGCACACTTCATAGGCTTGAAGTACACACAACTGAAGTCTATGACTCAAACAAGCTTTATGAAAACATAGAATTAAGCTAATGCATACAAATTAACTTGATTTGAAAATTTGTCCTTATAAACCTCCCTCTTTGACTTTTTAAAAAAACTCAAAATGAAAATATGATGGGTCGTCAAGATCACTAAGATTCAATTCCCAACCCCAAAAGGAAAAAATTACAAATGCTTTACCGACACAAACTTGAGTAGCTTTGATCTTGTATAAATCTTTTTCGTATTACGGCTAACCTACACACTTAAATATACCTTCAAGTGCAATGATAATATAATAATATATAAACTACATATGAAAACACTCCCCATTTGGCTAACATTTTCTACCTAAGAAAGAACGTCTCTCCCTAAGTTAAAGATCTCCACCACACAAAAAGATCAAAATACCATTTCTCCCCCCCACCTTCCATTTTGTTGTGGAATGGACAAATAACAAGGTGCATAATAATAAAACTTATCTCCCCAATAAAATGAAATCTCCCCCTAAGGTAAGCCTGGGAATCATAAAGGAAAAAAATATTTCATGCTGGGATATGAAGAAAGCATTCAACGACAAACAAATCACAAGAACAAATAATCTAAACTAAGAATAAATGATATCAACTATAACGCAAGAATTTAAGTATAAGATATCAAGATGATCTTAATAAATGCCTATTTGAATCAAAGTTTAAGCATAATACAATCATGGGTTAAATGAAAACGCCAGGACTCAAAACACAAAAACTTATCATATATATATTTATACTAAGTAAGCACATACACATATATCAGTATAAATGGCCACAAAAGACACAAACACATAAGCATTACAAACTCATATAGTATTAATGTGTCTAAACATGGTGGTATGAAGTGAAAGGGCATGAACTAAAAATAAGAGAAAATGACCCAATCGCTAAAAAATGCCCAAGTAGATCTATTTGACTGCAATAATATATATCAACATTTGATTTAGCCTCACGTGTCTAATAAAGAACTAAAAAGGGAAAACAAACACAATGCACACTTTCCTAGAAATTTTAATGATTCTCGAATCAATATCGTCAAAATAATTAAGCTCAACTAGGACTCATTATGCAAATCCATTGATCTTCAACTAAACACCCTAAAAATATATCATTTTTCACTTTCTCTTTTTCTTTTGAAGATATCTAATTTTGGAAGCATTAATGTAAAAAAAATTAGCCTTGAATTTTTTTCGGTTTTTATTGCCTCTCAATATTTTAGGTTCCTGCCAGCGGTGACCTTTCATGTAAAGGAGATTTCTCCTTTCATAACCGTTTCCCTTGCACACTCAAATTTTTAGTAACTTATCAAACTCATAGGAAATGGTTTTTACATGCACAAATCCCTAATAGTCAAAGTTTTATGTATATGACACGGTTGTTAGGAGAACACCTCACTTAGCTCTTGTGACATATGAAGTTAAAATCTAAAAGATATCGTGAAAAGTATATGCAAAGGCATATACAAAGCGAATCCATTATTGAAATCAATTTCAAACTACTTCGTGTAAACAAGATTAAGAGCAATTCAAGCATTGTAAATCATAATCAAATATCCTAGTCACATGGATATATGGAAGAAATAGGATTCAAACACACCGATATGCCATACAATTTGTGTAAAACTAAAATACAGAAAAATAAAAACCTTTTTATGTTTTTAAACATTTTTAAAAATGACACCAATATAGAAACAACAACTTAAAAGACAAATAAGATCTTTTTGTATTTTTCTCATATATATCCAAAACTTGGAAAAAATAAAATACAAAATATAGACACGTCATAAAACTAGAAATAATATATAGCATGAAGCACACCACTAGGGTATGAAAAATATGATATCATAATCACTTGTAATGTATAGCAAGGATTAATCATGTGAAAGAAAACGAGAGTCAACAAGCCTAATAACACCTCCAAATCGGATCTTCTAACCCACATAGGTGTAATGTGACGAACTTGGGGCTTGGAGAATCCGTGTGACACCAGTCTTAGTCTTTCTAAAACCTTTTCTAAGATCATAACAAAAATTCTTAAGGTGACTTTTCCTACCACAATGTGTGAAAGTGAAGACATGAGGAATGTTACATATAGGTTGACCTTTTCCAATGTCCCTAAAAATGGTTGGATCTCTCTAAATTATGGTCTTAGCTTCAGCAGTGAAAGTATTAGTATCATCAAAGACAATCTAACACTTGTCAACGATTCCTAGCATTTTATCCAACATCTCTGACCTTAACTCTAAATCAAATTTGACACTACTCGACTCTCCCAAATTTTCTTCTAACAACAAAATTATAGACTTGGGAAAATGCCATGAATCTTTAAACTTAATAAGCTCCTTATTTAAAACCTCCATCAAACCATGAAGGCTAACTCTCTCACCCTTAACGTACTCAAGCTTCACTTTAGGAGTCCTCTCACGTGCCAGAATATCTTCAATACATTTAGCATTATCATCACCTATTGCATGTTCTTTAACCTTAACTTCTAAAATTAAGTTGGCCTTTTTCAACTTCAATCAATCTGCATACCCAAAAGGCCAATTGAAGCTCACTATCCTCCTCCTCCTCCTCCTCCTCTTCTTCTTCTTCTTCTTCTTCTTCTTCTTCTTCTTCTTCTTCTTCTTCTTCTTCTTCTTCTTCTTCTTCTTTCCTCTCCTCACTATCTATTAACCAAAAGATCGGACATTTGAATCATCATAATTGATGATGCTAAAAATAGCGCCACCAGGTCAATGTGATGACGAGCTCAAACAAGTATAACAATGGCAGAATGGAGCAGAGAATAGAACTATAAGAGAATGAGATAAAGCGAAGAGAAGATGAGAGAACAATTTATGTGGTTTAGCCAATCAGGCCTACATATGCTGTGTGTGTGTGTATGTGTGTGATTCACTAGAAAAGGGAACTAACGGCCATGGATACAATCATTCAAGATTTTCTCTCTCTTTTGTATATTTTGACAGAGTTCTGCTAGTGTTGGGAATTATTGATCCTTTACAATGAAGAAGACAATGGGTTTATATAGGGCTTGGGGGGTTAAGTATCCCCCCAAGCATGCAATCATCATGCAATTAAGGTAACATCCAATGGGATGATTACACCTGTCTACAATGCATAAAATTGCAATGATGTAATATTCCCTCACGTGAGGGTGAGATCTTGCTATAACTAAATTATCCACGTGTGCATGTCACTTGTAATCTTACATACACTCGTACTTCTAGAATTCATCCATTAGGCTTCGGCCTGGTTGGGTACGAGGTTATTGACTCCTACTGGGCTATCACGTGCTTATAAACACAAGTTGAACCTCAGCCACTTAGGTCAATCGAGGTCAGGCGACGATCCATTAAATCCATCAGCTTCAGTAGGGTATGAAACTAGCCCTTGTTAAGCACAGGTAACCCTTGATGGCATCGAGTTTCTGTATAGCCGAGATTAAAGCTTATAAGGCCGACCCTCGTTTGGACAATCCCACTATTAGCTTGTGGTACTCTTCTAACGACTCAATAGTGAGTTGAGACGAAGTTGTTTCTCAGAGTACGAGGGTTTTCTTTGGTCATATCAATAACCCCCTAGCCCTTTGCCTTTTACGTGAATAGGAGGTTGAGGGGTATATGTACTTGCATTATGACGGGACATTTCTGATGAAATAGTTGCATAGGGATTGACATAGGGTCACATGTCACCTTTGTGATATGTTAGCGTCTGTCCTAAGGAAAGTTTGGTGGTTGCACACTTAGGGTTTTGAGATTCGATGATGGCGCGGTTGGGGAAATTTGCGCAATCATTAATCAAATATTTAAAGGCCCAAAATCCTTTTTCATTTTTCTTTCTTCCCATTTTCTCCCGCCTTTACAATTTTCTGCAACTCACACGATTCCATAGACCATAACCTTCACAAATTGCGAATCCTTCTACCCAAGTTTGTTCTTGTCATTCTCACTCCATTCCAAGAATTTAATCTTGCTCAGGTATTGTTCCTTGCCCTTGCTTTCTTCATTGTTAGTATTCCAGTCCTTTTATTATTTTTCTGGTGACCTTCCATATTTTTGGCGATTGTTCCTACCATTGTTGGGGCTTTTGATGTTGAGAAATTAGTCGCCTGGTGGTTTTTAGGCTACGTTTGGTGGTTATGAGTGAGGTTTGGGCCTTAGTTGCCATTTTTTAGGTTTTCCGGTGACTCTCTGGTCACTATCTCCGGTTGGCTTCATCACAGTTGTTCTTGGTGTTCATCTAGTAACCTTTAAAATTCCAAGGGTTTGATCCTCTATCTTAACTTTTAAAAGTTGTTAGCCTTTCATTTGTTTAGTTTTCCCCAAGTGTAGTCTCATCTATCGAATGCAATGACCTTTGTATAAGCTAGCAGAAGAGTTTCCATCCCTGAGAGAGAAGTGTTTTGATAAGATCAGACAGGTAGAGGAAGACCAAGCCGAGAGCCGAAAGGCTGAGGCTTTCCCTATTCGTCCAATCTTTCCACCTCCCTTAGCTGTCATTTACCCCTAGCGTGATCCAATGTCTGAGTCGTCAGTTGCAGACCCTATGTCCACCTCTGTAGCCGAGAGCATGGACTCATATGAAGAGGCCATGGACTATTCCCCCAATCAAAGGGCAAGGTCTGATGATGAGGAGGCTTCTTCCCATATCTCGTCTCAACTCTGAATCTATAGAGATAATAGAGCCCAACATTGCATTTCCTCCTGTGATGGATGCCGTCCCATTATCGGCCGCCACTGGGTCCGAGTTTACTGAGAGGTTTCCTAGCGGTATTTCGACCAACATCTAAACTGAGGACGTTGGAACTAACGACGAGGGAGAGAGTGACATTGACACCTCCATTATTGCTGAGTACGAGAGCTCTGTTAATGATTTCGACCTCTTAGTATTCAGACACCTTTATAGGATTGGTCCTTCCATTTTCCTGAGGAAATTGCTTAACAATGAGAGGGCCTTTGATGATCGAGAAGGCGATATCTGTGTCTATGAGTAGATGTTCAAGCTAGGTTTTCGTCTACCCATCCATCCTACAATTCGAGCCATCATCTCTTATATAAACCTTGCTCCTTCCCAAGTATCTCCTAACGCATGGAGGGTCATGATTGGATCCATCATCCTCTGGAAGGCCGTTCACCGGACTGACCTTTCAGTTAGAGTATTCATTGGTTGATATACACCCTCCTCTTTCAGGATTCATCTGGGCTATTATCATTTAGTAGCCAGAAAGTTTGAGAAGAAAATGCTAGTGGTGACTCAGACTTCAAATCATAATTGGAAACCCCGATACTTCTTTGTCTCGGGGGCCTGGGAGTTTGGCTTAAAACAGGCTTGTGTAACATCTGAGCTAAGAACGCCTCTGAGGTGGGCCAAAGCCTCTTTATCGGCCAAGGCCGACCCTGGGCTGAGCCTTGATAGTTATAAGAACATCAACGAGCTTCGTAATCAAGGACAGAATGGTCGTCTTGTGAAGTATGAACATTTGATGACCCCCTACTACCTTGCTCAGACACGTTTAGGGGGTGGCCCTTTGGCTAAACTTCATAAGTTTTAAAAATTTATTACATGTTATGTCTCGTACCTATGTAGAACTGATGTACTAACTCTGAGACTTTTCTTTTTGCAGAGAGGCCAGAAGGTTTATGAGACGACTTCTGGGAAATGTCTTCTCCTAACCTTAGTAAGCTTATTGACAGATGTGGTAGCAAGGTTGCCCCTCAACCAGCCCAAACGAAGAAGACCATCGGCTCCACCAAGGACGATGTTGCTGCCAAGAAAAGGAAGGCTCCACCAACAGACCTAAATTTCTCTCGGCCAAGCAAGACCCAATGCTCTGACCGCGCCATCCCGGTCTCAATGAATTAGGGGTGGCAATTCGTGTGCGTCGTGTCGTGTTCGGGTCGTGTCATGTCGGGTTTGTGTCAAGTATTAGTCAACCCTAACCTGACCCATTTAACTAATCGTGTCAGATGAGCAAACACTAACCCGACCTATTTATTATCGTGTCGTGTTCGGGTTGACCCGCATAACCCATTAAGTAAAATATAAAATATTTTTTTCTTCTCTCTTAACCAATCATACCAATCATAGGCCTACGATAACTTAAATTTAATTAATTTCAACTTCTTTCAACACATAAATAATTTATCATCCGATTCTCCATGAATTTTATAGAATGCATATCAAGATATATAAATTATCTAATATATTCTCCATAAAATACGAGTTAAGCGGGTCTATTCGTGTCATTTTTGAGTTATACGTGTTTGACACTAACTCAACCGGTTTATTTTTCGTGTTGGCGGGTCGTGTCATATTCGGGTTCGTGTCAAAAAATCGTCAACCCTAACTCGCTAACTTTGTGTCAAGTTCGTGTCGGGTTATCATGTCGTGTCAAAAATTGCCACCCCTACAATGAATAATGACCTGGCTGAATTAATTGATAATAGTGTCATTGGCCACAGATTGAAGTCAGTCGATGCTCTCGACTCAATCGTCTCACAGGAAGATAAGTATTTTTTACAATCCTTGGATGTCCCCCTGTTGGCCGAGTTCGCTCTCCATCAGACTGTACATGTACTTGCTGACTAATCCATTTATTTTCAAGTCCTATCTTTATATTTCTCTTATCATTACTAACATATCTCTCATATTTCAGGACGCAGTTTCTCTTCACCGTTTAGCTAGCTGGACTCTAAAGAGGATGCCCCTAATTCGAAAGGGCCAAGCCGTTGAGAATATTGAGAATGCTCTGCGGGATGATCTTGAGAAGGTCAAAAGGGTATGTGAAGAACGAGAGGGACCAGATCACCCAACTTAAGAACGATCACACAAAGGTTGTGAAAGCCAAAGACGAGAGCATCCAATCCAACATCGGCATGGCAATTAAATCTGCATTGGCCGAGGGCAAAGATAAAATCATTTTCGACTCTAAAATTTCTGATGGATTTGTAGATTTCGGCTTTGACTATCTTGAGAGAGGCATAAGGGCTGCTGGTCGATGGGCGGCCCTAAAGTATGCTGATTCTGGGAACTTATCCCTAGAAGATTTTATAGGCCTCAGCTTTGGCAATGTTCCTCTTAGTCGTGCCTTAGCTGAAGTGGAGAATTCTTCCTTAGTCAAGACTAGTCCATTAGACGTCCCTGAAAATATTGAAGAGAAGACTAGCCATGACTACGAGGTTGAGGATACTGTACTGGACTTGACAAAACGGCTCCAATGGGTGATGGGTCGGCTCCCACCGACGAATAAGTTCAGTCCTGAGGGCTTTGTATCTGATTTGTACGTGTTTTAGTGAAACTTTTTTGTTATAACCCCTTATCTTTACATGAACTGCTGTAACCTCGTCGGTTATTAAATGAACTATGATGTGTTACGTTCTTGTTGGTCACCAATGAAATTCTTCTTCTATTATGTCTCATGTTTTTACTGCCTTCCATCATGATATTTTATCTCACCTCATTGATGTTGTTTTATCTCATAATTGACCAAATTAATGATGTCTAAGGTCCGAGGTCACCAAATTAATGATGCTTCCTTTCACAATTCACCAAACTAATGATTTTAAGGTCTGATATCACCAACTTAATGATGTTTCATCTCATAATTTCACCAAACTAATGATGTTTAAGGTCTGAGATCACCAAATTAATGATGTTTTATCTCATAATCCACCAAATTAATGATGTTTAAGGTCTGAGATCACCAAATTAATGATGTTTCATCTCATAATTCTCCAAATTAACAATGTTTAGGGTCTGAGATCACCAAATTAATGATGTTTTATCTCATAATTTTGCCAAACTAGTGATGTTTAAGGTCTGAGATCACCAAATTAATGATATTTCATCTCATAATTCACTAAACTAATGATGTTTAAGGTCTGAGATCACCAAATTAATGATGTTTCATCTCATAATTCACAAAATTAATGATGTTTAAGGTCTGAGATTGGGTCGAGTGGTATAAACGGTGGAGAAAGATGATCCAACTCAAGCGTGAGAGCCACACACTCATTGGGAGGAGTAAAGGAATACTCACAAGGGAGTGTGGTATCTAAAGATGGAGTTGTCAACTTCTACAAAAAGGTATCATCGGTGAATGTGGTGGGTGGGTCAAACGAGGCATGAAGATCGGAGATAGTTGAATCAACATCAATATTCAGCTCAAGGGGAGCCAAATATGATGGGAGAGGATCCACATCAAGAGAGGCGAGAACCATCTCTAACGCTATCTCGGTACAATGGTGAGCACTCGTAGCCCGAGCTAACCTAGAATGAAGTGGTTCCTTAGGAACACAAGGGCGAAGCTCGATAGGTGTAGACTCGGGCATTATTTTTTATTCGAAGGGAAAGTGAGTGGGAACCTCAAGGTGGGGTTCATTTGGACATGGTGGAATTGGATCAGGCTCACTAATGAAAGGTAAGTCAACACATTTGTCGACTTGGTGCCCAGACCATGGAATGGTCGTAACTTCGAGATTCTCGAGAGGATAGGGTTGGTCATACTCAAAATCTGTGTCACAAGGGGACACATCATCGTCACACTCGGGTACAACGATGGGTGGAGCCATGGGAATGTCCGACTCTCTTGCACACTCCAAATCATTTAACCGTTGTTCAAGCCTTTGGAGAGCTTGAGTTTGAGTGGCTTGCTCTTGCTCAAGTATGAACTTTTGCAAAAGGGTTTCGAGAGTGGATGTGGATGAAGGTGTTGGTGGAATGATGGGTGGTGGTGGTGGGTGAGGTGGACACAACTCGCTATAATCGGGAGTATATGGAGAATACTCATATGAAGTGTTTGGGGTGGGGCCAAGTTCATCATGCACGAAAGGATTGCTTTCGTGATGGACAAATGGTTGATACTCATGGGGTGTGTAGTGAGGGAACTGATCGTGAATGGGTGCACAAGGTTGCCATGACGACTGTTGGAACGTGTGAGGATCCACAACATCGGGTTGGGATTTGTATTGCGTGGAAGGGTGATCAGGCCTCCACGAATAGCGCGGGTACTCACACAACTCGAAATTAGGTATATCGGGATAATTGGTCGAGGTGGGATCCGGAACAGTGTCATATGGATACACATGTTCCATGGTGGTTTTGGATGGATATGAAAAGTATGGGCACTCATGGGACATGTGATCGGCATAATAACAGTGGGTGCACAACAAAGGAGGAGACACGGCGAACTTGACACCGAGGGTGATGGAATAGGAGGTGCATGCATGGATGGGTCAAGAGTACCAACGGTACTCATGAGAGAGGTGAAACGACTAAGAATATCATAAAGAGACGGCTCGGGATCACTCTCACACGTGTCACGTGTCAATGAAAAATGACCAAAGTAGTCCCGTAAAGGACGTTCTTTGGCCATGAGGAGAGAAATATTTTTTTGATTTTTTGGAATTTTTTCAAAAGGAAAGAAAATATTTTTGGGATTTTCTAAAAATAATGGAAGAAAATATTTTTGAATTTTTTTTGTAAAAATAAAGAAAGAAAATATTTTTGGATTTTGTTGTAAAAATAAATAAAGAAAATATTTTTGGATTTTTTTTGGAAGAAAAGGTGAGGAAAAATATGGACACTTGAATTTGCACAAACTCACTAAAACCCAACTATCAAAAATGGAATTGGGCACACACACAAGTCAAGAATAAATCCTAACTAGCACATAGCCAATTTTTATCTTTAAATTTAGTGAAAGGGTAGTAAAATTTTAATTAAGTCCGCGGGCGATAAAAAATTCACGAAAGAATATGAGTGATCGCCTGTGCAAAAATTTCTCCTAGTGGGCTGCCTAGTTAATTGATTTTAAATTTAATGATGGCTAGGGTAGCACACAATTGGTAAGCGAGTGAGTCGGGTGATGAAATCCCTTCTCGTGAGTGACTGGGTGTAGGTATTAGCAATTTAATTCATCACACCATTCGAAAATAAATGCAAGAATAAAATCACACAAGAGCAGACAATATTGACTCGCTAACAGGAGAGGCGCGAGTGTTTAGAAATTTACCTCCCACGATTTTTACGTCGTGGGGTGCCGAAAAATTTGAGTCGACCGGGGGGAGATTACGCCTATCTCAGTCGTCCCCGGGAGTCCTACTGACCCAAGATAGAGGGGCTTCTAATTCTCGCCAATTGACGCCCTCTCTCTACCTTGTCCGATTTTCCTATCACGTTTGACTTGAATTATTACAAATTTAAATGGAAAATAAATGGTGTCTCTATGCACCGCAACACAAGCAATGATAAAATTCCTAATACAAGCCTTCTAAAAATATGAAAATGGTACAAAAATGCAACAAAGAATAGGAAATAAATGAACTGCAAAATTGAATCCGCTTCGACCTTCACAATCCCAAGAATGGCAACGCGCCATTTGATGAAGATAACTTTTGGGCGTATATCGTTGTTGTTGAAAGCCAAGTTAGTCAAAACTTCAAATACCTACAAATTTAACAATCTCAAGTGTAGAGGTAAGTAAGGTTATCAATCCACTTCCTAGTGAGTAAGCTAGAGATAAATTCAATTGTAATTCACTTTTTATTTTCTTTTTGTGCTTTTTCACTTTTATACTTTTTTTTAGCTTTTTCAATATTAAAACAATATGGTGAGGTGAGGTTTTAAACTAAACTAAACTAAGATGAAAATAACTAACTAGAAAGTGACTAAAATGAAAACAAACTCTAACACTAAAATAAGAGATAAGTGAAGCAAATAATTGTGAGAACAATCAAGGAGTGGGATTACATCACAAATTTTAGTTATTCTAATTAATTAATTTAATTATTTGAATTCTCCTAAATTAATATCAAAATTACAAATCAACTCTCGTTGCAAATGTAATTTTAATAGTAACCTTTTAGAATATTAAGTTTAACACCCCACAACTCTAGAAAATTAGATCTACACTCCTTTTAATTAATCACCCGCTAGGATCGATCAATCAAAATTTATGTCAATCTTAGAAAATAAATTTAGAGTTGAAATTAAAGTTATAATACCCCACTTAAGAAACCCCTATCTCTAGTTCGAATCTAAAATGGGTATTATCACTAGAATTTTAATTTTCTCTCGAAAATCATTTACCCTCTCTCGAGGTGTAAATATAAGGGTGAGGGATCAAAATTAACATTCAAAAGGATTTTTCAAGTAATTAAACTAATTAAAATAAAACAACATCAAATAAGAATTTTACCCCACCCCTTGAAAGGGATTTTACCCTAACATGGTATAAAATTTGACAAATTAATAATCAAAGACATATATAATAAAAAAGTAGAGAAAGAGAACAAATCTTCAACAAGTCTCCTTGAAATTGGCAATTTGAACTCTATCATCTTCCATTCAATTCAATTACTCACAATTAATTCTCAACAAATATCTAAAAAAATAAAAGGAAAAACTATTTACAAATTGGTGTTTATCTCTTTACAATTCTCTATCTAAAATTCCTATCTAAAAAACTCTTCTCTTAATGAGGTCTTCTATCTTCCTTTTATACAAGGCATGGAGCTAGGAGTATATAGGGTAATTGGTATAAGTGTGCATGTGGTTTGGGTGTGCCATGTGAATGAGAATAAAAATCTGATATGGTGAGGGGTAATTTTGGGATTGAGGTTAAGAGATATGGTTGGGGGTAAAAGGGTTTAAGGTATTAAACATGTGGGTATTATTTTGTGTTTGGCTTGGGATTGTTTGTTGGCAGGTGATGAAAAAAACGTGTATGGCTTTATAGGACAAATGGGTCAAAAGGTAAGGTGGTTGGATATGGTATACGGGTTTGGCTGATGGGTCAGATGGAGTAGGTCGGGGCCAATGGATTTGGGTTCGGGTTGAGCTCAGGTGGCCGGAACTGGCGAGAGAGAGAGGCCGGAAATGGCTGGATCTGCGCTG
Source organism: Sambucus nigra (assembly GCA_949130495.1). Classification (NCBI taxonomy): domain Eukaryota; kingdom Viridiplantae; phylum Streptophyta; class Magnoliopsida; order Dipsacales; family Adoxaceae; genus Sambucus; species Sambucus nigra. The sequence goes on from OX422217.1 coordinate 533,307,951, forward strand.
GGTTGAGCTCGTCGACGCAGTAGCCGGAGTAGAATGGGGCAGAGGTGGCCTGAGCTTGGGGTTGAAGGGGGTCAGGCCGTCGGTGAGAGCGCCGCCAGAAGGTAAATGAGAGAGGGGCCGGAGTGGTTTGAGGGTGCCGACGTACGGTTTCGGGGTTTGGTAGAGTGAAAAGAGGGTCGGCCGGAGCAGTTGGGGTTGTTGGAAATTAATATTAAGTGTCGAAATTAATTATTTAATTTCAATTATGTTAAATTCCAAATTTATGAATTTCCCAATTATGTGGTCTTGATAAATATCAGATAATTAATTAGGAACGTGATAAATATGAATATTAGAAGATTGGGTCAATCTTATCTGTTAGTCACATGATGGTTAGTGGCATTAGTGGGAGACTTGAAATAGAGTCCCACCTTGACTAGGATTCCGGCCTTATAAATAGAGGAGCCCTACACCATCTGGGGTTATCTCATAACACACTATTTCTGAGGTGGGAGAGAAACTCCGAGATTCCATTAGAGTGTATTTTTTCCAAGAAGGTAGATTGATGGAGCAATTAATCAAGATTGATCCTTGATCAAGGTAAGTCTTATTTTTTATCTTTTAGACGTATTTTGTGAAAACATGAATATCTAAGATCCTTTTATTAAGAACAATTGTATGTTAAAGTTTAATCATATTAATGTATTCGTGATTAATATTAGGGTGTTCTTAAGAATGATTTTATATGTGGTATCAGAGCTAAAGTTTAAGATCTCATGATTTTCCTTATTGATGTTCGTCTATAATGAAATATGTGTCTGAGACTTTCTGCGACATTTTTATTTATGTCATTAAATTGCTTTTGTGCCTGAGACCTTCTGCGACGTCTTATTTCTGTCATTAAATCTGCTCTTAAAGTGTGTCTGAGATTTTCTGTGACGTTTTTCTTCTGTCGCCAATACTCACTGGTTAGAATAAAAGGTCAAAACTTAATCGAAATTTTACGAAACTCATATGGTCGATTGGAAACGTCGAAATAAACAAAACCCATTGTTTACAATGGGCACCATCTTACTTTTGCGTTTTGACGTCGTTAAAACCCTTAAAATTGCGTTTTTGCTGTTTTTAGTAATAATGTTGACATCAATATCTCACTACAGAAAATTGATTTTTGAATTCCGCAAATTATTTTGAGATCCTGGAGTAATTATCTACATCTCTGTGGTGCTAACTCAAATTTTCTATTTTTGGCAAAAATTATGATTTTTTCCAAATATTATATTTTTTTTCCACCACGGGGGATGTTTTTCTTTATGTTCATGGTTGTTCTAATATTCATGTTATGTATTATTTTGTATTGATGAAAGGGTTCAATATAAAATTTTGAATATTAGATGTATGATTATGTGTTTGACAATAGCATTTCGATATATTAGGTTATTGTGCATAATCTATAATTGGTAGCCCAAAGGTCCGAATGTAATTATGAATTGATGTTTCGACAATAATATTTATATGATGTTGGATGGAGAAGACATAAAAGTGTCTTAATCTATAATTGTAAATATTAGATTATTGTGTATGCATTTATATTTGGACCATTAATTATACATTAAGTTTTGAGTATAATATTTTTGGGGGAATTGATTTTGCATAAATAATGTTTCTGACTTCCAAAAAAAAAATATTTTTGAATTCAGTCGAATATTTGAGATTTTGGAGTAATTTCCTACAGTTCCATGATGCTAACTTTTTTTTGTTTTTGAAAAAATTTAAGTTTTCCCATATTTCATGTATGTTTTATCTAGAACTGTGATAAAACCTTGCTCTAATGATCCTTTTTAGTTGAATATTCGTGCGAAACACATGACAAAATATTTCATATGGTAGGATATTAGACTTGCATTATTGTTAATATTCATATTTTGATGAGTGTCATGCCAAACACAGGCCAATGATTCATATTGTTGAATATTATGATATTCGTGTTTTAATGAGTCTCATGCCAAACACAGGCCAACGATTCATGTAGTTGAAAATCAGAATTATAGTTTATTCTAAGGCTAGTACTCCCATTAAGTTGAATTAAATGCCAAACATAGGCTACAATTCATATGTGCGGATACTAGATTTATGATTTCGTTGCATGTATGCATATTTAAATGCATGACTTGCAAATTTTGAGACTCACAAGTAAGTATTCATTCAGTTTAATCAAATGCCAAATACAGGCTAAGATTACATGTGAAGATATTATACTTGTAGTCATTTCAGATTATTCTAATGTTTGTATAAGGTTAAATTGAAGCGCAACACATGCTGATATTTGAATCAAATAAACATTGGAATTTTTGCAATGTTAAATAATTGACATCAATGTTAAAAAGTCATATTTACATATGCCACTAGTATGCTAATTGTGATTATAACCGTATTGTGCATTAGTATGACCATGAATGATTTGGGTCAATATTTCTGATTTGTTACTCATACATAAGTGATGAAGCAAAAGTAAATGATATATGTCTTCTATTTACTATTATTGTGTAATATCTCATGTAAACTCTTTGTCTATTTGATTTTCACATTATGTCTAATTTTTCGTGAATTTCAAGTTAGGGAATAGACAATAATATAATTATTCATGTATTACGGGGATTTTGAACATGTATGCGTATCTCTAATATTTATATAATATAAGGTTTGGCATTCATTAAAGTGCTCCATTCCAAAAGATATAAATATTGGACTAATGCATTAATATCATGCATATTTTGGTTGCCTACGGGTCCATGTATGATATTGAATGTTAGGATGATGATACTTTATGATGTTGCATACATATTATTGTTTATTCATTTATTGTGATTACAATAATTGAACAAAATGTTAGTGGTGATATATATTTTGGGAAGGTAATAATGGCCGTCAAACACAGATGCCATAGTTTCTTTCACTATCATATCACCAATTAAGTTTATGAAAACCATAAACATGAATAATTTAGCTTATTGATCATGCGATATTTAATGAAAATAAGTGAAAAATTAATTGACTTGTGTATGTAAGTCTTTACGTAATGTAATATTCATATTATGAAATTTTTGGTAGTCACTACAGTGATCCAACTAGAATGGAAATGAATATTAAATGTAAAGATGATGGTAGTAGTAACTCATGATGCTTATAATTGTAAAGATATTAATGGGGTATATTGAGTTTATTTCTTCAAGCAAGGTTATTCCTTACAGGGAATCAATTTTGAGTGATTGAATGAACATCATAGATCACATACATTATTATAGTATGTGAAAATAAGTTGTGCATAAATGTCGTGTACAATATAAAGAAATAATATTATACCCAATAAAGTAATCTACAAGCATCATATAATCGATATTTCACAGTTACTACTGACAAAAACTCACGGTTATGCACTCAATTTATCATGTAATCGATGTGTGTGTTGTTAAATCAAAGCATTAATGAAGTGAGCAATTTATCTCATTATCTTATCACATATTATTGTATCCCATTTTATTTCTCTAAAAATTTCATATTTGATTTGGTTAAACAAATTAAGTTTGTTTACATATTGCACACTCGGACTAATAATGATAAAGATAATATGTATCTTTTATGATTTGAAAGGAGTTTTTCATCTCAGTAGAGTTTTCAAGTTATACTTACTGTGCTATAGAAAGTATTTACTTTTGATGTAAGGATTTCTTACAAAACAAACTAGAAATGCTAATAATGTTCTTTTCTTTTGTTCTTGGGGAATCAAATCGCCATTTGTTTTCATAAACCCTCAATTTCTTTTGGAAAATATTTGTCTAGACTTGATCGTGAGGGATATGTTCTAAAGAATCTTTTGATGTATATTTTTTCAAGGGTTATGATTTTAGTTTTGATGTTTTGTACAAAATAAAGTTTGGACATAGTTCTTTAAAGATTTGTTTGATCCTGCATCATAATCGTAACGTTTTTTTATGAAACTCTTTAAATCTTGTACCAAATTAAATCTAGACTCTTTTTCATAATTTTCGTGGACAAGATTTTTGTAATGTCTCTTACAAATTTTGATTGTCGATTTGTTCTCTTAAGGTATTACGATGTCTAATATAAGGATGACCTATGTGGCCCAAGTGGGAGATTATGAGAAACTTCCCTTAAAGTGGACCTACATAGATCATATAATCATCATTGACACGTATTTATTGCATTAAAGTCAAATTCATTATGAGAGGTGATATTAGTGGTAGTAGAAAATCATGAAATGTGGTTATAAAGGAAGGTAGGGTACTTATCCCATTATCGATAACCTTCTTGTATCCTTGTTCTTTTAGTTGTTAGATTGTCTAAACAACAAAGAACAAATAAATGATCAACCACTAAATGATAGTATTGTCACCGTGAGAGAAATGTAGATATAATCATAAGGAATAGTATTAAGAAGATCTTAAAAGGTCTACTATCCTCGATGATTATGTGGTGTATCTGCATGAACATGAATTTGGCGTAGTGATAAATAATGACTTGGTTTTATTTTCAAAAGTCATAAGAAGTGAAACTAATGGACTACAATTAAGGTTGAAATCTCGTTGAATTACATAATTGATGCACTAAAGTCGGGTATAAGGGGGTCATCAAGACCAAACGCGACACTAACGGTAGTTTAACGAGATAAAGCTAAATTGTAGTAAAATATTTCACTATTAATGAAGAAAAGGTTATAAAAGAACCTTCTGAATTATATGTAAGGACATGGAATTCCTATGACATTAGTAGCTCATTATGATTGAGAGTTACATGAAGTGTATGTGAAAATTACTTTTTGAAGTCTTATAAACCATGCGTATATTTTTAGGAGATCATTTTATAAACATAAGTTTCCCACATGACGTATTTTAAGAAATAATATCATTATTTTTTTTTTCGTTGTATATTTGTATACACCTTAAGATCAGTGGGAGTAAGTTTATATATTTTCTCTATATTCAAGCACATATTTAGAAAGTAGAGAATCAAAATAATCGTATGGGTTTAAACGTTGTATATGAAGTAATGAGATACTTAAAGGACTATATGCTCACATTTATGATGTATGTGTTCATTTAAATATGAACAATTATTGTGACTCAGATTTACTAGTTGTACGGATGGCATGAAGTTCACTCTTGCTTAAGAATATTTGTTTTGGTTTATCAACCAATATAATGAAGGAGTGCAACACAATCCATCCATTAACTATTGTGAAAGCTGAGTTTGTAGCATGCCTAATGCTACAACTTATGTATTTTGGCAGCGTGACTTCATTTTGGGACTTGGAGTTGTCGACACTATTATCAAGTCGCTGAAATATTATGATAATGTTGCTGCAATCTTCTTTATGAAGAAATGTTAGGTATTCCAAAAGTAACTAAGCACGTTGAATGAAATACCAATCAGTTAAAGAAGAAATTCAGAAACAAAGAGTGTCAATTGATCACATCAGTACGCGTGATAACATAGCAGATCCTCTTATGAAAGGACCATCTCCGAAGACCTTTATGGAACATGTCAAAGAGATGGGTCTCGATTAGTTAGACTATGATTGCTATTTTGGCTTAGTTGTTTGACACCATTACTTGAATTCAATAAAAGTGTTTCTGATTTCTATTATTTCTGTCTTTTGAGAAAGCATGCATAAAATTATGAATTATTGTTGACAGAAATAGCCCTTATTGAAAAGGACATTATGAGGCCATTATGATACCCAATATTAAAGGCTTAGTTGAATGAAACATTTGTGTTGTAGTACATGGAAGGAACCATGCTCTTGAATAGCATGGAACCGCCATGACTCGCATCCATGAATTGTTTGATTTAAGCAAACTATATTTATCAGTTATTGTGCACCTTATGGTACCTAATTTAATTATGAGGATTATTAAGACCAAGTGGGAGACTGTTGGAAATTAATATTAAGTGTCGAAATTAATTATTTAATTTCAATTATATTAAATTCCGAATTTATGAATTTTCCAATTATGTGGTCTTGATAAATATCAGATAATTAATTAGGAACGTGATAAATACGAATATTAGAAGATTGGGTCAATCTTATCCGTTAGTCACATGATGGTTCGTGGCATTAGTGGGAGACTTGAAATAGAGTCCCACCTTGACTAGGATTCCGGCCCTCTTCCCCTTATAAATAGAGGAGCCCTACACCATCTGGGGTTATCTCATAACGCACTATTTCTGAAGTGGGAGAGAAACTCCGAGATTCCATTAGAGTGTATTTTTTCCAAGAAGGTAGATTGATGGAGAAATTAATCAAGATTGATCCTTGATCAAGCTAAGTCCTATTTTTTATCTTTTAGACGTACTTTGTGAAAACATGAAGATCCAAGATTCTTTTAATAAGAACAATTGTATGTTAAAGTTTAATCATTTTAATGTGTTCGTGATTAATATTAGGGTGTTCTTAAGAATGATTTTATAGGGGTTCGCAGTTGTCGCCGGCGGCTGGGCAGGGAATGGTGCCGCGGCAGGGGAGATGGTCGCTGGCGCAGGTAGGCAGGGGTTTGGGGTCGGCGCCGGGCTGGATTTCTGGCCGGATACAGGGGTTCGAGCTTTGGGTCATAGAGGTGACGAAAATGGGTTGTAGGATTGGTTAATGAGAGAGAGAGTGATGTGGGTTTTGTTTATCAATGGAGGTGGAGAGAGAAATGGGTTAAAGGTTAAGTGGGGAAGAAGAAGTGGAGGGGGTAGTGTGTGAGTGGGTGTATGAAAGTTCGGTGAGGGTGAGGGTTTAGGATAGTGTTAGGGTGTAAGAGTATGTGGGTGTGAGTGAGGATAAGTGAGGTGTGTGTGTTTAACTTGGACTCCTAAAAAAAATAACACTACTAAAATAAAATTAAAACCTAATAAAATCTAATTCTAAAATAAAATAAAGACTCAAATAAAATTGAAACTAAAAAGAAATGAAAATAAAAAAATAAAAATCTATTAAACTAAAATTAGGATCCTAAAAAGAAAATGTAAAATCAAAATAAACTAAAAATAAATAAATCCTAAAAAATCTAATCATAATATAATAAGATAAAATAAAATAAAAACTAAGACTAAAAACTAATAAAAATCAATATAAAATAAAATTATATTAATTAAAAAAAATAGAAAATAAAATCTAAAAATTCTAAAATAAACCTAAAATTAAAATGACACAAGCTAAAAATCTAAAAATTGATAAAAGGGCACAAACTCAACACACACACGGTTTAGGCTAGGTTTACGCTCGGTTTGGGTAGGCTGGGATACGTGACAATGGAATTAGCTCCATATTGCGCACAATTATCTTGAAATACACGTTTGAATACTGCAACGGGCATTTGACCTACAAGATAAACATTTAATCACATAAGACCCATATTGTCGAGAATTAGCAACTAAAGTACGCTATTTGGGGTATAAATTGTACAATTTTAGGTGCTTATCAGAGATCACCAAATTAATGATGTTTCATCTCATGATTCACCAAATTAATGATATTTAAGGCATGTGATCACCTAATTAATTATGTTTCAGCTCCGAGGTCACCAAATTAATGATGTTTCCTCTCACAATTCACCAAACTAATGATATTTAAGGTCTCAGATCACCAACTTAGTGATATTTCATCTCATTATTTCACTAAACTAATGATGTTTAAGGTCTAAGATCACCAAATTAATGATGTTTAAGGTCCCTCGTCTTTTATGAGCGTATGGAGCATCGTACCATCCATACGCTATCGTATCTGCCGAGGGAGAGTCCGTCTAGCTGATGATAATTAGTGCCATTCGATGTTATCTATAGCCTGTGGACGAGGTCGTCCCCGTCCGGACTATCGTTTCACCAATGTCAACTCAAGATTACTTCACCACGGATGGTATTCTGTAGCTTAGGATGAATTAATACAAATATTTGAATAAACAGACAAGATGAGGAAACACTAATATTCTCATTGATATTCATTCTTCTGAGTCAGATACACGTATAAAATACAGGTAAGACAGTAAAAAAAATTCTCATTAATAATATTTCTTAAGATGATCAACATTCCATGGGTTGGAAAATGGCTCTCCTTCCAAGTTTTCCAATATGTACGTTCCTGGCACAACCTCTTCAATCACTTTGTGAGGCCCATGCCAAGCTGGATGAATCTTGTTGGGTTTCTACCACGTCTTTTTCAGTACCAAATCCCCTACTTTCAACGAGCATGCTTTGATCCTTTTATTGTATAATCTTGCAGTTCTTTATTGGTAGGCATCTTGCCTAACCTCAGCATCTTCTCTTCTCTCTTTAATGAGATCTAAGTCAAGCCTTCGCTCATCATTGTTATGTTCAGGTTCGTAGGTCTGGACCCGATGTGTATTTAGGCTTATCTACGTCGGCACAACTACTTCTGAGCCGTATGCAAGCATAAACGGGGTCTCTCCAGTAGGAGTTCTTTCTATCATTCTATAGTCCCATAGTACAGTGCACACTTCTTTTATCCATCTCCCCTTCGAATCTTCTAACTTCTTTTTGATCCCATATAGAATCATTTGGTTTGTCACTTCAATTTGCTCATTTACTTGGGGTCGGCTAGGGGTGGAGAAGAATCATTTGATGCCGACCCTTTCACAGTATTTTCCCAAGGAGATGTTCTTGAATTGAGTCTCATTGTCTGAAATTAGGGTATTAGGCAGACCATACCTACAGATGATGTTCTTCTAGATTAATTGGAAGGTCGTATGCTCTGTAATCGTAATTATCGACTCATCATCTTCCCACTCTGAAAAATAATCTATCGCCACAATCAGGTAACGATAATTATTCACTGCTATGGGCAAGGGTCCTACTAAATCGACTCCCCACACTGTAAACGGCCAGAGATATGTGATGGAGGTCGGAGGTTGACGAGGTTGGTGAGGAATAGTAACAAACCTTTGACATTTGTCGCATTTCCTGACATATGCCATAATATCTTTGGCCAGGGTCTGCTACCAGTACGCCTGAGTAACAATTCTCTTGGCCAATGATGTTCCCCCAATTTGACTAGAGGAAGAGCCTTCATGTACTTCCAGAATGATATACGGCACCTGAGATGGATGAACACACCTGAGAAGAGGAAGTAAAAATACATTCTTATATAAAATGTCCCCCATGACAGAGAACTTGGCAGATTTGTATCTCAGCTTGCTTCTTTCGACTATTGATTCTGAAAGCTCCCCCTCCTTGATGTATTTAGCAAGAGGATCTATCGATAGTTCTAATATCTAAATTCAGATAATACTCAGATGCAGTATCCTCCTCTTCGATGGTCGGCTGAAGCAAGATTTTTACCGATACTGTTCTTTTGATATCGATTCTTATTATTGTGGTTAATCTAGGGAGTGCATCATCTCGACCATTATCTATCTGGGGTATCCTCTTCAGCTTCACTTCTTTTAAACCTTTCAAAATTGACCTTACTCTCTCCAAATACTTTTCCATTCTATCATTTTTGGCCTCATATGCCCCTAAGATCTTATTTACCACCGATCTTGAATCACTATGAACAAGGAGCTGGTCGACACTTAGAGCCCAAACCAAGGAGAGATCTATTATCAGAGCTTCATATTCTGACTCATTATTATATGCTTTGAAGTTAAACCTCAAATCATACTCAATATATGTGCCCTCTGGCAGCGATACTATCAGTCCAAACTCACTTCCATTCTCGTAAGAGGACCCATTGATAAAGAGGTTCCATACTATATTGTCCTTCGAGAAATTACCCTGTTAGCGATCCCTGCCTGAAGAGATATCTCTCCTCTTCATTTTTAGCGGTTTTCCCTCTAGTTGTTCTTATCTCGGCCTCGACCGTGGAAGGGACGACACTTCTCTTTTACTAATTATCTGCAGTCTCAAAAATCTCATTCTCAGTCTCGGCCTCGTCCCAGGTGAACTCAGCCTCAAAGTTTGATAACGCTTACCCTTTAATGGCCACTTTGGGTTGATAGACGATTTCAAACTCTCCTATCTCTATTGCCCAAGCCATTAGTATACTAAATTTCTCAGGCTTGTGGATCATCTACTGTAGTGGATAATCAGTGGGGATGACCATTGTGTGGGCCTGGAAGTACGGCTTCATTTTTATCGAGGCATGAATCAGAGTGTAAGCCAACTTTTCCATCCTTGGGGTACCTATACTTGGCCCTTTGGATTGCTTTGCTATTGAAATACACCAACTTCTGTACTCTATCCTCTTCCCTCACAATGGCAGCGCTCATAGCCGACTCCGAGAATGCTACGTATACATATAGTTTCCCCCTTAAACTAGTCGTGAAAAAATAAGGGAGAACTGAGGTAGGACTTTAGCTCTCCAAAAGCCTTGTCATACTCCTCATTCCATTGAAAACGGTTTCTAAGAACTTTAAAAAATGGAAGACATTTATCTGTGGCTCTAGAGACAACCCTGTTTAGGGCGGCCACTTGTCTAGTAAGCCTCTGAATATATTTGGTGGTTTTTGGGGTCTTCATCTATAACACATCTTTTATTTTCTTTGAGTTGGCTTCTATACCCCTCTGATTGTTGATAAAACCCAAGAATTTTCCAGTTCCGACCCCGAAAGTACATTTAGCAGGGTTGAGCTTCATCTTGTACTCGTCCATCGTATCGAAGGTTTTTTCAAGGTCGACCACATGAGTGTCAACCTTTAGACTCTTGGTCAGTATATTATCAACATAAACCTCCATGAACTTCCCAATTTGGTTTTCAAACATCTTATTTACCATCCGTTGATAGGTAGCCTCGACATTCTTCAAGCTGAAAGGCATAATCTTATAACATTATGTTCCCTTATCGGTGATGAAGGTTATTTTCTCTGCATCAGTAGGGTCCATAAAAATTTGATTGTAGCTAGAGTAAGCATCCATAAAGCTCATCAATTCGTGACCTTCTGTAGCATCTACCTTCTGATCAATATGAGGGAGAGGGAAGCTGTCCTTGGGGCAAGACTTGTTCAAGTCAGTAAAATCCACACAAAATCTCCACTTTCCATTGGCCTTGGGAACTATAACTTCGTTGGATAACCATTCAGGGTAGATGATCTCTCTGATGAACTCGACCTTTTCAATATTCTTAACCTCGTCCCTTATAACCTCATACTTCTCACGAGAATAAATCCTTCTTTTCTGCTTTATTGTCTTAGAACATTTCACCACATTGAGCTTATGACACATTATCTTTAGGTCGATGCCTGGCATGTCTGCATGACTCCAAGAAAAGATGCTATGTCTTCTTTTCAACAACTTGATCATCACATCCTTAATCTTTAGCTTTAGCCATCCGGGATGGTTTTTTTCAGCTCGTCCTTGTTGAGGACGATGGATTCTACCTCTTCTGTGGCTTTCCACTTCTTGAGCTTTGTCTTATCTCTAGGATCAAGTGTGTCAATATTATAGGTGGTGGTTTCTTTCTTTTATGCCTATCTCTCCTCGGCTGAGTTAGCAAAGCATTCTCGTGCCGACATTTGGTCACCCTGAACTTCCCCTACTCCATAAAGAGTCAAGAATTTTATCATTTGGTGGACCGTCGAAGGCACGACCTCAAATTCTTTTAGGGCTACCCATCCCAATATGAGGTTATGGGATGAGAAGACATTCTCGTCAATAATAAAAAGGTTGATCTTCTGTATGAGCCTCTTCGTCCATTCATCCCCCATTCTGATATCCATTTCATATATCCCCAGAGGGTGAACCTTCTGTTTGCTGAATTATATTAGAGGATGATGATACGGGATGAGCCTGTCCCTACTAAGTCCTAAGCCTTTGAAGTAAAGCCAGAACATAACATTTGCAGAACTTCCTCCATCAATTAAGATTCTTTGTACTTCACATCCATGTACTCTGGTCGTTATTACAAGCGGGTTGTCATGTGGGGCTAGGATACCCTTAAAGTCTAGTCTTGAAAATCCGACTATGAGGCTTTCCATATCTACTTTAATTATCTTCTCGGTCTTAGAATTAATGGAGGTTGAGTTGACAACCTCGGCCTTAGTTATGGCTTTTGCCTCAACCATGTGAGCTTTCTGATCGGTGATCTTAGAGCCTCCACCCGTAAGGCCACCATGAATCATATTTACCCCGAATGAAATCATGCTGAGCCTCTTCACTGGAATATCATCTTTTTTAGGTAGGAGATATGGATCATCATTATCGTCATCTTAAGATCCATCCCTCCTTGATGTCTACTCTGAATTTACAATTTCTACTCTTTCTAGGGTCGTCTCGACCTCTATCGTCTCGGCCTTTCCCCAAACCGTTCTTATCAACATATTTTCTCAGTTTTCCAGACTTCAATATTTTTTCGATCTCATCTTTGAGGGCAAAGTATATATCTTTAAGGTGCCCATAATCCTAGTGAAATTCACACCAAATTTTTCTATTCCACTTATGAGGAGTTATCTTCAACTTCTTCGGCCACCTAAGAGATCGGTCATTCTTTATCTCATTTAGAATGTGCTCACAACTAACTATTAGAGGTGTATAGTATCTTCGCCATGAATGGGGATCCTTCAGTATATCGCCTTTGCAATAGGTTTTGGATTTTTATGATATCTCCTATTTTGTTCTCCAACCTCTTTATCGACTCATTCTAAGGTTTGTCAACAGCAACATTGGCCTTTGAATGGATAGCGTTTTCCCATGACCCTTCTCTGTCATCTGGCCGAGCTGATCGACCTCTGTTACCTGGATGTGCCGAGGGTGATCTCTCCAGATGTTTAGGTCGGCTGATGACCTCTAGGTCTTCCCGAGGTCTGAAGTCATCTTTCCTTTCATTTCTTCTTGAGCCTGCGACACTCCTTGACCTGGATAAGCGGTTCCTCAAATCTCCTTGTGGGACAAGCCTATCAAAGGCTGACCCTCTACTTAGGCTATCAAAGGCTGATTGCCTTGCTCCACAGTCTCGGACGGGCCTCCATCCTTGATCCATGCTTTACCTAATAAGGCGTACAGTTACCCTGGATATCTCATGAGGTTACCAACATTCAAACTATCCCTCTTCATCATCGATGTTGTCCCCAACTAAGTCATCACGGAGTTCTTAATCCTGCCTTCCTAGGTGTAAATGCCTTGGGTCAGCAATATCTCCCCGTCTTTAGCAAGGTGAAAGGTATTTTCTGGAGCCTGGGTGGACCCCTAGCTTGCTAGTCTAGTGCACCTTCCTTGGCATCCGGAGTTACGAACTCTGCTCCTGTCGCACCTGTCCTAGATGTGATGTTCAGACTAAGCATAACAAACTAGTTTTGCATTTTCTGTTGGCTAGCTATGAGGGAGTGGAGCGTAATCGCCACCTCAGCCATTTCTGATAGGGGGCGCTTGGATAGAACCTGTACCACCTCCTTGTGGAGGTGCCAACTGATTCTCAGGTGGATCAATTGCCATTGCTGAAAGTTATTTGAGCTATGAGCTGGATAAGGAGAGCTTAAACGCTCAATAAGGGCTCTTTCAATGGTGAAACAACTCCACAGAAGGGGGAGGACTGGTTTACCACCAAAGACCCTGGTGAGTATAAGCTTAGAGTTGGGAAGAGATGGCTATCCTCATTCCCACAGACGGTGCCAGACTGATGATGCTAAAAATAGCGCCACCAGGTCAATGGGATGACGAGATCAAACAAATATAACAATGGCAGAATGGAACAAACAGTATAACTATAAGAGAATAAGATGAGGCAAAGAGAAGATGAGACAACAATTTAAGTGGTTCAGCCAATCAGGCCTACATCTATTGTGTGTGTGTGTGTGTGATTCTATATAAAGGAACTAACGACCATGGATACAATCACTTAAGATTTTCTCTCTCTTCTGTATATTTTGATAGAGTTCTGCTAGTATTGTGAATTGTCGATCCTTTACAATGAAGATGACAATGGGTTTATATAGGGCTTGGGGTGTAGTATCTCCCCAAGTATGCAAGAATCATGCAGTTAAGGTAACATCCAATGGGATGATTACACCTGTCTATAATGCACAAACTTTCAATGATGTAATATTCCCTCACGTGAGGGTGAGATCTTGTTATAACTGAATTATCCACTAATGCATGTCACTTCTATTCTTTTACTTCATCCATTAGGCTTCAGCCTGTTTAGGCACGAGGTTGTTGACTTTGACTGCGCTATCACATACTTACAAACACAAGTATAACCTCAGCCATGCAGGTCAGCTGAGGTTGGGCAAAGATGCAGTCAAGCCATCGACTTTAGCAGAGTAGGAGACTAGCCCTTGTTCTGCACGGGTAACCCTTGATGGCATCAGCTTTTTGTATAGCCGAGACTGATGCTTATGAGGAAGACCCTTGTTGAGATGATCCCACTATTGGCTCGTGGTACTCTTCTAATGACTCGTTCTCATAGTACGAGGGTCTAACTTTGGTCATATCAAATTTAATGATTATCTTCAATGAGAGAAGACACTTCATTTAATCCCGCATGACTAGCCATTAATGCCATGCTGTTGCGATCAGTGGGGGAATCACATTCCTCTTCCGATTCATTTTCACTAAGGGTCGTATTGTATACCTTTAGTTTTTTACCCTCATATTTTAGTCTTGTGGGACACTCATGAGAATAACGCCCTAAACCCTAGCATTCAAAACACTTATTTTGATCATCCACCTTCTTAGGACCATCCCTATTCTTCCTATCATGTTCATTAAAGTTATTAGATTTCTTTTCAAAAATCTTCTCATCTCTAAGCTTAAGAAACTTCTTGAACTTCCTAGAAAACCTAGCTACCTCTTCAGTATTAAGTTCACCGTCACTAACAGAATACAACATGTTATCTTTTAGAGATTTCATGGCAATACTCTTCTGTTTGTTTGGAGGACACTTATTTATCTTATAGGTCTGAAGGTCACCTAAAAGTTTTTGGACTCTTATAGCATCGACACCACTTACGGAATCTAGGATCGTGCCTTTGGCTTTAAATCTTATAGGCAACGACCTTAAGATTTTTCGCACAACTCTAGACTCTGGGATCAACTCACCTAAGTTAAATAAGGAGTTTACTATATCTAACAACTTGGCATAAAATCAATTAAAAGACTCAACCTTTAACATTTTAATCATCTCAATATTGGTCCTCAGATTTTGTACCTTAGAAGCCATTATTGTATCTGTTACCTTGTGTGAGGATCATAAAATAGCCCAAGTAGCAAGTCATAATGCGTTTAAACTCTTCAAAGGTCACGATGTAAAAAATTGCATTCATACCCCTAGAATTAAAAGTTAGGGCATTCTTTTCAGCCGTAGTCCAAGAGGCATACACTTTCGGAGCACCACCTTTAGTAGTATGAGTCCACCCATACTCAATCAAGTTCAAACACTCTCATCGATCTATTTAAGGAAAAATCTCATCCATGCCTTCCAATAGGCATAATTTGACCTAGTGAAGGCTAGCCAATGGAACTACCCTCCCGGTTACACTCCATCTAAACCCTAAAGAAGAACAAAACATGGATCAAACATAACGAAATAGTTTAACCCGCCCTGATACTAATTTGAGAAAGATAATGCAACCTAGGGTTTGTTTAGAAACACCGCCATTTTTTTTTCATAATTGTAATAAACTTTGCACTGAACAAAACCATAAGTGTTGTGTTAAAGAGTTTTACTAATTTTAGTCTTGACCTAAGCATGCATCTAGGAGAGTATAAGTATGAATAAAATAGGTATACCACAACATGACGATGTTCTAGAAAAACCCACAATGGAAAAAACTTCAGAAGACCCAACCACGCAAGTCCAAAAACATATAAGAAGTTTATAAGAACAACTTAGACTTACTCACAAACGCGACACCTTCAAGCCTTAATGGGTTTCCTCGTTCTTTGTAACCTTCTTTGTAGCCGCCGTTGGACGACTTCTAATATCCCCACAATGTAGGCACATTCCTACATCTCAGTATCTCATCGATCTTACTTGTCTTGTGACCAGTCTGTGACACGCCGCCTTATTAAATATAAGGTGATCAGTCCTTTATTAAATTAAATCAAAGTATCCCATCAGTTCATTCTTAGCTTCACTGTCGAAAAACATTTATTTTATTAATCACCTGATAGTTCATTAAGCTCGGGTCAAAATATTTTAATCCAAATTAATATCCAACAATTTAAATCATTCAACACATATACCATTCTCATGAATAAAATAATAAGAAATTATAAACCATAAACTGAATCCAATAAAATTGGAATAAACATTCTAGAAAAAATCTTAAAACCAAGAAAATATAATAATATCAATCCAACTAAAAAACTGAGTACCGAAATAAAGTGAGTACAATATCTTTCTGACATAAATAAGAACTGAGAATGAGCAACATGCCCTAACTGAAATATCAAAATCATGACACTAAGAGGATAAGAATGGAGGCATCTAAATAAAAGGACCTTCAACTCCCACAATAGTTGCAGCATGTCAAATGGTCCAACAGTCTAAGCTTGGCGTCCCTGAGGCTGGTCACCTAGAAATAATTTCACAAGAGAAAATAGATTTACAAGAAAGAGGTGAGAGCCCTAGTGAAAATAGCATAAAATAGTTTATCAAGTATTTAAAACTACAGTAAATCAAATAATATATACATTCTAGTTATGCGGTCTCTCTCTTAAGAAAATCTCACCTCTCAACTAGTATGCACGCCGAACTTACTGCTAAACCATGTTAGTTACTGTTGTCACGCCTAACTAGTTCAAACTCATTAATCTTCAAATCTATTATCTCGTAATAGCTACCCATATTTCCTACGTAATACGTTCATGAATCTTTTCACTCCTTTTATCACGAGTGAGAATGTTTTCACAATGAAAGTTAAGGGTTTGTGTACTTAAGTTATTTCAAATTTCACTATCCATCTTATCTACTAAATTCACACAGTAGAACATATCACAAGTATACATATTTTCATCACACTGTCATATATATATACTAATACGGCACCGATAGGCTCAGCTGCGGTGCATGCATACTCTGCTATCAAGTCCCGGTACATCTCGTACTAGATAAGGATAATCGGTTCGGTATCTCTTTTGAACCATAAATAAAAATCACACATATTGGAGGCGAGCATAGTTCCAAGCCTATGGGATACGCACATACCTATGCACCAATATGACCATCATCACTATAATTATCACAGATACCCCGTACCTAAGTTCCATTTTCTGAGGCACCAAATCTAAAATTCCCCCAATGGGCTCATCAGGATCAGACTGTACCCTTTAAAAGACCTCTCGGGATAGCAAGAAGCGTAGGTATGTTATACGTATAATAAATACTACTATAGGTATTCACACAACCTATCAATATCATTAGGTATACACACGACTCAAATATTATAATTCATACATAGTATTATACTCATTACTACTTACGATATATTTATTAAATTTCGAATACTCTCACTTTCATAATTTCGAAGGATAATTCACCGCTCGAAGATCCTACAAACTCCCAATTACTCCCAATTCTACTGTACAGTACTGAATTCATCGTAGGTTATTCTATTTCCCTCGAATTAACTATGTCGCATAAATTGGGACAAAATAAAAAAATTCCCCAAGTCCTGACACCTCGCTCGAACGAAACCTGCATCTCATTTGAACGAGAAAGACAGGTCGCTAGAACCAAACTTCGCACGACATTCCATTTCGTTCGAACCAAACTTTGCGTGAAATCCTATCTCGTTCGAACGAAGCCCCATGTCGTTTGAATGATATTTTCCCAGTTCGTCTCCTACCTCTAAAATCAGCGTTTTCCACAACTTTTACTCACCAAAACCTTCATAGATTAGTCCCAAACTCCCAACAAACAATTGCAATCACTATTCTAACATGTAAGGATGATTTCTAATATTCCAGAATCATTAAAACATTAAGAATCATTAATTAAATCTGAGATCCCCAAATTTAATCATATAAACCCTAGTTCATCAACTTTCAATTCAAGAGCATAATTAACCCAGATTCGTTCATCAAGATTAGGAAACATTGCATGGGTTCTAGTATTCATACATGAAGGAATTAAACTTATATCATTTCACTCCTAAGTTATGAAATAAACCTTCCAATTTCACCCAATTCGTATGTAAATTTTTTCACCTACACTAACATGAACATAATTTTTGCTAAAAATTTGCAAGTTTAAACACTTGACCCAAGAAAGAAGTTCTAATCCATTGGTGTAGTTGGTATGGTTGCGATCCTCACCCTCTGATCTATACGATGGTGGTCTTGATGGTGTAAATGGTGCACTAGTGGTGGTTCTAGCCGTAGAAACCTCTCCTCCTCCTTCCTCCTTTGGCCTCCCTGTGTATAACAACTGATAACCCTAATCTAACCCACTCACATGATGTTTTGTCCCTCTAATTTTCGTGATTAATTATACTCCAGAAATAAAAATAAACAAAACACCCTCCCGGGATGACAGTTTGGCCTAAAACTGCACCGAGACCCAAGCTAAAACCCCGCGTAGACTTTTTTTGACTATCTCAACCATTCCGGATACTTTGGCGCACTCGAAATGACCATTTGGATGACTTAAACACAAATTACTTTTTATTTCATTAAATTGAGTCCCGACACGACTGACATGCGCGTCCCGACTTAATTACTATAACTGTCGTAACAATTTTAATAAATTCGTAGTCACATATTACTTTATACCCCAAGTAATAATCTATACAATTCACATCAATAAATACTAACTCTTGTCTAACTAGTTAATATTTATTTTAATCCATATTAATTATAAATTAATTTCCCATATTTAATTTAATTAATCCTATATTTGAAAATCATTAAAAATACGGGGTGTTACATACTTCCCCCCTTACAACGAAATTTTATCCCAAAACTCAGGAAATAAAAGTATACCTACTAAGAACAACTCTGGATATTTTTCACGCATCTCAGCCTCGCGCTCCCAAGTAGACTCCTCGACATTATGGTGCTCCCACTAGACACGCATAAGTGGAACTGCCCCCGACCTCAATCTCCTCTCGATACGACCTAGGATAACCACTAGTCTCTCCTTATTCGAACTATCAGGTTATTAGTCAATCTCCTCCAGTGCGATGTGAGTGTGAGTCAAGTCATACTGGAGATACCGTCTCAACGAAGAAATATAGAACACATCACGAATATGATGTATGTGCTTCAGAAACCCATGTCTTTATATGCAACTGGTCCTATCTTCTCGATAATAGAAAATGGCCCCATGTACCTCGGTGCAAACTTTCTTTCCTTCTCAAATTTCATTACCCCCTTCATTGTAGAAGTTCGTAGTAATTCCTGGTCCCTTACATT
Organism: Sambucus nigra; assembly: GCA_949130495.1. Taxonomy (NCBI): domain Eukaryota; kingdom Viridiplantae; phylum Streptophyta; class Magnoliopsida; order Dipsacales; family Adoxaceae; genus Sambucus; species Sambucus nigra. The sequence continues at coordinate 533,327,295 of OX422217.1, forward strand.
AACTCTCAAAAGAATCGTTTGGCATCATCATAGATTTTCTGTTTGTCCCGGGTTACCCGTAAACGACCCTGAATCATCTCTATCTTGGTCGTAGAGTCCTGAATCAACTCTGGCCCGAGTAACTTATTGTCCCCCACCTCTAGCCAACAAGCAGGAGAATGATAAGGCCAACCATAAAATTCCTCGAATGGTGTCATGCCAATTATAAACTGATAGGAGTTATTGTACGCAAACTCCACTAGTGAAATATACTATTACCAAACTCCGCTCAAGTCAAGTATACACACTCGCAGTGTATCTTCCAACATTTGATTCATCCTCAGAATTCAGATATGTCCTGGCACTAAAACTTAGGATTCTAACACTCAATTCATCCGAACGTATTCACAGTTAAATCGTAATAATGTTTTGGTGCTTCCATTATACTTATGCCAGTGTCATCCTTTTTTGCTAAAGGTCCATTCCTTACTACTCCAGGTTAGCTACCAGTCATTTTCACTCTTATATGCTGATATATTTCTTTAAGTATCGCCTATATAATGGCACACAGTATTATCATGAATCCACTAATAATGCTTCAAAAAGATGTGTGTACACTTATTGACTCTATCATCTGTGTTGGAAAATGCCATATTGATTAGGTGCGTATTTCTCTTGATGCTAAATCTCGTAACTCTTTCCACGGGAGACGTTCCTGACCACCTTTGACCACTTATGTCATATTCCAAACTTGGTGTACGGTGGTATACTCTCACCACCTTCCTAAATTTTACAAAAATTATATTTGAAAACGTGAGGAACCCTTGTTTTAAAATCTTTAATATATGTTTTCCTTTAATTTACTTTAAATATATTAACTCAACCCAAGTCCTAGAAATTTGCCTAAGAAAAATTAATTAATTAATTTTTGCAAATTAGGCCAGACCAAATTTTATCCAATAAAATTAATGACTTGAATTAAATTAATTTTTACCCAAACACATTTAGCACCAAATTAAATATACCAAATTTTATCTGTTTACCTACACATTCATCTAATGTGAATTTGCAAAAGATAAAATAAACAAATAACCACTACGCCGCGATGTACGAGGAAAACCCACAATAGGAAAAATCTCGGACGACCCTAGCCTTAAATCCACTAAGTACGGTTTTACAAGTACAAGACAAAAAGACTGACAACACCCGACTTCACTCCGTCCAAGACCCGACGCTTTTTCTTGTACACACTTCTGCCTAGCGAATAACCACTGAGGTCCACTGCGATCTCGAAATCCACCGATCGGACTTTTTCGGTCGCCGCCACCAGAACAAGGAGCCTTTCTCCAAGTGGGTATGTCATTGCAAACAAACTTCTTCTTTGTGGAATGTAGAAGTAAACCCAGGCTTCTCTTCTTTGAGGTTTAGAAATAAACCCGGTGCCAAGCACTCCAAGCAAGGATATATATTAAGTAACTTGGAATAAACAAACTATTGGGTATGTATGTGTTTTTGGAGAATTTAATCCATAAAAATCAAACACAAAACGTGGAACTTTTTCTTGAAAGAATTTTCTCTCTAAAAGTCTCTTAGAATATGAAAAAAGTTAGTTTTTCAAAGTTGGTTCCCGCACATATAATTTCTGTCAAGAGTTAGTGGGTAAAAGAAAATGATAAAAACTGGCAAAAAATTTCCCGCCAGAAATCTCGTTCGAACGAGAACAAAACTTCTAACGAAGTTCCAGAGGAAAATGGGGAAAATTCGATGGAAAACTCGTTCGAACGAAAAAATCGTTCGAACGACTATATCGAACGAAGTCCCAGAATGGTGAAAATTCAATTTTTAGCCCAGAAACTTTATTTTAAAGTGCTAAAGAAACCTTCTGAAAATAAACATCAGTTTAAAATAAAATTACTCCCAATAAAAATTGTTCCAAGCTCCTATATATATATGTAATGCATTCATACCCTAGGAGCATTGAAACTAATGTTGTTGACGTAGAAACGAGGCACAATAAACTCGGCATTTGATGAATCTTTATATTCTTGGCCGCTATGTCTTCAAATAACACGTCATAGGCTTGAATGGATAGACTTGAACACTATCATAGGACTCAAATGTTTTTGTTCGTAATTGAGGCAACACTAAATTTAGACTCAATCGGAGACTTGTGTCCTTACAAATCTCTCCCTTTGGCTATTCCAGGCCAAAAAACCAAAACAAAATCCTAAAGGGTTGTCAAGCTCTACTAGACACAAACCTCCCACCCAAACTTGACTCAATACCAAGGATCAATATCTTTGCCGATGAAAGTTTTCACTTAGAAGAATTTCTGCACACTTAAGCAAACAATTAAACGCGTAGGGAATATTACAATATTAAATACAATTAAGACAATTACTTCCCCTAAATTAATTCTCCCTTTATCAGCAATGATCAACCTAAGAAGATAGCGCTCTCCCCCTAAGTTAAATCTCCTAAACTAAGATACGATAATAATAGGAATAAATACCATTTCTTCCCCTATCATTCTCCCCCTTTTTATTCAGGAATAGACAAAGGCGATAGAATTAATAAAACAAAAGTGTATACAGTGCAAAGAACATGAAATCATATAGGCAACAAAATCATAACTAATCCATACAAATAATAAAGGATACCATCTAAGATGCAAGAAAATGATACCAATATGATACACGAGATATTAAGCATGTGATATCAAAAAAATGCAACAAGATAGAAACCAATTATGAATTAGAAACATAGATGGACTAGAAAGCAAGGAAAAGACAAATAGAATACCTCGTATATGAGTACATAATATATATCATTAACGTAGATGCACATATACTAGGTATAAACACCACACATGACACACAATAAAATAAGCTTTTCACACTCGTATGGCAAAAATGTGTCATATGGAAATGGAAGTGTAGGGGTGTGAACTAGTGACAATTAAATTTAGACCCAATCACTTAAAACATGTTCACGGAGTTCTCATTTGATAGCAAACTTTATCGCATTTGAATATAACCTCGTGTGATAATATAAATTTAACTCCATGAACAAACATACACAAAGCATACAAGCCTAGAATTTTGTTGATTCTACAAACTAATAGAGTCATGACATTGAAAGTACACTTATGATAAACGGACATTGTGCAAACCGTTGATATACCATCCAAACTCCCTCAAAATAAGCATATTATTTTTGAATGATTATATCAAACTAAACAAATATAGGCCTTGGCAAAAAAAATTCTTTTAATACGAATATTCTTGTAGGACTTTGAACCACGTATTTATTTTAGGTCCATTCCAAAATGTGGCTTACTCGCAAAGGATGATATTTGCTTTCGGAGCCCTTTTCCGTGCACATTTATATATATCATTTTTATATCTCACGTGCAACGAATTTTAACATGCACTAGTCCTCCTAGGTCACTTAATACGTAGATGACTAGATTGGTAGGAGAACACCACACAAAGCTCAAATATACATGTGAAGTTAAAATTTCAAGTGAGCTCGTGCATGTGTGAATTTAGGCATATAAAAATATAATCCATTTAAGCAACACAAAATCCAACTACTCCATGTAAGCATGGTAAAGAACATTTTAAGGATTGACAATCTTAAGCAAAAGTTCTAGACGCATGGAAGCGAAAAGTAAGGAATTCCAACACAAGAATATTCCACATAGAGTGTGTTAAACTAAAATACACACAAAAACAAAAATCTTTTTAAGTTTTTAAAATTTTTTAACCAAAGAAAAATTTACTCAAAAGACACACAAAAATCATTTGTGTTTTCCATAAGGCCTAAATTACTAACAAGGTAAAACACAAATGATAAACAAAAATCTTTTTTTTTTTTCATTTAATGAAAACTAAAATGAAAGAAGTATAATACAAAATATAAACAAGTCATGATTTCTAGCATGAGATATGAAATAAAGCAATGAATAGAAAATGACTAAACATGCATACAACTAGCAAGGGTATATGATGTAAAGCACAAAAACCTAGAGTATGCAAATAACTAACACATTCAACCTTTAGATTTAACAAGTGAGGAAGCATGTGAAAGTAAATGAGAATAAAAAATCCTATTTTTTAAAGCTATCAAGTCGAATCTCCTAACCCAAACTAAAGACGGATGACGATCTCGGGATGTAGGAATATTGGCTACCTCGGTTGGCTTACGTTGGGATTTTTTAGGACCTCGTTTAAGATCAATTTTTTTTTCTAAGATGACCTTTTCGACCACAATGTGCGCACCTAAAGACTCGGCGAAAATTCTTTCCTAAGGAATGATCTATAGCATTGTTCCTAGAGGATTCTCCTAAAATATTTGTTTTTGCTTTATGAGATGATTCATTACAAGTGTCATTGCCTAAACCACAAGTGTCATTTTTAATTTGGACCGTTCCTAATATTTTATCTAATTTCTTCGAACGACACTCCAAATCAAATTTGACTTTACGAGAGTCTTTTAATTTATTTTCTAAATCTAAAATGCGTGACTTTAATAAAACATTTCTCTCTTCAAACTCGAGATGATCCTTTTTCATTGACTCCATTAAACCTCTAAGGCTATCTCTCTCACCTTCTACATATTCAATCTTATCTCTAAGATCTCTCTCTCTTATGTTCTAAGGTCTTCAACCAACACCCTATCATCAACGACCTTGACACGCTCTCTTAAACTAGCTTCTAAATTCAAATTTGATCTTTTTAATTTAATAGATTCTTCATATAATTCTTGAAATGCAAATTGAAGTTCACTCACATCAACCTCATCATCATTTTCACTCTTTTTTTCGCTCTCACAACCATAAAAAATAAGGGAATCATAAACTTTGACCTTGAAAGTGTCATGTGTAAAAATTTCATCAATAGAGGAGTGCGCACTTTCACTCACATGACTTGCCATAAAAGCCACAAAGTTGGGGTTAGTGGGGGAATCGGGTTCCTCTTCGTTATCACTATCACTAAGGGTTGCATTATAGGAAATTGGTTGCTTACCCTCTCTCCTTTGTTTAGTTGGGCACTCAAAAGCCCTAAGGACATACCCTTCACAACCATACCACTTATTTGACTCGTCCCTATTTAAATTTTCCTTACGAGTTTTAGGGATCTTTTCGGCTCTGTCATGCTTAGAATTTTTAAAATTTCTTAAAATCATTTTTAAATTTATCTCTGTTAAATTTAAGAAAGTTTCAAAATTTTCTAGCACACTTATCCATGTCCTCCGAGTCACTATCACTTTCACTCTCTACTACTTATTTTTCGTCCTTTCGGGCTTTCAAAGCAACACCTTTATCTATTTCCTTTTCAGTTTTGGAGGGAAACTTGTCTAGTTCATAGGTTTGTAAATCACCTACGAGCACTTCTAATTTCATAGAGGCTAAAGTGGGTAAAGAATTTAACACGGTAACCTTAGGAATAAATCTATCGAGTAGGGACCTTAAAATTTTCTTTACTACTCGGCTGTCGGATATTTTCTCTCCCAAATTAAAAGATGAATTAACTACATCAAAATGTCTAGCACAAAATTCATCAAATGTTTCTTTTTCATTCATTTTGATTGTTTCAAATTGAGTGGTGATTTTTGTGACACCCCGCCTAATTAAATATCACGTGATCAGTCCTTTATTAAATTATAATTAAGGTGAACGGTTGGTTCATTCTTAGCATCACTGTCGCAAAAATAACCTTTCCAATTTAAACACCCTAAATAATTAAGCTAAGTGTCAAAACCATTTTTAGACATCAATTTCCAAATTTTATTTTAAAAACCAACATTTAAAACTTTACATAATTCATAGTTAAGGAATCACACAACAACTATACTGGAACATATAATCCAAACAATTAAAGATCCAACTAATTAATTCCAACTTTAAAACTTAAAGGAAAACATCCTGACAGTAATAAATCCCAAAGTATAAATACTGGAAATAAACGAATCACAATCTCCGATAAAACAACTAAAGAATGAAGAAGGGCGACACATGCCCAACGGAATAAATAGTGCTAGAAGTGGAATCAACAATGAGGTCGTCTAAGCAAGAGGCCTGCAACTCCCACCTAAGCTGTAGCGCGTTCCTTCCAAAGGATCTTATGCAAGACGCCCCTGTGGCCGGGCACCTGTAATATATACATATATATACAGGAGAGAATAAAAAGTAGAAAACGGGTCAGAGCCAGATTGTAAAACAGTTTAAAATTAGTTTAGCAAGTATTTAAAATGCTTACTGTCTAATGCAACCAACATATTAGTGCATCACTCCCTTGAGAAATTCTCACCTCTCTTTTAATGTGCACACCTATCGCACTAATAGTCTGAACAGTTTAACTTATCTTAGCTTAAATTACTCGTAAGGTTTCATGCTGAAAATTTCAAATCTTAAGGAGGTTAATTTTTATTTAACAGCACAATTCTCACATAAGCCTTATTTGGTAATAAATTTTCTCAATAATATATCATACTTTTCAAACACTTATTCCCCAGTTGAAATAATTATTTTTGTATTACATACCATAGTCACAGCAGGTAGTTCCCAAATTCTATATATATATATATATATATATATATATATATATATATATATATATTCTAACGCGCCCCACATAAAATCTATGGTGCGGGCATACTCTGTTATCCAGTCCCTGTATCACTCGTACTAAGGAAAATACTAGTTCAGAATCACTCTCGAACTGTACTTACACAAAACACATACAAATTGAGGCGAAGCGTAGTTCCAAGTCACTAAGAGGTCAGCACATACTCTCACGTCTCTTAGGACCGTCTGACCATCGATCCGATAGCCTGTACCAAGGATTCCTATGTTCTAGGGTACTAGTCAATATCTCCCATAAAGGTCCCATCGAGATAAGACTGTCCCAGCGCGATAACCTCAGGGATAGCAAGTAGCGCGGGCATGATTTTTACACATATATAATATATGCATAAACACAGTCATATATGTATACTACTATTCCCATATCAGATTTAGGTACACTCGTACAACCCATAATTATGATATTTATCCTTATTTCTCATTATTTAGTTATCACGTATAACGGTTTGTCTCTTATTTTAATTTGTGGGATTATTCCAACTTATTAATTGGCACTTATTTTTCAAATATAACGTATAACGTGAGGACCCCTAGTTTTAAAGTCCTTCAAATATAATTTCCTTTAAACATATTAACTCAACCCAAGTACTAGAAATTTGCCTAAGAAAAATTAATTAATCCATTTTTGCCAATTAGGCCAAACCAAATATTATCCAATAAAATTAATGACTTGAATTAAATTAAATTTTTACCTAAACAAATTTAGCACCAAATTAAATATACCAAATTTTATCTTTTTACCTATGGATTCATATAATTTGAATTTGCAAAAGATAAAATAAACAAACAACCACTACGCTGCGATGTACGAGGTAAACCCACAATGGGAAAAACCTCGGACGGCCCTAGCCTCAAATCCACTAAGTACGATTTTACAAGTACAAGACAAAAGGACTTACAACACCCGACTTGACTCCGTCCAAGCCCCGACACTTTTTCTTGTACACACCTTTGCCTAGCGAATAACCCCGGCGGTCCACCGTGGTCTCGAAATCCAATGATCGGACTTTTTCGATCACCGTCACCCGAAGAAAGAGCCTTTCTCCAAGTGGGTATGTCACAGTGAACAAACTTCTTCTTTGTGGGATGTAGAAGTAAACCCAAACTTCTCTTCTTTGAGGTGTAGAGATAAACCCGGTGCCAAACACTTCAATTAAGGATATATATTAATTAACTTGGAATAAACAAACTATTCGGTGTGTATGTGTTTTTGGAGAATTTAATCCATAAAAATCAAACACAAAATATGGAACTTTTTCTTGAAAGAATTTGCTCTCTAAAAGACTCTTAGAATATGAAAAAGTTAGTTTTTCAAAGTTGGTTCCCGCATATATAACTTATGTCAAGAGTTAGTGGGTAAAAGTGAGTGGGAACATAGAGAAAAATTGATAAAAACTGGCAAAAAATTTCCCGCCAAAAATCTCGTTCGAACGAGATTTTCGTTCGAACAAAGTCTCATTCGAACGACACTTCTAACGAAGTTCCAGAGGAAAATGGGGAAAATTCGTTGTCAAACTCGTTCGAACGCCATTCTTATTCGAATGACAAACTCGTTCGAACGACAATATCGAACGAAGTCCCAGAATGGTGAAAATTCAATTTTTAGCCCAGAAACTTTATTTTAAAGTGCTAAAGAAACCTTCTGAAAATAAACATCAGTGTAAAATAAAATTACACCCAATAAAAATGGTTCCAAGCTCCTAGCATTATATATATATATATATATATATATATAATGCATTCATACCCTATGAGCATTGGAACCAATGTTGTTGACGTAGAAACTTGGCAAAATAAACTCGACATTTGAAGAAGCTTTATAATCTTGGCCGCTATGTCTTCAACTAACATGTCGTAGGCTTGAATGGATACACTTGAACACTATCCTGTGACTCAAATATTTTTGTCCGGAATTGAGCCAACACCACATTGAGAGTCAATCAGAGACTTGTGTCCTTACAATATCCTAATCACTTCTCGTCTACCCAAGTCAGACTTTTAAACCTTAGATTGGTTATGACGTAATTCTCATCATATTACTCCTCTGCGCGGTGTAGTTTCTGATTATCCCAGGAAATAAAAATGTACAATTTTTGTACTTTTCAACACTCTAATCACCCCCTTTTTTGTCTACTCTACGATTTCTGGTGACACGCCTTGCTCTCAATGCAAATATATCCTCTTTATCTTATTTTAGTCCCATCTCTATATTACCTATGTATCTACTTTCATTTCATATGTTTCCATGTTTTCTCCTTGAGAATGACACTAAAAATTTAAACTAACTAGGGCGCCCATACACCGTATGTCCTGTGCACTTCAGCACAAGACAACTGAGCATAATATGCTTGCATTTAACGTAATATAATTGGCATACGGTAAGGTTATACTCAACCACCCACTTTGTTGTAAGTCCGTTATTTTCTAGGTCGCCCCACAAAATTTATTCGCGGTGAAAACGTTCTACACTAATTTTCACATCTGAATTTTACGGCTCTACTGATCTTAAATCAAAATAGAACTATCAACTCTCAGTTATATTCACGTATATGTATAATAACCACGGTGATAAACCCATTAACTAAAGACCAAAGCTCTCTCAACTTCTAACGTTCTCTAAGTTTCATGCGTGGTATGTCTCGCAAAGCGAAATCCAAACAAGGAACCCCCCTGATACACTATTATCTAACATTGATGATCATCGAGATCCTTTTGGTCCTAGGTCCATAATATCTACACCCGAATCCCCATCTGCTGACGTAAAAGTCTACTCGTCCACTCTCATGCCACCAAAGACGACAAATAATATGGTGGCCTTACTATCACAAGTTCTTAACGCTATATATAATAACGAGCTATATATCTCCGCTCGACAAAGAAGACAAAAGCACCCTGAATCACATCAGTGAAAAGTTCCTACGCACCGGGATCAAATATAACTGGACAACATAGTCACCGAAGTCCATAACATTTATGTATCTATATGTAACATCAAGGATATAACTCTTTATTTTTGATCATAATATAACATACCATATATTTAAGTAGGCTCAACCCTCTTTCAGGATATGCCTCACAAAATAATGCATCTCACCCGGGAATAACAAGCACGATAGTCTTATCACACAACCTACTACCGCTCAAACTCTCGGTATCCAGTCACTACATGTGGTTATAAAAAGTTTTACTTTTCTATCTCTTAAAAGTAGAAAAAATTAAAACATCAAATTCTTTCAATGGCCACACTCTCTCCTCTATGGGTGACACGAAAATTATCCACGTTTCCTAGCGATAAATAGATATACAAATAATAAGGCTAACACTGCCAAATCACTCACAATACTATATACATGTATGTTATGTGGTCTCTCTCTTGAGAAAATCTCACCTCTCAACTAGTCTGCACGCCTAACGTACCGCTAAACCATTTTAGTTATTGCTGTCACGCCTAACTAGTTCAAACTCATTAATCTTCAAATCTATTATGTCGTAATAGATACCCGTATTTCCCACGCAATACATTCATGAATATTTTCACATCTTTCATCTCGAGTGATAATGTTTTCACATTCAAAGTTAAGGGTCTACGTACTTTAAGTTATTTCAGATTTCATTATCCATCTTATCTACTAAATTCACACAGTAAAACATATCACAATTATACATATATTCATCAAACTATCATATATATATATATATATACGATACCCATATGCTCACCTGCGGTGCATGCATACTCTGCTATCAAGTCCCTATACATCTCATACTAGATAAGGACAATCGGTTCGGTATATCTCTCGAACCATAAATACAAATCGCACATATTGGAGGCGAATAAATTTCCAAGCCGATGGGCTACGTACATACCTACGCACCCATATGACCGTCATCACTATCATTATCACAGATAGCCCGTACCTAGGTTCCATGTTCTGAGGCACCGAATCTAAAATCCCCCCTATAGGCTCACCATGATCAAACTATCCCCTTTAAAAGACCTCCCGCGATATCAAGTAGCGTAGGTATGTCATACACATAATAAATACTACTATAGGTGATGATGTTGGAAACACCACCACCCTTCAAGGTGTTTATGAGCTCAATTCAATGTTAACAATGGCAGCATATGAGTGTATGTATATATATATATATATATATATAGTAGAAGGAGGTGAGGAGAAGAGGGTTCACACCGGAATATAAGTGGTTCAGCCAATCAGGCCTACGTCCACTATGCAAGTGTATGATGTGTATCAATGTATGAGGGCTCTAATGGCCATAGATACAATCTCTCAAGCTTTCTCTCTCTATTGTGTATTTTAATAGAGTTTCAGCTAGGGTTGCTAAATTCGGATCCTTTGCAAGGTAGAGGATGACCTCTGTACCTGAAGGGTGTAATGTACCCCCTATGCATGCAATGAGCATGTGTGTGTCGATCTAGCCAATTAGATGAAGATATTTGTCACTGTCACATGTAGAGAATGATGATGAAATATTCCCTCCACGTGAGGGGAATGATTTGTTATAACTGATTTGTGTCTACGTGTCCTTATCCATATGTCAATAAGTGCTCGGCCTGTGCTTGATCATGACCTCGGCCTGGATGAGTCCGAGGTTGGTAAGGTCATGCTGCTCATTCAATCCGGGATGATCCATGAAGGTCTCGGCTCAAGTGAAGCCGAGGTAAGGAATCGAAGTCAGCTTGGGTTGAGGTTAAGCCGGCATATGCCTGGTACATCGACTGAATTATTGATGAGGTCTCCCTTGGTAGTAGTGTGGTTCCTTGTAACCTCGGCCTAGCCTCGACTGAGGTTGTCATCACCCGGGTGATTATTCTAACTGTCGGCCCCCCTGATTCATGCAGTCTTCCCCTGAAGGGGTTGGTAGAGATGTTGGCTAGGGCTGACCCTCATATGGCCGAGGGTGCTGGTTACTAACCCAAGGCTTTTCCAGCGTCGGCCATAATATCGGTCGAGGTTGGTGTCCCTGAGCCGAGGTGACACTTGGGGCATATCAATCACCCCCAGCCCTTAGTTACATGTGAGAGCAGGTGACTATGGGATCACTTCCCCTCCGAGGTCTTTCTTCTATGTGCCAGTGTTCATTTGACACTTGTCCATTGCTGAAGTGTGGCTTGCCTGGCAAGCATGTGTTGTCAGCCGTCCTTTGGGGCTCCCAAGGCAATGATGGGCCTTGGGAAAGTGCCTCCATATTTAAGGGTTTAAACCCTATTTCCCTCCTTTCTTCTTCATTTCTCTCATTTCTGGCTTGATTCGTTTCTGCATCAGTCTCTCTTTCTAGAAAGATTTTTGCTCGAAGCTTTTGGTGGTGATTCCTCTCGTCTTCTTCCTTCTTCCTTACCATTTCATCCTCAGGTAACCTCTGCCAAACTTTCTTCTTCATTTTTCCTACAATCTTCTTACTTTTGCATTTTTCGGCGAGTTCTCTTAGGTTTCCGGAGAGGGCTCCATTTTTTCTGGCAAATAGTTTTTTCCATTGGTTTCATAATTTGATCTTTAGTTGAATAAAAAACAAAATAGCTTTTGTTTATTATTTTAGGAGAGTTTCAAGTGTAGGGTCTGCCTCTGATGCTCAGACCCCTTTACCAACTTCTTGAGGAGTTCCCTTCTCTCAGAGAGAAGACTTTAGAGAAAATTAGGCAAATAGAAAGAGCTCAGGAGGAGGCTCGTAGGTCACAGGAATTCCCTCTTAGACCCATATTTCCACCACCCCTGAAGGTAGTATACCCTAAACCGTTGGAACCAGTTAGCCAAGCAGAGTTCCCTCCTGAACCCATACCGATGTCTGAGTCTTCCACCTCAGACCCTATGTCTGTGGACTCTTTCCAAGAGGCCATGGACTTCTCAACTCAGCAAGTTTAGGCCCCTGATCAAGCCGAGGTCTCTAGTCGGGCCTCGTCCCATAAAAAATCAAGCACATCATCCTCTTCCTCGGAGGTTGAGATTGTTGCACCGAGTGTGGCCATCCCACCAATACTTGATGCCATTCCCCTATCGACCGTTACCGGGGCTAAGTTCGCTCAGAGGTTCCCCAGTAATCCATCAATGTCTGCTCAGGCCGACGTTGAGTTAGACAATGATGATGATGACATTGAAAGTGATGTCGATGTCTCTGAGGCGATCGAGATCGAGAGTACCGTTACTGAGGTAGACCTTCTTTGCTTCAGATATCTATACTCCATCATCCCCTCCATAAAGCTTAGGAGACCTCTTAGGGAAGAGAGGGCTTACCACGGCCGTGATGGTGAGATCTTCTTTTATGAGCAGATGTCCAAGTTAGGGTTTCATTTGCCCATCCATCCCATTATTAGGTCCATCTTAGCCTACATCAATTTGGCCCCTTCTCAATTGTCACCTAAATCCTGAAGGGTCATAATTGGGGCCATAGTCCTATGGAGGGATGTTCACCATTCAGACCTTCCATTCCAGGTCATTGTAGGATGTTATATCCCTTCATCTGCCAAAAATCATCCGAGTTACTATCATTTTGTAGCTCAAAAGCTTGAGAAGATGATGCTCCAGGTAACTCAGACTTCCAACCATAACTAGAAGCCTCAATACTTCTTTGCTTCTGGGCCATGGGAATTTGGTCCATATGCTCCTTCTTCCCAGCTAGAGCCGAGGATGACCCTAAGATGGGGTAAGGTCATAATGTCTGCTAAGGCCGATCCTGGTCTGAGCCTGCCAAACTATCATAAGGTTAAGGGCCTTCAGGACCAGGGCATGCATGGTCTGCTCGTGAAATTTGAGCATCTGATGACCCCCCACTACCTCTTTGAGACTGGTTTAGGGGGAAGCCCTCTTACAGAGCTTATTAAGTGTTTATCATTCAAGTTATACCTCTAAGTTTATGCATGTCTGATCTTCTAACTCAGACTTTTCTTTTTTACAGAGCGTCCAAAAGGTGTATCAGACGAACTCTGGGAAATGGAAGCACCGAGTCTGACCAGGCTTGCTAAGAAGGCAGGTCTGAATGCTCCTCCTCCAGCTCCCTTAACCTTAAAGGCTCAGACCACAAGAAAGAGAAGGGCTACCGACCATGCCCCTGAAGATCAAAAGCAGACTTAAAAAGGAGGGGATTATGCTATTCCCATATCCTCTGCAAAAGCGTTGGCAGCTCGTATAGAGAAATTAAAGATCAATGACAACATCATAGGCCACAGTCTGCAGGATTTGGATGCTATCGGCTCTGCCATGACCGAGGAAGACAAACGTTTTTGCAATTCCCTGGACACACCCCTGCTGGTTGAGTTTGGCCTCCACTGGTCCATTCAAGTATGACCATATTTCTTTGTAGTTTCCAAGTGTAACCTCTGATTTGATTTTCAACTTATTCAGACGATCATATATTTTACAGGGTCTGGCTGTAATGCATTATCTAGCCAATTGGACTCTGAGGAAGATGCCCCTCATCCAAAAGGGTCAAGAGGCCGAGAAAGTACAGAATTCACTGAATGCAGAGATAGAACGTCTGAAGTCTGCATTAGAGGGGTCTAAAAAGAAGGTGAAGGGGCTGGAGAAAGAGGTCTCCAAACTTAAGAAGGATCATGCTGTGGTTCTGCAGGCAAAGGATGATGTCCTCCAGCAGAAGGTCGACTCTGCGGTGAAGGCAACCCTTGATGATGCCTCTGAGGGGATACTTGCTGATTATAAAGCCTCAGACGAGTTCATGAGCTTTGGCTTTGAGTACCTTGAAAGAGGTATTAAAGCTACTATCAAATGGGTGGCTACCAAAGAGAAGGAGGCAGGGAGTCTGAAGGCCTCTGACTTCGTAAGCCTGGGTTTTGCTGACCCTCAGTTTGCCCAAGCACTTCAGGAGGTTGAAGAGGAGGTTGTTGCACTTGCAGAGACTGCCACACTGGACTGCACTGAGCTAGGAGCTGACCACAGAGAAAATGGGGCCGAGGTGATAAACATTGGCCAAGAAAATCAGGCCGAGGATGCCATCACTCTCCCCTCTAATCCTTAGGCTTAATTATGAAGCTTTATTTTGTAACCCCTGATTGTTTGTAATCTCTGAAGAACATATGAAACTTGTATCTTTGTATTTTCACAATTGGAATGGCAACCTCTGAGGAGGGTTTTTCACTTCGTTTGTTTTGTTGAATGTTTCTGTCATGTGACGTTTTAATTCTGAAGTCTAATCGCAATGATGTCTGCTTAAACTTAATCAATAGTCTTACCTTAGACCTTGCCACTACAGTGGTGTCATAAGGTCTGAGGTCATCAACTAGGAGGTCACCTTGATAATTAATCTCACCAACCTAATGATGTTAAGGGTCTGAGGTCATCCAAGTATGACGTCTGACCTCAGACCTTGTCACCACTGCGTGATGTTATAAGGGTCTGAGGTCATCACCTAAGATGTTATCCTCATAATTAATCTCACTAAATTAATGATGTTAAGGGTCTGAGGTCATCCAAGTATGATGTCTGACCTCAGACCTTGTCACCACTGAGTGATGTTATAAGGGTCTGAGGTCATCACCTAAGATGTTATCCTCATAATTAATCTCACCAAATTAATGATGTTAAGGGTCTGAGGTCATTCAAGTATGGTGTCTGACCTCAGACCTTGTCACCACTGAGTGATGTTACAAAGGTCTGAGGTCATCACCTAAGATGTTATCCTCACAATTAATCTCACCAAATCAATGATGTTAAGGGTCTGAGGTCATCCAAGTATGGTATCTGACCTCAGACCTTATCACCACTGAGTGATGTTATAAGGGTCTGAGGTCATCACCTAAGATGTTATCCTCATAATTAATCTCACCAACCTAATGATGTTAAGGGTCTGAGGTCATCCAAGTATGGTGTCTGACCTCAGACCTTGTCACCACTGAATGATGTTATAAGGGTCTGAGGTCATTGTTGATGTAAAAAATTAGATCATATCTAATTATTTAATCACAGATAAAATAAATGAGACACAGAAGTTTTAAAGTGGTTCATCCTTATAAGAATGGCCTACGTCCACTTTTCTATTATTGATGACTGTTTGGGAATTCTCGATTACAAGTTCAATCAAGAAATTTCGGTCCCCTTATAATGACGATTGTACAATGTATTTATAGCCCTGAGGCTGTAATGTGAAAGGGTAATACATTCAATGCTGTACATGTGAAAGGATAATATATTAAATGCCCCTTAAGCGTATACATATGAATGATAAGCATTTAATGAACAGTCAGACTGTTGATTTTCCTGCTATTAATGCTTTGTTCGAGGTGCAACTCGGACCGCCTAAGGTCCATGGTAATCAAAAGTTCCTCGGTACTCAAAAGTTCCTCGGAGAGTTCTTGTAGGTCAGAACGTCTAAGTTCCTCGGGGAAGCAGTGTTCCTTGTGGTAGTATTGTTCCTCGGAGCATCTGAGTTCCTCGGAAGTGCTTGTTGCTGCCACGTAGATTGCCACGTGTCTTCACTCGATTGAGCCATGTCAGCAGACTAAATTTGGTATCAACAGAAGCCTCCAATGTTTCATAGTTCGAAATTTGAGGAGTGTGGAGCATTCTTTCTCGAAATATGGTAGTTTTAAATGGTCCTCCTGATTTTTAGGAGTGTTTCCTTTGTATTTATTTTTCCTTCCAAATTCGTAGAATCAGGCTTTTTTGAATTTTTATAACCGCCTCGATCTTCGCGTACTTTTTGTCCTTTTAGCCTCCGGTAGCGTAATCGTTTCTTTTTGTAATCATTAACTTTACCGTTTTCCAAGGCAGAGTATTTAAGTGTCACAGACAATCCCATCGTCTTCTACTTTTTCAAATTTGTATCTTCGAATTTTCCATTGTCTTACTCTCTTGTGCGTTCATCCTTTCCATCGTTCGTTGCCAACAGATCCACTCTTTTTCTGTAAGATCTTCTTCCTTCTTCTTCATTTCCTTCTTTCATCATTGTTTATCCTGTTGAATCGATTGTTAAATTTCGCTCTGATTTCTCTATTCCCTCCTGGGTTATTTTGGAAGAGCTTTCTGAGCCTTCAGACTATTTTCGTTTGGCTGAGGGACATTGGTTCCCCAGTCTCTTTATTGCTGAGTGTGGATTTTCTTTTCCTCCCAACCTTATATGTCTGGAATTCTGTCAATACTTTGACGTTGTTCCTGCAAGAATATCCCCCAATACATGGAGAATAGTTAATGGGATTCATAGACTAAATTAAATTCATGGAACTCGCATAGGAATTCCAGAAATCATGTTTTGTTATAGATGGGCTGTTGGTGATAACACTTTTTATTTAAAAACTAGATTTTTAAATAGGACTTTAGTGGTCAATCTCCCGGATGCCAATAGGGACTATTTTGAGCACGGGGTTGTTATAAAAAATTGGCAACATGCTCCTTTATCTGGAGACGAAGTTTATCAGGGTCCCAGATGCCCTCCCTATGGCAATGGGATAGGTTATTTTTATTTCATTTCACTTATTTTGAAATTATGCTTCTTCTGTGTTTAACAAAATGTGCCACTAATATTACAATTTTGATTTATTTACAGTTGACAGCAAAAGAAAGTGTCCAAAGGAGGCAAATGTTAATATAAGGCACTTAAAACTTATCTGGAGTCTGCATCAGACTGTTACCGATGAGCACATTAGGTCAGCTTCATATTTGCTGCAGTACAAGAGCTACTCCACTTCTTTTACTGCTCGTCCGGTAATAAGCAAAGTAGAACCAGTACCAGCTTCTACCAGTTCTTCACCTGAGTCACACGTTCCTTTAAGTGAAAGGATGAAGAAAAGAAGACCTCCCACTTTTTTTGAGAAACCTGCCTCTGGTGCTGGAGAGGAAAAAAGAAGTAAGATTGACGTCCCAGGAGAGGGGACGAAGAAAATTGATGCACCTTCCTCAGTTGCTCCGGTGAAGGTTGCCGAGAAGCTCCCAGTGGTCCCGAGCAAGTCTGCTGCTCCAGGAGAAGTGATTTTAATATCACCGACCAAGAGTTCTTCCTTGGTCGAAACTATTCCTGTTCCCCCGAGGAAGCTGAAGAAGAGCTCCTCGGTCAATTTGGCTGACACCGTCTCTCAGCCCCCAACTAGTGGAGTTCCCACTTTCGTTCCCCCGAGCTCTGCCATGAGCTCGGTGAAGACTTGGATCATTCCCGAGATCCAAGGTATTGAAGAGAACCTTCCTCGGGACACTGTTACTACACTAGCAGCTCGTCACATTGCTTCTGTAAGTCTTATTGTTTTGAACTTTTCATCTTTCCCTTGCTATATCTGTCTCTGACTTGCTTTTATTTTATTTTCACAGTTGGTGAGATACTTTAACACAATTTTGAAGAAAAATGAAGCTATTAAAGCTTCAAGCTCCTCATCTGGTGTGGAGGAAGCTCTAATGGGCGTGAGGCATTCTTTGGAAGATTCTCATCATAAGTACGATGCTGATAAGGCTGCTTGGGAGAAGAAACTTACCTCCACCGAGAAGGATAAGGCTCAAGTTGTTGAAATCTCCAAGGGGTTAGAGAAGAAAATAAAGAACTTGGAGGAGAAAAATAAAGATCTTGAAGGGAATCTAAAAGATGGTAGACAACTTAAGAATAAGCTCAAGGTTGCTGAGGAAGAACTAATCCAACTTCGCGAAGTAAGTCGCCAAAAGGAAGAAGTTGAGAATAAACTGAAGACTGCTGAAAGTCTTCTGTCCGAGAAGCTTTCCTCAGAGAAGTTAAAGAGGAAAATGGTTGTGAAGAAGTCTTTCAGAGCCGGCTGGGACAAGGGGTGGAGCAAAGGCTTGGCTGCCATGATGTCTCAAGTAGAATATGGCAGCCTTAAATACTTTAGAGATGGGTAGGTCGCTGCTCTACAGGAGATTAAGGTTGATGAAAACTTCGAACTCTTTCAGCGACACAACCCTGGTCCCCCTCCAACTCCTGAAGACGAAGAAGAGGACGAATCTGCCTTCGAAGAGTCTTCCATGGTGTTGGGAGATTATCCCCCAGCCATCCAGCCTGCTAACGAGGAACTTTAACAGCTCGCTACTTCCTCCGAGCAACCTCCAGCACTTCCCTAGCTACTATCTGCTCCATCCGAGCAACCTACCTCCTCGTCCCAGCCTCCCGAGAAAGTTTTGGGAGACAAGGAAAAGGTGTAGAGTTGTTCGGACTTCTATCTATTTTATTTTTCTTTGACAAATGTAATCCTGAACCATGTAACTCTGAACCTTGTGTTATAATAAAACTTGAACTTTTTTTTTTGCATACTGTTGACTCCTCTTCATGCTCTGTTTTGATTATTGATTACTGCTTTTTCTTCCTCTACTAGTTTTTGGCCAGGATGAAATTATTATCTGCTCACGATACAAAGCTGTTGAGGCAATGCAATGAATACTTTAAGGCTGGTCACACAGATCTGAGTACAGCACAAATCGTCGACATCCTCGGCCAAGATGCTTCGGAACATGCAGTTGAAGCTTACTAATATTTGAAGTGTCTGCTTGATCGTGCGGTGGCCAATAATGTATCTTATTATGACATGATCGAGGATCTTCAAGGCACTCTTGAAGACCTTCAACACCAATATAAGGAATCCACTTCCCTCTTGCACGAGGGGTACGAGAAGAAATATCAGCAAATCGTTGCCGACAAGAGATACGATAAACTTTTTGCTGGCTACGATGTTAGGGAGAGAACTCTGAGGGCTGAGGTCGAAGAGTGTAGACAAATAGCTGAATTAGTAGAGCAAGAGAATAACAACCTGCAAAGAGAGTTGTCGCAGTTGAAGTCTGCATCTTCCACTTCAAAATCCTTGATCCCAGTGACTGATGAGGGATTATCATTCTTGGAGGTCGAGAACGCCAACTTGAGGGATGAGATGGAAACCTTAAAAAAATCTGGCCCTTCTACATCTTCTCGTGGACGAGCAAGAGCTCCTTGGGGACGAGCAAGAGCTACTCGAATTCCTTTCGAGGAACAGAGGACTCAATCTGCCTTAGAGAACCAGGCCTTCCAATTAATGGCGAAGAACCAGGCGTTGGCTGAAATGTCAAAGAAGATCAGGGACCTGGAAGAGAAGCATTCTACGCAAAAGTCAATCTTGGAGAATAAAGAACTCTTCATCAAAAATCTCCACGAACAGCTAGAAAGATTGACATATCAATTCCACAAACAGCCCAGGGAGTTCTGGATGGCTGGGTACAACGAGGCTCTCTACCACTTGGATGATCGTATCCACAATGCCAATAATGAGGGCTACAAACAGGGCTGGTTGAATGCCTTAGGTGTGGTGCAACTAGAACAGGGTCATTACCTGTGGGATTACCATAATCATGGGCTGCTCGACCTTCCAGTGCCACCATTCAAGATCGATATGAGTTGAATCCCTGCTCGGGCCATCCCTCAGTGCTTAATTTCCAAGTATCTCGACGACTACAATCTCCATTCTAATGTCGAGACATCTCATCCTGAGCACCTCCTAGATCGACCATCCTTGATGAATATCAGGATGTTAAAAGATCTTAACTTCATAAATTCCTCTCTTGCTTTAAATGATCCCCCTGCTGACGAGGAACCTGTTTCAAAAGCAGAGGGGAAGAAACCAATAGAATAGGAATATTGATGTAATAAATTTGTATATATTTCATTCTCAATGTAATTTATTTTTGGATTTAATGAAAGACTTTAATTTTTGTTCGCAATATTAATTGCCATTGTTTTGTAAAACACTTTACATCTGTGCATGTGTATCTGTTAAAAAGATAACAATATTGTGTTGTTTGTCGATCAATTTATTGTCGAATAGTTTGAATTTGTGGTAGTCATTTGGCAAAAATAATGTTTTGTTTCTCGACCAACTTAGTAAAAAGTTACGAGTATCAAAAATGTTGCTCGATCACTTTCTCGTTTTCATAAAATGTTTTCGACCATTCAAGGTCGGTAAATTTTCCTTTTCTACCAACTATAGTTAATGGGTTTTTCTTCTACGAGCAACTTTGGCACTTTTTGGAATAGTTGTAGCTCCAGACCAACCTTAGTTGGCATTTTCGAGAATATATTTACTTCCTAACCAACATAAGTTGACATTTTTAGGAATACTTTTACTTCCCGAGGAACACATAGTTTTACTTCTCGCAGGAATACAAGTTTTACTTCCCGGAGGAATACAAGTTTTACTTCCCGGAGGAATACAAGTAGCTTTACTTCCCGAAGTAATACAAGTTTTACTTTCAGAATACAAGTTTTACTTCCTGGAGGAATACAAGTTTTACTTCCTGGAGGAATACAAGTAGCTTTACTTCCCGGAGGAATACAAGTTTTACTTCCCGGAGGAATACATTTGTTTCTCGACCAACCTTAGTCCGAGTTTTGCCGAGTAGTATGTAGCACTAGTATTCCCCGAAAAACTTTCAATAAAAGGAGAGAATATACATCACTGATAATACTTGCGCAGGTGCTCTGCGTTCCATGCAGTCTTAAACTCCTCCCCTTCTAAAGTTGCTATTCGGTAAGTTCCTGGTCGAACAACTTCTGTAACTCGGTATGGTCCATGCCTGTTTGCCTCTAGTTTGTTGTGCTTTTGAATCACTTTCTTTAGCACATATTCTCCTTCTTTCAGGTCGCACTTCTTCACCCTCTTATTGTAGAACAAATATGTTCGTTGTTGGTATGCAACATTCCTGATGGCTGCTTCTTCTCTAACTTCCTCGAGCATGTCTAAATCCAATCTTCTCATTAAGTCACTGACAGGGGAATTGAAATTCAGTACCCTGTGTGTTTGGAGGCCCAACTCGACAAGTATAACAGCTTCGCTTCCAAACTCTAGCATATATGAAGATTCTCCAGTTGTTGTTCGGGGAGTAGTACGATAAGCCCACAGTACTGACTGTAACTCGTTGATCCAATTTGCTTTCGGATCGTCCAGTCTTTTCTTCAAGCCATTCAGCAGCGTTCTGTTTGTCACTTCAGTTTGTCCATTACTTTGAGGATGGCCTGGCGCTGAGTGGATTTTCAAAATGTTTGACTGATGACAATAGGCAGCGAACTCCTCGTTGTCAAATTGTGTTCCATGGTCTGTGATGAAAGCATGAGGAAGACCATATCGACAAATGATGTTCTTCCAAATAAATTGGTACACCTTCTCGTAAGTCATATCAATGAGAGGCTATGCTTCTACCCACTTAGTAAAATAATCCTCGGCAATGATGAGGTATTTGAACCTTCCTCTGGTCGTTGGCAGTGGCCCGACCAAATCTATTCCCCACATGGCAAATGGCCAGGGGGAAGTGATGGGTGTCAACAATGCTTGTGGAGTTCTTCGGATGGAGGAAAAGCGTTGACACTTGTCACATTTCTTGGCATAGGCTATGCAATCAGCTCTCATCATCGACCAGTAGTATCCCTGTGTCATCATCCTTTACAAAAGTGTCCGACCTGCTACATGGGCTCCACAGGACCCTTTATGGACCTCTTCAATCAAATCTTTCACCTCGGTGGGATGCACACATCTTTGTAAACCTGCTATCATTCCTCGTCTGTATAGGATGCCATTAGTCAGTACATAACGAGCAGCCTTGAACTTCATCTTTTTGGCTGCAAGCTTGTCAGTTGGTAATTCTCCTATCTCAATATATGCCCTGAGGGGATCCATCCATGATGATCCTAAATCGAGGGTAATAAAATTCATCATCAGATCTTCATCTATACTCCGACCAGCTAAAATTTCAATTGGGATTGTTCTTCGTTGCTCGGTACGAGTAGATGATGCTAATCGAGCTAGGGCGTCTGCTCTCGCATTCTCCATTCTTGGTATTCTGACCAACTGAATAGCAGCAAATTTTGATGCCAACTGCATCACCTTCGCCTGATACTTGATCATTAATTCTCCTTTGGCTGCATATATTCCCAATGATATACCCGTTTATACCCTCAGTCTGGATGAAGATTACCTCCAATACGGACGACCCTACGAGGGGACGACCCTTCACCAGGCCCCAGCTGGCCACTACCAGGCTCAGACGACCCTATGAGGGGCCGACCCTCCTCCACGCTCCAGACGACCCTACGAGGGGCCGACCCTTCCTCAGGCTCCGGACGACACTACGAGGGTACGATAGTACGAGGCCAGAATTAAGCCAGGCTCACTACCGGAAGAAACTTTGCCCTCGGCCTCGGCTCATAGGCCGAGGGTGATATCATGACTGCTCGTGGTTTGGGAGACGCGTGGAACAGTGCGTGTCAGGCTCATATGACACGTGGCAGACCGTTATAACAGAATCACACCCTCACGTGAGGGAATATTATGTTATCATTTGGCATCTACAGGTGTCAACAGGGAATTGGCTAGATCATTATTCACATGCACCATGCTTACTTGGGGGGGGGGGGGTACACTACACCCCCCAAGACCTATATATACTTGTCACCTACAACCCTACAGGGGATCGATCCATGAACAGTAGTCCTAGCTAAAACTCTGCTTGTACACACACAGTAGAGAGAGAGTGAGAGGGTTATGTGCATTGTATCCAAGGCCATTAGTGCCCATACTTAGTGGATCACACACTCACAGTGGATGTAGGCCAAATTGGCTGAACCACTATACATCATTGTCTTATTTCCTCTTATACTCATCCCCTTCTATACACTTATACATCTCTATGGCTGCCATGGCTGCTACTGCTTGAGTTCACTATCACTTATCTGGTGGTGCTAAATCCCAGCATCATCAGTTTGGCGCCGTCTGTGGGAACGAGAAGACATATCTTCCTTTGTACAGCTTGACCTCACTGGGCACTCTGGTGGTGAACCAACACTCCCCCTGAGAGGAGGTGTTTCACCATTGAAAGAGACCCACTAAGGTTCCCAAGCTCACCAGTATTTTCTTTAGTTCAACTTTTCATAGCTCAAGCACATGGCACCTGAGATGCCACCACCACCTCTTCCCCCGCCGGATGAGGGGGGAAGACCCAGTTCCAGTCAGCCGCTGCCTCAGTCTGAGATGGCAGATGTGGCAGCAGCCCTAAAGTCTCTGGCAGCCAGCCAGCGGATGATGCAGGAGCAGTTCACAACTCTAAGTCAGAACATACTGAGACCACCGGGGGTCTCACCTAAGATGATTACTCCGGCAGCAGCTCCAGGACAGCATGAGGCCAGGGGACCACCCCAGGCACCACGTAAAGACCTGCCACCCCCTCAGCGGCGTAGGGATGTTGCTGACCCCCGGAGTTTACGCCTGGGGAGGCAAGGAAACCCTTGCCCTGAGGACAAGTATGACGATCTGGAGGAAGAAGAGGCTCCAGTAGAATGCTGGGAGCCATATGAGGTCTCCAAAAATACTGTACGACCCCTCCAGGACAGTAGAGGAAAGTACGGGAGACCAAACCCTGATGATCGCCCAAGAGGCTCTGCTTTTGACCGCCTGAGCAGGGGGTCGGCCTTCGAGAGGCTAGGCCCAGTGAATGACCTGCGGGACAAGTTGTCCAAGTCAAGAAGCGCAGCGAGATCTAGGAAAGAGGCAGCAGAAGGCCGACCCCAAAGACGGGATGACGGCCAAAGGGAAGTAAACAGCCGACACAGGCCCGCCGTAGCGGAGCCCTCCATCCACCTCCAAGAGGCAGCGGGGGATAACATCGGCCACGCCGACCCTGTGAGGCCCTGGAATGACTCAATCCAGCGGTTAGAGGATAAGATTGACGACATACTGAAGAGCCGGGACCCTCTTCAGAGGGGATACACCATAGGCTCACCCTTTGTGGCAAAGATAGTCAACTTCCCCACGCCATCAAAGTTCAAGCCTCCTGTGGTCACCCCAAGATACGATGGGAGAACCAACCCTGTCCACCACGTGGAGATGTATCAATCCGCGGCAGACATATACTCTATCTCAGATGAGATGAGATGTCGTGCCTTCTCTGGTACCCTGACAGGGGCTGCGCATGTGTGGTACACGTCTCTTCCAAAAAATTCCATTGGAAACTTTAAGCAGTTGGCAGACATGTTCATCCATAATTTCTGCTTCGGGGTGAGGCCACAAAAGAAGACCACCCACCTGCTCTATGTTAAGCAGGGAAAGAATGAGACTCTGAGAGACTACATAGCCAGATTCAATAAAGAGAAGCTGGAGGTGGAAGACTATGAGGAGAGCATAGCTATGACAACCCTGATTGGAGGGCTCCAAAAGGGGAAGCTATTATGGAAGCTTGCCGAAGATCCTCCGAGGACGATGGCCGAGCTATTCTCAACAGCAGGAAAGGTGATGAACGCCGAAGAGGCGATGACTGCAAAATATGAGGACGAAAGAGGAGGTGCAAGTGGGAGTAAATACCCCAAGAAGAACAAAGAGGGGAAGAAGAGAACCATGGATGATAAGTTCGCGGGGTACACCCCTCTGACGGTCAGCTGTGAACAGATCCTCAATGAGATAAAGAGTGACAAGACGCTGAAGTGGCCTGAGAAGCTGAGGGCAGCTCCCGGCAAGAGGAATAAGAACCTGTGGTGCGAATTTCACCAAGACCACGGCCACGTGACGAATAAATGCTTTGCTCTGAAAGACGAGATTGAGAAGATGCTGAAGGAAGGGAAGCTCAGAAAGTACGTCGACAAAGCCGACTTCAAGAGGGGACGAGGGGACGACCCCAGAAAGAAGCGAGTCGATGCCTGCAGAGAAGGTCCTCAAAAAAGAGCGGACGACCCCTCTGATGATGAGGACGACCCCGACCTCCTGCCGAGAGACGACCACGGCCCTGTCAAGAGGCTCAATATGATCTCGCTCGGGGTGGGAATGATCTCCGGGGGACTTGCAGGAGGAGGGTCTGAGGTCGCCGACAGGAAGGCCCATGTCGCTGAGGCTAAGGCAGTGACGAAGACGGTGCACTCAACCTCCGTAGAGGTCAAGTCAGAAAAAAGGAAGAAGGTTGATATGGACACTTTGATTGTGGGATTTTCAAGAATGGACTTCAAGGGCCTATTGGCCCCTCATGATGACCCTCTCGTCATCACCACCAGGGTGCACGGGTGCGAAGTGCCGAGGATCCTGGTGGATGGGGGCTCATCCGCAGATGTGATGTTTTGGCCATGCTTCAAGGCCTTGGGCCTCAGTCGTGCCAGACTTGTCCCATACCATCATCCATTGATTGGGTTCAGTGGGGAGAAGGTTCACCCCCTGGGAATATATGAGGCTGATGTCAGGATGGGGGATGAATGGCCGAGATGGCTCACCAAGAGGGTCAGTTTCTTTGTGCTGGATAAGCATGTGTTTTCAACATACAACATCATACTGGGACGTGTGGCCCTCAAGGGGTTTGAAGCTGTGCCGTCCACAGTTCATCAGATGGTTAAGTTCCCTACCCCTTATGGGGTGGGGGAAGTTCAGGGAGACCAGACGACAGCGAGAGAGTGCTACTACAACTCCGCTGAAGAAAGGGAGGCACACAAGAGGGCTATAGCCACTTACAACATTGATACCCTAGACCCCAGGGACGAGACGAAGCTCAAAAAAGGAGAGGCCGCTGAGGAGGTAGAACCCATCATCCTCGATGAGGATGACCCGGGAAAAACCGTCCAAGTTGGCAAGTCTCTGAAGCCCAGTATCAAGGAAGACCTCATCAAACTGTTAAGGAGAAGGCGAAGCGTCTTCACGTGGAGTCATGTAGATATGCTAGGGATCGACCCTGAAATCATGTGCCACAAACTCAATGTGGTAGAGGGAGTGAAGCCGGTAAAGCAGAAGAGGAGGATTTACTCTAGAGAGAAGTATGAGGTCATCAGGGATGAGGTTAAAAAATTAGAAGACGCTGAATTTATCAGGGAGGTCATCTACCCTGAATGGCTGTCCAACGCAGTCATTGTCCCAAAGGCCAACGGGAAGTGGCAGATGTGTGTGGACTTCACAGACCTCAATAAGCATTGTCCCAAAGACAGCTTCCCTCTCCCCCGCATCGACCAGATGGTAGACGCTACCGCAGGCCATGAGCTCATGAGTTTCATGGATGCCTACTCAGGGTATAACCAGATTTTTATGAACCCTGAGGACTCGGAGAGGACTGCCTTCATCACTGATAAGGGGACATACTGCTATAGGGTCATGCCCTTTGGTCTAAAAAATGCGGGAGCAACATACCAGCGCCTCGTAAATAAAATGTTCGAAGATCAAATTGGGAAGTCTATGGAGGTCTACGTGGATGACATGCTGACCAAGAGTTTGAAAGCAGAGGATCATGTGGCAGACCTGGAAAGGACCTTTAATACAATGGATAAATACAAAATGAAGCTCAATCCGGCCAAGTGTGTCTTTGGGGTCGGAGCGGGGAATTTCTTGGGGTTCATTGTCAACCAAAGAGGCATCGAGGCCAATCCTGAAAAGATAAAGGCCCTTATTGAGATGAAGACCCCCAAGTCCATTAAAGACGTTCAGAGGCTCACAGGGAGAGTGGCTGCCTTGAATAGATTTGTGTCAAGGGCTACAGACAGGTGTCTACCATTCTTCAAGATCCTCAGGAAGGCCTTCGAATGGAGTGAAGAGTGTGATGAGGCTTTCAAGGAGCTAAAATCATACTTAGGGTCTCCCTTGCTGCTGTCACGACCCGTGCAGGGTGAACGACTTTACGTGTACCTTGCTGTCTCAGAGTCCGCTATCAGTGCAGCAATCGTAAGAGATGAAGACGGGATACAGAAGCCCATATATTTCAACAGCAAGGCACTCCAGGGGGCAGAGCAGAGATACCCGAGGATAGAGAAGTTGGCCTATGCCTTGATCCATGCCTCAAGGAAGATGAAACCGTACTTCCAGTCCCATACTATGGTCATCCTTACTGACTCTCCTCTTAGGCAGGTCCTACACAAGCCTGAAAAATCAGGAAGGCTAATGACCTGGGCTATAGAGCTGGGGGAGTTCGACATTGTGTATCAGTCTAAGAAAGCCATTAAGGGGCAAGCATTGGCAGACTTCGTGGCTGAGTTCACTTGGGAAGATGATGAGGCCGAGGGTGAGACCCTCGGGAAGACGGATACAGAAGACAGACCCGCAGACACACCAGCAGATAGGGCTGAGACGAGCACCGCAAGAGAGAAAGCAGGAAGATACCTTTTTAGACAAGGGTCACTCATCGAGGGAAATTTCTCGGAGGAACATGCTGTGTGGAGTCTCTTCGTCGACGGGTCCTCTTGCGAAAGCGGGAGCGGAGCTCGATTGATAGTGTCAGCACCCGACGACACAGGCATCGAGTACGCCCTGAGGTTCAATTTCAAAGCCTCCAACAATGAGGCTGAGTATGAGGCCTTGATAGCTGGCCTTTCCTTGGCTAAGTCCCTTAGTGTCGGCCAAATTTTGGTTCACAGCGATTCAAGGCTGGTGGTGAATCAGATACTAGGAGCCTACGAGGCCAAGGACGAGAGGATGGCTAGGTATCTTGAGAAGGTGAGGTCATTGCTGAAAAACTTCAAATAAGTGAAATTCAAGAGGGTACCTAGGCTCGACAATGGCCGTGCTGACGCCCTTGCAAGGTTGGCCTCAGCTACTAGGACAGACATAAGGAGGACAGTCCCGGTAGAAATCTTGCTTCGACCAACTATCGAAGACGACGAGGGAACACTTAGCATTTGCATGAATGTTTCTCAAGAAACTTCATGGATGGATCCTCTGATCAGATACATTAAAGGGGGAGAGATGCCAGAAGCAAGCCAAGAGAGGAAGAAGCTGAGATACAGGGCTGCAAAGTTCGCTGTCATCGGGGACACGCTGTACAAAAAGGGGTTTCTGCTCCCCTTACTCAGGTGTGTGCATCCCTCAGAAGTCCCTTCCATTTTTCAAGATGTGCATGAAGGGTCGTGCTCAAGCCACATTGGGGGTAGATCCTTGGCAAAGAGGGTGATCACCCAAGGCTACTGGTGGTCGACCTTAGGAAAAGATACTGCCGCATATGTTAAAAAGTGTGATAAATGCCAAAGATTTGATACCATCCCTCTCCAACCTCATCAGCCCCTCACCTCCATTACATCCCCATGGCCGTTTGCAGTGTGGGGGATTGACCTGGTAAGACCCTTACCGAGGGCAGTCAATAACTATCGGTTCCTCATCGTAGCAATTGACTACTTTTCAAAGTGGGTAGAGGCCGAACCGATGGCCACTATTACAGAGCAGAAGACCTTCCAGTTCATCTGGAAGAATGTGATATGCAGATATGGTCTACCCAACACCCTCATCTCGGATAATGGGACCCAGTTCAAGAATGCCTCTCTGCAGAAGTACTGTGAGAGGGTAAGTATCAAACAATTTTTCTCCACCCCAGGCCGACCTCAGGCCAATGGGCAAACCGAAGTTACGAATAGGACAATCCTAGATGGGATTAAGAAGAGGCTTGAGGAGGCAAAAGGAAGATGGGTCGAGGATTTATATGCAGTGTTGTGGGCGTACAGGACGACAGTAAGGACCTCTACTGGGGAGACCCCATTCATGTTAGCTTATGGATCAGAAGCAGTCATCCCCACCGAAGTCGAGTTTCCCACTCATAGGGTCCAAGTGTATGACCCCCAGGGAAATACAGAAGAGAGGAGACTTGACCTGGACTTGATTGAGGAAAGAAGGGAGGATGCTGAGATAAGGCAGGCTTCCTACCAACAGAGGACCGCAAGGTTCTACAATCAGAGGGTGAAACATAGGCCCATCGCAGTGGGGGACTTGGTCCTCAAGAAGACTTGGCAAAAGCCCAACAAGCTTCACCCTAATTGGCATGGCCCATATAGGGTCATCGATGAAGTCATCCCTGGGACCTACAGGCTAGAAAACCTGGAGAGGGAACCTTTCTCAAACCCCTGGAATGAAGATCATTTGAAAAAATACTACCAGTAGTGTTGTAAGGTCTTGATAAGCCATAGTTGTAATAAGCATTGTTTCGACAGAACACATTGAAGATTAATGAGAAGTATCAGTGTTTCCCTCATCCAGTGGTTATCAGTTCTAGTATACATGCAAAGAAGTTGAACCCTCGGCTATAATGAGGATCAGTGGAGGGGACGACCCCACCACAGTCCTCAAAAAAGACGAGGGTAGACTGTTAAAAACCATTAATTTGGTAAGTTGAACCCTCGGCTATAATGAGGACCAGTGGAGGGGACGACCCCACCACTGTCCCCAAGAAAGACGAGGGTAGACTTTGTTAAAATCCATTAATTTGGTAAGTTGAACCCTCGGCTATAATGAGGACCAGTGGAGGGGACGACCCCACCACTGTCCCCAAGAAAGACGAGGGTAGACTTTGTTAAAATCCATTAATTTGGTAAGTTGAACCCTCGGCTATAATGGGGACCAGTGGAGGGGACGACCCCACCACTGTCCTCAAAAAAGACGAGGGTAGACTTTGTTAAAAGCCATTAATTTGGTAAGTTGAACCCTCGGCTATAATGAGGACCAGTGGAGGGGACGACCCCACCACTGTTCTAAAAAAAAGACGAGGGTAGACTTTGTTAAAATCCATTAATTTGGTAAGTTGAACCATCGGCTATAATGGGGACCAGTGGAGGGGACGACCCCACCACTGTCCTCAAGAAAGACGAGGGTAGACTTTAATTAAAAATCATTAAATTGGTTGGTTAAACCCTCGGCTATAATGAGGACCAGTGGAGGGGACGACCCCTCCACTGCCCTCAAGAAAGACGAGGGTAGACTTCATATAACCATTAAATTGGTTAGTTGAACCCTCAGCTATAATGAGGACCAGTGGAGGGGACGACCCCTCCACTGTCCTCAAGAAAGACGAGGGTAGACTACATAAATACCATTAATTTGATAAGTTGAACCCTCGGCTATAATGAGGATCAGTGGAGGGGACGACCCCTCCACTGTTCTCAAGAAAGACGAGGGTAGACTTCGTTAAAAATCATTAATTTGATTATTTGAACCCTCGGCTATAATGAGGCCTGATGAGGGGACGATCCCACATTGGTCCTCAAAAAGACGAGGGAAGGGTTAGTATCATCATCATCAACGAAGACGCAAATTAGCAAGGAACAAACCATAACAGAATTAAATATGGAAGACAGCAGTTATGGGAGACAGTTGTGAAAGGAAGAGACGATGGTATTAATATAAAGCATCAAGTGCTTTACAATACATAGAACAAAAACACAAAAATGAGGGTATGGGCCACAGACGGCCACCCTAAGAGATGATATCAGAAGGCAGAGCCTCAACATCAATGGGAATGGTCTCCTCTGTTACCAGCACTGGATGATCTTCAGATGTACCGACCCCTTCGAGCTGGACTTGGGACTCCACCTGGTTGAGGGCCTCGGCAATTAGGGGATCGTCCAATTGAACACCCTCCAGTGAAGGGCGAATAGAGGAAACCACATCGCCAAATTTGAGGACGACCCATCGGCAGGCCGTCCTAATCCCCCTTTCAAGATATTCAAGGCCGAAGCCTTGAAATTCATCTGAAGTCTTGTATGCCTCCACAGCATCAGCCTCAGCTTTCTTGATGGCTGCTTCCAGATCAGTCTTATCCTGGGCCTCCAGGTTGATCAGAGCCTCGTCCTTGTCCTTGATCAACAAGTCCTTGTCCTTCATCAACAAGTCCTTAGCCTTCAGATCGGCGTCATGTTGCTTCGTCAGCTCATCAAGGACTCTAGCGTGCTCAGTCCTTGTGCTCTCCAGCTCGGCCCTAGCAGTGTCCAACTCTGTCCGTAGGTCAGCCTCTTGTTAAATGGCCCTTTCAGCTTCATGGAATTTCTGTTGGTTCTCAGCCATCCACTTGGTGGCTGAGGTGAGGGCACAGACGGACTGCAAGAAAAAAAGAACAAATGTCAAGAGGGGCCGAGGGAACAGTTAATGAAAGAATGAAATTAAAGAAGGTCAAGACCAATACCTGAGCAAGGGAGTGCAGACCGAAGTTGTACACTTTAGCTGGAGGCATCTTTGCCAAGAACTCGAAGTCAGAGGCCGATGGTGCAGAGAACATCGAGGCCTTGGCCGCCCTCAAGTTGGCAATAAGGGATGAGGGGTCGGCCCTCAGATGGGACAGATTCTCAGACCAGAAGGCCCCCATGCTCGACGAAGTGGTCGTACCCTCAGAGGCTTCGACCCTTGCCCTCGTCCTTGGATCAGGCCGATGCTCAACAGGAGTCTCAGGCTCCTTCCTCTTGTGGCTATCAGAGGTCGGCTCAACAACCGTCGGCCCTGAGGCCCTTGTCTTCTTTGGAGCTTGCTGAGGCTCCTTCCCCTTTTTCTTCGACAAACCAGCAAGTAGGCTTGGAGCAGTCATTTCCCAGAGGTAGTCTGGTGTACCTGCAGGACGATCTGATAAGACGACGACATGTCAGAAAAGTTCAGAGATAAAGAGAGAACACTTCAAAAATAAGTAAAGAAGGGAAAATGTTCAATATAACTCACATAGTTCTGTCAGAGGGCCGACCCTCAGACCAGCTTCTTTAAGGAAGCGGGGGGTCATCAGATCTTCGAACTTTGGGATCTCACCCTCTCACCCTCGTCCCCTCAGATACTCAACAATATCCCTTTCCTCCAGGCTAAGTCCGGGGTCTGACCTAGCTTTCATTGAGGGATTAGACCATTTGTTAGGGACCCTCGGACCATCGGCAGAAATGGACGCCTCGGCAGAGCTCTCCCATGCCCCAGATATGAAGAAGAACCTCTTTTTCCAATCATGATTGGAAGTTTGAGCCACGTGGAGCAGCTTCTTCTCAGACCTTCTCGCCCCCAGATGATAGTATCCGGGCTGTTTAGATAAAGAGGTGATATTGTAGCAGGCCAAGAACACGTCGGACGAGGGCTCATCAGTGAAAGAGTTTTTCCACAAAGAGATATACCCCAGAATCGTCCTCCAAGAGTTGGGTGGAAGTTGCGAGGGAGAGACGCCCAGAGCCGACAGAATATCTACAATGGCAGGGTGGAAGGGAAGTCTGACACCTACTTTGAACATTTGCTCGTAGACTGCAACCTCTCCCTCTTCACCCTCAAAAACCCTCTCAGCCTCAGAGGGCATCCTCATAGTTACCCCAGAGGGCACTCCGTTAATATGCCTCCATATCAGAAGGTCCCTATCCCTAACAGAGGAGATAAAAGACGATGCATGGGAGGTATCAACCTCATCATCTGTATCGTCGTCCTCGTCCTCACCCCCTTCCCCCTCATCACCTGCAGGAGGGCCCTGAGGAAAAGTCACTTGGAAGGCATTGGGGGAAAGATTTGTCACGGGGACAGCCTCAGAGGGGATCGTACCCTCGGCCTCTCGGGGAGGGCTAAGATCAGACGTGTCCCTTCTACCAGACGCCTCGGCACCAGTTGGAGAGGTGGTTCTCTCGTCCATTTCACTTGGTTTGGGAGTGTCGGCAGGACGAGACGACGACCCACAAGACTCAGAGGGTTCAGATGGTCTTATGGTGGCAAGAGGAAGGGGAAAGATGGGTCGTACCCAATTAGGGTCGGCCCCTCGTCTCCTCTCTTCCTCCTCCTCTATTCGTCTGATCTCTGCAAAGATTTTTTCTCTCAAGGGTGGGAATTCAGACACTAGGTTGTAAAGCCTCCTAAGCATTAAAGGGAAGACCCTACACTTAGAGAAATTATACTGGACTTGGCTAATTCAACTACAAACACTTGGGGGATTGACCAAGTTTGACTTTTGGATTAAACAAAGAACTCAAAGGTTTTCGCCAAGAACATTCAAAGAACCAGTGGCCGGAGAAGACACCGGAAAAAGCTATGGGGTAACTCAAAAGAAAGTGCTGCCCTACGACCCTAAAAAAATAAACAGAAATGAAGACAAAGGAAAGCTCTTAATGAAGGAGAATACCTGATAACGAGGGAGAGTAATGATGCTGAGACCTGACGAAACGAAGGCTGCAAGTGGCGAAGCTTACTGGTTCTAGAGAGAGAATAGACTTGGGCGCGAAGAAGAAGAAGATGAAGAGAGAGAGAGTTTGAAAATCTCTTAAATACTTTGGTAATGAGTGGACCCATTTACCAAAGAAAGATATAATTAGGGCACAAGGCCCCAAGCGTACTGCGCAGGCGCCCTGCCCTGGAAACTGGAACAACAATGAGTATCTGCACAGGTGTCACTCACCTAACTGATCACACATGTCTCGAATTCAGCAAATATCCCTCAGCCATCTCAATGACACCTATGGCTAAGGGCTAGGGGGTGATTGATATAACCGTTTATACCCTCAGTCTGGATGAAGATTACCTCCAATACGGACGACCCTACGAGGGGACGACCCTTCACCAGGCCCCAGCTGGCCACTACCAGGCCCAGACGACCCTACGAGGGGCCGACCCTCCTCCAGGCTCCAGACGACCCTACGAGGGGCCGACCCTTCCTCAGGCTCCGGACGACACTACGAAGGTACGATAGTACGAGGCCAGAATTAAGCCAGGCTCACTACCGAAAGAAACTTTTCCCTCGGCCTCGGCTCATAGGCCGAGGGTGATATCATGACGGCGCGTGGCTTGGGAGACGCGTGGAACAGTGCGCGTCAGGCTCATATGACACGTGGCAGACCGTTATAACAGAATCACACCCTCACGTGAGGGAATATTATGTTATCATTTGGCATCTACAGGTGTCAACAGGGAATTGGCTAGATCATTATTCACATGCACCATGCTTACTTGGGGGGGGGGGGGTACACTACACCCCCCAAGACCTATATATACTTGTCACCTACAACCCTACAGGGGATCGATCCATGAACAGTAGTCCTAGCTAAAACTCTGCTTGTACACACACAGTAGAGAGAGAGTGAGAGGGTTATGTGCATTGTATCCAAGGCCATTAGTGCCCATACTTAGTGGATTACACACTCACAGTGGATGTAGGCCAAATTGGCTGAACCACTACACATCATTGTCTTATTTCCTCTTATACTCATCCCCTTCTATACACTTATACATCTCTATGGCTGCCATGGCTGCTACTGCTTGAGTTCACTATCACTTATCTGGTGGTGCTAAATCCCAGCATCATCACCCAACATTTGATTTATGATCAATTGAGAATCGCTGAAGACAATAAGCTGTTGCGCCTCCATAATTTTTGCCAAATTAAGACCTGCAATCATGGCCTCATACTCAGCCTCATTATTGGAAGCTTTGAATTGGAAATGTAGGGCGTATTCCATGTCGACCTCGTCCGGGATATTCAAAACTATCCCTGCCCCACAGCCCGTTGTGCAAGATGAGCCATCTACATATAGCCTACATATGGGTAACTCGTCTTCAAATTTCTGATCTGACAAAGTTCCTCGGTGAAATATTTGTTGCTTCTTTTCATCCTCCCCTGATATTTCCTGCTCTTCGTCGATCATATTTTCTTGCCCTGTTACTAACCTAAGTTGGTATGGGCTTGAATTTGATGATCCTGTAACATCTACTTGACCTTTTACCAAACTAAGTTGGTATGGGCTTGTATTTGATGATCCTGTAACATCCACAAGTTGATCAGCGAGCAACTTTTGCTCCTCGGGGGTATCAAGATAGGTGAACTCTGCTATAAAATCTGCTGCAGCTTGCCCTTTCAGCGATGATCTGGGTTCATAAACTATATCATATTCACCAAGTTCTATTTCCCAACACATCAATCTTCCTGACTTTTCTGGTTTATGAAGGGCTTGCCTCAATGGCATATCAGTATATACTACTATGGTATGAGCTTGAAAGTATGGCTTCATTCTTCTACTTACCTCGATCAATGCTAGTGACAATTTTTCCAGCCTTGGATATCTGATATCTTCTCCTTTGAAGTCCTTACTTGTATAGTAGATTGGTTTTTGTACTCCATTCTCCACTCTTATCAATGCCGAACTGACTGCATTCTCGTACACTGCCAGATACAAGTATAATTTTTCTCCCATCACTGGCCTGGATAACAGTGGAGGTGCTCCCAAGTATTTATTTAAGTCTTTAAAGGCCTTCTCACTTTCATCATTCCACTAAAAAGTCTTTCAGAGTTTCTTGAATAATGGGAGACATCGATCAGTTGCTCGCGATATAAATCTGTTGAGTGCTGCTACTCGTCCTGTAAGACTTTGCACCTCTTTCTTCGTCGTTGGAGATCGCAACCCTAATAAATCTTTGATCTTTTCAGGATTTGCCTCGATGCCTCGTTGATTGACAATATACCCGAGAAACATGCCTTCTCGTACTCCAAATATGCACTTCATCGGGTTCAGCTTCATTTGATATTTATCCAGTTGATTAAAAGTCTGACTTAAGTCAACTAGATGATCGACAGCTTTCTTGCTCTTTGTCAGCATATCGTCAACATAGACTTCCATATTGCAACTGATTTGTTCAGCAAAGACCTTGTTCATCAGCCGCTGATATGTCGCACCTGCATTTTTCAAACCAAAAGGCATAACATTATAATAATAAGTTCCCCTAGGGGTAATAAAAGAAGTACTCTCCCTGTCTTCAGGTTTCATTTTAATCTGATTGTAGCCAGAATAAGCATCCATGAAGCTCAGCAACTCGTGTCCCGAGGTAGCATCCACTAGTTGATCAATTGGGGGCAACGAAAAATGATCCTTTGGACATGCTTTATTGAGGTCGGTGAAGTCTACGCACATCCTCCAATTGTTGTTCTTCTTTTTCACCATCACCCCATTTGCTAACCAGTCTGGATATTTAACATCTTCAATGAAGCAAGATTTCTGGAGCTTCTCGACTTCCTCCTGCATAGCTTGATTCTTCTCGGGACTGAATACTCTTCTTTTCTGCTTCACATGCGTGATTTCCTTACTCACATTGAGTTCGTGACATAAGAAATTTGGGTCTATCCCAGGCAAATCCTCATGACTCCATGCAAAAGTTTGCTTTCTGCTTCTTAAGAAAGTTATCAATTCCTGTTTTAGTGAGGCTTCCAACGATGAACCTACTTGAGTAGTTCGTTCAAGGTGCTCGTCGTCCAGAATGATGTTTTCAGTAGCTTCCACCACTTGACCCTTTACGAGTTGCGACTCATCTCTAGGATCCAATGTTTCAATTTCGGCACCTTCATCCACTTGATAGGTAGTTGTCTTTTTCCTTGATACCTCCAGTTTTTCTTGCTCGACGGATGAATAATAGCATTCCCGAGCTACTTTCTGGTCACCTTTCACAACTCCTACTCCAAAATTTATTGGAAATTTTAGGCACTGATGCACTGTAGATGGTACAACCTCGAATTTCTTCAATCCTACTCTTCCCATGATGATATTGTATGATGATTGAACATTATTATCCATCACGAAGAAGCGTATTATTTCTATCCGACAAACAGGCCACGTACCAATGAATATATCCAACTTGATCGTCCCAAGTGCAAATATTTTCTCGCCAGCAAAACCGAGGAGGGGTCTATGATAAGGCTCCAGTTGAGATAGCTTTAGATTTAAACTGTCGAAGCACGAGTAGAACATGATGTCTGCCGCGCTACCATTGTCTACCAGTACTCTTGAGATCATTACCTCTTTCATCCTCATTTTGATCACCAATGGGTCATCATGGGGATACAAAACTCCTGCGAGGTCGTTCTTTGAGAAACCGATGACCAATTTCTCTTTGTTCACCTTTCTCGGGCGATCCTCCTCAGTTAGATTAATTTGCTGAATGTACGAGCAAGCTTGAGCCTCATAGAGGTAAGCTTTTCTATCTGCAGTAAGGTTTCCTCCTCCTACATCTCCACCTGTAATAACATTACAATCAAATGACCCAAAGCGTATTGAAAATACCTCTCGTTCTGGCTGCCTTGGTCTCTTGGAAAGATCGAGGTCGTCTTCTAGATCAACTTCATGGTTTCTTTTCTTGTTCTCCTCTGCTCGACGAGGATATCTAGACCTCTCTCTTATTCGGTCATTGTTCCTTCTTTCACTTCCACGATCAACATACTTTGCCAGTTTTCCTCGTCTGATGAGTGTTTCAATCTCATTCTGAAGAGCTATGCAATTTTTGGTCATATGGCCATGATCTTTATGAAACTCTCAATACTTTGCTTTATTCCTCCGATCAGGGTCGACCTTCATTTTATCTGGCCAATTTAATTCCTCGTTGTTCTTGATTTCCTCTAGAACATGGTTGATATCCTTCTTCAAAGGAGTATAATTATCGAATTTCTTCATGACGTCCCATACCGACCTAGTTTTTGAATGTTTGTCATTACCATTGTTCTTATGCTCTTTCTTCTTAGCTTTATCACCTTCCACCTTGGTTTCTTTGGCATGCATGTTCTTCTTCGCAGCCATAGCCTCCTCGACATTCATAATCTTGGACGCTTTCCCCATCAGGTCTGACATGGTTCTAGGTGGATCTTTGGCCAAAGTGTAGTACAACTTGTTGGGCAATAGTCCACTCATCAAGGTGGTAATCGTTGTTTTCTCCTCATAATCAATTACTTCGAGTTTCTTGTTATTAAAATGAGTTATATAATCTCTGGTACTCTCACCAGCCTTTTGTCTAACACTTAACAAATGCGCTACTCGTTTAACTGGCTTTGGCCCAAAACAGAAATCCCAATGAATAACTCGGCCAGTTGAAGAAAAGTTGAGATCTTACCCCGAGGATGATTATTATACCACATTTGAGCAGATCTGGTAAGAGTTCTCGAGAATGCTCTGCATCTCATCTTATCTGGAACAGCATAGATGTCGGCTGCAGCTTGGTATTGTTCTATATGAAGGATAGGGTCAGTCTTTCCATCATATTTGGGGGTCACAACAGGTGCTTTAAACTTTGATGGTGTTGGAAAATCTACAATCGCCTACACAAAAGGTGTTCCTCGAACAAAAGTTCGTTGTAGAGGGTTCTTGGCTTTATCCATTTCCCCTAATCTATCCTCCAGCCTTTGAATAGAGCCTTTCCATGCATTATTTCCTTCCTCGGGCTAGTTGGTTCGAGCAACTGATCGCGTTGATGTGGCTTCCTGGGATCTATCTTGACGAGCAGCTGGTCGCGACTGGGCAGATCCTTCCCTTAAATCTGATAGTCGTCGAAAACTTCTCGATTCTACTTTTGGAGGACTTCTACTCCTTCTAGGTCCTAATTGATCAAAAGGTGATACCCTGCTCAACCTCTCTAGCCCACTAGTCCTTTCTGGAGAGAGAGTGGTACGTTGTTCATTATCTGTGGCTCGCACTGACGAAGTTCGTCCAGGTTGATAAGAAAAATATTCAGACTCCTCATTCTGATATGAATTGGTACGCCTAGTACGCGAAGAAGATGTACGAGTATTTCATTGAATACTTCGTGGTCCTGAATGGGTTGGTGCACCGCCATGGAGGGTTTGTATGACTTGTCGCATAGTTTCTTGCATGACGGTCTGGCCCTGAGCCAGATTTGTCATTATTCCAGCCAGATCTAGAATATTTGGCGGAGCAGATGGATTTGGAGGGCTTCCAGCTTTTCGATTGCTAGATTCTGTAATATCATCCATTTGTGATGGATTATTTTTTATGAAAAACGATATTACCAGTCATTTTTCACAGACGACGCCAATCTGTTGATGTAAAAAATTAGATCATATTTATTTATTTAATCACAGATAAAATAAATGAGACACAGAAGTTTTAAAGTGGTTCAGCCTTATAAGAATGGCCTACATCCACTGTTTCTGTTATTGATGACTGTTTTGGAATTCTCGATTACAAGTTCAATCAAGAAATTTCGGTCCCCTTATAATGAGGATTGTACAATGTATTTATAGCCCTGAGGCTATAATGTGAAAGGGTAATACATTCAATTCTGTACATGTGAAAGGGTAGTATATTAAATGGCCATTAAGCGTATACATCTGAATGATAAGCATTTAATGAACAGTCAGACTGTTGATTTTCCTGCTATTAATGCTTTGTTCAAGGTGCAGCTCGGACCGCCTGAGCTCCTCGGTAATCAAAAGTTCCTCGGTACTCAAAAGTTCCTCGGAGAGTTCTTGTAGGTCGGAATGTCTAAGTTCCTCAGGGAAGTAGTGTTCCTCATTGCAGTATGGTTCCTTGGAGCATCTGAGTTCCTCGGAAGTGCTTATTGCTTCCACGTAGATTGCCACGTGTCTCCACTCGATTGAGCCATGTCAGCA
The DNA here is from genome assembly GCA_949130495.1 of Sambucus nigra. Classification (NCBI taxonomy): domain Eukaryota; kingdom Viridiplantae; phylum Streptophyta; class Magnoliopsida; order Dipsacales; family Adoxaceae; genus Sambucus; species Sambucus nigra. The sequence continues at coordinate 533,366,925 of OX422217.1, forward strand.
GACTATATTTGATATCGACAGTCATCACCTAAGATGTTGTCCTCATAATTAATCTCACTAAATTAATGATGTTAAGGGTCTGTGGTTATCCAAGTATGGTGTCTGACCTCAGACCTTGTCACCACTGAATGATGTTATAAGGGTCTGAGGTCATCACCTAAGATGTTGTCCTCATAATTAATCTCACCAAATTAATGATGTTAAGGGTCTGAGGTCATCCAAGTATGGTGTCTGACCTCAGACCTTGTCACCACTGAGTGATGTTATAAGGGTCTGAGGTCATCACCTAAGATGTTGTCCTCATAATTAATCTCACCAAATTAATAATGTCAAGGGTCTGAGGTCATCCAAGTATTTTGTCTGATCTCAGACCTTGTCACCACTGAGTGATGTTATAAGGGCATGAGGTCATCACCTAAGATGTTATCCTCATAATTAATCTTACCAAATTAATGATGTTAAGGGTCTAAGGTCAACCAAGGATGGTGTCTGACCTCAGACCTTATCCCCATTGAATGATGTTATAAGGGTCTGAGGTCATCACCTAAGATGTTATCCTCATAATTTCTACCATTAGAGCATAATGAATCAAGAATTAACACGGAAAATGATCTCTTATTCATAACCTCTTCCTAATAAGATGGTACATTTTCATTAACTCTTTGCAACATCATATGTAATACTTCTTTAGGTGATCAGAATTCCATGGGCTAGCGAAAGGTTCCCCTTCTAGGTTTTCTAGCCTGTAGGTGCCAGGCACAACCTCTTCTGTCACTTTGTAGGGACCATGCCAGTTTGGGTGGATCTTGTTTATTTTCTGTAAGGTCTTCTTCAGCACTAGGTCTCCCACGGTGATGAGTCTTGACTTCACCCTATGATTGTAGAATTTAACTGCTCTCTGCTGGTAAGATGCTTGTCTGATCTCTGCATCTTCTCTTCTCTCTTCAATCAGATCTAGGTCTAGTCTCCTCTCTTCCCTATTTTTATCAGGGTTATAGGTCTGAACCCTGTGAGTAGGGAGTCCCACCTCTGTTGGTATGACGGCCTCTGAGCCATGTGCAAGCATGAACGGGGTTTCTCCTGTAGGTGTCATTGCCGTGGTCCTGTAGGCCCATAGCACAGCATAAACCTCTTCAGTCCATCTTCCCTTCGCTTCTTATAACCTCTTCTTGATTTCGTCGAGGATTATTCTGTTTGTGACCTCGGTCTGACCATTTGCCTGAGGTCAGCTAGGGGATGAGAAGAACTGTTTTATCCCAACTCTTACGCAATGCTTCTCTAAAGAGGAGTTCTTGAACTGGGTTCCATTATTTGAGATGAGAGTGTTGGGGAGGCCATGTCTGCATATGATGTTCCTCTAAATAAATTGGAAGGTCTTCTGTTATGTGATCGTTATCATCGGCTCTACCTCCACCCACTTTGAGAAGTAGTCAATGGCGACTATCATTAATTGATAACTGTTGGCAGCTCATGATAGGGGTCCTACTAAGTCAATTCCCCATACTGCAAATGGCTATGGAGAGGTGGTTGACGTCATAGGTTGATGAGGAATAGAGGCAACTCTCTTACATTTATCACACCTCTTCACGTAAGCTGCATCATCTTTGGCAAAGGTTAGCCACCAGTATCCCTGTGTAAAGATTCTCTTGGACAAGGGTCTTCCTCCTATGTGACTGGAGCAAGAACCCTCATGAACTTCCTGTAAGACCCGAGGAACTTCGGTGGGATGCACACATCTGAGGAGAGGCAACAAAAATCCTTCTTGTCAAGACGTCTCCTACTATCGAGAACTTATCAGCCCTATATCTCAATTTCCTCCTCTCTAGCTTGGATTCGGGCAGCTCTCCCTCTTTGATATATCTGACGAGGGGGTCCATCCATGAGTCTCCTAGGTTCAAATTGAGACAAGGGTTACATAACTCTTCTTCTTCAATGGTCGCTTTTCTTAAGACCTCGACCGGAACTGTCCTTCTGACGTCTATCTTCATCGCCGAGGCCAACCTTGCTAATGCATTTGCATGGCTATTACTTTATCGAGGTACTCTCTTCAGCTTCGTCTCTTCAAAACATTCTAACATCGTTCTCACCTTCTTAAGGTACTTAGCCATCCTTTCGTCTTTGGATTCATAGACTCCCAGCACTTGATTGACAACTAACCTCGAGTCGCTATGAAGTAGGAGTCGTCTTACTCCCAAAGTCTTTGCCAATGAGAGACCTGCTATCATGGCCTCATACTCTGACTCGTTGTTAGATGCTTGGAAGTTGAATCTCAAAGCGTATTCAATGTTGGCACCATCTGGAGCTGAAAGTATCAGCCCTGCACCGCTTCCACTATCACAGGAAGAACCATAAAAAAAGAGATTCCAAATATCTGTATCTGATGAGAAGGCCCCGTCTGACATGATTCCTTGATTGAAGAGGTATCGATCCTCATCATTCTCCGCTACTCTACCCCTGATTGTTTTGGGTATGACCTCCTCCTGGCCTCGGAATGCGTTCGGTGCCACCTCTTCCCTCCCTCGGAAGACATTTGGTGCCGTCTCTTCCCGATCTCGGAAGACACTGATGTTTGTCCCTTCAGCGCCCTCTAGGTCATTCTTTGCCTCGGCCTCCTCCCAATTGAACTCAGCAACAAAGTCTGCGAGGGCCTTCCCCTTGATGGCTGTCCTAGGTTGGTAGGTAAGGTCATACTCCCCCAACTCAATGGCCCAAGTCATCAACCTTCCAGATTTCTCAGGTTTATGCAGGACCTGTCTTAGTGGGGAGTCGGTGAGGACAACCATGGAGTTGGCTTGGAAGTAGGGCTTCATCTTTCTTAAAGCATGAATCAGGGCGTAGGACAGCTTTTCCATATGAGGGTAGTTTTGTTCAGACCCTTAAGGGATTTAATGTTGAAATACACAGGCCTTTGGATTCTAATGTCTTCCCGCACTATGGATGCACTAATAGACGATTCAGAGACTGCTAGATACACATATAATTTCTCCCCTACTATGGGCCGAGATAATAGCAAGGGAGACCCAAGGTAAGACTTGAGTTGGTTGAATGCTTCTTCTCACTCTTCATCCCACTGGAAGGCCTTTCTAAGCACTTTAAAGAACGAAAGACACTTGTTCGTTGCCCTGGAAATAAATCTGTTAAGTGCAGCCACTCTCCCCGTGAGTCTTTGGACGTCTTTGATACTCCTCGGTGTCTTCATATCAAGAAAAGCCTCGATTTTCTCAGGGTTTTCTTCAATTCCTCATTGATTGACAATGAATCCCAGAAACTTCCCAGCTCCTACCCCGAAGACACACTTCGCTGGGTTAAGCTTCATCCTGTATAAGTCTATAGTATCGAAGGTCTTTTCGAGGTCTGCCACATGAGTGCATGCTTTTAAGCTCTTCGTTAGCATATCGTCTACATACACTTCCGTAGTCTTGCCTATTTGATCTTCGAACATCTTATTCACAAGACGTTGGTATGTTGCCCCTGCATTTTTCAGACCGAAGGGCATCACTTTGTAACGGTACGTCCCTTTATTAGTAATGAAGGCTGTCTTCTCTGAGTCTTCCTCATCCATGAAGATCTGGTTGTAGCCTGAATACGCGCCCATAAAGCTCATGAGCTCATGTCCTGCATTAGCATCTACCATCTGATCTATTCGAGGTAAGGGATAACTGTCTTTTGGGCAAGACCTGTTCAGGTCAGTGAAATCAACACACATTCTCCACTTCCCATTGGCTTTGGGCATGATGACTGCATTCAATAACCACTCCGGATATAAGACTTCTTTTATAAACTCTACCTCTTCCAATTTTTTGACCTCTTCCCCGATGACTTCGTACTTCTCCCTGGAGTAAACTCTTGATCTTTGTTTGATAGGCCTGGAATCTTTGGTCACGTTGAGCTTGTGACTCAGAACCTCAGGGTTGATGCCGGGCATATCCGCGTGACTCCAAACGAAGACACTCTGACTCTTCCTGAGGAAGTTTATCAGCTCTTCCTTGATTTCTGTCTTTAGGGCTTTGCCGACCTGGATGAGTTTTTTTGGCTCGTCCTCATTGAGGACGATGGATTCTACCTCTTCTGCGGCCTCTCCCTTCTTCAACTTTATTTCATCTCTCGGTTCCAATGTATCAATGCTATAGGTGGTGGTTGCCCTCTTATAGGCCTCTCTCTCTTCGGCCGAGTTGAAGTAACATTCTCGTGCTATGGTCTGGTCACCTTGCACTTCCCCTACCCCATAGGGGGTCAGGAATTTTAGCATCTGGTGGACCGTCGATGACATAACTTCAAACTCCTTATGGGCCACTCTTCTTATGATGAGGTTGTAGGCCGAGAAGACGTTTTTGTCCATCACGAAAAAATTTATCTTCCGGGTCAACCTCTTAGGCCACTCGTCACCCATCCGAACGTCCATCTCATACATGCCTAATGGGTGGACCTTTTCGCCGCTGAAGCCCATTAAGGGATGATGATAGGGTACCAGCCTAGCTCTGATAAGACCTAGGCTCTTGAAATAAGGTCAAAACATCACGTCTGCTGAACTCCCCCCGTCCATGAGGATCCTCTACACCTCGCACCCATGCACCTTGTTGTTATTACCAAAGGGTCATCATGGGGGGCTAAGATACCTTTGAAGTCTAGTCGGGATAACCCAACTATAAGGGTGTCCATGTCCACCTTAGTTCTTTTTACACTTCATCGAAAGACGTTAGATTAACAACCTCATGTTTGGTCGCTGACTTGGCCACTGCCACATGAGCTTTCCTGTCATCCACTTCAGAGCCACCTCCTGCAAGTCCTCCGCATATGGTGTCAATACCAAAGGATATCATGCCAACCCTCTTCACCGGGGTGTTGTCATCTTTCGACGGGAGGTACGGATCGTCTTCATCATCACCTTCTGAATCATTGTCCCTTCTAGCTGGGATATCATAACGGTATCTGTCGTTTCGTCTCTTCCTAGGGTCATCTCTTCCCCCTTTAGGTGTCTTACCATCAACATACTTCCTCAACTTTTCCGATTTTAACATCTTTTTAATCTCATCCTTCAAGGCGAAGCATCTGTCCGTGACATGGCCATGGTCCTGGTGGAACTCACACCACAAGTTTTTGTTCCTCTTATGTGGTGGAGCCTTTAGTTTCTCTGGCCACCTCAGAGTCTTGTCATTCTTAATCTCATTGAGGATATGTTCACAGCTCACAGTTAGAGGAGTATAGTGAGCGAACTTATCATCGGCTGACCTCTTCTTTCCATATTTATTTCTCTGGGACTTCCCGCTACTACCGCTGTTCTCATCCTCATACTTGGCGTCCATTACCTCTTTCGCATTCATGATTTTCCCCGCAGTTGCCAGTTGCTCAGCCATGGACCTGGGAGGGTCTTCCGCAAGTTTCCACAACAACTTTCCTTTATGAAGACCTCCTATGAGGGTGGTCATGGCTATATTCTCTTCGTAATCTTCAACGTCCAGTTTCTCTTTGTTGAACCTGGTAATGTAGTCTCTTAAGCTCTCGTCCTTGCCTTGCTTGACATACAGTAGGTGAGTGGTCTTCTTTTGAGGTCTTACCCCAAAGCAGAAGTTGTGAATGAATCGTTCAGCCAAGCCCTTGAAATTCTTGATAGAATTCTTCGGAAGAGAGGTAAACCAACTGGGTGCTGCTCCTGTCAAGGTCCCAAAGAAGGCCCTACACTTCATCTCATCCGGTATCGAGTAGAAATTCGCCGCTGACTGATACATCTCAATGTGGTGTACAGGGTTGGTGCTACCATCATACTTGGGAGACACCATGGGAGGTTGAACTTAGCAGGATTCGAGAAGCTCACTATCTTAGCCACAAATGGAGAGCCTTCTGAGTAGCCCCTTTGCAATGGGTCCCTACTTTTGATGAGGTCTACTATCTTCTCCTCAAGAAGCTGGATAGAGTCATTCCATGGTCTCCTGCCATCGGCCTGGCCGAGGTTTTCCCTAGCCATCTCCAAGGGATGGACTGAGGGCACCCCTGCCGCATCACAACGTCGGCTGTTGACCTCATCCTGGTCTCTGCCCCTTCTTTCACGAGGTCGGCCTTGGTCAGGCTGACTTGGTCTGTCTCCTCTTTGCGAGTCAGCAGCACTTATCGACCTGGATAACCTCTGCCTTAGGTCATTCACTAGGCCCAACCTCTTAAAGGCTGACCCTCTGCTCAATCGATCAAAAACTGATCCTCGTTGTTGGGCCTCTTCACCTCTTCGGTCGATACATCCTCGGCTCTGCTGAAGAGGACGTACCGTATTATTCGATACCTGATACGGCTCCCAGCAATCTTCCGAAACCTCTTTCGCCTCTAGATCGTCATACCTATCCTCCGGGGAAGGGTTTCCTTGCCTTCCCAAGTGTAATCGCTTAGGGTCAGCACCGTCCCCCCTCTGCTGGGGTGAAGGATGATCCTTCATTAGTGCCTGGGGTGGTCCTCTGGCGTCAGGATGAGGCTGGACAGCTGCCGGAGTGATCATCTCCGGTGAGACTCCAGATGGCCTCATAATAGTTTGGCTGAGCTGTGCAAACTGCTCCTGCATAGCTTGTTGCGTTGCAGCCAAAGACCTCAAGGCTGCAGCTACCTCCGCCATTTCAGACTGAGGCGGTGCCTAGCTGGAGCTAGGCCCTCCCCCACCAGGCAACGGAAGCGGTGGTGGTAATTCTGGTGCCATGTGTTAATCAATGAAGAGCTTAAGTAGCAGGTGATCTTAATACCTTAAAGGACCTCTTTCAATGGTGAAACAGCTCCAAGCAAGGGGTGGTGCCTGGTTCACCACCAGAGTCTCCAGTGAGGTTAAGCTGAAGAAGAGGAAGAGACAACTTCTCGTTCCCACAGACGGCGCCAAAATGATGATTCTGGAAATAACACCACCCTTCAAGGTGTTTATGAGCTCAATTCAATGTTAACAATGGAAGCATATGAGTGTATGTATATATATATATATATAGTAGAAGGAGGTGAGGAGAAGAGGGTTCATACCGGAATATAAGTGGTTCAGCCAATCAGGACTACGTCCACTGTGCAAGTGTATGATGTGTATCAATGTATGAAGGCTCTAATGGCCATATATACAATCTCTCAAGCTTTCTCTCTACTGTGTATTTGAACAGAGTTTTAGTTAGGGTTGCTAACTTCGGATCCTTTGCAAGGTAGAGGATGACCTCTATATATAGTACCTGGAGGGTGTAATGTACCCCCGATGCATGCAATGAGCATGTGTGTGTCGATCTAGCCAATTAGATGAAGACATCTGTCACTGTCACATGTAGAGAATGATGATGAAATATTCCCTCCACGTGAGGGGAATGATTTGTTATAACTGATTTGTGTCTACGTGTCCTTATCCATATGTCAATAAGTTCTCGGCCTGTGCTTGATCATGACCTCGGCCTGGATGAGTCCGAAGTTGGTAAGTTCATGCTGCTCATTCAATCCGAGATGAGCCATGAAGGTCTCGGCTCAAGTGAAGCCGAGGTAAGGAATCGAAGTCGGCCTGGGCCGAGGTTAACCCGGCATGTGCCTGGTACATCGGCTGAATTATTGATGAGGTCACCCTTGGTAGTAGTGTGGTTCCTTGTAACCTCGGCCGAGGTTGTGATCACCCGGGTGATCATTCGAACTTTCGCCCCCCTGATTCATGCAGTCTTCCCCTGAAGGGGATGGTAGAGATGTCGGCTAGGTCCGACCCTCATATGGCCGAGGGTGCTGGTTACTAACCCAAGGATTTTCCAGCGTCGGCCATAATATCGGCCGAGGTTGGTGTCCCTGAGCCGAGGTGACACTTGGGGCATATCAATAGGTATTCACACAACCTATGAAGATCATTAGGTATACACACGACCTAAATATTACAATTCATACGTAGTATTATTCTCATTACTACTTACGATATATTTATTAAATTATGAATATTATCTCTTTCATAATTTCCAAGGATGATTCACTGCTCGAAGATCCTTTAAAGTACCAATTACTCCCAATTCTATTGTACTGTACTGAATTCATCATAGGTTATTATATTTTTCTCGAATTAACTGCGCCGCATAAATTGGGACAAAATCAGAAAATTCCCAAAATTCTGCGCGTCCCTCGAACGAAACATGCATCTCGTTTGAACGAGAAATCCAGGTCGCTCGAACCAAACTTCGCGCGACATCCCATTTCGTTCGAAGAAAACTTCGCGCGACATCCTATCTTGTTCGAAGGAATCCCCATGTCATTTTAACGATATTTTCCTAGTTCGTCTCCTACCTTTAAAATCTGTGTATTCCACCATTTTTACTCACAAAAACCATCATAGATTATTGCCCAGCTCCCAACAAACAATTACAATCACTATTCTAACATGTAAGGATGATTTCTAATACTCCAGAATCATTAAATCATTAAGAATGATTAATTAAATCCGAGATCCCCAAATTTAATCGTATAAAACCTAGTTCATCAACTTTCAATTCAAGAACATAATTAAACCAGATTCGTTCATCAAGATCAGGCAAAATTTCATGGGTTCTAGTCTACATACATGAAGGAATTAAACTCGTATAAATTCAATCCTAAGTTAGGAATTAAGTCTTCCAATTTCACCCAATTTGTATGCAAATCTTGTGTGTCTTTCACCTATACTAACGTGGACATAATTATTGCTAGAAGTTTACAAGTTTAAACACTTACCTCATGAAATACGGCTTGACCCGTTGGTGTAGTTGGTATGGTTGCAATCCTCGCCCTCTGATCTACGCGATGGTGGTCTTGGTGGTGTAAATGGTGCACTAGTGGTGGTTCTAGCCCTAGAAACCTCTCCTCCTCCTTCCTCCTTCCTCCTTTGGTCTCTCTATGTATAACAACTGATAACCCTAATCTAACCCACGTACATGATATTTTATCCCTCTAATTTCCGTCATTAATTATACTCCAAAAATACAAATGACCAAAATGCCCTCCGGAGATGTCGGTTTGGCCTAAACTGCCCTGGGATCGAAACTAAAACCCCGGGTAAACTATTTTTTGACTATCTCGACCCTTTCGAATTCTTTGGCACACTCGAAATGACCATTTTGGATGACTTAATAATAAATTATTTTTTATTCCATTAAATTGATTCCCGACACGACTAACACGCGCGTCCCGACCTAATTACTGTAACTGTCATATTTTTCACTCACGATAATTTTAATAAATTCATAGTCACATATTACTTTATTCTTCAAGTAATAATCAATAAAATTCACATAAATAAATACTAAACCTTGTCTCGCTAGTTAATATTATTTTAATCCGAATTAATTATAAGTTAATTTTTCGTATTTAATTTAATTAATCCTAAATTTAAAAATCATTAAAAATACGGGGTTTTACATACTTCCCCCTTACAATGGAATTTCATCCAAAAATTCAGAAAATAAAAGTATACCTGGTAAGAACAACTCTAGATATTTTTCGCACATCTCAGTCTCGCGCTCCAAAGTAGACTCTTCGACATTATGGTGCTCCCGTTGGACACGCACAAGTGAAACTACCCCCGGCCTCAATCTCCTCTCTGTAAGATCTAGGATAACCACCGGTCTCTCCTTTTTCAAACTATTAGGTTATTAGTCAATCTCCTCCAGTGCGATGTGAGTGTGAGCCAAGTCATCTCAGAGATACTGTCTCAGCGAAGAAATATGGAACACATCATGAATACGATTCATGTCCTTCGGCAACCCAGGTCTCTATATGCAACTGGTCCTATCTTTTCGATAGTAGGAAATGGCCCCACGTACGTCGGTGCCAACTTTCCTTACTTCCCAAATCTCATTATCCCCTTCATAGGAGATATTCGTAGTAATTCCTGGTCCCCTACATTAACTCTTGAAAGAACTATTTGGCATCGTCGTAGATTTTTTGTTTGTCTCGAGCTACCCGTAAATGACCCCGAATCATCTCTATCTTGGTTATAGTGTCTTGAATCAACTCTGGACCGAGTAGCTTATTGTCCCCCACCTCTAGCCAACAAGCAGGAGAATGACAAGGACAATCGGAAAACTCCTCAAATGGTGTCATGCCAATTATAAACTGACAGGTGTTATTATATGCAAACTCCATTAGTGAAATATACTATTCCCAAACTCCGCTCAAGTCAAGTACACACACTCGCAGTGTATCTTCCAACATTTGATTCATCCTCAGAATTCAGATATGTCCTGGCACTAAAGCTTGGGATTCAAACACTCAACTCATCTGAACGTATTCACAGTTAAATCGTAATAATGTTTTGGTGCTTCCATTATACTTATGCTAGTGTCACTCTTTTTGGCTAAAGTTCCATTCCTTACTACTCCAGGTTAGCTACAAGTCATTTTTACTCTTATATGCTAATATATTTCTTTAAGTATCACCTATACAATGGCACACCGTATTATTGTGATCCTACTAATAATGCTTCAAAAAGACGACCTTACACTTTACTGAGTCTATCATCTGTGTTGGAAAATATCATATTGCATAGGTGCGTATTTATCTTGATGCTAAATCTCGTAACTCTCTCCATGGGAGACATTGCTAGCCACCTTTGACGACTTATGTCAGATTCCAAAGTTGGTGTACGATGGTATACTCTCACCACCTTCCTGAATTTTACACAAATGATATCCTAATCACTTCTCATCTACCCAAGTCAGACTTTTAAACCTTCGATTGGTTATGACGTAATTCTCGTCATATTACTCATTTTCACGGAGTAGTTTCTGATTATCTTCGAAAATGAAAATGTACATTCTTTGTACTTTTCAAGACTCTAATAACCCCCTTTTCCGTCAACTCTCTGATTTCTTGTGACACGCCTTGCTCTCAATGCAAATATATTCTCTTTGTCTTATTTTTGTCCCATCTCTATATTACCTTTGTATCTACGTTCATTTTATATGTTTCCATGTTTTCTCCTCGATAATGATACTAAAAATTTGAACTAACTAGGGCTCCCATACACCCTATATCATGTGCACTATTTCACAAATCAACTGAGAATATTATACTTGCATTTAATGTAATATACTTGGCATGGCTATACTGTAAGGTTATACTCAGCCACCCACTTAGTGGTAACTAAGTTATCTTTTAGGTTGCCCCACCAAATCTATTCACGGTGAAAACGTTCTACACTAATTTTCATATCTAGATTTTACGACTCTACCGGCATTAAATCAAAATAGAAATATTAACTTTTAGTTATATTAACGTATATCTATAATAAGTGTTGATACCAAATTTAGTCTGCTGACATGGCTCAATCGAGTGAAGACACGTGGCAATCTACATGGCAACAACAAGCACTTTCAAGGAACTCAGACGCTTCGAGGAACCATACTACAACGAGGAACACTGCTTCCCCGAGTAACTCAGACGCTCCGACCTACAAGAACTCTCCGAAGAACTTTTGAGTACCGAGGAACTTTGAGAACTGAAGAACCTTAGGCGGTCCGACCTGCACCTCGAACAAAGCATTAATAGCAGGAAAACAACAGTCTGACTGTTCATTAAATGCATATAATTCAGATATATATGCTTAAGGGGCATTTAATATATTACCCTTTCACATGTACAACATTGAATGTATTACCCTTTCATATTACAGCCTCAGGGCTATAAATACATTGTACAATCCTCATTGTAGGGAATTTCTTGATTGAACTTATAATCGAGAATTCCCAAGCAGTCATCAATAGCAGAAACATTGGACGTAAGCGTCATGCAAGAAACTATGCGACAACTCATACAAACCCTCCATGGCGGTGCACCAACCCATTCAGGACCACGAAGTATTCAAAGAAATACCTGTGCATCTTCTTTGCGTACTAGGCGTACCAATTCATATCACGATGAGGAGTCTGAAGATTTTTCTTATCAACCTGGACGAACTTCGTTAGTGCGAGCCACAGATACTGAACAACGTATCACTCTCTCTCCAGAAATGACTAGTGCGCTAGAGAGGTTAAGCAGGGTATCACCTTTTGATCGATTAGGACCTAGAAGGAGTAGAAGTCCTACAAAAGTCGCATCGAGAAGTTTTCGATGACCATCCGATTTAAGGGAAGGATCTGCCCAGTCGCGACCAGCTGCTCGTCAAGATAGATCCTAGGAAGCCACATCAACGCGATCAGTTACTCGAACCAACTGGCCCAAGGAAGGAAATGATGCATGGAAAGGCTCTATTCAGAGGCTGAAGGATAGATTAGGGGAAATGGCTAAAGCCAAGAACCCTCTACAACAAACTTTTGTTCGAGGAACACCTTTTATCCAGGCCATTGTAGATTTTCCAACACCATCAAAGTTTAAAGCACCTGTTGTGACCCCCAAATATGATGGAAAGACTGACCATGTCCTTCATATAAAACAATACCAATCTGCAGCCTACATCTATGTTGTTCAAGATAAGATGAGACGCAGAGCATTCTCGGGAACTCTTACCGGATCTGCTCAAATGTGGTATAATAATCTTCCTCGGGGTAAGATATCAACTTTTCTTCCACTGGCCGAGTTATTCATTGGGAATTTCTATTTTGGGGCAAAGCCAGTTAAATGAGTAGCGCATTTGTTAAGTGTTAGACAAAAGGCTGGTGAGAGTACCAGAGATTATATAACTCATTTTAATAATGAGAAACTCGAAGTAATTGATTATGAGGATAAGACAACGATTATCGCCTTGATAATTGGACTACTGCCCAACAAGTTGTACTACACTTTGGCCAAAGATCCACCTAGAACCATGTCAAACCTGATGGGAAAAGCGTCCAAGATTATGAATGCCGAGGAGGCTATGGCTGCGAAGAAGAACATAGATGCCAAAGAAACCAAGGTGGAAGGTGATAAAGCTAAGAAGAAAGAGCATAAGAACAATGGTAATGACAAACATTCAAGAACTAGGTCGGTATGGGACGCAATGAAGAAATTTGATAATTATACTCCTTTGAAGAAGGATATCAACCATGTTCTAGAAGAAATCAAGAGCAACGAGGAATTAAACTGGCCAGAGAAAATAAAGGCAGACCCTGATCGGAGGAATAAAGCAAAGTATTGCGAGTTTATAAAGATCATGGCCATATGACCAAAAATTGCATAGCTCTTCAGAATGAGATTGAAACACTCATCAGACGAGGAAAACTGGCAAAGTATGTTGATCGTGGAAGCGAAAGAAGGAACAATGACCGAATAAGAGAGAGGTCTAGATCTCCTCGTCGAGCAGAGGAGAACAAGAAAAGAAACCATGAAGTTGATCCAGAAGAGGACCCCGATCTTCGCAAGAGACCAAGGCAGCCAGAACGAGAGGTATTTTCAATACGCTTTGGGTCATTTGATTGTAATGTTATTACAGGATGAGATGCAGGAGGAGGAGACCTTACTGCAGAGAGAAAATCTTACCTCTGTGAGTCTCAAGCTTGCTCGTACATTCAACGAATAAATCTAGCTGAGGAGGATCGCCCGAGAAAGGTGAACAAAGAGAAATTGGTCATCGGTTTCTCAAAGAACGACCTCACAAGAGTTTTGTATCCTCATAATGACCCATTGGTGATCAAAATGAGGATGAAAGAGGTAATGATCTCAAGAGTACTGGTAGACAATGGTAGCTCGACATACATCATGTTCTACTCATGCTTTGACAGTTTAAATCTAAAGCTATCTCAACTGGAGCCTTATCATAGACCCCTCCTCAGTTTTGCTGGCGAGAAAGTATTTCCACTTGGGACGATCAAGTTGGATATATTCATTGGTACGTGGCCTGCTTGTCGGACAGAAAGAATACGCTTTTTCGTGATGGATAAGAATGTTCAATCATCATAAAATATCCTCATGGGAAGAGTAGGATTGAAGAAATTCGAGGCTGTACCATCTACTGTGCATCAGTGCCTAAAATTTCCAACAAATTTTGGAGTAGGAGTTGTGAAAGGTGACCAAAAAGTAGCTCGGGAATGCTATTATTCATCCGCCGAGCAAGAGGAACTGGAGGAATCAAGGAAAAATACTACTACCTATCAAGTGGATGAAGATGCCGAAATTGAAACATTGAATCCTAGAGATGAGTCCCAACTTGTAAAGGGTCAAGTGGTGGAAGCTACTAAAAACATCATTCTGGACGACGAGCACCCTGAACGAACTACTCAACTAGGTTCATCGTTGGAAGCCTCACTAAAATAGGAATCGATAACTTTCTTAAGAAGCAGAAAGCAAACTTTTGCGTGGTGTCATGAGGATATGCCTGGGATAGACCCAAATTTCTTATGTCACGAACTCAATGTGAATAAGGAGATCAAGCCTGTGAAGCAGAGAAGAAGAGTATTCAGTCCCGAGAAGAATCAAGCTATACAGGAGGAAGTGGAGAAGCTCCAAAAAGCCTGCTTTATTGAAGATGTTAAATATCCTGACTGTTTAGCAAATGTGGTGATGGTGAAGAAGAAGAACAACAAATGGAAGATGTGTGTAGACTTCACCGACATCAACAAAGCATGCCCAAAGGATCACTTTCCGCTGCCCCGAATTGATCAACTAGTGGATGCTACCTCGGGACATGAGCTGTTGAGCTTCATGGACACTTATTCTGGCTACAATCAGATTAAAATGAAATCTGAAGACAGGGAGAGTACTTCTTTCATTACCCCTAGGGGAACTTATTGTTATAATGTTATGCCTTTTGGTTTGAAAAATGCAGGTGCGACATATCAGCGACTGATGAACAAGGTTTTTGCTGAACAAATCAGTTGCAATATGGAAGTCTATGTTGATGATATGCTGACAAAAAGCAAGAAAGCTGCCGATCATCTAGTTGACTTAAGTCAGACTGTTGATCGACTGGATAAATATCAAATGAAGCTGAACCCGACGAAGTGCATATTCGGAGTACGAGAAGGCATGTTTCTCGGATACATTGTCAACCAACGAGGAATTGAGGTAAATCCTGAAAAGATCAAAGATCTATTAGGACTGCGATCTCCAACGACGAAGAAAGAGGTGCAAAGTCTTACAGGACGAGTAGCAGCACTCAACAGAATTGTATCGCGAGCTACTGATCGATGTCTCCCATTCTTCAAGACACTCCGAAAGACTTTTGAGTGGAATGATGAATGTGAGAAGGCTTTTCAAGATTTGAAGAAATACTTGGGAGCACCTCCACTGCTATCCAGGCCAGTGATGGGAGAAAAACTGTACTTGTATCTGGCAGTGTCCGAGAATGCAGTTAGTTCGGCATTGATAAGAGTGGAGAATGGAGTACAAAAACCAATTTATTATACGAGTAAGGACTTCCGAGGAGCAGAGATCAGATATCCAAAATTGGAAAAGTTAGCACTGGCGCTGATCGAGGCGAGTAGGAGAATGAGGCCATACTTCCAGGCTCATACCATAGTAGTATATACTGATATGCCATTGAGGTAAGCCCTTTATAAACCAGAAAAATCAGGGAGATTGATGTATTGGGCAATAGATCTTGGTGAATATGATA
Organism: Sambucus nigra; assembly: GCA_949130495.1. Classification (NCBI taxonomy): domain Eukaryota; kingdom Viridiplantae; phylum Streptophyta; class Magnoliopsida; order Dipsacales; family Adoxaceae; genus Sambucus; species Sambucus nigra. The sequence goes on from OX422217.1 coordinate 533,382,400, forward strand.
TAGTTTATGCACCCAGATCATCGCTAAAAGGGCAACCTGTAGCAGATTTTATAGCAGAGTTCACCTATCCTGATACCCCCGAGGAGCAAAAATTGCTCGCTAATTAACCTGTGGATGTTACAGGATCATCAAATTCTAGCTCAGACCAACTTAGGTTGGTAAAAGGGTAAGAAAATATGATCGACGAAGAGCAAGAAATATCAGGGGAGGATGAAAGGAAGCAACAAATATTTCACCGAGGAACTCTATCAGATCATAAGTTTGAAGACGAGTTACCTTTATGGAGGCTATATGTAGATGGCTCATCTTGCACAACAGGCAGTGGGGCGGGGATAGTTTTGAGCACTCCGGATGAGGTCGACATGGAATATGCCCTAAGTTTCCAATTCAAAGCTTCCAATAATGAGGCTAAGTATGAGGCCATAATTGCAGGTCTTAATTTGGCAAAAATTATGGAGGCGCAACTGGTTATTATTTTTAGTGATTCTCAATTAATCGTAAATCAAATGTTGGGAATATATGCAGCCAAAGGAGAATTAATGATCAAATACCATGTAAAGGTGATGGAGTTGGTATCATAATTTGCTGCTATTCAGCTGGTTAGAATACCAAGAATGGAGAATGCAAGAGCAGATGCCCTAGCTCGATTAGCATCAGCTACTCGTACCGAGCTACGAAGAACAATCTGAATTGAAGTTTTAACTGGTCGGAGTATAGATGAAGATTTAACGATGAACTTTATCACCCTTGATTTAGGACCATCTTGGATGGATCCCATCAGGGCATATATTGAGGAGGGAGAATTACCAATTGACAAGCTCCCAGCCAAGAAATTGAGGTTTAAAGCTGCTCGGTATGTATTAACTAATGGTATTCTATATAGACGAGGAATTATAAAAGGTTTGTAAAGATGTGTACATCCCTCCGAGGTGAAAGAATTGATTGAAGAGATCCATGAAGGGTCTTGTGGAGCCCATGTAGCAGGTCAGACGCTTGTGCAAAGGATGATGACGTGGGGATATTACTGGCCGACGATGAGGGCTGATTGTATAGCCTATGCCAAGAAATGTGACAAGTGCCAACATTTTTCCTCCATCCGAAGAACTCCACAAGCATTGTTGACACCCATCACTTCCCCTTTGCCATTTTCCATATGGGGAATAGATTTGGTCGGGCCACTGCCAACGACCAGAGGAAGATTCAAATACCTTGTCGTCGCAGGGATTATTTTACTAAGTGGGTTGAAGCTGAGCCTCTCATTGATGTGACGTACGACAAGGTGTACCAATTTGTTTGGAAGAACATCGTTTGTCGATATGATCTTCCTCATGCTTTCATCACAGACCATGGAACACAATTTGACAACGAGGAGTTCGCTGCCTATTGTCATCAGTCAAACATTTTGAAGATCCACTCAGCACTAGGCCATCCTCAAAGCAATGGACAAACTGAAGTGACAAATAGAAAGCTGCTAAATGGCTTGAAGAAAAGACTAAGTAACGCGAAAGCAAACTGGATCAACGAGTTACAGTCAGTACTGTGGGCTTACCGAACTAATCCCCGAGTAGCAACAGGGGAATCTCCATATATGCTAGCGTTTGGAAGTGAAGCTGTTATTCTAGCCGAGTTGGGCTCCCCAACACACAGGGTACTGAATTTCAATTCCCCTGTCAGCAACTTAATGAGAAGATTGGATTTAAACATGCTCGAGGAAGTTAGAGAAGAAGCAGCCATCAGGAATGCTGCATACCAACAACGAACAACTTTATTCTACAATAAGAGGGTGAAGAAGTGCGACCTGAAAGAAGGAGACTATGTACTAAAGAAAGTGATTCAAAAGCACAACAAACTAGAGGCAAATTGGCATGGACCATACCGAGTTACAGAAGTTATTCGACCAGGAACCTACCGAATAGCAACTTTAGAGGGGGAGGAGTTTAAGAATGCATGGAACACAGAGCACCTATGCAAGTATTATCAGTGATGTATATTCTCTCCTTTTATTGAAAGTTTTTCGGGGAATACTAGTGCTACACACTACTCGGCGAAACTAACTCGGCAAAACTCGAACTACTCAAAAATTTTCTTGAAAATGCCAACTAAGGTTGGTCGAGAAACAAATGTATTCCTCCGGGAAGTAAAGCTTGTATTCCTCTGGGAAGTAAACTTGTATTCCTCCGGGAAGCAAAACTTTTATTCCTCCGGGAAGTAAAGCTTGTATTCCTCCGGGAAGTAAAAGTTATATTCCTCCGGGAAGTAAAACTTGTATTCCTCCGGGAAGTAAAACTTGTATTCCTCTGGGAAGTAAAGCTACTTGTATTCCTCCGGGAAGTAAAGAAACTTGTATTCCTCCAGGAAGTAAAACTTATATTCCTCCGGGAAGTAAAGCTACTTGTATTCCTCCGGGAAGTAAAGCTACTTGTATTCCTCCGGGAAGTAAAACTTGTATTCCTACGGGAAGTAAAACTATGTGTTCCTCGGGAAGTAAAAGTATTCCTAAAAATTCCAACTTATGTTGGTTAGGAAGTAAATATATTCTCGAAAATGCCAACTAAGGTTGGTCGGGAGCTACAACTATTCCAAAAAGTGCCAAAGTTGCTCGTAGAAGAAAAACCCATTAACTATAGTTGGTCGAAAAGGAAAATTTACCGACCTTGAATGGTCGAAAACATTTTATGAAAACGAGAAAGTGATCGAGCAACATCTTTGATACTCGTAACTTTTTACTAAGTTGGTCGAGAAACAAAACATTATTTTTGCCAAATGACTACCACAAATTCAAACTATTCGACAATAAGTTGATCGACAAACAACACAATATTGTTATCTTTTTAACAGATACACATGCACATATGTAAAGTGTTTTACAAAATAATGGCAATTAAGATTGCGAACAAAAATTAAAGTCTTTTATAAAATCTAAAAATAAATTACATTGAGAATGAAATGTATACAAATTTATTACATCAATATTTCTATTCTATTTGTTTCTTCCCCTCTGCTTTTGAAACAGGTTCCTCGTCAGCAGGGGGATCATTTAAAGCAAGAGAAGAATTTATGAAGTTAAGATCTTTTAACATCCTGATATTCATCAAGGATGGTCGATCTAGGAGGTGCTCAGGATGAGATATCTCGACATTAGAATGGAGATTGTAGTCGTCGAGATACTTGGAAATTAAGCACTGAGGGATAGCCCGAGCAGGGATTCAACTCATGTCGATCTTGAATGGTGGCACTGGAAGGTCGAGCAGCCCAGGATTATGGTAATCCCACAGGTAATGACCCTGTTCCAGTTGTAGCACACCTAAGGAATTCAACCAGCCCTATTTGTAGCCCTCATTATTGGCATTCTGGATACGATCGTCCAAGTGGTAGAGAGCCTCGTTGTACCCATCCATCTAGAACTCCCTGGGCTGTTTATGGAATTGATATGTCAATCTTTCTAGCTGTTCGTGGAGATTTTTGATGAAGAGTTCTTTATTCTCCAAGACAGACTTTTGCGTAGAATGCTGCTCTTCCAGATCCCTGATCTTCTTTGATATTTCAGCCAACGCCTGGTTCTTTGCCATTTATTGGAAGGCCTGGTTCTCTAAGGTAGATTGAGTCCTCTGTTCCTCGACAGGAATCCGAGCAGCTCTTGCTCGTCCCCGAGGAGCTCTTGCTCATCCACGAGAAGATGCAGAAGGGCCAGCTCTCTTCAAGGTCTACAATTCATCCCTCAAGTTGGCGTTCTCGACCTCCAAGAATGAGAATCCCTCATCAGTCACTGGGACCAAAACATTCGAGGTGGAGGCAACATATTTTAATTGAGATACTTCTCTTTGCAAATTGTTATTCTCTTTCTCCAATAACTCGGCTATTTGCCTATGCTCCTCGACCTCGGCTTTCAACGTTCTCTCCCGCACGTCGTAAGCAGCAAAATGCTTCTCGTATCCCTTGTCGACAATGATTTGCTGGTACTTCTTCTCGTACCCCTCGTGCAAGGGGGCAGTGGATTCCTTATATTGTTGTTGAAGGTCTTCAAGTGTGCCTTGAAGATCCCGAGTCATGTCATAGTAAGCTACATTGTTGGCCACCGCACGATCAAGCAGACACTTCAAGTATTGGTAGGATTCAATTGCCTGTTCCGAAGCATCTTGGCCGAGGATGTCGACGATTTGTGCTACACTCAAATCTGTGTGACCAGCCTTAAAATAATCATTGCATTGCTTCAACAACTTTGTATCGTGAGCAAATAATAACTCCATCCTGGCCAGGAACTAGCAGAGGAAGAAAAGAAATAATCAATAAGAGTACAAACAGAGTTTGAAGAAGAGAAACAATAGTATGCATAAACAAAAGTTCAATTTTTATTAGATCACAAAGTTCAGTGTTACATAGTTCAGGATTACATTTGTCAAAGAAAAATAAAATAGATAGAAGTCCAAAGAGCTCTATACCTTTTCCTTGTCTCCCAAAACTTTCTCGGGAGGCTGGGACGAGGAGGTAGGTTGCTCGGATGGAGCAGATAGTAGCTGGGGAAGTGCTGGAGGTTTCTCGAAGGAAGCAGTGAGTTGCTGAAGTTCCTCGTCAGCGGGATGAATAGTCGGGGGATGAGAAACTTGATCTCCCATCACCATGGAAGACTCTTCGGAGGCAGCTTCGTCCTCTTCTTCATCTTCAGGAGTTGGAGGGGGACCAGGGATGTGTCGCTGAAAGAGTACGGAATTTTCATCCACCTTCATCTCCTGTAGAGAAGCGATCCACCCATCTCTAAAGTATTTTAGGCTGCCATATTCGACTTGCGACATCATGGCAGCCAAGCCTTTGTTCCACCCCTTATCCCAGCCAGCGCTGAAAGATTTCTTCACAACCGATTTCTATTTTAACTTCTCTGAGGAAAGCTTCTCCGACAGAAGATTTTCAACAGCCTTCAGCTTATTTTCAGCTTCTTCCTTCTGCCGACTTACTTCCTAAAGTTGACTCAACTTTTCCTCAGCAACCTTGAGTTTATCTTCAAACTCCTCAGCATTCTTGATTTTCCTCTCAAGCTCCTTATTCTTTTCCTCCAGACTATTTAATTTTTTCTCGAACCCCTTGGAGACTTCAACAACTCGAGCCTTCTCCTGCTCGGTGGAGGCAAGCTTCTTCTCCCAAGTTGCCTTATCATCAGCATATTTCTGGCGAGACTCTTTCAGAGACTGCCCCAAGCTCATCAGAGCTTCCTCCACACCAGATGAGGAGCTTGAAGCTTTAATAGCTTCATCTTTCTTCAAAATTGTGTTAAAGCAGCTCACCAACTGTGAAAAGAAAATGAAAGCAAGTCAGAGACAGATATAACAAGGGAAAGATGAAAAGTTCAAAATTAAAGGACTTATAGAAGCAATGTGGCGAGCTGCCAATGAGGTAACCATGTCCCGAGAAAGGTTTTCTTCGATACCTTGGATCTCGGGAATGATCCAAGTCTTCACCGAGCTCATGGCAGATCTCGGGGGAACAAAAGTGGGAACTCCACTAGTCGAGGGCTGAGAGACTGTGTCAGGAAAATTGACCGAGGATCTCTTCTTCAGCTTCCTCAGGGGAACAGGAGTAGTTTTGACCAAGGAGGAACTCTTGGTCGGTGATATGACAATCACCTTGCCTGGAGCAACAGACTTGCTCGGGGACACTGGGGGCTTCTCGGCAACCTTCACAGGAGCAACCGAGGAAGGTGAATCAATTTTCTTCGTCCCCTCTCCTGGGACGTCAATCTTACTTCTTTTTGCCTCTCCAGAACTAGAGGTAGGTTTCTCAAACAGGGTGGGAGGTCTTCTTTTCTTCATCCTTTCACTTAAAGGAATGTGTGACTCAGGCGAAGAATTGGTAGAAGCTGGTACTGGCTCCGCGTCGCTTATCACCGGACGAGCAGTGTAAGAAGTTGTATAACTCTTATACTGAAGCAAATATGAAGCGGACCTAATCTGCTCGTCGGCAATAGTCTGATGCAGACTCCAGATAAGTTTTAAGTGCCTTATATTAACGCCTGCCTCTTTTGTTGTCAACTGCAAATAAATAAACATTAAAATACCAGTGGCACATTTTTTCAAACACAGAAGAAGCTTGATTTCAAAATAAGTAAAATGAAATAAAAATAACTTATCCCATTGCCATAGGGAGGGCATCTGGGACCCTGATACACTTCATCTATAGATAAAGGAGCATGTTGCCAATTTTTTATAACAACCCGTGCTCAAAATAGTCCCTATTGGCATCCGGGAGATTGACCACTAAAGCCCTATTTAAAAATCTTATTTTTAAATAAAAAGTGTTATCACCAACGACCCATCTATAACAAAACATGATTTCTGGAATTCCTATGTGAGTTACATGAATTTGATTTAGTCTATGAACCCCATTAACTATTCTCCATATATTGGGGGCTATTCTTGAAGGAACCATGTCAAAGTATTGACAAAATTCCAGACATAGAGGGTTGGGAGGAAAAGAAAATCCACACTCAGCAACAAAGAGACTGGGGAACCAATATCCTTCAGCCAAACGGAAATAGTCTGAAGGCTCAGATAGCTCTTCCAAAATAACCTAGGAGGGAATAGAGAAATCAGAGCGAAATTTATCAAGAGATTCTATAGAATAAACATGATGAAAGAAGGAAATGAAGAAGATCTTACAGAAAAAGAGTGGATCTGTTGGCAACGAACAATGGAAAGGATGAACGCACAAGAGAGTAAGATAATGGAAAATTCGAAGATACAAATTTGAAAAAGTAGAAGACGATGGGATTGTCGGTGACGCTTAAATACTCTGCCTTGGGAAAAGGAAAAAGTAATGATTGCAAAAAGAAATGATTACTCTACTGGCGGCTAGAAGGACAAAAAATACGTGGAGATCGAGGCGGTTATAAAAATTCAAAAGCCTGATTCTACGAATTTGGAAGGAAAAATAAATAGAAAGGAAACACTCCTAAAAATTAGGAGGATCATTTAAAACTACCATATTTCGAGAAAAAATGTTCCACACTCCTCAAATTTTGAACTATGAAACATTGGGGGCTTCTGTTGATACCAAATTTAGTCTGCTGACATGGATCAATCGAGTGAAGACACGTGGCAATCTACATGGCAACAACAAGCACTTCCGAGGAACTCAGACGCTCCGAGGAACCATACTACAACGAGGAACACTGTTTCCCCGAGTAACTCAGACGCTCCGACCTACAAGAACTCTCCGAGGAACTTTTGAGTACCGAGGAACTTTGAGCACCGAGGAACCTTAGGCGGTCCGAGCAGCTTAGGTGGTCTGACCTGCACCTCGAACAAAGCATTAATAGTAGGAAAATCAACAGTCTGACTGTTCATTAAATGCTTATCATTCAGATGTATACGCTTAAGGGGCATTTAATATATTACCCTTTCACATGTACAACATTGAATGTATTATCCTTTCATATTACAGCCTCAGGGCTATAAATACATTGTACAATCCTCATTGTAGGGGGACCGAAATTTCTTGATTGAACTTGTAATCGAGAATTCCCAAACAGTCATCAATAGCAGAAACAGTGGACGTAGGCCATTCTTATAAGGCTGAACCACTTTAAAACTTCTTTGTCTCATTCATTTTATCTGTGATTAAATAATTAGATACAATCTAATTTTTTACATCAACAATAAGCAAGGTGATAAACCTATATACTAAAAACCAAACCTCTCCTGACTTCCAACGTTCGCTATGTTTCATGCATGGGATGTCTCGCAAAGAAAAATCCAAACAACGAACCCTCCCAATACACTACTATCTATCATTACTCGTAATTGAGATCCATTAGGTCCTCAGTCCATAATATGTACCCCCGAATCCTCGTCTGCTGACATAAAAGTCTACTCTTCCACTCTAATTCCCCCAACGATGACAAATAATATAGTGCCCTTACTGTCGCAAGTACTTAGCGCTATATGTAATAACGAGCTATATATCTTCCTTCGATAATGAACATAAAGCACCCTGAATCACATCAGTAAAAAGTCCCTATGCACCGGGATCATATATAACTGGACAACATAGTCACCGAAGTCCATAACATTTCTGTATCTATATATAACATCAAGGATATAACTCTTTATATTTGATCATAATATAACATACCATATATGTAAGTAGGCTCAACCATCTTTCAGGATATGCCTCGCAAACTAATGCATCTCTCCCGGGAATAACAAGCACGATAATCTTGTCACACAACCTACTACTGCTCAAACTCTCGGTATCCAGTTATCTCGTTACTACATACAATCATAATAATTCCTACGTATTAACTCTCAAAAGTAGCGATTCATAACATCAAATTCTCTCAGTGCCCACAATCGCTCACCTATGGGTGACAGCGAAATGATACCCGCTACCCAATGATATATATATAAGGCTAATACTGCCAATGCCCCCATTAAACCCGACTCACCCTCGAATTTAGTGTCAATTATCATACCATGTGACGCACTCATGTAACCTGAACTAATCCCATTTTTGCAAGGGTGGAATAAACATATTACCTCCTTTTGGCATCTGCCTCTCCTGATCATTGGTTCCTTAAATATACTCTCGCACCAGAACTGACCCCCGACCTGTTACAATGGTTATACATCTAGGATGTCATCCAGTAGTTGCCCTATGCCTTAATTTGGGTAATACCTTCTTTTATTACGGCCTACACTTCCATAATTGAAACATCAACCCAAAAATCTCTCATCCTGTAGTTGACCTGCTGGCCTCCCCCACCATTCCTTAGCTATGATGGTGTTGAAGGACGGATATGTCGTTGTTACTATTGGGGACCTTGCTAATCCTACCTCAACCCACCACTCTTGTGTTGGTAATGCCTAACCTAACTCTTTTAGCCCAATTTCCCTTTCCCAAAATCCCTCTCCTCCTACTCTTGTGCTACACTGGCACAGTTCCCAGTCTAATTTGTCTCACTATCTTGTTGAAAAAACTTCAACACAGATGACCTTACTCTTGACCCATATGACACCTTTCTATGACATCCCCTTCCTCTGGCCCCGCTGGCCACGTCAAGGTGTCCTTCTCTCGAACTTGATAGTCTTGGCCCCAATTGCTAGTCCCGTTGTTCCTTTGGCTTCGATTGCCCTGTGGAAATTATTATTGGCCTCTATGACCCTGATTGACTTCGTCGTCACTTTATAAGAATTAAATCGATCAAAATCATCTAAATGGGTTCCCTACTAGGAATACTCTCATGTGGTGCTTCACTAACACCGTTAAGTCTAGTCTTGCTCTTCATCTAGATCCTCTAACCCTCCTGGCTCACTCCTTCTGGAAGTGCTAATATAAACATGTAAGCGTACAACTTAACGACATCGACATTAGTCATCCCAATAGGATTTCTCATCCGTACTTTTGTATTATACTCACGGGGCCTTTATTAACTATAGACCATTTTTTATTCTAGTACCCCTTCGTTCGGTATGAAGTTCATTAAGCAAATCAACCTCTCGTTCATGATCAGTTTTTATCTTGACTACTTTTGATAAGTTTCAAAATTCCATTCGCATCCCTGTTAGAATAGCAAATGGAAGGACTCACGGTCACATACTACCCAAATTTCTTGTAAAATTTCAAATATACTTCTTTATGTATGGTGATTGACTATCATCACTTTATACTTCTCTTATGAGGTAAAAACAAATTTCCCGAAATTAAATCATAGGTTTTGCTGCAGTCCACCCTACACAACTGCCTTTGGATTCTCTACTCCCTTTGTCGCATGACACTTTCTCTCTCTCCCGCATCTTTATAGATGGCTCTTCCAAAAGTCCTTTCGACTCCCCGGCCCCTTGCCGAGTATGCTGGGTGAGTCTGAAATAACACTAACGTTATATATGACCGTGCTTAGGGTAAATACTTCTTCCGAGTGATTATCCAATTATAAAATTATTGAATAATGATCATGGTGACTTCTATCGCGATCCCCATTCCCAGAATAATATATGTCTTATGTTTAGCCTCTTCTCCCACAGTCGTTCTTATGGACCTAGTTGTCCGTCCTATAATTTTCAATGTACAAAGCCCAACCGAACTCGTATATGAGTCACGTCAACTATTTGAATAGCATAAATCATTTTCAACTTCAAAATTTTGACTCTAACATTCGAAGCACTAGTACAAGATAAGCCACTACCATCACTACTTGTATAGCATAAATCATTTTTCAACTTCAAAATTTTAAACTGATGAAAGAAGTTAGAATCCTCAAATTTTTAGGACTCCTTCTTTAAATTTTTAATTACCCCTAGAAGGTTATCTCGCTCCCCCTAAATGTGGGAAAATTTATTCCCAAGAGTCTTTTAACGTTCCTAAAATTCATTTATGAAAATACTTTCTTCAACGGCACAAACCCTTGAATTTTTAACGTCGTCTAATTCTTTTTCTAAAACAAGGACTCTATTATCACTCTCTTCCTTGGACAATTTCAAAGATTCAAAGTTATCATGTAAAGCCACAAACTTCTCACGAATGATATCTCTTTGAGTTTGAAACGTTTTCAAATATTCAATCATGTGTTTAAAACAAGAATTTTCTTCTTCAAGAATTTCAATACGTTTTGCAAAATTCAAATTCAAAAGATTTAAGTCGTCAAAACTTTAAAAATCCATCGAGAGAAAAACAAACTAAGAGTGAAAAATCAATACTCACCAAATAAGCAGAAAACAAGGATTTACATAATAAAGAAGTGTTGCTAGCTCTGATATCAATTTGTAGGCACCTTTTTCAAAGTGTACTTTAGGTGAAAACAAATTTTCTTTCAAAAACCTTTTTTTTCAAATTTTAATTACGCACCAAGTTTGCCAACCAATTTTATTTAAGCCCAATTTTATATTGTTTAATCCTAAGGGAAAAAATCTCAGATGTCCCAAGCTAAATAATCACTATGATACGGTAATTACAAAGGAAGACAGATTGACTTTCATAACGACCAATTCCCCATAAGCCTTGATGCTCTTCTTTTCTTTAGCCTCTCCTCCATAGTGCCCATGTAGAAATCCTTCCACAATATTCGTCCATAGCACACCCATCCACGAGTGTCCACCGATGTAGCTTTGGCAACTGTCTATGATTTCACCACAAAACTCCAACGAAACAACTTGTTCAATATGGATGAACAAACTAATGGTGCAAATAATATTTCTATAGCATAAGTATGAAAGCTTGGATCTTGAAAACCATGAGGATGGTATTAGCTTTGAAATCTTTAGAAAACTTGTGTAGAAAAAACATAACTATTCTAAACTGTATTTTGGTTCTACACACTTCGAATTTCTGAGAGAAAAATGCCTTAAATAAAATACTTAAGTCGACAGGTCGTTCGAGCGATATCTCTATGTCGTTTAAATGATATAGAGATGTCATTTGAATAACTTGTCCATGTCGTTTTAATGACTGTGAGATGTCGTTTGAAGTCTCTGAACATAAGGAGAGAATTCATACGACTCTAAACAGTGTATATCTCAAAATATATGAAGTTAAAACCTTTCAAAAACATTTTTAACATTTTAAAATCATTTTTAAACAAAATAACATCCTTAAAACATTTTTCGAGTCCCATAAACATTATGCGTTCATACCTGAAAGTATCTTGGAATGCAATGTAATATGAAGACGTGAAACATGCACCAATAAACACGACATGATCTATCTTTGAAGCTTGGCCGCTACGTCTTCAATAAACACGTCATAGACTATGTGGGTATCATTACAAGATAAAAATCCATTTATTACTCAAACAAGTTTTATCCGGAATTAAGTCAATTACATAAAAATTAACTCAATTGGAAATTTTGTCCTTACAATTTTACTTATGTTTATGACGTGTTACTTGTAGACCGATAAGTCATTGTGAATCAGAAGTGACAAAAAGAGGATATATCTATACATTATGTCAATATTCACCAATAGTGTATTTTGTTATTTTATATTTTGTATCAAACACGGTACAATTCTTGGGAGTTAACACCTCCCATTTCTTGGCAATCAACATATCACAACGACTCCGTTCCATCAATATTATGTGTTCCTCAAATTACTATTGATGATACTTTTATTGCAAATTTGATCATGTAAACCTAATTTGTTAGTGTTGTTGGATTTATTTCCGAGATTAGATTTTTGAACGAATTTATGTTGTGCTACTAGACGATTTTCATAAATTGTTCGATGGTTCTAAATTTTATTGCGGAGACAAAACCTATGCATAAGACATTTTATGTGTATATCAGTTGTATATCTTATACAAAGTTTCCCTTTGATTTAATCTTAATACCGGATTCATCTTATCTTATGTTGAATGAAATAATTTATTTTGCATTAGGAAATCATTTTTTAGCTTCAGTTTACTTTCTATTATTAGAAATGGAGTTTTTTACTACTGCATTTTAGAGTAATACACAAGCAATATATCATGAAGAATAGGCGTGAGAAGAATTTTACCAATGAATTATGGGCTACAAAGACAATATTAACAGTTAAAAATATAGGTTCTTCCTTTTCTAACATTATATTGTATTAATAGTGTTATTTGTAATTGTGCAATGGGATAATATAAAACAAACCAAAATCAAGTTTTTTTCATGTTTTTTTCGAGCTACATAATCTTCATTACATTCTAAACAGATGATTATTGAGTACTATTTAGATATAATTACGCTAGGGTTTTATTTTCAATTGTTTTTATATGTGTTCAAGCTTAGGTGTGCAAACAATGAGTGCGGGGAGGAAGTTGTGCGTTCACATTTTATGGGTTTTTGTCTTTTATCAAATTGAAGATTTGGAATTAATTTTTAATTTAAACTTATGTTCATATTAGGATTTCAATTTTTGGTCGAGCAGTGCAGTCTTAGCACGGATGAGGTTTGAGGACAACTCCCATTCAATGTGGTATAATAATTATTTACATATGCATCGTATCAATGGCTTTAATAAAGGAGTCTTACCCAGAGATTGAAAACTAATGAGGACACGGATTAAGAAAGGATATCAGTATGATGATCTCCTAGCATAACTATGAATGCTGGTTCATTCGAATTTAAAATTTCCTACAAAAATTCATATTACAATAGGTTACATGTCTTGAAAATTCAATCACCCATTTAATGATTCTCAATTTACATGGACACGGTTCAATCATGAGCGACACGTGCACTTACTAGTATATAATAATAATAATAATAATAATAATAATAATAATAATAATAATAATAATAATAATAATAATAATAATAATAATAATAATAAGAAGAAGAAGAAGAAGAAGAAGAAGAAGAAGAAGAAGAAGAAGAAGAAGAAGAAGAAAATAAAAAAAGGTATTATCCAGTCTAGATAAGTAACTGCACAGATACTTTATTAATACTCTTAATGGAATAATACTAGGAGATCCCTTTTTTGGATTCTATGACATGTCAAACACACATTGGGTGGTGTTTTTAGTCCATATAAGGTCAATTTCAAAAACCACCCGATTTATATTTGACACATTCCCAAAAATGGGTGACCCTAATATTACTTGTTCTTAATGTTACCAAGAACAATTAAATATGTAATAAACCAAGGGTTATATGGGGTTTGACCACCATTAATTCTTCGTTATCGAGTTACATCCTCATAGTTTTCACTCATTGGGGTTGAGATCACATTTTGATGGATTTCGTTAGTTGACCATTAACTAGTTCATTTTTGGCCTAAATTGCCCAATATATCCCTCATTTATTACCTATCAACCACATTTCACCATAATTACTCCAATCATTATGTTTTTCCTTAAAACCCTTCCTTCGTATATTAAATTAACTTATATGTGACACCCCGTATATTTTATTACTCTGGTTGATCAATTCTAATTATTAAAATACTATATGTTGTTATAAGAATTAAACACCATTCTTACCATGAGATCAAACAAAACATGATACAAATGCATGAAAGTGATAAGAAAGTTCTCAATATAAACTGATAAAGAAAAGTCCACAATCATAAGAGATAGAAATGGTTGTGTCCCAATATAAATCAGCAATATATAAATCCCAACTGAAAATAAGGTGATACATGCCAAAATCTAAAGCCCCAAAACATATGCTCACTAAATTATCTAAATATAAGTAGATTGAAAGTGAAATAATAGTCTAAAAAATATCGAACCCCACATCATCTCTAAAGCGGGAGGTCCTGAAAGGGAGAGAGAATAAATATGCGTGCTAGCTGGAATAAGGAAGACTAAACTAGAGGTCTAACTATAGAATTTGAAAAAACCATATAAAAAAAATAGTTCATGTGGGAGCTCACATTTTACAAGCCCAGGAGAGTAGCCCGCCAAGATAACTTAAGTTATTTGGTCCGGCCCAAATCATGGCTTAATTCTTGCACAAGCAGTTTAGTTAGTGAAGGAGACTCATGTATATGGTCAAATCAAGTGTCGATAATCTCGGTAGAGATATTCAATCACCTCATGGCCACCCCACATCTGATGATGGGAGTCCCTTAAATAACTAAAACTCTGTAACAAACATATGTATAAATTGTATTCCGTGACCCAGGGCAAGGGGGACGGACAAATTGTAATCGTTGAAAGACACTCAATAAAAAATAAGTAACCTCTTCATGTACGTAGGCAAGTTGATGAACCACGTACAACGTTGTTGTATGTGATTATATACTTTTTGCCTTTTTTGATTGCTTTCGTGAATCTTTTTATTATGAATTTTTCTGCTCTCACAATTTGTACTGTCTATTGGAATGGACGTGCTTTCCTACGAAAGCATTCAATACTAGAAAGCCATCAATGTCTTACCACAACAACAACATTTTATAAGCCGGTGATGTTCAGGAAGAACCTGTCCCTCTTACGTTTAGGTCTGAAATTTTCCAACAGTCAGACCCAAGGTTTCGCTAGGAAAGGCAATACTCAAAAGAAAACCATGGGCCCCTAAGGTCCACTCAGATTTCTAGGTTAGTCGATGCCTATGAAGCCCAACTTCAAGAACATGAAGAGGAAATGCGCCGCCAAGAAGAAGAGACCGCTCGCCTTAAGAGGCGACTAGAAAGAATGGAGAGATATCTCCAGAAACACAAGGCGACGTGGAGATAGGACCCTTAGTCCTCTTGGGGGAAATTCCTCCAGTTAAGGGAGGGGCCCTAGGCGTGACCAGGAAAGAAATGAACGTGATATATCAGAGCGAGCACAATCAGAGCGTGACAACCAGGAGAGGCGCTACAGGAATAACGATCGGCCAATTCAGGATTTAAGGATTCTGGTCTGTGGGGATATGGACCAACATTCGATGCACTGAGGAGCCAGTTCGACTAGAGAGCTTACTAGAAGATCTCTAAATTCTCACATGAAGACTCTTTTATCAAGGGAAATCGAATGCGATGAGCCCTCAAGAAATTCGATGTACTCGGGTTCAAGATCTCAATGGGAAAGCAAATCCCATAGATCATGTTAGGCGATATCAGCAAGCAATGACCTTATGGAGCCACAATGATGCACTGATGTGCAAGATATTCCCTTTTAGCCTATATAATGTAGCACATAAGTGGTTTGAGAGGCTCCCCTATAAGTCGATCAAGAACTTCACAGCATTGGCAGAGGCTTTCATGACACGATTCATAACAAGCAGCTCCCATCCTAAGTAAATGGGTGCACTGCTCATTATGAAGAAAAGACCTCAGGAAAACTTCAGAAACTACACCAAAAGATATTGGGAGATCTTTAATGAGATCGTGGACTGCTCAGAGAAAGTTGACGTGGAATCCTTTAAAATCAACTTGCCTACCACCTCCTTGTTGTACCAATCTCTCACTAAGAAGGAAGCCATAAACATCGATGATCTTATGCTTCGTATCGAGAAGTACGCTAAGGTCGAGGACGTGGTCCATCCTAATGGGAGAGATAATGGTCAAGCAAAGGCTAGCAAGGGGACATAGAAAAATGACACCCAGAAAAGGGAAGCAAGAATAGGGGTAAGAATGGTTCCAAAGGTGGAGGAAAGAATGACCCCTCTAAGGCGTTAAAAGATGTTAACACGGTCTTTAAGGAACCTATTTACAAGATTCTCACTAAAGATCAAGGATGAGCCCTTCGTCAAATGGACTAAGAAGATGGGTGGAGATTCAACCAAGAGAAATAATGCACTAAGGTGTGCATTCCACAAGGAGGGTGATCATCAAAGCAAAAATTACAAATCTCTGAAGTCACACCTTGAAGAGCTAGTTCAGGCAGGGAACCTTAGCGAGTACATTAAAAAGAAAACAGAGAAGGTAACAACCAATGGAGACCAAAAGACAGATAATGTCCTCGATGATGATATAAATACGAGTTTGCAGTCATTCATAGGGTATCGGACCTCAAACAGATTCAGAGCAATGCTTTCAGAATGGAACTCAAGAAGGTGACTACCATGATGGAAGCTTTTCAGATCAACCCAGCTAAGACCCAAGCTAGAAAATGTCGGAGACCAGAATATGTTGATTACATGAAGAACATAGTGTTTACCGAAGTTGATTTTATTGGGGTAAGAATCCCACATCATGACGCATTAGTAATCACGCTCAGGATTAGTAATTGGGAGGTCGACAAGCTACTGGTAGACCATGGGAGTTCTTTCGAAATGATATATCTGGACCTGTTCCATAACCTAAAATTGAATGTCCTTGACCTCAAAGAAGCCACTGTTTCATTGGTTGGCTTCATAGTAAGGATTACCATGCCATTGGGAAAGATCTCCTTGTTAGTCAAAGTAGGGAACATATCAAAGTTAATAGAGTTCTTGGTTGTGGACATCGAGTCCCCATACCATGTTATTTTGGGCATAGGTTAGATCCACGCCATGAAGGACGTACCATCCACTTATCATCAAAAATTGTAGTGCATCACGAATTATGGAATGTTTGCGATTCACGATGACTAGGCTTCGGCCCGAAGGTGCCTTATCGCAGCCATACGCCCAAAAAAAGAGAAAAATAAGGAGCCTAAAAATGCCTAGGAGAAAGCTCAGGAAGGAGCCATTTGCTCCAAATAGAAAATGCAGTATGGTCGGCCAGGGGTGGAAGAGACCAGGATCCACCCCGTAAATAGGTCATTGAAATCTTAGAAGAAGTTGTAGCCGATGATAACTTGATAGAAAAAAGTTTTTGATTGGATCTGATCGGTGAGAGTAGATCCAATCAAAAACTTTCTTTCTATCAAGTTGTCACCCAAGAAGGCTAAGGCAGTGGAGAAAGAGGTAGCGAAGTTAGTGGATATATGATCCATCCGGGAAGTTCACTTCCTCGTATGGCTATTCAAACCAGTGGTAGTAACCAAAAGTAATGGCATTTAAAGGCTGTACATCAATTTCACCGACCTCAACCGGGCATGTACTAAAGATAGCTTCCCTCTCCCAAAGATAGATCAACTGGTCTACGCTAGAGAGATTCAAGAAAGGATGAGCTTCCTTGATGCTTACTCCGAATATCATTAAATCCCGCTATATGATCCCGACTAAGATAAAACCTCCTTTATAACCTCAGTTGGTTTATACTACTATAAGGTCATGATTTTTAGACTCAAGAACGCCGGGGAAACTTACT
Organism: Sambucus nigra; assembly: GCA_949130495.1. Classification (NCBI taxonomy): domain Eukaryota; kingdom Viridiplantae; phylum Streptophyta; class Magnoliopsida; order Dipsacales; family Adoxaceae; genus Sambucus; species Sambucus nigra. The sequence continues at coordinate 533,400,010 of OX422217.1, forward strand.
AAGAATTGTAACCAAGATGTTCAGAAAATAGATGGGAGAGACATTGGAAGTGTACATCGATGGAATGCTCGTCAAAAGCAAGGAAGATCACCTCTTAGACCTAGCAGTAACCTTTAAAATCCTCAGGAAGTACCAAATGAAGATTAATGCGAGCAAGTGTTCATTCAGAGTCCAGTTAGGAAAATTCTTAGGCTACCTAGTGAGTAAAAGGGGAATTTAGTCCAATCTAGACCAAATCGATGCTATCACTAAGGTCTAGCTTCCCTGGACACTCAGAGATGTTCAGAAGCTTATTGGGATGCTCTCCGTGCTCGACCGCTTCTTCTTCAAGTCTTTGGAGCGCTGTCGACAATCCTTCCAGCTCTTAAAGAAAAGCAAAGGCCTAGTATGGAATGAAAACTGTTCGTAATCTTTAGAAGATGTCAAGTCTTACCTTAGTAAGCCTCCACTGTTAGTTATTCCAGACGATTAAGAACAATTGTACATTTACCTGGCTGTATCAAACCATATTGTAAGCTCCTCCATCGTTTTTGAAAAAGAGCAAGATGCTACTGGATGCTGAACAATTGTACTTGCCACTGAAAAAGCTCGCTTATGGATTAGTGATCTATTCAAGGAAGTTAGAGCACTGCTTTGAAGCTTATTCTATAACATTAATCACCTCCTACCTACTTAAGGCCGTTCTTCAAAAAGTTTACCTCTCTGGGAGTCTTTGTAAGTGGTCGGTCGGGATCGGAAGATTCGACATCCACTTCCAGCCCAGAACAGCGATCAAAGGACAGATCCTGGCATATTTTATTGCTAAGTTCATAGGAGATTGACCAATAAATGAGTTGAATGAAGAACAACAGGTCGCATGTGATGCAATGTCCGAAGT